>OY755192.1:3042690-3763421 GCA_963576735.1 Bedellia somnulentella | reverse complement strand
ATACGTTTCTAATCGGTGTTAACGCAATATAATTTGTACTTAGTTAATTTGTGAATAGTGGCGAAGGTGATTAAAGCTGTGATTATTTATTTCTGTGTCTGATTTGTGATTGAGGAATCTTGAATCTACGCCGATCTACCATGCCGACGTTATCAGAAGCGGGATCTCCCCAACGCCGATTTCGTAAATCGTAATATAAAGAAAGTGACAATAATTGGAAAAGTTTATTTGAAGTGCAAAATCAAAATATGTTAGCTCTTATTGGAGCGTTAAAACCTCTTACAGTGTCCAGTGATAAAGTTACTCTACCGGAATTTAACTCCTAAAACGTCTTACAGTGTCCAGTGATAAAGTTACTCTACCGGAATTTAACTCCGAGTTCCTGGTGTGCAACTACGGATTCGGTTCCATCCACTGCAGGATGGAATCCTCGTCGTGGCGATAAGCCGCGCGGTAAAAGGATCTGCATCTAATTGGTTATCACAATGTTACAGCAGTGCAAAAAATTTAGTAGGATAGATTGTAATACAGATGTATTAAATAGACTTTTGTTATCATCCGACCCTTTAATAAGTTGTTGCAGGAATAAACGTGCAAAAAATCAAAGTCTTTCTCAAATGAGGCAATGGAAATTTTGGTTTCTAGGGAACAATATGATAGCTTCGATGAAGAAAATGAAGATGTAAATGAAAATTGTGATTCCGACGACAGTATGTGATTTGAACAGATTTTATTTTTAAAAAAATACCTTAAAATGGTTTTATTGTTTTTTTCTTTGGTACAATTCATGTACAATTTTTTGATGTGATTTATATATATACTTAAAAATTATTTCTTACTGTGTTTCATTTCATAACAACAAAGAAAAACCCAACAAAACATTTTGACCGGATTTTTTAGTCTAATACTCCTATGTGTGACGGTTGTATTATGTATGTAAGGTACAACCTAAACACCGCTACTTGTCTCAGCCAGTCAGCGGGAAAACTGCGACGTCATACTCAATAACAGCTAGTTCTCAGCATTCAGGAGCTAACACATCAAGCCATTGGTGTGCTTCAAGTGTGGAGCCGCACCACGTTGCGAGCCGGTGCACGAGCGCCACCGCCACAACGCCGGAGGTTCAGGTACCAGTTATTGGATTGAATCAGGCGTTACTTTGCGGAAATCCATAGCAATACTAATATTAATAAATTTCTTCGCTTAATTCCGCTAAATAATACCTGCAGTCTTCATGCAACATGCACTGTGCACCGCCCACCCTTCCACTTACAAGAAATCGAAAAGCAGACAATGCACCACACACACACCCGCAAGCGAAAACCACAGGCAACCACAAACATGCGACGCGTTTCGACTCAACACGAGTCATTGACGAGCAGTTAGTAGACAGTTCGGCAGCTGACCACCGAGTGCCGGTCATACGATTTTGCGGTTATATTTATAGGCCAGGCTCCCCACTCCCCCACCCAAAGAACATCAATGACGAGTGACTATATTATTGGAAAAAATTGTCAAAAGTGGGGAAACGGTGTAGCCCAGCTGTTCATTCAGCAGTGCAACGGAATTATCATTATCATATCTGGAGATTTCAAGTTTCTCTAAAAGACATAATCTTAATCCCTTATTACAAGTATGTAAAATCTCCAGATTATGATTATCGGGGAGAACGTGTCCAGTATCCAATATATGTTTCGCAAAGTGGGACCTTTCTGGATGGTCGTTTCTGAATGCTGCCACGTGCTCAGTGTGTCAGGTACCAGTACTCGCGTCGAACAGAGTCGACGATTGCAGTGTACCTTCAGGTGCACTGACTCATTCTGGTGAGCGCTTTATTTTTAATTATGATTCCGGAGCCGAATGCTCGTTAGTTGTTGCGTCAAATTTTGTGGAAAACGTAAAAACAATGTTATTAATTTTAATGTCATAAGCTTGAGTAGTACGTTTAGCACAGTATAAATGTTGTGTAAGGTTAAGGTCTATGATTTTAGAATTGAGTTTTTACTCCACGTTTTGCAAGATATGTCAGGTACATAACGCTAAGTAGAGAAGTTTTAGCGCTAGGCTTTGCCATAAATATGTCTACCTTAAATTTAACGCTCGAAAAGTTAAATGTTGAATACAGTTCTCAAGTAAACATAGCGTCTGAAATAAATTTAGCACAAGTTGATGCGATGTTAGTGACGCTGCAAAAAGCGAGTTGCTAGGTATTTTAAAAATAGAAAGTTACCTTATTTTATGTTTTTCCACTATACGTGTTGATGAAAATTCGTTCACGCCGGATGAACGGCGGGTGATAGTAGCTAAGGCCAATAAACTTTTACAAGCAAACATAATTAGGCCAAGTTGTTCCCCAATTTCAAGCCCTGCGTTATTAGTAAAGAAACGTGATGGTATCGATAGCATGTGCGTAGACTATCGCGATCTAAATAGTAATTCAGTGCCCGATTGGTTTCCTGTATCTTTCACATCAGATTTAATTGCACGATTGAACGGCGCGAATTTCTTTTTACTCTTTGATTGTGCTAGTGGATTCCCGTTTTGAGTACCGATCAATCTATTGAGGGTTTTGATAACACCTACTACTACAAAGTACTAGCTAAAACTACAAAGCTAAATTCACTAGGTTTTCTGTTGGTGATTTTGTATTAATGCAAAAACGAAGAACAAAATCAGACAAATTTAGACGCATTGTATAACGGTCCCTTTAGAGTAGTAGAAGTTTAAGAAGGAGATAGGTACACTTTATCGGTTTTGGACAGTAACAACAGGCTGTAAAAATATAGTCATAACTATGATCGTTTAAGAAAAATGCCAAAGAGGTTTGACCCGTTGGGTTCTGAATCCTTATTGAATGAGTTGAGTGAAATTTATTACTTTTCCCAGTTCTTTTAGTAGGTATAAACTTTCTTTTGTGAGACATTTGTTAAATTGTAGTGGTCATGTGACACATGACCACACATGAGTATAGGGGTTTTAGGGTCACTGGGATGACCGCTAAAGATGTGTTTTAGGTTCACTGGGATGACCGCTGAAGATGTGTTTTAGGGTCACTGGGATGACCACTAAAGATGTGTTTCAGGGTCACTAGGATGACCGCTGAAGATGTGTTTTGGGGTCACTGGGATGACCAACTCTGATTTTCGCTGTCACTGGGATGACCGTTAATGATATGAGTTTAGGTCACTGGGATGACCTGACTGTTTGATCACTGGGATGATCTGTTTATTTGATCACTGGGATGATCTGACTGTTTGATCACTGGGATGATCTGTTTGTTTGATCACTGGGATGATCTGTTTGTTTGATCACTGGGATGATCTGTTTGTTTGATCACTGGGATGATCTGTTTGTTTGATCACTGGGATGATCTGTTTGTTTGATCACTGGGATGATCTGACTGTTTGATCACTGGGATGATCTGTTTGTTTGATCACTGGGATGATCTGTTTGTTTGATCACTGGGATGATCTGACTGTATGATCACTGGGATGATCTGTTTGTTTGATCACTGTATAAAGAAACTCCAATTCTTGAACACTGACTTTATTTCCACTTGGTCATATAAAATATATTACAACTAACAATTAACTATTTGTACTATAATTACGGGCAGTAACTTTGACTAAACGTCTTTACTTCACTCCTGCTAACGATAGAATGACTAAAAATAATGTCCCGCCTCAAAAGCCGTCCTCGTCCCCACTCATTACTTGTCAAACCGAAAACAGTCACTTCAACCGGAAGTTGAGGTGAAACACTTTACAAAACTGGTTGCTTTAAACGGAAGTTGAGGTGAAACACTTTACAAAACTGATTAACAAAAGGTACTCATATTAAAAATCAACATGAATTAATAATATATGTTTTTCAAAGAAATCATTACAATATATTTTAACAAGAATCATTACATTCGGCCATCCTACAGAGTGCTGCCTCCTGGCGCACTCAAAAACAAAATACAAAAGAAATCATTACATTCAATTCATCTTAGCATTAGCACAAATATTAATTACTATATTCTTACATAAATATACAACTTGTCAATTAAATTTGAAATATTTCCGTCTATTTAAAAACAGGAAACCATTGAAACCATTTTCTTGTCATGATTGCGGATACAACAAAAGATGTTACATAAATTTATAATAGTGACTGTCACAATCTACTCTTTCGAGTGAACGACATTAGTACATAGTTTAACTACGTCATTTTATTGAAATTCATAAAAATGTCATCATGCAGTATTGTTAATTAATTAATAAAATTAATGTTCATAACTCTAAATGTACTATTCAAAAATTGAAGTCAGTGAAAAAAATACAAATAAAATAAAATATAACCTTGCCACAGAGATATCATCATCATTTTAAGTTGACTACATAAAAAATAATAATATATATATAATACCTTTCAATCAATTTAAACATATCAAAACGAAAACTGAATTATAATAGAACATAAAAACATGTTAACATTAAAATTAAATATTATTCTTCGTCCTTCATAAGTCCTTAACACTATAGAAACATTTTTCCATTAGCCATTCAAATATTTTTCTTTTAAATAATATTATAGGAAAATTCTTAAAGTAATCAGGTATTTTATTATAAGTTTTTCACGACATATATAGTATACTTTTCCTATTTAAAGCCTGTCTCAGATCTGGCATTGCTAATTTGTCTTTAAATTTTATATTAAGTCTATCACTCCTTGTTAGTGGCATATTCTTAAAAAGTGATTTATTACTCTTTACAAAAACACACACTTCATATATGTAAATGCAAGCTAGTGGTAGAATTTTTAATAATTTGAAAAGGCCTTAAACACCGATTCGAAAAATTTATATCATAAATGATTTTACACAATATCGACCTATATCCAAACGTAACATTTTTGCAAAAATATTTAAACAGATTGTCTCCCAGCTAATAATGAATGCTTTACATAAATCATATCTCTCCCTCTCAACATGGATTTTCTAAGGGGCGTTCGGTCGAATCACTATTCATTTCATTTATTTTTGCAATCCATAAAGTTGTATACAGCTGTTATATCATATATTATTCACTATGCTATCCTTCACTAACTACCTCATAGATGCCATGGATAAAGGGCGACAAGTTAATGTTATGTACACCGACTTTTCTAAAGCGTGTGATAAGATACATTATTTCATGGCCATAAAATTATTAAATATAGGAATACATGGGGATGTGCTTCAATGGATCATTTGTTATTTGAAGAACCGTTCACAAGCATTGTAATAACATTTACAAAAAACATAGCTTTATTGAACATGAGTACAGTTTGAATGGTTTACATAAATCAAAAGAGTAACATCAATACGTGACCTGGTAATCGTAATGGATTCTAAAATATCTTTTATTTGTCATATCGATTATATAAAAAAAGAACATTTAAATAACTTGGGTTTATTTTTCGTAGATATATCAAAACCGTTCAAAAACTTACATTATTTTATCATTATTATTTTTTTTACTTTAGATATGTGCGCTCAATATTGGACTTTGCTAGTATTATCTGGAGTCCCTTTTACGCCTGTCATATTTCACGAATAGAAAGAGTTCAGAAAAAGTTTATAAAAACATTGGAATATTGGTATAATTACTACGGTTATTATCTCTATTCCCGCTCAAATCATAAACTAACCACTCTTCCAGATAGACGTACGCAATTTGACTTGAGTTTCCTGTTTAAATTATTCAATAGTAAAGTTGACTCTCCAGAACTTTAGAAAATTATTATTTAGGATACCTAGACAGTAGACATGGCTTGCAATAAACAGTTATTTGTCCCTCCGCATCATAAAACTATATATACTATACTTGCAACAATTTTATTTTTGGTGAATTGTGAACTTGTATAACTCAGAAATTTATGAAATTGATCTGTTTTGTAACAGTTTAAACTCTTGTCACAAAATTAAGATATTCGCTTTTGACTTCATTTCATTCATCTCTTTTTTTTTATAGATATTATTCCAATTTCCTATTTAGGTTAATTGTATAATTGTTGAGCCTGTCTAAAAATAAAAATAAAATAAAAATTACTGATGTATTTATTTATTTTACTGCCGCTTACGAAATTGTTTCTTATGTAAATGTGCACATTTAAAATGTTTACGACTATTTGTTTCCTAAATAAATGAAAAATAAAATAAAAATATATCTTAACTAATTAACTTACGTTTGCTTCCGAGTTAACTGTCAGTATATGTACTTCTTACTTATTTTAATAATTATTATTTTAGTTTAAAAAAAACATTAAATTAAGAATCCTAACACGAAAGTGATTTAAAAATCTTCGTTGGTTAAAATAATAAAATAAAATAAAATAATCATTCATTTCAAAATAAAAAGACAAATCTTTGTTCCTTGAACGTCAAATTTCAACCCAATACCAAGCTTACTTCGGATTCGGAAGGTGTCCTGTTGAGAGAAGAACCCGCAAGAAACTCGTCAACACACACCCCTTCTTTTACGTCCATTACAATCCCGGTGCAACCCCGGAAACATCCTGCACAGAGCCTGACACTTTTGACAATCTGTATTTTGGTACTGATATTTTATTGTTGTCTCTCAGGTTTCGAATATGTCTGTCACAATTTTTCACAAAAGAGGCCTGATTCTTTCTTACATACATAATATTTTCATAAATATATTGACATGGCAGCGTCATTATATTTATTGTTTTAAACAATTCCCTCAGGGAATCTCGGGATCTCAAATTGTATATAGCTCTTATTGCTCTCTTTTGGAGAATAAATATGGAACCAACATCAGTTGCTCTGCCTCAGAGTAAAATACCGTAAGACATTACACTATGAAAATAGCTGTAATAAACTAATCGAGCTGTCTGTACATCTGTCAAATGTCTTATTTTCCTAACGGCATATGCAGCACTACTTAGCCTGCCAGCTAGTGGGGCTAGCTAATGTGGGGTCCCCATTGGAGCTTGGAGTCCAGAGTTATCCCTAAGAAAACTGTGTCATCCGAAAATACTAACTTTTCATTATTTAAAATTATTTCGTTATCAACGTACCTAACATTAGGTAATACAAATTTAATGCATTTGGTTTTTTTTTTACCATTCAGTACAAGATTATTGGAAGCAAACCATGTTTGAATCTGTTTGAATCTGTTAATCCCGATTATTATATATAATGTCTACAAACCGCGAGTGTTTAAAAAAAAGTGTATTATATTAACAAGTTTTACTATGAACAATTTACAATAAGATAATTTTATATAGGATTAAGTTAATGTATATTTAATACATAATGTAATTATTCAACTTGTTAAATAGATACCAAACAAGGTATGGCAGGGGTATTATATCAGTCATTGTCACTGCAAGTATCTGAACTACTAGGATCGCTATTCTGAACTTCTAAGGCTTTTATATACACGGTCTAATTCTACCCAAGGCAATTGACAGAACCGTAATGCCTCTTTTTATGTTTTTATTATTTCCGTATTACCTCTTTAAGCAAAAACCTGGACCGTCAGTAACCCTTTAACGATCGTTCTCGAGAACTTTCAAAATCTTAGACTGACCAATAAATTTTGAAAGGAGTTTGGTACTCTCCGCATCATTGACAAAATTAATTCGCACAATCATCACTAAGTCGCCAACCTTGTACTGAGTAGCAGGAGACCAATTAGAATTATATCTAACCAAGCAGAAGGTTGATTCTTTTCTATAATATATCTTATTTCTTGTCAAATACTTTCAAGGTCAACTAAAATAAATTTAGAATTAAGTACAATAGATTGGGATACCTTACTCTACTTGAAAGTTTCCATAGTATGGTGAATTTACTTAATGATACTTTACACTCAGTCATGATGAATTTGTTCCTAAACGGAGCAGAAAGATGTCAAAGTATCCTCCTGGTATAGTTTACACTGATTCGGGTTCTCACTGAGTAAACAAGATTCGAAGTAGATGTTATAAATATAAAATCCTACAGATAAACTTGAATACGATATTATACGTAATAGATGCCACAAACTTATGGATAAGTGCTATAGAGATTATAAAAATATACTTGAATCATAAATCAAAACTCATTCAAATTCCTTTTAAAAATTTTTTTTTTTTTTAAAGACGTAAAAGTTCTTTAGCAATTTCAGCCGAGATGCATCTTAATAATGAAACTAGATCTAATGCACAAAAAATTAGTAGCCTATTTGCAACCCATTGCTCCAATTAGAATAATAAAAATATTACTTAATTAATATACGTCACAAACAATACAAATATTTTTATCACCGAAAATGAAATTAGTAAGTACATAGGTACGTAATTTAAACATTTATCAAAATGCTGGTACAGACGGCATCTACCCTCTCTTCGTAAATTGTTGTGCAAAACATTTCTCTTTCCCTATCTGTATTATATTCAATCGTTCTCTACGAGACGGACAGTTTCTTAATCAATGGAAAAGAGCACGATTTATACCTATTCACAAGAAAGGTGATTTATCTGTTGTATCAAACTATAGACCCGTTTCTCCCTGGTTTCTCTTACTATTTAAATGAAAATAATCTGCCTCATTATTACAAAATAAAATACATTATACATTAAGTACATCACAACACGGTTTCAGAAAAGGGTGACCGGTCGAATCTAATTTAATCAGTTATATCAATAAACCTTCCGACATAGTCGATGCTGGCCACCAGATTGATGAAATTTAGATAGAATTTGCCAGTAAATTCGTTAAAATTAACCATCCATTGCTGAATAAAAAGCTTGGATCAGTAGGTATCAGTGATTGGCTAATTCTGTGGTTTAATTCTTACTGAAGTGTTGTACTCTCCTTTGAAACTTGCAAGTAGCACATCCTCAGCACTCTAACGGCTTGATATCATTCGCGCCTTATGCGGCGTTCTATCCTCTTCACTAGAAGATGTAGAAGGAGTTCTTCTACTTCTTTTCCTCCTCAATTGATTTCTCGGGGGAGTTCCTGGAGGAGTCCCCTCGTTATTCTCGTGGGGTCGCATATCTGAAATCCTAGTTTCTCGGAATAGATGTCTGATCCATAAGTCAAAATTCAGATTCATTAACTCTTACTTTGGTCAAGTCCAGTTTAATCAGGTTAACATAGCAAGTTCATTCAGTTTTATTTATTGATTTGAAAATACACAGACAACTCCGTTCCATAATCGAATAAATATACACAATTCTTTCAGTCCCATAATCCAGTGAACATACACAGTTCATTTAATCCAATAATCCAGTTAACATACACAGTCCATTCATTCCAATAATCCAGTTAACATACACAGTCCATTCATTCCAATAATCCTGTTAACATACACAGTTCATTCATTCCCATAATTTAGTAAACATTAACAGTCCATTCAGTCCCATAATCCAGCGAACATACACAGTTCACTCAGCTCAATAATCCAGTGACCATACATAGTTCACTCAGTACAATAATCTTCGGAACATACATAGTTTACTCAGTCCAATAATTCAGTGAACATACATAGTTCACTCAGTCCAATAATCCAGTGAAAATACATAGTTCACTCAGTCGAATAATCCAGTGAAAATACATAGTTCACTAAGTCCAATCATCCAGTGAACATGCATAGTTCACTCAGTCCAATAATCCAGTGAAAATACATAGTTCACTCAGTCCAATAATCCAGTGAACATGCATAGTTCACTCAGTCCAATAATCCAGTGAAAATACATAGTTCACTCAGTCCAATAATCCAGTGAAAATGCATAGTTCACTCAGTCCAATCATCCAGTGAACATGCATAGTTCACTCAGTCCAATAATCCAGTGAAAATACATAGTTCACTCAGTCCAATAATCCAGTGAAAATACATAGTTCACTCAGTCGAATAATCCAGTGAAAATACATAGTTCACTAAGTCCAATCATCCAGTGAACATGCATAGTTCACTCAGTCCAATAATCCAGTGAAAATACATAGTTCACTCAGTCCAATAATCCAGTGAACATGCATAGTTCACTCAGTCCAATAATCCAGTGAAAATACATAGTTCACTCAGTCCAATAATCCAGTGAAAATGCATAGTTCACTCAGTCCAATCATCCAGTGAACATGCATAGTTCACTCAGTCCCATAATATGGTTGTGTTGTGGTTGTTGTCGTCCTATGGCACCCCACTGGTGCACAGGGCCTGCACAAGCTCCCGCCACGCCTTCCTGTCTGCCGCGACTTCCCTGGCCGCACTCCAACTCAGTCCCGCCGCTCGCAGCTCGGTCTCCACGCTCCGGCGCCAAGTGTGTACGGGACGGCCGCGGGCTCGCTTGCCGCCCGGTGGGTTCCACTCGAATGCGATGCGAGCATCGCATGGTTGTGTTACGAAAATAAATAATTATGGTTGTGTTATGTAAATAAATAAATATGGTTGTGTTATGTAAATAAATAATCCAGTCTTCATACATAGTTCATTACATCACGTATGTCACGATATGCAGGTAGTGTAAAATAATTTCAATAACTCACTCTTACTTTATATCAAATATGTAAAAACCACTCAAATTTTAGTCATAAAGTTTTACAATGTTAAAATAGATTACGAAATAATATTCCACCTGCATAATGTTTTATCAACATTGTAAATAATTTAAAATAAAATAAACAAGATTCTAGACTAAATGAAAATGAAAACAGATACTGTCTTACGTTATCAAATCTAGTCTGTGATTCGTTTTAACACCAATGCACAACGCGAAGTCCTTAACATTTCTTGACGGTAAAATAGTTTAAAACACAGGTAAATTCAAATTACTTCTGTACATATTGCGAATGTCACGGTGCTTCTACATACCCAAACTTCAAAGCCAAGGCTAGGCTTCAATGGCAAAGGTTAGGTTGCCTTTTTTTTTTTTTGAGAACATAAAATATATGTACATATAGGATAGTGTCATTGTAGTATAATATGCATGTCGTGTGAGTAAGCATGATCAGAGAGTAGCCTTGATCGAATGCATGTCGTGTGAATAAGCATTATCGGAGAGTAGCCTTGATCGAATGCATGTCGTGTAAATAAGCATTATCGGAGAGTAGCCCCAATCGAATACATGTTGTCTGAGTAAACATTATCAGAGAGTAGTCCTGATCTAATACATGCCGTGTAAGTAAGCATTATCGGAGAGTAGCCTTGATCGAATGTATGTCGAGTCGTCTGAGTAAGCATTATCGAAGAGTAGCCCCGATCGAATGCATGTCGTGTGACTAAGCATTATCGGAGAGTAGCCTCGATCGAATGTATGTCGAGTCGTCTGAGTAAGCATTATCGAAGAGTAGCCCCAATCGAATACATGTCCGTGTGTGTAGGCGTATATCAAATAAATAAATGTTATCTATCCTCTTTAAAAAAAAAACTGTCACTATATTCGCAAATTCGACATAAAATAATAATATAGTTATTGAATAGATCTGGTACATACCCACTTCTGAAATATAAAGAAACTCCAATTCTTGAACACTGACTTTATTTCCACTTGGTCATATAAAATATATTACAACTAACAATTAACTATTTGTACTATAATTACGGGCAGTAACTTTGACTAAACGTCTTTACTTCACTCCTGCTAACGATAGAATGACTAAAAATAATGTCCCGCCTCAAAAGCCGTCCTCGTCCCCACTCATTACTTGTCAAACCGAAAACAGTCACTTCAACCGGAAGTTGAGGTGAAACACTTTACAAAACTGGTTGCTTTAAACGGAAGTTGAGGTGAAACACTTTACAAAACTGATTAACAAAAGGTACTCATATTAAAAATCAACATGAATTAATAATATATGTTTTTCAAAGAAATCATTACAATATATTTTAACAAGAATCATTACAACTGGGATGATCTGTTTGTTTAATCACTGGGATGATCTGTTTGTTTGATCACTGGGATGATCTGACTGTTTGATCACTGGGATGATCTGTTTGTTTGATCACTCTATGAACCATAAATGCGAACACTTATTAGTGACTTTTCTTTAGTGAGGATTGTTGTAATAACTTTTTGTGTGTGAGTTCCTGAAAAGAGCATTTAAGTAATAAAGTATTTTTTGTTTTGAAATTGAACAATCCTCATTGAGGAAGTCAGTATTTTGGACAAGTGGTATTGCCATCTGATATTGTTTCAGATGCCGAGTAACACACGAGGACGTGTGTCTTGTCAGGATGGCCGTGTCGGCGGCACCTAATATGGTTGCTCATTTGACTACATGTCGGCGGCACCTAATACAGTTACTGAATTGACTACGTGTCGGTAATACCTAATAGAGTTGCTGATTTGACTCAGTTGACTAAGTGGTAAGAAGCGGAAGGGTGTGGTCACGAGGTAATCGTGCGCCCTCTGATGGAGTTCGGGCAAGGATCATTCTGAGGATGGACAAAGAGTGGATCGGTTGTGCTCGGAACCGTCATACGTTTCTAATCGGTGTTAACGCAATATAATTTGTACTTAGTTAATTTGTGAATAGTGGCGAAGGTGATTAAAGTTGTGATTATTTATTTCTGTGTCTGATTTGTGATTGAGGAATCATGAATCTACGCCGATCTACCATGCCGACGTTATATATATATATATATATATATATATATATATATATATATTTAAGATAAGTA
This sequence comes from Bedellia somnulentella, assembly GCA_963576735.1. NCBI lineage: Eukaryota > Metazoa > Arthropoda > Insecta > Lepidoptera > Bedelliidae > Bedellia > Bedellia somnulentella. The sequence goes on along the minus strand of OY755192.1, from coordinate 3,750,765 downwards.
AAAGTAAGAGTAGCAAATATTGTGAGTTTGAATTCATGAAATGTCAACGATACGAATGACTGTTTAATAATTTATACAGAATAATAAATATATCCATACTAATATTATAAATGGGAAAGTGAGTTTGTTTGTTTGTTTGTTCCGCTTTCACGCCGTAAATACTGAACCGATTGCTTTGAAATTTTTCAGACGTGTAGTTAGAAGTCTAAATTAAATAATAGGGTACTTTTTATCCCGGAAAAAATATGTTCCCAGGGGAAATCAAAAATATTGTTTGCTTGCTGGATGCATTGGAGATGGCGCTGTGTATCGTTTAAAACAACGTAAAATATTGTAAACTAATATAAAAATCAAAATTTAGAAGCTTAATGGTACGGTAATGGATCCCCGAAAATAAGGAACTCCCGAGGGATGACGTACTATTTTTTTATCGTATACATTTTTTTTACATCTACTTATATTGCAAACGAATATTAACATGTAAATTTAGAAGCTAAATGAAACGACGACGATTCCTTGAAACTAAGGAATCCGCAAGAGTTCTCATAGGAACATCAAAAAACCTTAACTCATATATGGCCCAAAATATTGCAGCGATTATTTTTATCATCGATGGAATTCACATCAGACACTTTGTTAATGTTCATTTTGGAAAGATGAAGGGGTTTCATCAATTTAAATGACAAATTTGTTTATCAATAGTAAGACTAATATGAAATAAAGCGTAATAAAAATTCACCGCCCCGGTAACGTCTCCGTTGCGTAGCGGTATAACTAACTACTATGAATATTTAATTAGAACTATTATGAATCAATCGTCCCGGGTTCGTATCTCAGGTAATTCAAGCTTTTTGTAAAAAAATGTTTTGTTAGCTTAAAATAGCATTATATACAATAATAACAAGCACTATCCCTTCAATTTAGCGATTATTTTGGAAGGAGATCCACCACTAATCATCCCTATATTGCCGAGCAATCGCTGCAAGCTCTCCCACTATCACCAACGGTCAGTGTAGGGGGCAGCACCGGGCCGTCGCCGCAGCGCCAAACTACTATCCGTATCTGTACTTACTAAAGATATTCTCATTTCTGAACATAAAAACTTGGTATATTTGTTTCATGATTCTTATGAACAATTAAAAAGGAATTTTTGGAACTCAACCTGCTATAGCAAATGAAATTTAATATAGAGATTTTCACATTTTATAATTAAACTTGGTGCGATTGAATTTATGAAATCCATCTATCAATCATTCATGAATATATGCTAACAACCATAAATTCCATAAAAGGGTAGCCATAGCTTCGGAGATACTAATTCTTCACCCAATTTTGGAAATATATTGATAAAAGATAGGTTATAAAGGTTGTTAGTGATGGGTCACAAACTGCATCGCCCAACAATCACTTAAAAAGCCTCAATATCTTTTATGTCCTTTACAACACCCGCGGGATTATAAATATAAAAAACAGAAGTAGAGATAGTGTTTCGGTATTTTGGTATTATGTAAACTGGATGCAAAAAATGAAGTCCACGCGGACGAAGTCGCGGGGCAAAAAGCTAGTATATATATATATATATGATATTGTATATCATGATATTATATATATATTTTTTTAAGATAAGTAAAAGTAAGAGTAGTAAATATTGTGAGTTTGAATTCATGAAATGTCAACGATACGAATGACTGTTTAATAATTTATACAGAATAACTAAAACCGAAGTCGAACCGTGTATCAATTCGGTTTGATAATAATTTGATTCATATTGTTATTGTATTTTAGAGAGGATATGTAACTGTTTTCATAATATGTTTTATCTCAGACCAACTTATTAGTTGCTAACTCGAACTGATGTTGTATTGTTTTGGTATTGATGTGCGGCATTGAGAAAAAAGATGGAGGACGTAACTACGATGTGAGTGGCGGGCAAGAGGGGATAAATGTAGGGAAAGCAATTCATCGGAATGTGATTGGAATATAATGTTAAAAGTAGAAGGATATCGACGTTTTATTTATCTACTGACCACCACCCAATAATATATATAAATGTATGTGTGTATGTATTATAATCCAGGCTTTGAAATAATGTATCTTGATACTTGGTAGTTCTTGCAGAATAAAGATGACATCTCCGAGCAACTTCAATTCCTGTAAGCGTTTACTTTACATGACTAGACATAAATTATGAGCTGCGCTCGTGTGTGCTAGCCAAAGCTATTGGTTTTATCAATTATTAAATTCATGTGGAAGGAAATGCACAAGATGTCGTCTAGCCCCGTTGCATTTTATTTGGCTATTTGAGTAAAGTGAAGCTAAGAATTTAGGCTATTTACAGGGGTTGAGAGAGGAAAATGAAAGATGTTGAAATGCTAAAAATTATGTGATGTCGTGTCTTATGAATCCATACTTATATTATAATCAACATAATGTCTATAACAATTTGAATATAATTATAGTAAAAAACCCGTTTGCCGTGTAGTGTCGGTTAAGAATAGCACTACCCCATTTCTTCCGCTGGGTGTACGTAAGAGGCGACTAACGGTATGGGGCTATTAAGGGATTTTTGGGCGATGCGGTTGGAGACCCATCACCAACAACCTTTATTTTTACTATCTCTTCCCCCCTCAAATTTCCAGATGTGGCTGAGGAATTTTTAATTCTTTACCTCTGGCTACGCCTTCCTAGGATTTATAGCCGTGAGTATATGTATGAAAAAAACCCCTGATAGCTTTTCATGCAGGAAATTAAAATACTTAGTTGGGCAAACGAAAATTTTTATATGTTTTACTATTGGTGTGGTTAATAAATGTAAGAAGTTAATGGTGAACGAAAATATCGCAAGGAAACCCAAAAGTAAGTTTGCCGTGTAGTGTCGGCTTAGAATAGCACTACCCCGTTTCTACCGATGGGTGTACGTAAGAGGCGACTAACGGTATTGGGGCTTTTAAGGGATTTTTGGGCGGTGCGGCTGGAGACCCATCTCCAACAACCTTTACTTTACCATCCTTTGCCTACTCAATTTTCCAAATGTGGCTGAGGAATTTCTAATTCCTTAGCTCTAGCTACCCCTTCTAGGGATTTATAGTCGTGAGTATATGTATGTATGAAACCCAAAAGTTTTTACCCATGTTCAGAAGTATTAGTATCTCTGCCACCCCTTTGCGTATATATGGTGTAAACACTGAGTTTGTGTCTGAGAGAGTTTACCCTTACAATTGTGATATTGAATATCTGAATATGCAGCTCAATTTAGAGTTTACGATGTAAATGCCAGAGATATCCTATTATAGGCATGCCCAGATCAAAAATATATGGGACTGGTAGTAGTAATTGTTCTAGTTGACAGAACAATAGGTGCTGATGATGATGAACATGATGCTTATTTGAATTTTGAACTCAATTTGCGCCGAATCAGATTACAGGAGATATTGATAATAACGTTATATGTTTACTGAGTTATGTGACGTAAATGTTTACACTACTTTCAAAACTATATTAGTAAATATTGGCAATACCTAAACAAAAATTGCTGTGTAGTGTCGGCTTAGAATAGCACTACCCCATTTCTTCCGGTGGGTGTACGTAAGAGGCGACTAACGGTATTGGGGCTTTTAAGGGATTTTTGAGCAATGCTGTTGGAGACCCATCACCAACAAACTTTATTTTACCATCTTTTCCCCACTCAACTTTCCAAACGTGGCTGACGAATTTCTAATTCCTTAGCTCTGGCTACCCCTTCTAGGGATTTATAGCCGTGAGTATATGTATATATGTATGTATGTTAACAAAAATGTTACATAAACGTTTACGCCGTTTATCCCCGAAGGGGTTCGCAGAGGTGCCAATACTTCTGAACATCACATGACAGCGCCATTTAGTGTCCAGAGCAGGTACCCACGTTTTGCTTAGACAGTGTATTCACGTGAAAGGCGGTAGGCCTATCGCCGTTTTGTACGAATACACTGTCACATAGTAGAAAAGATAAATTGGCGTAAGCCCGACCCGGGATCTGAACTGTCGGTTCGCCTGTCTGTTGTCGGGCTGGTGTTCTTCTCATTGGACTGTCATGTGACTAAAGTAAACTTATAAGTAAATATTGATTAAATATATTGACAAACTTTTTACATATACAATATACAACTTGACAACTTATTTACCAATAATCGTAACCTGATATACTAACAATTAAATATTGGTTAGTTTGATAAAATTTAAACATAATTTGTTTTTTTAATAGTATGTTACCAATTTTGCAATAATCAACCAACAAGGCGCTCAAATAAATAACTTTTAAAATTCCACCTACAACCTGTAACTTAAAAATAATAGCCGTACTAAGTGCGTTTTATTTCATAAAAACTGTAAGTATATAGTGCTGTGTAGTGTCGGCTTAGAATAACACTACCTCCTTTCTTCCGGTGGGTGTACGGAAGAGGCGACTAACGGTATTGGGGCTTCTAAGGGATTTTTGGGCGATGAGGTTGGAGACCCATCACCAACAACCTTTATTTTACCATTTTTTGCCCAATAAACTTTCTAAAAGTGGCTGAGGAATTGCTAATTCCTTAGCTCTGGCTACCCCATCTAGGGATTTATAGCCGTGAGTATAATAATAATAATAATAATAACCAACCACGGTTGCGTTTGACCAACTGGTCAAACGCAACCGTCGGAACTTCTCCGCTGGCTGGATAGACTACAGGAAGGCGTTCGATTCGGTACCTCATACATGGCTCATGAGGGTCCTCGAGCTGTACAAAATTGATAGTGCAGTTCGACACTTCCTCGGGCAATGTATGGGGTGCTGGAGAACGATCCTGAGTTTAGACGGTCAGCGGATGACGGACGCGGATGACCAAATTGATATAAGGCGAGGGATTTTCCAGGGCGATTGCCTGAGTCCAGTTTGGTTTTGTTTGGCCCTGAATCCTCTAAGTACACTCTTGGAGAATCCAGGGACAGGCTTTCAGTTTCGGAGAGGCGGACCACGCTTGCCTCATCTCCTTTACATGGATGACCTGAAGCTTTACGCCCCCACGGCTGACAGATTGGCGGAGCTACTGACGATCACTAACGATTTCAGTGGTTCCGTCAAGATGGAGCTCGGGGTCGATAAGTGTGCGGTCATTCATGTCGAGAAGGGGCATGTCGTGCACTCTGATGGTGTCGATGTCGGCACCAATCATTTGAGGGCACTCTCCGAGGCTGAAACATACCGGTATCTGGGCATGTCACAAACCATCGGTGTGAAGGTGGCAGACGTGAAACAGGGTGTTTGCGAGGAGTTTTATGAACGCCTGAAAAGTGTGCTTAATAGCTACTTGTCAGGCGTTAATAAGATCCGAGCCATTAACTCCTGGGTCATGCCTGTACTGATGTACACGTTTGGCGTGCTCAGATGGACTCAGTCCGAACTAGACGCTCTGGACAGACGAGTCCGCACGACGATGACCTCTCATCGAATGCATCATCCGCGATCGTCGGTTATGAGATTGTATATCCCGCGGAAGTGTGGTGGTCGAGGCCTCTTGAGTGCCAAAACCATGCACAACCGCGAGGTATGCAACCTCAGAAACAATTTTTTGACGATGACGGATGATAGTATTCGGGGAGAGGTGGTCGCTAGTGATAAAGGACTGACTCCCTTATAGTTGGCCTCACAGGATTGGCGAACCCCGGAGGTACTTAGCACCTCTGATCGGGAGTCCGTATGGAAAGAGAAGGAGCTGCACGGGAGGTTTTACAAGGTACTTCACGAACCTTTCGTGGACCGTAAAGCCTCCCTGCATTGGCTGCGTTTCGGGGACCTCTTTGGGGAAACCGAAGGTTTTGTCTGTGCAATACAAGACCAGGTTATCAAGACGCGGAACTATCGGAAATACATCCTAAAGGACGGTACCACAGACATCTGTCGAGCATGTGGCCGTCCCGGAGAGTCACTTAGGCATGTTATTTCCGGTTGTTCGGCTCTTGCTAACACTGAGTACTTGCACAGACACAACCAAGCAGCCAAAATCCTGCATCAGGAGCTCGCTCTGAAATACGGACTCTTGCAACAGAGGCTGCCGTATTACAAGTATCTGCCGGAGCCAATCCTAGAAAACGACCGTGCCAAAATCTATTGGGACCGATCCGTTATCACGGACAGGACTATTCTAGCGAATAAGCCTGATATCGTGGTATGGGATCGGTCGCAGTCGAGGGTATTTCTAGTGGATGTCACTATCCCGCATGACGAGGGTCTCGTGAAAGCCGAAACCGAGAAGCGTCGGAAGTATCTCGATCTGGCTCGCGAGATCACCGACATGTGGGGTGTGACCTCGACTGAAATTATCCCAATTGTTTTGTCGGCGAACGGGTTAATTCCAACCAGTCTCGCGACCAACTTGAGGCGGTTGGATTTCTGTGGCGTGTCGGTTCCAGCACAGATGCAGAAAGCGGTGCTGCTCGATACGGCTCGGATCGTCCGTCGGTTCTTGAACTTGACTCCCTGACCCCGACCGACTGTGCTCTTGTCGGGGAGTACCGCCTCTCCCATTTAAAATTCTAATTTTCTGTTTCGGCCATGGGAGAGGCGAGAAACTAAATATCATGCCTAAAATAATAATAATAATATATTTTTATTGAAAAAAGGTACAACAAATTGAGTTTCATACTCCCTAATAAAAAGGGACAAAGCCCTGTAAACTTAGGATGAGTATTTTGCTCAACCCATAAAGTTGGCTCACAATCATTTCAGCTTCTTAATAAATATGTTTATAAACTAAAAGTTACACAAAAAGAAAGAGATCAACCAACCCTTCCGGTGGCGGGCGCTAGGTCGTAATGCCGCGGAGCGGCAGCGACTAAGTGGCGTAAGTGGGAGGTCCGTCCGTCCGAGGAGGAGCGTCGGAATAACTCAAATTACTGTTTACTTTTGTATGGCAGCTTTATAAGTGTCTAGTATCAATGGAATTACCGATAAATAATCTATTGAAATATATAACTAATATAGTACTATATTACACCCATAGTTTCATAAACATAAGTTAAAGATAAGATAAACACAAATTAATGATAAGATAAACAAATAAGTTAAAGGTTCATATTTACAAAAATATATGCAAAAACTATTACAGAAAGCCATTATATAATAGAACACTTACTTAGCTACCGTTTTCACACTTATCTCATCCATAAAGGCCACAAAAAACAAAAGATATTTGCAAAAAACCGCACTAAGAAACTTTTATTGCCGCGAAAAAAACGATCAACAAACTTTGAATGCTTGGCAATAAAAAAAAGTAAGTAAAGCATAGAACAAAAGTAACTCATTCATTTCCTTGTTTAACACAGAGTGTATTAAATAGGCTGAGTTGTATCTCAGAGTAGCCAAACTATTAAAAAATTAAGTAAAAAGTACACCCCGCGCGCGTGCCAGCTGCTGCCAAAATTTGACATTTCGACACTTTACGGCGCTTGCGGTTTTTTGAGCTGGCAGTTGCTGGCAGCCCGCCATCGCAACGGCCAATAGCACAAGTTCTCTAAAAGAGAGAACTATAAGTTAATTTTAATTGTATTAATATGAAAAACTTAAATTTATTACATGTAGATTGTAATCAATTGCATGCAAAGTTAGTATGTATGTATGTGTGTGTGAGTGTGTGTGTGTGTGTGTGTGTGTGTTATATGCATGTATGTAAGTATATGTCGGGTATGTGTTTATGGTCTTGTATTTTACTGGAGGATACTGCCAGCCAACTTGTTATTATTTTTCGGCAATACTTTTTTTTTTTATACTATAATCCAATAACTATCTTAAAGTTTAGCATAACACATATAATAAATTATTGTTAAAATATTAACATATCCATACTAAGTCCTCGTACTAAGTTATACTGCGTTCTATTACTAATGATAACATTCTGCTGGAGCAGGAATAGTTAGTTGTTCGTACGATCCTGTATTACAATTGCATCGCAATACGTGAGGACTTGAGATGAGACGATTGCATATGGAAGGAGTTGGTAATTATATTACTGTATTTAGGATTACAGCCTTATTTAACTGTTATAGATTTTGTAAAGATCAAAATTTTGCAATTATATACATGTCTTACAATTTTATGTTTCATCCTAGTATATTTGAATGTTTACATACATTCAAAACACATCCTTGTATAACTAACTGAAAATATACATGAAATATAAAAAAAAACTAATCTATTCTATTATACATACATACATATACTCAAGGCTATAAATCTCTAGAAGGGGTAGCCAGAGCTAAGGAGTTATAAATTCCTCAGCCACTTTTGGAAAGTTTAGTGGGGAAAAGATGTTAAAGTAAAGGTTGTTGGTGATGGGTCTACAACCGCATCGCCCAAAAATCCCTTATAGCCCCAATACCGTGAGTCGCCTCTAACGTACACCCACGGGAAAAAAAGGGGTAGTGCTATCCTAAGCCGACACTACGCAGCTACACAACTTCAGTTATCGGACTGAAATCCAATTTAGTTTCCACAAAAGAAAAGTATAAGTAAGACTAGTTTTAATATTCTAAAAGTCAACCATTTCGTTGCTGCCCAACGATGCTTCAGCTCACGCCACCCTTAATAGCCCCATCAATCATACGCGCATTGATCCAGATAAATTCCCCTTTTTCTCCCACGTGGTAAAAAGTTCTTACTTCGCACCGTTTCTGTAGGCTCAACAAAATAACAACGGCTCACGTGATCGATCACTTACTGTATAATCGACGCTGACTTTGCTTTAATTTTCCGATAGCAGTCTCGACGTTGGTTCGCTACTCTTTGCTTTGAAAGTGCTTACAAAAACTTTGAGCAATATATTTATTAATTTAATCACTTTATTGCATACAAAATTTATCTGCGTGGCAAATAATTTCGGTGCGTAAAAATAATCGTTTATTTGCCCTGTAGTGCGGTATGCGAATGCTATGTTTTTTGCTTTTATTATTACTATTGCGTGCTTTTTTTTATCAATTACTAGTAGTTTTAATATTATTATGCTACAAATTAAAATTATCGATACAATATATTCTAGTCATATCTGGCTACCCCAATGGGAACAAATGGCGTGAATGTATGCATGTGTGTTTATTATAATATAATAAATAAATTTAACTACTAATGCTATCCTAAGCCGACACTTCATCACTTCGACAATACAGAAAGTAGGGGCCTCGTTTTTAACGAAAGCCTTTGATCTCTGAACTAAAGTTATGTTAATGGATTTTTAATAGAGAATGACGTAGCACTATCATAGTAGTTTTACTTTTTTCGGCTTTATATGTGATTAACTAACAGTAATATTTCATTTTATACTGACTTTAAAACATTGCCACGCAGCGCCGGCTTAGAATGTCACTACCCCTATTACCTACGGCTGCCGTAAGAGGCGATTAACGGTATGGGGCTTTTGTAATTGATTTTTTGGCAACACGGTTGGAGACCAAACACCAACGATACTTCAATTCTACCATCTCGTCCCCTATCAACATCCAAATGTCGCTGAAGAGTTTCTTGCTCGGGCTATTTATGGCCGTAAATATATAAATGTTACATACATACATACATAGATATACTCACGGCTATAAATCCCTAGAAGGGGTAGCCAGAGCTAAGGAACTAGAAATTCCTTAGCCACTTTTGGAAAGTTGTGTGGGGAAAAGATGGCAAAATAAAGGTTGCTGGTGATGGGTCTCCAACCGCATCGCCCAAAAATCCCATAAAAGCCCCAATACCGTTAGTCGCCTCTTACGTACACCCACCGGTAGAAATAGGGTAGTGTTATTCTAAGCCGACACTACACAGCTAGTAAATAATATAAAATATAAATGTTAGTATGTTCAAAACATTAACCGTGATAGATCAGCGGGAGAAACACCGCTTCTTATGCAGGAAATGCGAGTTCATATCTTGTGTGGTGTCTTTGTGAGTAAGTCTTTTCTATTGTGATCGTGATCATTATGGTGTGGTTAGTTTATAAAAGGTGTGAACAGTGATGAAAACATCACGAGAAAACCCTCATGGCTGAACTGATTAAGTTATAAATGATAATAATGCTGTGTAGTGTTGGCTTAGAATAGCATCATCCCGTTTCTTCCCATGGGTGTACGTAAGAGGCGACTAACAGTATTGGGGCTTTTTAATGGATGTATGGGCGATGCGGTTGGAGACCCATCACAAACAACCTTTATTTTACGATATTTTCCCCACTTAACTTCCAAAAGTGGCTGAGGAATTCATAACTCCTTAGTTCTAGCTACCCTTTTTAGGGATTTATAGCCGTGAGTATACGTATGTATGTATATGTATGTCATGGGAGAATGCATGTGTGCAAAACGGTGATAAGCCACCCGCAGTCACGTGAATACACTATAGTGGGGTTATGTGTAATTTTTTTTGTAATAAAATACCTGATGACATTTTGAATCTAACAGAAAAGAAATTCAAAGAAATTATAAAATGCAGTCTTCATTTAAAAGCTTATTACAGTTTATATGATTATATGATAGATGAAACTGCTTGGTGTCACCAGGGCTCTATTCAGGATATTTCTAGACATACACCAATATTGTAATATGACTAAGAAAAAATGTGTGTTGCTAGTTTTCTTACGGGTTCTTCTCGCAGCAATACACCTTCCGAATCCGAAGTAGAGTCAGCAGAGTAAGATTTAACTTATACGTAAGTTTGTGACGTTCAAAAAATAGAGAACAATTCTTTTTATTTTGAAATAAATATTTTTTATCTTTTATCTTATCTGCTATAGCAAAACATGCAGTTGGAGATCAATCACAAACGATGCTTTATTTCTACCATCTTGTCCCCTATCTACATTCAAATGTGGCTGAGAAGTTTCTAGTAGTAGTCTAGTAGTGTGGCCGTGAGTATATTTATATATGCACCTTTCCATCAACAGGTAGGAATGGGTTCCAATGGCATACATATTTGAAATAGTCATAGTCACATTTTAATAACTTACCAGCAACGTATTTGTTTCTCAATCAAACGATAAACAATTTAAAACTCAATAACAAAAACTCCAACTCAAACGTGTGCAGCGTCCAGGAAAAGTTATATTACAAAAGTTATTGCGAGCTTTCAGGCAGCGAAGTACAGCCACTTCGAGCTATCGCTCAAGATTAGCTACATTGTGACTGAGAAGTTTCGCCGAGTTTCAGTAATGGATTAAACTGCTATCTTGGACGAGAATTAATCTGTAAACAATGTATATTACCCTTTTATTTTGATTATTATTCTTCTTATAAATGGTTCTGGCGGCTACAAATGAAACAGTGTGGGTGGTTTTACAAGATCAACGAATTTGTGATGGCCGCGGGGCACTGATGGAGATCTATGTTCATAAGGTAAGCCAATGTTCCCACACTGGACGTCAATAAGCTCATGATGATGATGATAGTCTGTATCTTACTTGATAGCTCAGTGAGTGAGCTTGTTGTTTATCTTTTACATCTTTATATCTGAAAGAAATAATTTCATTATTGTCTGATTTGGTACCAAAGCTGACCGTTATATCTCTACTTAATTGTTTTGTTTGTGTCTTAGTGATGAACGTTTAAGGCGGTATGCTTACCTAGTATTAGTAATATTATATTTAAGACTAGTGGATCGTCCCAGCTTCGCATGGGTAGCGTTGTTTTTGAAATATCTGAGGTTTCTTTCTTCAGTCACTGCTCAAGCATTGTGATATTCAGCGCAATGTTTTCAATTTATTAAATTTATAGCACACCCTAAACAGTGTAGTTTGGTGATTTTTAATGCGCTTTAATGAACGGTTCAGTATTTCCGTTTAATAGCAAATTTTGGAATAAAACGCTATGAAGTATTTATAACAATCTAAAAAATAAATCATTACGTGTTGTAGGATGCAACTACTGGCGCCATCTAGTATGTTATTTATAAATTAGTAACGATTCGGTTTTGGTCACAGGTGCGATGGCTTATTTTATGTATAATTTCGGTGTTTCTCTACCGATTTCTATGATTCTTTTTTTATTGAATTGGTAATAATGTTACCTTTTTTAAATTAGGGATGAGTGAGAGGTTTACAAACGTAAGAGTAAACAAATATAATCAGAATGTTACGAACTGCTAAGCTATCAGGAATTACCCGTGTTATTGTGAGTCAACCGTAAAAGATAGACATAAACTGTTGAGGATTTTTTTTAGATAATTTTATGAAGAATATTTCCGTCATAAATGATTTCTATGTAAGTTTAACCATTAAGGCTGCACACGCGACGGAAGCTTAAAAAATGTAGTAACTTCTCCCGTTTTCCCAAAATTCCCCTTTACTACCCTGCTGAAAAGTATACAAAAACCTGCCCAGGAGTATGGAGAATAATTGTACCAAGTTTCGTCAAAATCCGTCGAGTAGTTTTTGTTTCCATAAGGAACATACAAACCGACAGACAGACAGACAGACAGACAGACAGACAAAAATTTTACTGATTGCATTTTTGGCATCAGTATCGATCCCTAATCACCACCTGATAGTTATTTTGAAAATATATTTCATGTACAGAATTGACCTGTCTACAGATTTATTATAAGTATAGATTATTGTAGTATATCGCTGTTGTTCATCCAAATAAATAAATAAATAAATAAAATTATTTCCATGTCATATCACGGTCACTTCGATTTCCGTAGGATGAAATCATAAATCCATTTTTGTGCGAGGTAGTCTAGTTTGGTTAAGATATTAGTATTTTTACATGGCGTATTACCTAATCATTCGAAAATAAAGATGATTTCGTGATTCAGAGGGCATGCTTAACCGTGTCGGTTTAGTAGTTGTAAAGCTAGGAAAATGTGCATAGAACTGTAAAAGCTGTGATAGTTATATGGTATTCATACCTTTACTCGTTTTCTGGACTATCCTTGGAATCCTTCAAAGAAGAAAGTTCTTGGTTTAATTGAATTTGTATTGTATTTGTATATATTATATTCTAAACAAATAAACATGCAGTTGTTTTTGAAACAGATATTTAATATTACAACTAAATCGATTAAAACTCCTTCCGAAGTTATGTGAGTCGTTCTCGGGAACGCGAGCGGCGCAGTTCGAGCAATTAGAAATATCAGAAATACCTTTGCGTTCTGTGCAGCGATGATAAATATGTGTGCCCATAATCTATATTATAAGTTTGTTTTCAGGGTGTTAATCATTATTTTGTCAAGGTGCTAATAATAGCTAAATGGGAAGAACAACGTTTATCGTAGACGGGTTCAAATACCGGGTCGGACCATTTTGTCTTTTCTGAAGACATTTGTGTGGTTAATTTACCATGGTTGTTAATGGTGAGGGAAAACATCGTGAAGAAATCCAAATGGCTGAGTTGTTTTTGTCACCAAAACGGTGATAGGCCTGCACCTATCACGTAAGTACATTTTCCAAACAAAACGTGGGTACTCTGAGCTTCAGGTGACAATGTCACGAGACTTTCAGAAATATTAGTACCTCTGCCAACCCCTTCGGGGACATAAGGCGTGGACGTTTGAGTTTGAATTGAGTTAAGTGCTAAATGATGGTGTTCTGGATGTAGATAAACTTTTTTACTTTGTAGTGTGCGGGAAAGAAACAATCAGCGTCTCGAATATGATAAATTATTTGTAATTATATACCTATTATTCAGAGAGAGAGAGAGAGAGTTTTGCTGTGTAGTGTCGGCTTAGAATAGCACTACCCCATTTCTTCCGATGGGTGTATGTGAGAGGCGACTGACGGTATTGGGGCTTTTAAGGGATTTTTGGGCGATGCGGTTGGAGACCCCTCACAACATACTTTATTTCACCATATTTTCCCCACTAAACTTCCCAAAACTTCTAACTTCTAGGGATTCACAGACGTGAGCATATGTAAGTATGTATGTATTTCTATAAAAATATAATAGTCAAAAGTATGTAGCCAGACTAAACTCTGAGCTCCCTCTTGATGTAATCATTGTCACACCAGTCATCGGTCACCCAGTGACCCAGATACTTGTATGTACTAACCTTTGTTTGGTCGCGCCGCAGAGTCAAGTGTGGTACATGAGAGTTACTTGATGCTAAAGTACGTTACCTGACTTAAAGACCAATAATCATTTTTTGCTTTATAGGTAAGCCTCTGAGCTTCCCCGTATGATTTATAAACATACAGGCGTATTGTAAGTGCATCAATCAGGGATATGAAACAACGACATCGCAAGCGTACCATTTTTAAATACTGACTCGACCTATTGTACAGCTGGCATGCTGGCATCAGTATTGTTTGGCTCACTCATAAGGCAAACTCTGAAAATTGTATATGTATACACATATTAGACATAAGTAAGTAGCAGAGACAAGTTGAGCTCAAACCACAGTCCAATGCAACTAGCGTACGCCTTTCCGTTTATTTTCATACAAACACCTAAATAACAAGATTGTAACTTCTGTTAAAGCTGGTTAGAACAAGCCAAATCGAAGGTGTTGGTATATGCAGTGTTGAGTAAGAGGTCAGCTTCTCTATGGGACAGAAACAACACCCTCCTGAATGTTATTGCTGAAGCGTGGATTGTCATATACAGGCTACTGGATGTCCACTCATGTACATTGTAATTATTTATTTTAAGTCCTACTAACAAAGATACTAAGTATTGTTTACTAATTAATACATACATACATATACTCACGGCTATAAATCCCTTAACGGGGTAGCCAGAGCTTTGGAATGAGAAATTCCTCAGCCACTTTTAGAAGTTGATTGGGGAAAAGGTGGTAATAATAAATGTTTTTGGTGACGGGTCTCCAACCACATCGTCCAAAAATCACTTAAGATACCCCTATATCCTTAGTCGCCTTTTACGATCACCCACAGGTAAAATTGGGGTAGTGTTATTCTTAGCCGACACTATACGGCAAAGCCGACACTACACGGCAACTGACTGGGTACCACAGGACGGTTACCGGCGTAGGGGCAGGCCGCGGCGGAGATGGCGGGATGATCTTGATAAGTATTTTCCGAGTTGGCATAGAGCTGGGTCGTGTAGACTCAACATGGAAAAGCCTTTGCCCACCAGAGACACACTGAAGACTGAGGCTAGATTTTTTTTCACTGAATACTAATAATCACTTGAAAATCAATTTCGATTATTAATTGCAAATGATACAAATAATGCTTGAAAAGTTGTAATATCGGCAAATATGTTTTCAATGAACCCTTGTGTGCTTACAAACCACATAACTTATATATTCAATAACGTAGTTTGTCCGTTATTTGCCTTTTCAGTTCAGAATCTTTCCTTATTTATATTGAAAGAGGAAACCAACTTTTTCCGCAACTTGATTTTACTTAACTTTTACTTCGTCCGTTGGAGTGTTTATTTGGTCGGTTTATATAGCTTTCAGCAAAGAATTCGTCATCCCAAATGTATTAGAGATTTCTATCTTATAAATACGTTGTATCCTGAATTTGATACTAAGCCGGTAAATGGGTAAGGCATGTTAGGTGTTTATTTATTTAGTAACATACGTACATATGCTCACGACGTTACTACCAATTCGGGTAGGCAGAGACTAACGATCGCCACTTTGTACAATACTGGCAAACTTCTCTTGTTTAATTTACATTTATCAATATTTTCAAACAGACTCTTTTATTGTTCATTTATTAAGCTATAATATTAAAATGCTGTACATTTTTTTTTTATAATTCCCTTGTGCTCACTAGCGCACTAATAACAGGTATAACACAGCACTCACAACAAACATACAGATTTTAGTAAAACAATATACCCGAAATTTTTGAGAAAATATAACTGAATCACATTGCCTCCTTTTCTTACCTCGTTCGCTAGTTTCAAAAATTACTTTGAAACATTTTGCTCGAAAACCTCTTATCTCAATTCGGTGAAAATTTCGACATTTAAATGCATTACACTCTTTGCGTCATTGGTTTTAACGGTTTTTTTTTGTTTTTGGTTTAGTAAATGTATTTGTATTTGTTATTTATTGAAACATAACATGGTTATGTTAGTAGTGCTGTTATTGTTTGCATAGCAATGAACAAATGTTTTTATTTCTTCTTTCTTTCTTAGAAGAGGACGACCTTGGAGGTCACAATAATCTTATAGTACTGTAAAAACACAAATTAGCCCTCAGTCTTCCTGTGACCTATAACTGGAAAGTTTTCAGGCTTTAAAGACCATGTAATAACACGCGATTAAATATCCGAAAATCAATAGTTGTTTTAATCGGTTTCACATGGTTAAAAAATATTTTAAATCACTATTCTGTACTTACACTAGGCATTAATTTTATTGCAGAGAAGATAAAATACTGCTCCAATATTACCATATTCTTTATTTTTAACATAAAACCCGAGGTCGCGGGTTCGCATCCCGCCTGTGTCGAAATTTTTCTTTCCTTTATTTATTCTTTATTTATTAGTAATAATCCCCACATGAGGTTTTCATGAACAAAAAGATTTAAAATAAAAATATAATGTCTAACAAGAACACTTTCTTTTTATAAATTAACATGTTCGTGTTCTCTTGGCATTTGTGCCCATGTCCAATATCAAATTTTAAACGATAATTTCTTAGAATAACAATTAAAAGCTCGTTGGGTCGCCGTATGAAATAATGGAATCATCTTCCAAATTACATAAAACACATCCTTTACTGTAATAACATTATTATTACGTAATATCTCTTAAAGGGTTATGCGCTACAAGCTCACCCTTGTGAAAGATTAATAAATTACAATCATTTTACTAATTATGAGAAGGGTGAAGGAATTTCACATTTGAGGTAACAATAATGTATATGATTTGAGGTAACAATGTGTATATGAGTAAAGTAAATGCAGTAGAGATGAGGTCCCTCAGTTTTTTAAATATTAAGTTATGTGATCGAGTGAGAAATAGCGCGATTCGTGAAAATTGCGGAGTGAAAGATGATATTGTAAAAAGAATGTTAAGATGGTTTGGAGACATAGAGAGGATGGATGATAGTAAATTGGTGAAAGAGATATAGAGCCAATGTGGATGGGATTGTTAGTAGAGGATGGCCGCGTTAGACGATTAAAAACCAAATCGAAAGGTTCTTACGAAGTCGAAAGTCCGTAGTAAAAAGAATAAAATCTCGAAGCTTGGGATACCCTTTTAAGGGATTTACAGCCTCTAGTAAATGCATATATTTATCGAGAACCCAGTGCTAAGATTTCACTGTCTATGTATCACTAGAGTGTATCTTATGAACCGTAGTATTTAGACAGTTTAATTTTTCACAAATGATGTATTTTTGTCGCCGTTGTTTCCAAAAATACTAAGGGATTTAATAACAAAGATATTTTAGGGGGCTAACATATAGCATATATCATTAGGATTTCATTGTCTATTCATGTGAGGAAAAACATCTTGAGGAAATATACCAAGTATATCTTAACCATTTAGTTTCCTCTCGATATTTTCCCTCATCATTAAAAACCTTGATAAATTAACCACACATGTGACTTTAGAAAAGACGTACAACACCCGTCTTTCGTGCAGACAAGCGTGTGTTAAAATCCCGGGCAAATACAAATTTTTCTTTTCTAAAGTCATACATACTCGTACATACATACATATACGAATGCTTACCCCAAAGGGAACTAACGGCGTGAGTATTTGTATGTATACATATACAAATATCGTAAGAAAAGATGAATTTGTGTATGCCCGTCACGGTATTATAACCCATGTCTGTCTGCACTAAAGGCGGGTGTTCTACTCATTGAGCTATCATAATTTATACTTTACTCAGTTTCCAAAAGTGTTGGAGAAAAATCCAGTTAAGAAGCTCTGTCTTTCCTCCTACCCATGCATATTTATAAAAAATCACTTGACTAAGCTGCTGCGTAGTGCTGGCTTATCATGTCACTTACCCTTTCCTTTCTACGCACGTGTGTCGTAAGAGGCGATTAAGGGTATGGGGCTTTTTAAGTGGTTTTTGGGTGATGGCTTTGGAGACCCATCACCAACAATACTTTTTTTCTAGCATCTTGTCCCCTATCAACTTCTAAATGTGGCTGAGGAGTTTCTAGCTCTAAGGCTACCCCGTTTTGGGATCTTTGACAGTTTGTGGTATTTATGTATATAAATAACACCCAGACTTGGGTTACAGACCTGATAAAAAAACTACATTCAGGTCCTGGCAAACACACAAACATTCACAGATGAGACACATTCTTAAGATTCAGGATTCGAACCTACTCATCTAATGCATTCCTCTTACTAAGCTACCAAAGTTGGTTTTGTACAAATTCTTATTTATCGTGGCAAATAACGTTGTTCCCTTGATTTATGGTAAAAAAGATACCCGTCCACCTACGTATAAATATAATAAAGTCACGGTGTTAAACATAGCGATTCGTCTGCAGCAAATATTAATAGCTATTTTTATGTTAAAAATCAATCGAGCAGACATTTATTTTGAAATATCGATATATACATTCATACTAACGGTTATAAATCCCAAGAAAGGGGAAGCTACAGCTACGCAATATTCCTTAGCCACTTTTGGAAATTGATTGGGGAAAAGATTGTAAAATTAAGGTTGTTGGTGATGTGTCTCCAACCGCATCGCCCAAAAATCCCTTAAAAGCCCCAATACCGTTTTCGCCTCTTATGTACACCCACCGGAAGAAATGGGGTAGTTCTTTTCTAAGCCGACGCCACACAGTTTCTAAGCCAACATTATACAGCTCTAAGCCAACACTGCACAGCTAAATAAAGATGATGCAAGGATAAAGCAATATCGGATTCGGAATATTGAGTTACCAAACTTTTATTGGACATTAAAGTCAAACCGTAGAGTAAATTTAGTTTTCTGTAACTATCACCCATGTTGCTTTTACTCAATTCCCAATTTTATCTTCGGCACAATTCATAGTGAAAATTGTCTCTTGCAAAACGCACGAAGAAAGATGTCATGGTGCTATCTTTTACTCCTTATATATGTTCGTTCTTGTTAAAAAAATATATATTCAAATCAGTTCAAAACCGTGGCCATGTCCTGAACTGTGCCTGTTTGAGTGATATGCTCAATCATACGCGGAAGCTCATGGGCTCAGATACAACGCGAAAAAGAGTGAGTTTATGATATTTAAGTCAGGTAGCAAAAGCTACTCAAATGTACCTAAAGTAACTCTTTCTGTGGTGCGGCTGAACCAGGTTAGTTCATTTAAGTATCTGGGTCACTGGGTGACCGAGGACTTGTGTGATAATTGTGATATTGAGAGGGAGCGTAGATCTTTGTCCGTCCGTTGTAATATGCTGGCGCGCAGGTTTGCGCGTTGTTCCAAACAAGTAAAAGTGACACTTTTTAAGGCATACTGCCAAACCTTTTACACGTGCAGCTTGTGGGCCAGCTTTACAAATCGGGCGTACAAGGATCTAAATATTCAATACAACAATGCGTTCAGGATGTTGCTAGGGTTGCCACGTTTTTGCAGCGCTTCCGCAATGTTTGCACAGGCGCATGTAGATGATTTCCATGCAATCATGAGGAAAAGATGTGCTTCACTGATGCAGCGTATGCGTGGCAGCTCAAATGGTATCCTGAGCGTATTGACCGAGCGTTGGGATTCGCAGATGTTTGAGAGGTGGATGCGACTGCATGCTAGCGGTTCCTCCTATATTTAAACATTAATGTATCTCTTTTTTAATTTTTAGTTATTTTATATAGTTTTTATTTTTTTTTCTTGATTTAAATTTAATGCAATTTGTATTTTTTATCTGACGTTGTGTTTAATTAATTTTAGATATTTTATTCATGTATTTTTATTTGACATTTATATTTGATTTATTGAAATTGTAAATTGTAAACTATGGATTTTATTATCTGAAATAAATTATTTGATTTGATAACCCAATAGGGTGGATTAAAACTCATGACTCTTATTTTTTGCTTTTTGTTAGTAATTTTTACACGCGATATTTCACAAAAGACTAGGTAATGAGTAAAGTTTAGTGTGATTATAAAAGTAAGTTTAGGGTTTCATTGCGTACAGAGTTGACAGTTCAATTCTGAACCACTGGTCATCAATCAACAACGGACATTTTGTAATTATGATTCGACTGAAATAAATGTTTTATTATTATTTCGGAGAACATTTTTGTTTCTCGCCTCTCCCATGGCCGAAAATGAAAATATAAATTTTAAATGGGAGAGGCGGTACTCCCCGACAAAAGCACAGTCGGTCGGGGTCAGGGAGTCAGGTTACCGCTTATTGCATTTGTGCTGGAACCGACACGCCACAGAAATCCAACCGCCTCAAGTTGGTCGCGAGGCTGGTTGGAATTAACCCGTTCGCGGACAAAACAATTGGGATTATTTCTGTCGAGGTCACACCCCACATGTCGGTGATCTCGTGAGCCAGATCGAGATATTTCCGACGCTTCTCGGTTTCAGCTTTCACGAGACCCTCGTCATGAGGAATAGTGACACCCACTAGAAATACCCTCGACTGCGACCGATCCAATCCACGATATCAGGCTTATTCGCTAGAATAGTCCTGTTCGTGATAACAGATCGGTCCCAATAGATTTTGGCAGGGTCGCTTTCTAGGATTGGCTCCAGTAGATACTTGTAATACGGCAGCCTCTGTTGCAAGAGTCTGTATTTTAGAGCGAGCTCCTGATGCAGGATTTTGGCTGCTTGGTTGTGTCTGTGCAAGTACTCAGTGTTAGCAAGAGCCGAACAACCGGAAATAACATGCCTAAGTGACTCTCCGGGACGGCCACATGCTCGACAAACGTCTGTGGTACCGTCCTTTAGGATGTATTTCCGATAGTTCCGCGTCTTGATGACCTGGTCCTGTATTGCGCAGACAAAACCTTCGGTTTCCCCAAAGAGGTCCCCGAAACGCAGCCAATGCAGGGAGGCTTTACGGTCCACGAAAGGTTCGTGAAGTACCTTGTAAAACCTCCCGTGCAGCTCCTTCTCTTTCCATACGGACTCCCGATCAGAGGTGCTAAGTACCTCCGGGGTTCGCCAATCCTGTGAGGCCAACGATAAGGGAGTCAGTCCTTTATCACTAGCGACCACCTCTCCCCGAACACTATCATCCGTCATCGTCAAAAAATAGTTTCTGAGGTTGCATACCTCGCGGTTGTGCATGGTTTTGGAACTCAAGAGGCCTCGACCACCACACTTCCACGGGATATACAATCTCATAACCGACGACCTCGGATGATGCATTCGATGAGAGGTCATCATCGTGCGGACTCGTCTGTCCAGAGCGTCGAGTTCGGTCTGAGTCCATTTGAGCACGCCAAATGTGTACATCAGTACAGGCATGACCCAGGAGTTAATGGCTCGGATCTTATTAACGCCTGATAAGTAGCTATTAAGCACACTTTTCAGGCGTTCATAAAACTATTATTATTAATAAAATCATTTGTGTAAATGTATTGTATTATTTTGCGATTAAAAATATACATTTCTAAATATGATATAGCCTGATCTCCAAAGAGAAGTAACAAACCATACATTTTATGATACTTTGTGGAGATTATGGTAATGATGGATGGGAAGTGATATGTGTCCTCTAACAAATGGCGCTCCAAAAATTGAATTCTTGATTGTAACTTAAAGTTCTAAGTTAAGTTTTAACAGATTCCAGCCAAATTAACGCAGTGGTGCATTGCGTCTCCTGATTACTTTTGTCTAGTAAAAAACTTCTAATGGCTGGTATCCAAAAACAGAAACCAAAAAAGTTCAGTACGAATTTGCCTGGCGCCACTAATGCATAAATATAGAATACCGCAGTAGTATGTATGATTTAAAAATTCATTAAATCTTTATATTAATGGGACTTAAGGTACATGTTTGAGAAGATTGATGGATGCAAACGAAGCTAGACAAGTTTGTCGTGATCGTACAAAGTGGCGATCGAGAGTCTCTGCCTACCCCAATGAGAACTAATGGCGTGGGTATATGTATGTATGTCGGTCAAGGTACATAATATTTCCAACCTCCCGGACATACCGAGTCTAAATGGCAAAAGAAATAGTTGAACAGTGTCAAGAGCTGTGCAATTTTAAAACATAGCAAATTACATCGATATTTTTTCCAGCTGCTGCCAATGAACGTATTTATTACCACGACTGTTGTATTAGGGGTTACTAACCCAACGATGTATTTAATATGATATAATACACAATGTTGCTCTCAGCGAGGATCGAAGCCCCGGATCGAGAAGCTAGTCACCTATCATCCGCCACGGACTTCGTCAGAAGTTGTGCATACAAAGTTTTTTTTTTAAAACTATTTATTTGAAAGGTTTTTAACTATCTTATCTAATCTATACTTATAAACTAGATTGTGGCCCCCGGGGAGTCTAATATAAGATTTTAAAATCCAGTTAGTTTAGTAAAATTTAGTCCAGTGAGGACTAAAATGTAATAAATTAATCAACAAAAATAAAAAATATCTTATTTATTTAGAGGTGGAGGGCGATGGGTTCACATATTTACCCTCAATAAAGTATTTTTTAATGCACTTTTCATTTTGTTTTGTTTAAAATTAATAAGGTCAAGACTTAAATGATAAGACACTTTTTACTGTAAATCAAAAATCAGCAATCACATAAGGTCTTTGCAAGGTTCTATGATGAATTTCTTCCGTCGTCCTTGAGGGTAGCTTGCATTGTCCTGAAAAGTTACGCGAGTCATTTGTCAAGTCGACATATTGTGCCCTCCCATATAGTTCAAGGGCGAAGTTGTACTTGCACGACGATTAATATGCTATCAAAGCTTGAAATAGACTGCTTGTTACGAAAAGTTTTCGACTAAAAAAGTGTATTACGCTTTCGTTTATGGTTTACGAGTTTTTTAGGTCTGTGTTTTGTTTGCGTAGAAATTTGGAGCTCTAGTTAATAAAATGTGTTTTGGTTACTTGAACTTTACTGCCTCCGTGGTCTAGCTTTGATGCTTTTCGGCTTTAAATCAGAAGGTGTCCGGTTCATCAATGAACATCATGCGATGTTTTTGTGTTGGTTATAATATCAATATGCATTGCTCATTCCCTGGATATTGTACAGTACAAAGTGACTTGGGTACTGGAAATTTAAAGTAATTTTTGGTTGTTTTGGCCAATGTGGTAAAATTCCAATTAGCATCTATTTTTCATTATCAATTAATTAATAATAATTTATCATTTAACTGGACGGAATCGATAATTCTTAAGCTTCATATACATACATATACTCACGGCTATAAATTCCAAGAAGGGGAAACCGGAGCTAAGGAATTGGAAATTCCTAAGCCACTATTGGAAAGTTGAGTGGGGTAAAGATGGTGAGATAAAGGCTGTTGGTGATGGGTCTCCAACCCCATCGCCCAAAAATCCCTTAAAAGCCCCAATACCGTTAGTCGCCTCTTACGTACACCCACCGAAAGAATTCGTGTAGTGCTATTCTAAGCCGACACTACACGGCAAAAAGCTTCTTATAGTCGTGAGTATAAATAATAATAATTATTTGGGTTAATACATTTTCTAGAAGTCAGCTTACATAAATGCCAGGAACGTATTTTGGATGAAGACTGAATTGCTCGTAAAACGCTTACGGCGTTACATTAAGAGAGACTAAATTGAAAATTCTCTTCAACTTGAAACGCAATAAAAATGATATTAAAATGAGGAATAGTAAATAAATTTAAATTGCTAGATTGTTTTAAAGTATTTCTTGGTAGACATGATAGTCCAGTGGTTAGAACACCCGCCCGAAAACAGAAGGGCATGAGTTCCAATCCTGGGACGGGCCTACACCAATTTGTCTTTTCTAAAGTCATATGTGTGGTTAATTTATTATGGTTGTTAACGGTGAGGGAAAACATCGTGAGGAAACCCACATGGCTGAATTGTACTTGGTCATGTGACAGTGTATTCGTACAAAACGGCGATAGGCCTGTCCCCTATCACGTGAGTACACTGTCTAAGCAAAACGTGGGTACCTTCTCTGGAAACTAGATGGCGCTTGCCATGTGAGTTCAGAAGTATTGGTATAAGCCAACCCCTTCGGGGATAAACGGCGTGAACGTTTATGTTATGTTATGTTATTTCTTGGTAGACCTCACCAATTTACTTGTTAAAGTCGCAATAAAATAAAACAGACCTATGTTGTGTCGGCTTAGAATAGTACTACTCTATTTCTTTCCATGAGTGATTGTTACAGGTGACTAAGTCCCGAGGGGATTTTTATGTGATTTTCGGGCGATGCGGTTGGAGACTCATCACCAAAAATATTTATTTTACAATAAAATATTAACTTCCAAAAGTGGATTTTTTTTTTCTAATTCTGAATACCCCTTTTAGGGATTTATAGCCGTAATTATATAAGTGTATGAAAAATTGTATTAATGAATGTAAACTTTTTTAATATGACTTACTAATTTTAATCTGCAGGGTTGTAAAACTTGCAGTATTATAACTTAAATCATTTTCTTGCAATCAAAACTTGGTTAGTAAAACAAGTAAAATTACTACCATATCAGATAAGGACTCAATGTTACAATCACAACCTAACTGTGAAGTTCCGGCTTATACAACAATGCCGTGCTCAACATTTCACGTCTGGAGCCCAGTAACTAACTTCAAATCCTACTGGCTCCAGGTTCCCGCAGTCCACGAGAAGATTCTGCTAGGAGAGAATTTTGGCCTGAATAGTGTTCCGGCGCTTCAGGGCTGCGCATCAGAAATCAAAGCCTCTGCCTACCAAACTGTAAAATACTAACAAAGACTAAGTTTACTAATATTATATGGACCCTGTTGTCTGATAATGATAATAAATGATTTATTATTATTATATTAGCAGTAAACCAATTATTTTCGCGGTTTTCATAAGAGGATACTCATAAGGTTAAGGGTTTTGGTCTTATCATCATGTCAAGAGTAAGCCTGAGTCCCTGTTTTTGAGATATATGACAGCTGACTGTAATATTTGTGCCGGCTTAGGCCACTAACCACCCGCCTGACCACGCGCCTATCCGCCTCTTAAGATACCCGTGGGTATCGTAAGAGGCGACTAAGGGTGTAAGGCTTTTTTAAGATATTTTTGGGCTACGTGGTTGGAGACCCATCGCCATAGATACTTTATTAATACCATCTGCTCCTCTATCAACTTCCAAATGTGGCTGAGGAGTTTCTATCTTTGAAGCTCTGGCTACCCCTTTTTGGGATTTATGGCTGTGAGTACGAGTATATGTATGTATGATATGGCAATAATATTGTTGTCAATGCCAATAACTTGTAGGTATGCATTTTGTTAGCTTTGACCGCAGCATCAATTAAATTGTTAATGACTTCAGTAATTCAGTAAAACCAATGTTTAGTAAGATAGGGATTTCAATAAGTCATATGTGTCTTCATCATAATCTTAACTTCAATATGTTGTATTTGGTGAAATATTCACCTGTATGTCGTATAGTGTCGGCTTAGAATAACACTACCCCTTTTTACCCGTGGGTGATCGTAAGAGGCGACTAAGGGTATAGGGGCTTTTTAAGTGGTTTTTGGGCGATGCGGTTGGAGACCAGTCATCAAAAACATTTATTATTACCATCTTTTCCACAATCAACTTCTAAAAGTGGCTAAGGAATTTCTCATTCCAAAGCTCTGGCTACCCCGTTAAGGGATTTTTAGCCGTGAGTATAAGTATGTATGTATCACCTATATGATATTTTATGAATTTTATACATGCATCTTTAAACTCTCAAAATTACATTTCTATATACACGTATATAGCGGCTACAACCCCCTAAAATAGGAAGCCAGAGTTTCAAAATAAGAACCTTCTCCCACTTTTGAAACATGCGAGGGGAAAAGATTGCAAAAAAAGATTGTTGGAGATGGGTCTTTGGCCACATCGCCAAACAAGAGCTTGAAAAGCCAAATATTTTACGTAATTTTAAACATACATATATACATATACTCACGGCTATATTTCCCTAGAAGGGGTAGCCAGAGCTAAGGAATTATAAATTCCTCAGCCACTTTTGGAAGTTGAGTGGGGAAAAGATGGTAAAAATAAAGGTTTTTAGTGATGGGTCTCTAACCGCATCGCCCAAAAATCCCTTAAAAGCCCCAATACCGTTAGTCGCCTCTTACGTACACCCATCGTTAGAAACGGGGTAGTGCTATTCTAAGCCGACACTACACAGCACAACATATACACACTAATTTTAAAGTTTCATGTAATGACTATTTACATTACATCTTTAACCTAAATATACTGTCTACATATTTGAATTTCACTTTGCAGCTCCGCTGTTCTTAAAATATGTGTGAAAATTATAATAAACCGTAAAAATTTTACTTGAGCATCTTATCCCCAAAAGGTAAACTTTTTACTGCTTTCCCAAAAAAGGCTAACTTTATTGGTCCTATTAAAACGTACAGCTGTTGACATAAAACTGAAAAGTAACGATGGCTGACTCTAATTTTTTTTATGGATAAATCAATATTAGTACCTAGAGTAAGCAAGAAGGAAGAGTTACTCAACTAATATCAAGGTATTTTTAATATCTCTACAAGATAATAATATAGTATAATAATTGCGATATATAGGGTTGAGCAATAAGAGAGGATGGATGACTATGGTAATGTTGATAGAGGACGACCACGGAAACACATTAAGACCAAATAGAGAGTGTGCTCAAAAAGGCAGGCGACAGAAATATGAAGAATATAAGAGTATGTATAAAAAGATTGATGGATGAAAACGAAGCAAAAGAGGTGTCCCATGATAATACAAAGTATCGATCGATAGCCTCTGCCTACACCAATGGGACATAATGGGATAAGTATACGTATAAATATATGTATGTTTTTCATATTTCATAGCAAACATATCACTTACCAAATAACAAGAGCGTCAGAACAAATAAGGAATACGAATGACGTATATTAATCTTGTCATAACTAATACTGGCAAAAATCTGTACAAGTTCAATGTCTGCGATAAAAGCCGTTTGAAACACGCCATTCAGTCCGCGATGATTGTTTGACAAAGAACATGAGTGACAGATAAAAAATGGCGGATCGTCACGCAACCTGGCTATACCGAGTGGATTATTTTTAGAAGGGCTTTTTTGTTTAACAAAAATGAATATGTTATTTTACTGTTTGCCTTTTTGCGATTTTGTTTTTGGGTGTGCGTGGTGGTGGAAGATCTGGTAGGCTGAGTTTGATTTGCATTTAAAATTTCTAGGGATTGCTATTCAGATTTTCTTTGAGCTGTGACGTCATAGTTCTTTTGAACTCGGCATTTAATGTTTCGTAGGTAGCAAATTTATTTTACTCTACTACTATATACTGTACTAGTATTTTCTAAGATTTTCACGATTGCACATTATAATTGAAACAACTATTGATTTTTCGGATATTTTAATCGCGTGTTATTACATTATTTTTAAAGCCCGACGTTTCGAAAACTTTTCAGTTATCATAGTCACGGGAAGACTGAGGTGTTATTTGTTATTATACAGTACTATAAAATTATTAATACTAACTACCTTCACAAAATTTCAAGTTACATTTGCGTTTAATATTTGCTATGCACAAAAAGAGCTAATGTTATCTGGAGTCTTGCTAGTGTTCTTCCCTCGCTTAGTTGTGCTAATGATCGGGTTCCAAGCAGGTGGTAATTGCCGACAATCATCTCTATTGAAGTTTGGATGTTTCTTTATTTCAATAGATTCGCGTATCATTCTAGGTATCAATCGATTCTCTTTTGCTACAATTGTAGGTTTGTGTTTTTTTGTTTGTAGAGTAAAAAATAATAATGTAATAACACGCGATTAAAATATCCGAAAAATCAATAGTTGTTTCAATTATATACTGTACTTTTTTGGTAACATACAAAGTGGAAGGTAACTACTAGAATGAAGTTTAAAGTCAAGTTAAAAAAATAAACACCTAATAAAACCCCATATCCTTAGTCTCCAGTAGTACGACACCCGTGGGCAGAAAAGTGGTAGTTACATTCTAAGCCCGAACTACACGACAAAAAAAGGTAAATGAAATTAAGCGATATTTTATACAAAATCTGCTGTGTAATGTCGGCTTAGAATAGCACCCCGGTGGGTGTACGTAAAAGGCGACTAACGATATTGGGGCTTTTTAAGGGATTTTTGGGCGATGCGCTTGGAGACCCATCACCAACAACCTTAATTTTACCATCTTTTCAAAATTTACGCAACTTCCAAAAGTGGCTGAGGAATTTCTAATTCCTTAGCTCTGGCTACCCCTTCTAGGGATTTATAGCCGTGAGTATATGTATGTATGTATGTTTATATAAAATGAGATTTAATGCAATTTGAACATTAAAACTATACAAAGAAAAAAAAAAAAAAAAAAACATCATCAAAAGAATAAATTAAATCAAAAGTATCTTACTAACGATGCCTTTATGATTGAATAGTTATGATTGAAAAGTTGCTGTGAACAGGAAAATTCAATTAGTTCACACGACTTATAACTTCCTAACTATGCGCATAAAACTACCAAGCATGACGTCAATAAATTACCTCGAAATTTTAATGTACAATTTTGAATATTTCTTGGCAAAAGACTTACACCACATTCTATGAGGCGAAATAGTTCAGTTAAATTCTACCAACTTTTGCATTTTGCTGAATTGATATTTATGTATAATTATATTTAAGCTGTGTAGCGTCGGCTTAGAATAGCACTACCCCATTTCTTCCGGTGGGTGTACGTAAGAGGCGACTAACGGTATTGGGGCTTTTAAGGGATTTTTTGGGCGATGCGGTTGGAGACCCATCACCAACAACCTTTATTTTTACCATCTTTTCCCCACTATCATTTCCAAAAGTGGCTGAGGAATTTCTAATTCCTTAGCTCTGGCTACCCTTTCTAGGGATTAACAGCCGTGAGTATATGTACGTATGTATGTATGATATTTATGTCTGAAGAGATGTGATATCAGATCAATTTGTAAAGTAAAATTAAAATTGTATATTCTGAAATATAACGGTGTGTTTATTAACAAGAAGTATACGGAAATTCATATAAAGATAGTACGCTAATATGAAAAGACATAATTCTGTTGAATGTCACTACCCCTTTCTACCCACGGGTGTCGTAGGAGGACTAAGGAAATGGGGTATTTTAAGTGGTTTTTCGGCGGTGCGGTTGGAGACCCATCACTAACAATACTTAATTTCTACCATCTTATCCTCTGTTTTATGCTGAGGAGTTTCTAACTCCGAAGCTCTGGCTACCCCTTATTGCCATTAATGGCCGTGAGTGTATATATTTCTATATGTATCTATTGTGGTTCATCCAAAATATGGCTATAGAAGATGATTTAGTTGAAACATATGCGTAAGCGGTTAGCAATATGATGAAGCTAACGCCGTGAGTTTCTGTTATGTACTAAATATGACCCATAGCACACGATACTTTCACGGGATTTATGCCCGTGAGTATATGAATGTATGTATGATGAATATAGTTGCACCTCAAAAATATGGACAAAATCAAATTAATTGGCGATTGATACATACTCACGGCTGTAAATCCCTAAACGGGGTAGCCAGAGCTTTGGAATGAGAAATTCCTCAGCCACTTTTGGAAGTTGGTTGGGGAAAAGATGGTAATAATAAATGTTTTTGGTGACGGGTCTCCAACCACATCGCCCAAAAATCACTTAAATAGCTCCTATACCCTTAGTCGCCTCTTACGATCACCCACGGGTAGAAATGGGGTAGTGTTATTCTAAGCCGACACTACACGGCAATTGGCGATTGATATTGTCTGCCTATTCCAATAGCAACTAAAGATGTGTGTGTATGCACGTATATATATCACCTAAAGTAACTAACCTTAATAAATGATTCACAGGGAGTATAATTTAATCACCACAAAGATAGTAACAATAAAATTTAATCGCTTTTATACACACAAATTCTAGCTACAAACCCTGTCGCCTCGTTTCGTAGACAATACGTGATTGACGTTGTAAATGGAAAATGTTATTTTGAGCTTTAAGGCCAAAGCCATAAGGGTTTCAGTTAGAATATTCAGATTAAGTATCGTTCATTACTATTCGTTTCGTAAACCTAGCGGTATACTACAGCGAACTTTAACTTGCGATAGGAGATAATAAATTATTTGTCCTTTAAAAAGCGATGCACGGGTAGCTCGAGATATTTATGTATTTATTTTATTTATTTAACAGGCAACTAACAACGAAATTTGATGCATTAATATAACGATCTATAACTCTTTTTCATATTAAGATATATAAAAACATCAAAGCCTTCAAGTAGGTAGAAACAAATAGTGTAAAATGAGACCTTAATTATAAATGTAAAATCCTAACCATATTTTCTCAAACTAAACTCTAACGTTCACGTCGCATATCTCCGAAGGCGTTGGTAGAAATATTAATACTTTTGAATATCACGTGACTTTTTCACTTGGTGTGTATGTGTTTTTCACAGACAGTGTACTCAACTTATAGGGGGCAGGCTTATCGCCGTTTCGTACGAATACACTGTCACATGACTTGACTAAGTACAAATCAGTCATGTTGATTTTCTCACGAAGTTTTCCATCATAATAATTATAATCATAATCATTTATTCGTTGTAAATGCGGGTTACAAGGTTGTTACATCGTATTATTAATGGTGCCATACACATTTTGCTCTTGCGAGCTTACAACGTCAGTCTTTACATTTTTTTATATTGGAATAAGTATGTATTTAAATTAAAATAGGTAAAAAAATAATAATTGAACATTCTACAAAAACCAATAAATCCTACAAAAGTACAACACAAGTCAAATTAATTTCAATCATTTATAACACATTAATAACATAAATAACCAAATAATAATGATAAAAAACCCTTGGCAACAATAGAAAAAAACACAGGGGTGTAGGTCCGACTCGCGGATCGCACCGCGGCGCCTTCCTGCATGGTATGCATGTTCCAACCACTGAGCTATCGTGTTTGTGTTGCTGGCTTAGAATGTCAAAACCCTTTTCTAACGACGGGTAATTTAAGAGGTGACTAAGGGTACGGGGCTTTTTTAAGTAGTTTTTGGGCGATGCGGTTGGAGACCCATCACCAATAATACTTTATTTCTACCATCTTGTTCCCTGTCAGCTTCCAAAAATGGCTGCGGAATTTCTAGCACTAAAGCACTAGCTACCCCTTCTTGGAATTTATGGCCGTAAGTAAATATATCCATGTATTTATATTTTTCACACTTGTATGTATAAAGTAAAACTACATATTATAACTTTTTGGTAGTGTAGATAGACCTTATTGTGCGTGTTAAAATGTATTTAGAATTTGGAAAGGCATTCAAAAGAACATTTCATTAACGCACTACAAGAGGCAGGGGCACGCAAATTAACTTGATACGAAAAGATTTATACTATGTTCATTTCTTTGGAATAAATAGTCGAGCTGTAACGATTATTGGTGTCTAATTTTAGAACTCATGTAGACTGGGTAATACATACATACATATACTCACGGCTATATTTCCCGAGAAAGGGTAGCCAGAGCTAAGGAATTATAAATTCCTCAGTCACTTTTGGAAGTTGAGTGGGGAAAAGATGGTAAAAATTAAAGTTTTTGGTGATGGGTCTCCAACCGCATCGCTCAAAAATCCAATAAAAAGCCCCAATACCCTTAGTTGCCTCTTACGACACTCGTGGATAGAAAGGGGTAGCGACATTCTAAGCCGGCACTACACGGCAAAGCTGGCTCTACACGGCAAAGCCGGCACTACACGGCACTGGGTAATAATTTGTCTTTTATGTAAAAAAACGTAGCTTTTTTATTGACAAAAAGACAGAAAAACTCTCTGGATATCTCAATTCAAACTCAAACGTTCACGCAGTATATCATCTAAATGGTTGGCAGAGGTACTAACACTTCTGAGCTTCACGCGACATTGTAACCTGGTGTTCAGAGTACCCACGTTTTGCTTGGACAGTGTACTAACCTAATAAAGAGCAGGCCTATCGCTTTTGTACAAATACACTGTCACATGACAATGTACAACTTAGCCATGTGGGTTTCTTAACGATGTTTTCCTTGTTAACCACACATTTGACTTTTTGAAAAGACTGACTGGTGTAGGCTCTACCCGGGATTTGGACTCTTATCATCTGTGCGATAAACGGTGTTCTACCCACTGAGATAGCACGATTCTCTGGATATCTATACCCGTAACTGCTGTATAGAGTCGGCTTGGCTAGCACTGAGCAACTTCTCACTTGGCTTTCTTAAAAGGCAATTTAAGATTGATTTAAATCTTTTTGTTCATGAAAACCTCATGTGGGGATTATTACTTATTTATAAAGAATAAATAAAGGAAAGAAAAATTTCGTCACAGGCGGGATTCGAACCCGGGACCTCGGTTATACGCCCCCGTCGCTCTTGCCAATTGAGCTACCGTGTCTACGAATTTAAGATTGAATGATTTAAGATCCATTTAAAACCATCATTTATTTAGATATATTTATTTCACTCATCTTTAAAAGATTTCTAAAAACGTAAATGAAGCTATACAGGTTTGCTAGAATAATGTGGTAACTAAGTTGTTGTAAATAATTTATGTATGATCCATATTCTGCACTCTTATGAAGCGTTATTCAAATAAAGTAACATAAATATTGGCACCATAACCGTACTAAACGATTCACTTCCAATGTCAAAATATTGGATCTCACGGAATCGTAAATAAGATATCATTCGTGCCTCTTAAACCAATAATACCCAAGGCTTAACGATTGTAAGCGTTTGTGACTTACGTCTAAGAATAGAATACATACATATACATACATACATATTCTCACGCCGTTAGTTCCCATTGGGGTAGGCAGAGACTATCGATCGCCACTTTGTACGATCCTGGCAAACCTCTCTGGCTTCGTTTACATCCATCAATCTTTTCATACATGCTCTTTTATTCTTCATACTGCGGACACCTGCCTTTTTGAGCACATTTTCTATTTGATCCAAATGTGTCCTCCGAGGTCGTCCTCTACTAACATTACCTTCCACATTGGCTCTATATATCTCTTTCACCAATTTACTGTCATCCATCCTCTCTATGTGCCCAAACCATCTCAACATTCCTTTTTCTATCTTTCTTACAATATCATCTTTTACACCACACCTTTCACGAATCACATCATTCCTCACAGAATAGAAATAGGGAACAAAATACAAATGAAAGACAAAACAATTCTGTTGTGAAACGAAAATTAACAAATAATTTATATCAAACTCAAACGTTCATGTGATATATCCCCCAAGGGGTTGGCAGAGGTACTAATAATTCTGAACATCATGTGACATGAAAGAGAGAAAAAACTAGAGAAAATGGTACAAATACATATTTCAATTACTTTAATCTCGTATGAAATAGGTGATAATGGTAGTTAGTCAATTAGTAATATCAATTAGTACTGAAACATGTAAAAATGCATTGCGATTTCTTTAGTGTAAACTAAATTACTATGTTCCAACATGTCGTTTTCAAGCACCCTATAATGTACTTCACGAGAGTCCAATTAACAGAAATTTTTGTTTTTATGCCAAAAACATTTTGCCATTCTTTACAATAGAATCTACTAGAACTATAGAATCATACATATGTATACTCACGCCGTGAGTTCCCATTGGGGTAGGGTCTCAGTGACTATCGATCGCCACTTAAAACGATCCTGGCAAATCCCTCTAGCTTCGTTTACATCCATCAATCTTTTCATACATGCTGTTTTATACTTCCATAAATTTAATATTTTGTCATAATATTCAAAGTCGAATATAACTAGGTACTTTATTTAAATACACAAACTCACGGTTGTAAATCCCAAAAAGGGTAACCAGAGATTTAAAGAGATTAGTGGTTGAAAAGAATGGGTCTTCGACCACATCTTATCATTTAAAAGCCTTCTCACCGTTAGTAGTCTCTTAGCATATTTGTAAACCCAATTCGGCTACCTAAATTTTAGTTTAAGAAATAATGCTCACAATAAAATGTTATAACAGCATACTCAGAAAGAATAAATAAAGGAAAGAAAAATTTCGACACAGGCGGGAATCGAACCCGCGAAATGAAAATTAAAAATCCCTACATGAGGTTTTCATGAAAAAAAATGATTTAAAGCATACTTATATGATAAAAATTAATATAAAGAACGTACGTGCGCAAATCCCCTATATTTCTGGCTGTTTCCAAAATTTCAACAAAGAGAAAAGAGGTAAATTTCATAAAGAATATCTTTGGCAGCAAATCCAAAAATAAATTGAGATGGGTCGCTTGAATTACAGCTCTTAGCCTTTCACCTGATAATTCCAGTGTCAGTTTTAAGCCTTTTATTCGACGTAGGCTTGAAGTATTGGCTGTTTCTAAAGCCCTATTTTCATTCTAAAATATGAGTTAAATCATCATAAAATATGATATTATAAAATACGAGTATAAGGTAGAATTGAGAACATTCCTTTTTTTTGAAGTCGGTTAAAAGTAGAGAAAATAAAGAATCATAGGTATTTAGATGGTTTGGGCAAATTAAATTGAAAGTAAATTGTTTAAATCATAGTATTAGCGTTAGGGATAAAGGCAGAATAAGATAATTGAAGAAGACAAATTTAGGTCAAAAAGAGAATATATTCATTGGATTTTCAAATAACATTTGTAGTTTTTGTTTGTCCCCGAAGACACGTGACATTGTCACCTGGTGTTCAGAGTGCCCACGTTTTGCTTGGACAGTGTACCCACTTAATAGGGAGGAAGCCTATCGCCGTTTTGTACAACTACACTGTCACATGACTAAGTACAACTCAGCCATGTGAGTTTCCTAACGATGTTTCCCATCACGTTAAGAACAATGATAAATTGACCACACTGGCCTGCCTATGCCTATCATGCCCTGGCATATGAGACAGTATAATGAAAATTGTATCTTTTCACTATCATAATTTATTCATGAAGTCATGATTTGATTAATTTAATATTTAATTTATGTTTTTAAGCTATGTTGTTTTTTAAAATAAAATATCTTAAGAGCTTATTCCATTTGTCTGAATGAAGACGTCTGAAAGCCACAGAATCTGAATTCAGACTAGTGGAATAACGGAAACTGAAATTTGTTTAGTGGAATAACAAGCGTCTGCGGCAGTAACTTCGAAGGACGTCAAAAGTCAAAAAGTCAAAAGTCAAAAAGTTTATTTTTCAAAATAAAGTTAAATACTAACATTTTTTGAACGTCAAAGTTTTAAATTAATCGTTAATCCGTTGCTTCGGAAGGTGTTCGTAAAGAGAAGAAGCAACAAAGAAACTCTTTACATTCACATTTTTTCATTTTTTCAAAATATGGTTTGTACAATTTCAGTTTATAAACATGTTTTTACTTTACAAAAGATTTTCTAAGCGACCAAACCAAACGCTAGTTTGACATAATTAAAATAAATTGTCCATCACAAAAACCAATCACATAACGTGAGAAGAAAAATCCTCACCAGACAATTATTCCTAGGAATAACGAGGGAAGATTTATAGCTTTACGGACATGGTCATGTGCGCGTTGGATCCTTGTCGTTTAAAAAATCTTGAACACTGTAGTAAGATTTCTTTAAAAGCATGGCTTTAATTGCCTTTTTAAAAGATGCCACAGGCAATTCCAATATGTCAGAAGGGAGTTTATTGAACATTTTCAGGGATAGTCCCATAAAGGAGTTACTTACTTTATTAAGTCTCCACTTCGGTACGTTAAGTTTCTCCTTATTCCGAGTGTTAACAGTATGCCTATCACTAACTTTACTAAATTGGCCAATATTCTTTTTGGCATACATTAAATTCTCAAATATGTATTGGCAAGGGACAGTTAAAATGCCAATATCTTTAAATTTTTCGCGCAACGAATACCTCGACCTTAACATGTAAATAGATCGGATAGCTCGCTTTTGTAAGACAAAAACTTTATGAACATCAGCCGCTTTACCCCATAATAAAATACCGTACGACATAATACTATGAAAATAACTGAAATAAACAATGCGAGCTGTTTCTATGTCTGCTATTTCTCTAATCTTACGCACGGCATATGCTGCTGAGCTCAGCCTTTTAGAAAGTGTTAGTATATGGGGTCCCCATTGCAACTTAGAATCGATTATTATCCCTAGGAATTTTGTCTCTTTCACTAATTCTACTTTTTCACTGTCAATAACAATATTGGCGTCAACTTGCCTAACATTCGGTAAAGTAAATTTAATACATTTAGTTTTTTTGGCATTCAGAACCAGGTTATTTACAGTAAACCAATGCAATACCAGTGAGATAGCTTTATTTACGTCGTCAAGAGATGTAGAGGATCTCGCTACATTAAATATTAAAGATGTGTCATCTGCAAACATAACTATCTCAGAATACTTTTGTACCATAAATGGTAAATCATTAATATAAATCAGAAACAGTAATGGGCCAAGTATAGAACCTTGAGGAACGCCCATCTCTATTTCCGATCCTTTCGACGTGGTTCCATTAATATCTACCTTTAAAGTTCTTTTATCAAGATATGATGCCATTAATTTCAGTGCTTGCTCGTCAAAACCGTAATATTTAAGTTTAGTCAACGCTATTTCCTTTTTTACACAATCAAAAGCTTTTGTGAGGTCACAAAATATACCTAACGCATCCCGGGAGTTTTCCCATGAATTAAAAATATGTTTCATTAGTGACACTCCTGCATCTACAGTAGACCTACCTTTAGTAAAACCATATTGCTCGTCATAGAATATATTATTTTTATTGAAATATGAAAGCATTTGGTTGGACATGATTTTCTCGAAAACCTTACTGAGAACTGGTAAAATAGAAATAGGCCTATAGTTGGTAAAGTCCTGACTATCTCCTGATTTATGTAGTGGGATGAGCCTACTTAACTTCATACAGTCTGGAAATTCTCCTATATCTATACATTTATTAAAAAGTATCGTTAAATGGGGAGCGATTATATTTATTATTCTGTTTATGACGAAAACTGACATTCCTGTTATCGTCTGAATTCAGCAACGACAAAGTGTAATGGAATAAGCTCTTTAGCAATATATGTTGCCTATTTCAATTTCGACATTGTCTTGTAGGTAGGATGTTACAATGACGCCCAATGTAGAGCTGTGTGGTGTAAGCTTAGAATAGCACTACCCCATTTCTTCCTGTAGGTGTTTGTAAGAAGCGGCTTTTCAAGTGATTTATGGGCGATGTGGTTGAGAGACCCTTCACCAGCAATTATTTATTTTTACCTTCTTTTCCCACTCAAATTCCAAAATTGGCTGAGGAATTGCACATTATTAAGATTAGGTTTTTTGGGGCTTCCTCGGTGATTTTTGGGGATGATGTGACTGAAATATGTCACGAACCATCCTTTAATATATCGTCTTTTCCTAATTTAAGTTCCAAAAGTGGCCGAATAATTTCATATTCTGAAACCTTGCTATCGCCTTATAGCCGAAAGCGTATGAATTATACAAAACTATTAATGTATGCACATAAAGATGCTGTAGTTCCGGCTTAAAATGTCACTAACCCGATTATTATCGTGAGTGTTCGTAAGATTTCACAGAAGGAAGTCAGGGCATTAAGATCTTTGCTGAGGAACCAATCCAAGGTTTGCCGTGCCGATAGATACCTGGGCTGATCTTGGTCGCTAACGCCCCTATGTCCCGGAGTTCCGTGCATTCTGGGTCCTAAATAACCTTACCTGGTCAAGTGGGATCTTTTTAGGTGAATAGTTTATTCCAGGCGTGACTTGGTGCTAAAATGAGTTTTCATATCAAAATTAAACACGGTGGCGTAAGTGTAGCTCTCCACTCATCACACCGTAGTTCCTCATGGCGGTTGGATAAAATAAGGGATGAAGTATGTTTATTGAAGAAAGAAAACCAAATGTTCTGTCTGATAATAAAAATAAAGCGAAAGGTAAAGAGGTTTCACAACTTGGCCCATTTAAAGCTATCTGTAGGGCAAGCTCGAGCGCTATTTTATCGACACGATAATGGTTAGAACGAGATGGCAATATACGACACTAAGTAAGTGCGTAAGAGATGGCTGCTTTATCCCACACGATAACAAGTTTGAACACCGCTCGTACTAGCCGGGCTGGTCGGGAGTTGCTGACAACGAGAAACTTTGCCAAGACGTGGAACTTCTGATAGATAATGTTTTCAAAAATGCAAGCGTCCGTAGTTTGAAGTGTGCATGTATGAAAATATTGATGAATGTTTACTAAGCTCAAAAGGTTTATTCTATTTGATCTTTAGTCTCTGCCTACCCTAATGGGAAATAAAGGCATGAGTTTATAATTTATGCGTGTAAATAAAGACACCACTGTAGGACTTTGTAGAAGTATTTTTTTTGTAGATTAATATTCGTGATAGTATGACATTATTAGAACTTGCGTCCATTATGAAATTCTCAAACTCATACGCTCAAGCCCTATATCCCCGAAGCGGTTGGCAGAGGACCTAATTCTGAACATTTCGTGACATTGCCACCGGGTATTTAGAGAGACCATGTTTTGCGCGGACAGTGTACTCACGCGATAGGGGCCAGACCTGTCGCTATTTTGTACGAATACACTGTAACATGAGAAAGTACAACTTACCCGTTTGGGTTCCTTCACGATATTTTCCTCACCGTTAACAACCACGATAAATTAACCACACTATTGGTGTATGCCCGACCCAGGATTTAAACTCTCAACGTCTGCACGATGAGCGGTGTTCTACCCACGGAGCTATCACGTTTGCTTACTCATTAAAACTGTTATTGGATATAAACAGAAAAGGATAATTTCGCACTTAATTTTAAGCAACATTTTTTCAATTACGGAATGTAAATGAATGTAACGGAAACCGTTAACAGATAAAGGACTTTCAAACAATAAAAAGCGCTGGTCTGAAATTTAATTTATTTCGTCGCTTTTAGGACCCTACATTAAGAAAAATACAGTGATGTAAAAGATAGGAATTAGATTTGTTTCTACTAATCAACTCACATTACAAGATTTTTGCTTACAACTTAAAATGGACCAATACAGAGTTTTGGATAGTGTTCTACAGTATGTAATTTTTGATTCAGTTCTTTGTCACATAAAATTAAAAACATTTATTTTTTTACTATTGCAATTTTCCATTTTTCACTATTGTTGATGATGTAATACATTTATTGAACCGAAGAAGCTTAAATATTATTATGTATGCTGGTTATAACATGGTCCATTTTATTTTAACAGCTTTTGAATCTATCTTACTTTGTTTTCATATTTATATTTAATTTAAAATTACAAGTTTTACTTATTCAGAGTTTTATTTCATATCACTGAAACCTTAACAAATACTTTTAAATATAGTATAGTAACCGTTTTAACAAAACCTTATGCATTAACATTTTACATCGGTAATTTTATCCAGTAGACATACAGTTAATATATATGTTTATTTATAAATATAATATTTTCCAGAGGCATTATCAGTTAACATTAAAAATAACATTTGTAACCTTATCTATTGTAATTATTTAAATTCACCAAATGCAAGTTATTAAAAAAAAAGAAAATAAAAAATATTCCTGAATAGCAGTCCGCATGAAAAAGCTACTATGTAATAAATACAAATTATAAAATAAATACTAATGAACGATGTTATTTAGGATAAAATATTGACTTCTTCTGAGAAGTTAAATTTATTTGTTCGTTTATTAAGTTTTGTTCCACTCTTATTAATACTACTCCGGGATTTACATGGCAAGCGACAACGATAGTTTCGTTCGTATCTCTTCTATCTCATAGTAAAATATATTTCTTTCGCATTTACCACTTCCAAGTTTAAACAGATGTGATTAATAAAATTTGTACACTATATTGTTTTCCAATAATTATTGCACTTCTAGTCGTTAAACGAACGTGTAGGATACACTTGTATGAACTCGAAATTTTGTTTCGTGCGAGTATGAGTTAGGCAGTTGTCCCACCGACGGCGAGAGAACGATTAACTATCGGCGATTTTCTCGCTCAAAAAGCGTACAAATAGATATACATTCCGTGTAAAAAAAAAGAGATGCATATACAAATAGTTGATCGCTGACCGTTCACATTGCCGGCGAGGACTCGTTTCACTAGGTTGTCGCTAAGCGACCAGAGCTATGAAAGATAACATTCGCTTAGGGATACTCGCTCGGCGATTAGAACTCACGTCGAGAGAGCAACCAGCGGTCTTTTCCCTACAGTTCGGTTATGAAAGTGAGTGATGCGAGTAATCGCTTGCCTCACTCGCACACTCGTTTATAGCCGAGCTACAGAACTATCGGAACTACGCTCTCGCTCCCCGCGGCTCGCCAACTCGTTCTATATTCTAGCTTTACTCGCTACTCGTTCATCGTTGCTGGTGGGACAACTGCCTTAGATATTGATCGAAAAAATTTAGTTATCGTCTAGCCTTAATATTTCAGATTTATCTGTATATATAAAAAAAATGCAGCAACTTCAAATTTTTAGCAACATAAAGCAATTGTTTTTCTAAGATTTATTATGGAACTCGCAGTGATTGGGCATTTGATTTGTATATCATTTTATAATTCTATATTTTAACGGTCATTACACACATAGTAAATTTCTATTCCTATTTTAATTTACATTTATAAAACACATCTTGTTTCTACAGATTGCATGCTTTGCGAAATTGCATACCCAGATACAAAAAACCTAAAAACAACACAGTAGAAGCTATAAGTATAGTAATAGAAAATATAATTGCGCTATATTCCATATATTCTATGAGTAGGATTGAATTTGAGTCAAAATATAATATGTTATATAAATGCTGATAATAATGTTATGCGCAACAATGAAAATAATAATCAGAATGTGAAAAATTTATAATAATTACATAAAATACAATTTAAAGTCAGTTCATCTAAATGACGTAATATTCTTATTTATAAACCCTACCGTATTACAATCTATAGAGCCTTAAAAGAAGTGCTTTACAGCAAATAAATATATGTTTTAGTTACGGTCACAATAATACATCAAAAATAAAATAAATTAACCAATTTTACGACCGATTTCTGAATTGAGTATTCCAGCTGAGAACAACTTAAGTATCATTCTGTCGCATTGAAATCTTAACAACAGAATGAGACGAAACGATACTTAAGTCGTTCTCAGCTTGAATACTCAATTCGGAAATCGGGCGTTAGTATCAGAGGGAAAATATGCGATTGTTTTGAAAGACATAAATGACTTGAGTTAATCTACCATATGATATAAAAACATACCTACACAAATGTGAGAAAGTACACAAATATTATATAATTTCACAACACGCATTACATCTAACCTGTGGCTATTTTTAAAATATATATAATATTTTATTTGAAAGAAACTACAAGAAATTATGTTAATTGTATTACCAATTAATAAAAACTCTTTAACACCAAGTTGAACTGTCAATTATTTTATTCAAGCGTAGTTTCCCCAAACGGTTACTGCATCGTCTATGACAATAAAACGTCTACTTACTTTATTAGTTTATCTACGCCAATTTTGATTATA
This sequence comes from Bedellia somnulentella, assembly GCA_963576735.1. Lineage (NCBI taxonomy): Eukaryota > Metazoa > Arthropoda > Insecta > Lepidoptera > Bedelliidae > Bedellia > Bedellia somnulentella. The sequence goes on along the minus strand of OY755192.1, from coordinate 3,709,121 downwards.
CCAAATCTTATGACAAAAAAGAACTTGGAATTCAAACATACCAGATACATTGAAATATTAGTAGATTAAACGAAATTAAGTAGATGAAAATAAATCGTCAAATCCATTAAAATAATAAAAATACAATAATAAAAAACTGCACGTAAAATTATTTTAGCTTTTGATATTTTGAAATTACTTTAAAGATTGAAAATTATTAAAATCATATAATAATAGCATAAAACAGTGTTTTTGTTTTCAATTCGGTATAAACATAATTGTATGATCCTTAATTTAAATACTAGTTAACAATATTTACAGTACTTTATTTCTTTCTACTTTTTTAGTATAATGCCTTCTATTATATAAATACATATTTATAAACCATATAAAATTAATTAAACACATTCAATTTAAGTGATATGTCGGTACATGTGATGAATCCCAATTAAATATTCTTTTTATTTATTACATTACAATCTGAATGAATATAAACGCCAGTGGGCATTTGAAATAATTCAAGCTATGGATGGTGAACTCTTTCATGGATTGCAATAAGCATTTTTGAATGTCCACATGACACAAAAAGAGTTTTCCTATTGGCAAAATGAACATGTTAGCTATTAAATTCTTTGGTTAGCATTATTGCAAGAAATTATTTCTAAAAAGTTCGTTATTGATACACTATTAACTTCTAGTACCTTGTTTAATTTACACTGATGAAAATAAAACTTTACTTCAATTGAAATAAGTATTCTTATGTCTCTAAACTCATTTTATAAAATACTGTTTACCTTTTACATACCACCACGGCCATCGTTTTGCCTTTAATTTCTGGTAATGTTACGTATACTTTGTACAAATTCTTAGAATACTATACAGTAAAGCAATGGACTAGTTAAAATTACAATACCTTCATCAACAATATAGGCCTAAATATCATTAAATGTACAAACTCTTAATTAGATCACAGTATCAAGGTCATTAGTTGTGACCTCGGGCATTGACGATCATAGAAAACTTTCCGACGCCCTCCCTTCATCTTTCTCGATAGCAGAAACTATTTCTACACCTTCATCGTAATTTTGGACTTTATTATGTTGGTTGACACAATAGTGTTGTTCTGGTTCACCAAACTGACTATGGTAGAACTCTTCACGCATCATGTTATTTAAATTTGAACATCTAAAGAAAAGTATCTCTTGAAATGGTTTTCTAAAGTCTCTATTCAAGGTAGCATAGATAATTGGATTGAGCAAACTGTTCACCCAGCCTAACCATAAGAAAAGCCCACTTACAAAATCAGGAATGGTTCCTTCGTCGACAAAAGGTCTAATAAGTGCAAGCACAAAGAAAGGCAACCAGCAAAATATGAATGCAGACATAATAATACCCAGAGTTGTTGAAGCTTTTCTTTCTTTTGCAAGTTGAAATCTTAATTTCTTCTGGTGAGGCGATGTTGTATGCAGTAAATCTTTAGGTAATTGATGTTTATGGACAAACCCTGATAAAGAAGTACGAATTCTATTGGCAGTTGATTTATGGCTATTTTCTGAGGACATTCTTCGTCTAGTGTCGTTTATTGAAGGTCTACTATCAGTACTCTCAATATTGGACGTCGTTCGATTGATGGTATGAATAGGTTTAGTTATACTTTTTTGAGGTTGTAACATTGGTCGCTGGGACTCGTTGGATTTTCGTTGACCAGTGGAGAAACATCGGCCAATTGTTCCTTCACTCTTGTCGGCACTACACTGTAACAAAAAAATGAATATGTTATAAATAAATAAATAAATAAACTGGTCAAAATATTTGTACAACTTTGCCTATTATGAGCACAACTTTTATAGAGTCACAACACAAAAGGTAATTGTTTACAAACGTTTTGTATATTATGGTCAACAATCAAAATACATAGCATAAATCGAATAAAGAAACCGTGCTCACGTTTTAAAATAAACATTAAGGTTATAAAAGATTTTTAAACATGAGTTTTTCTAATTTAAATCTTTTTGTTTATGAAAACCTCATGTGGGGATTATTACTAATAAATAAAGGAAATAGCTGGCAGCCATTGACACGGTAGCTCAATTGGCAAAGCGACGGGGAGCGTATACCCGAGGTTGCGGTTTCGATTCCCGCCTGTGTCGAGATTTTTCTTTCCTTTATTTATTCTTTATTTATGAGTTTTCTTTTTATAATCAAAACATTTCTTTAGTTTTAAGGTGTCTGTACATCTTGTACTATCATGAAATTCAAGAATATTACATAATTTTATGTCTTTGTGACATTGGAAATGGAGCTCATCAACTTTTAATTAATGTTTCTTTTCCATTTCAGTTCTTTTTAGTGAATTCTAAGTGACATAGAGTCGCACTGCATATTTTCAACACATTTGCATTCTAAACGCGTAACTTAAGAGCGTACGTCAAAAATGAAACAAAAAGTTTCCAAATAAATCATCAAGTAATCAATTTACTAAGTAAGTATTTCCGTATCTCCAAAATACTAATATTAATAACTGCCTGTGGTTTTCGCTTGCGCGTGTGTCTGTGGTGCATTGTCAGCTTTTCGATTTCTTGTAAGTGGGAGGGCGGGCGGTGCACAGTGCATGTTGCATGAAGACTCTAGGTACTTAGCGGAACTAAGCGAAGAAACTTATTAATATTAGTATTGCTATGGATTTCCGCAAAGTAACGCCTGATTCAATCCAGTATCTCCAGAATGAAAGCATTTTTAGCATAACATTTAGTTTTAAAAATTAAAGTATTTAGTTGAGAACGCATACATTCTGAGATATCCATACTAATATAATATTATAAATCGGAAAGTGAGTTTGTTTGTTTGTTTATTTGTGCTTCTTTCACGCCGCAACTACCGAACCGATTGCTTTGAAATTTTGTAGACATATAGTTAGAAGTCCAGATTAAATTATAGAGTACTTTTATACCGGAATCACTAATGGATTTTAGCAGCGAAATCTTCAACCTTTCAGCTGAAACCTTATAAAAGAGCGCAGCGTTATTTGCATGTTCACCAATATATAGCGCTGTCGGTACTTCCTACATCGCGGTATGATTTCTTCTTTATTGGAGTATATAAACCCAAAATATAATACATCAACTTTAACGGTCCTATCCGACTTAGCTTAGGTACACTCCTATGCCACGACATTTAAAAAAAATATCGTATTGATACAGTATACGGCATTGGTTCCGACATATTTTGGTATTTGTTTGTAACTTGAAATTATAATAATAGATCATCGTTACTTGCATTTTACTACGTGTCGAGTTACGATTACAACGAGTCATTTACTTAGTTGCTGTTTTATATTAATTGACTGTTGCTCGCTTTCTTTGGTGTCCTTAAATCCTTTTTACTATAGTATTATATTGAAGTATTTAATACATTTTAGGTTTTTCTCAGTAGGCTGAATAATATAATAGTTAGTTAGTTTATAGTTTAGTGCGCATTGTTCGTCTTTTAGATTTTTATAGTTTAGTTAGGGATATTTTTTGGTTCCTACTATTTTAGATTGAATTGTGTATTTTAAAGATTTCAGGTTTTAAGCAGTAATTGAATAATTGTTAGGAAGTATCTAAAAAATAGAAGTTAAGATAGTGTTTTGGTATTTTGAATGTAAACCGGATGCAAAACATGAAGTCCACGCGGACGAAGTCGCGGGCAAAAAGCTAGTATGTAATAAATGAAAAACTTGACTTTTCAACTCACCCCCTCCCCTCTCGCCGCGAGGCGACAGACCTACGGGCGGGAACTATGATATATTTACATTCTATCTAGACTTCACAAAACACTCAACTACTGTATTCCAAGTGTTTCCCTCTATACCTTCTCTTACATACATACATACATATACTCACGCCATTAATTCCCATTGGGGTAGGCAGAGACTATCGATCGCCACTTCGTACGATCCTGACAAACCTCTCTACCTTCTCTTAAATTATGTTATTTTAAATTTTGTTATTAATTTATTTAAAAGTTTACTTCTAAAGTTGCATGATACATGAAAGCAGTTAGTCATTACAGTGCTTAGTTTGCGTAGTGTGTTGTAGTAACTAGTTCTGATCTCTTGTATTATTTATTTATCACAATACATACATACATATACTCACACTTTAAGTTCCCATTGGGGTAGGCAGAGACCTTCGATCGCCACTTTGTACGATCCTGGCAAACCATTCTAGCTTCGTTCACATCCATCAATCTTTTCATACATGCTCTTTTATTTTTTTGTAAACTACAAAAAGACTAATAATGTATAATTTGGTTAAACTTACAACAGTGTTAGTACTGGCAGTTGAACCTCTTGCGGCAGGATGAGCAGATTGTTCGTCTAAAAGTTTAGCTTCCGCTCCTCCTCCGTTACGGACATTTATTTCAAGATAACAATGTGTTTCTAAATGAGACTGAGCTCGTCTTTCATCTTTTACAATCTTCCTTGCCGCACTAAATATTTTATAATAGACAACCACCATGACAGTCAGCGGCAGATAAAATGACGCAAACGTTGCGTACACCTGATATGCTTGATTTTGTGACACAGAACAAGACGTTTCCGTTTTCTCATTGCCTAAAATTAGAACAGGTGGCAACGATATGAATGCTGCACCCATCCAAACTATGAATACACAAAACAGCATGCGTTTTGGTGTCCTCTTCACACCGTATTCTAATGGCTTTGTTATTGCGTAATATCGGTCTACAGATATCATACAAAGATTCCAAATGCTTGCGGCGCATGAAAGTACATCACAGGAAACCCAATAATCACAAATAACGGGTCCAAATGGCCAAGTACCAAGAATTTCGTAAACCATTGCAACTGGCATTACCATCGTTGCAACGCAGAGATCGCTCACAGCCAAAGATACTATCAAATAGTTGCTCGGTCTCCTCAATTTTCTGACAAGACAAACTGCTATACAAACTAAAATATTGCCTACTATAGTGCCAGTGATTAATATCATAAAAAGAGTAGCAAGTAAAATGGATACACCTATCGAGTATCTGGGGTGCTTTATATGAATATTCCTTACACTAGTAGAGTTATCGTCTGTTAAACTAGTCCAGTTGCTTGTCAAAGTTACATTAGTAGCATTCTGCTCTGGTAGAAAATATGTCACGTTCACTTCTGGAGCGAGTGCTAAATTTGATTGTATCAATAAAGATACCAGTATGAGAATACACGAAGGTAAAGCAAAGTTAGGTAGTGGGTTGTAGGAATAAAGACTTAGAGACGCCATACGAGTCCCTGGGTTGGGTGACGATATTTCGTGCCCGGTTCCCAACGTTACCATACATTGATTTTGCCGTTCCTATAAAGGTATCGTTGTCGCAACCAATTTGGAATATAAACGCTCAAATAAATGCGGCCTGGTTTCATTCAAGTTTGGAATACAACTTTTTCGCTTGGTTTTCGTATCACTTTTCGTGAAATCGGTTTCAATTGGCAAGTTATTAGGGTTGTTTTTTGCGTGGCAAGCATATCCATTGGAAAACTTGGCGTCTTAATAATCGTTCTTAAACTTTTCCTTTAGGTTTTATTCTTGCTTGACGTCAGTATGGCTTGACGAGCCATTGTTTCATTACTTGTCTAAGACGGATGGAGCTGCTGCTTCAATATCCTTCGCCTGGATTGCTTCATTAGCGAACTTGATTGGAGGAAATTTTCAGTCTGAAAAGAAGAGAAAAGAACGCTTAAAACTCCAATTGAAATAATATACATCTGAAATTAAGTATGAAGGTTCTTTGTGTTCGTAACTTGTACATTGTTCATAACTTTTAAGTAAAGGAATTGTTGAATTGCCAAAGTTAGACATCAGTACTCTTGTTTGAGAAATGTTTTTAATGATTCTCATGATGTATTACAAAGTTATACTGACTATAAAATGAAGTTCTGACAATACGGAGAATTGGTGTCTTATGTGAATAATTGCTTTAGTTATGTTCTTCCATTTCAAGTTTAAACATATAATATACATGAATAGAAGATGTGTAGAGTCAGCATAGAATTAGCACTGACATATTTCTGAAGGTGTAGTAAAGGTGACTTATGTAATTAAAGATTTTTTATACACAGGTGGGAAATAACCATCCTTTTTCATACATACATACATATACTCACGGCTATAAATCCCAAGAAAGGGGTAGCCAGAGCTAAGGAATTAGAAATTCCTCAGCCACTTTTGGAAGGTGCGTGGGGAATAGATGGTAAAGTAACGGTTGTTGGTGATGGGTCTCCAGGCGCATCGCCAAAAAATCCCTTAAAAGCCCCAATACCGTTAGTCGCCTTTTACGTACACCCACCGGAAGAAATGGGGTAGTGCTATTCTAAGCCGACACTACACAGCAATTTTCTCAATATTTTCTCGTATTGTATAAATATAATACAATAGCGAAACATGATGCATCATGGCGTGTTAGTCATGATAGCGTTAGTTTCCGTCATATTGAGCTCTGTTATATTATTACGTGTGACTGATAACGATGTGTCAAATAAATAACATAATAACATTCATGCTACTACTGCATTGATAACTATCTATGCGGTGCAATAACTACAATTGCAATTGAAATAATTCAAACGTTGTTCACGCCGTACGTTCCGAAGGTGTGGCATAAGTACCTAAAAATCTGCTGCTCAGGCTAAAAATAATAAATAATAAAAGATAATAGTAATAAATAATTGTTGGTGACTTGTCTCTAACCTCATCGCCTTAAAATCACTTAAAAAGCCCCTTTACCCTTAGTCGCCGCTTACGATCACCCACGGGTACAAATAGGGTAGTGCTATTCTAAGCCGATATTACACAACTTAAAGCAGTTTAAAGTTTCAGTTAGCAATATTTTAATCTCGTCTAAGAGAGAAGTCTCTCTTCCTCTAAAAGAGAAGTGCATTTCTTTATTTTAAAGCGACTCAAGAAGTAAATAACTCGTAAAGGACAATTTTCTAATGCAGCTATACGTTGATGCAGTTTAAAAGCAATAGTGTCGTATTACAAAGCTACGTGACGTCACACGACGTTCCGCTCGGATAGAAAAACGATGCCACAGCTTATTGAAAACTGAATTTATGTTATTTTTAGAGTTTGTAATGTAAATCGATAGTCTCTGGGGTAGCCCAATGGGAACTAATGGCGTGAGTATATGTATGTATGTATGTTTTAGAGATTCGTAACTATAGGTTAAAATAGAACTATAGATACATTACTTAGACCCATCACCAATGATACTTTATCTCTAGCATCTTGTCCTCTATCAACTTCGAAATGTAGCTGAAGAGTTTCTAGTTCTACCCCTTTTTGGGATAAGTGACTGTGTTATATGTGTATAGATGTATGTATGTTTATTACTTTGGAGATTCTGTCGGTTACCAAACTGTATTTAATAAACCGTGAAAGCTGAAAAGTGGATTTACTTACAGATTATTTATTCCACTTCAAAATGTGCCTGTTTCTAGCTTTAAAGCTCTGGCTACCCCTTTTTGGCATTTACAGCCGCGAGTATATGCTACGTGACGTCATTCATACGACGTTCGGATAGATAGATTATTTATTTTGAAGCGACTCAAGAAGTAAATAACTCGTGAAGGACAATTTTCTATAGCAGCTATACGTTGGTGCAGTTTAAAAGCAATAGTGTCGTATTACAAAGCTACGTGACGTCACACGACCGACGTTCCGCTCGGATAGAAAAACGATGCCACAGCTTATTGAAAACTGAATTTATATTAATAAATAAAGAATAAATAAAGGAAAGAAAAATTTCGACACAGGCGGGAATCGAACCCACGACCTCGGGTATACGCCCCCGTATCCGAAATTTTTCTTTTCTTTATTTATTAGTAATAATCCCCACATGAGGTTTTCATGAACAAAAAGATTTAAATAATGAATTTATATTGTTTTTAGAGATCCGTAAATAAGGATTAAAATAGGACTTTATTACTATGGTGATTCTGTTAGTCACCAGACTGTATCTTATAAACCGTGAATGCTGAAAAGTTGATTTATTTACAGATTATTTATTCCTCTTCAAAATGTGCCTGTTTTCAGTTTAAAGCTCTGGCTACCCCTTTTTGGGATTTATTTATGGATGTTATGTTGTTATGCCGTGTAGTGCCGGCTTAGAATGTCGCTACCCCTTTCTACCCACGGGTGTCGTAAGAGGCGACTAAGGGTATTGGGGCTTTTTATTGGATTTTTGGGCGATGCGGTTGGAGACCCATTACCAAAAACCTTTATTTTTACCATCTTTTCCCCACTCAACTTCCAAAAGGGGCTGAGGAATTTATAATTCCTTAGCTCTGGCTACCCCTTCTAGAGAAATACAGCCGTGAGTATATGTATGTATGTATGTTATGGATGTTTTATGTTAATATGCATAAAATCGTGGAGCGTTCCATATTTTTAAACTAAATATGATTGCCCACGACACACAAGCCCTGCTTAGTGTGAGAATCACTGTAATTCGAATCTGTAAAAAATCTCAGTAAAAAAATATTATTATGTGTGCATTTTTTAATGTAGTTACCGGAAAAAATTAATAGAAAAATGACGAACTAATTAAAAACATTTGTTCTTGTCACACTAGATGGCGTTACTCGTAGTACATAATTTAAATTAAGATTACGGAAAACATTATACAGAAAAAGGAATGTTGAGATGGTTTGGGCACATAGAGAGGATGGATGATAGAAAATTGGTAAAAGGGATCTATAGAGCTAGTGTGGATGGTAATGTTAGTAGAGCACGACCACGGAGAACACACTTGGATCAAATTGAGAGTGTGCTCAAAAAGGCTGGCGTCCAAAGTATGAAGAATAAAAGAAAAGATTGATGGATGTAAACGAAGCTAGAGAGGTTTGTCAGGATCGTACGAAGTTGCGATCAATAGTCTCTGCCTACCCCAATGGGAACCAATGGCGTGAGTATATGTATGTGTATGTATTATACAGAGATTGATATTGTAAAGATAATGTTCGGAACTCATCGTACACAATTTTGACTCTTGCTCATATGTCCCGTGACCATAATTTGTACATATAAATAATAATTGAATTAGGACCCACATTTTTGCCTTGTTTTATTAAATGCATAATTTAGACCATATTTTTATGTGCACTCCTTCTATATATATATATAGTGTGTGTGTGTGTGTCTGTATGGGTGTGTGGTTGTTCTTTAATAGCTCACTCCAGTATATTTAATATAATCAAAAAGATTATTTTTTTATAACCACAATATTCTGAAAAGGTGTAAATTATAAAATATTATGTTTGCCCAATAATAATATGCTCAAAAAAAATCAGGTGTTCAGGGAATGAAGGATAAAAGAGGACGTATGAAAATATTGATGAATGTAGATAAAACTAGAGAGGTTTGCCAGGATTGTAAAAAGGGGCGATGTATACCCCATTTCTACCCGTGGGTCTACCCCATTTCTACCCGTGGGTGTGCCGTGTAGTGCCGGCTTAGAATAACACTACCCCATTTCTACCCGTGGGTGATCGTAAGAGACGACTGAGATAGGGGCTTTTTAAGTGATTTTTGGGCGATGTGGTTGGAGACCCGTTACCAAAAACATTTATTATTACCATCTTTTCCCAATCAACTTCCAAAAGTGGCTGAGGAATTTTTCATTCCAAAGATCTGGCTACCCCGTTAAGGGATTTATAGCCGTGAGTATATGTATGTATGTATGTATAGTGTCGGTTTACCCCAATAAGGCCAATTTATTTTAAAAGAATTTTCTCTGTTGAATAAATTAGTTCCCTGATACTTTTTTATAATCTATGCGCCTTGTAGTAGTGGCTTTTATTACTAACCCAGCTACACAATAGATTGGTGCCGAACAGAACTGACCCAGTTACCATTGTATTGCTATCTAATTATAGCATCACTTATAAGAGGTTCTAGTTTCACGGTTATTGTAAAAACTGCAGGGAATAAAACGAAAGTAGTATGCATAGCTTTTTTGAAGGATGGCAAAAATCTAGAACATACATACATACATACATATATTCACGGCTATAAATCCCTAGAAGGGGTAGCCAGAGCTAAGGAGTTAGAAATTCCTCAGCCACTTTTAGAAATGTGAGTGGGGATAAGATGGTAAAAATAAAGGCTGTTGGTGATGGGTCTCCAACCGCATCACCGAAAAATCCCTTAGAAGCCCCAATACCGTTAGTCGCCTCTTACGTACACCCACCGGAAGAAAAGGGGTAGTGCTATTCTAAGCCGACACTACACAGAAATCTAATCACAAAAATCTAGAAATTCGCCTTATTTTACGGATTGTCTGATGTGTTGCTTTTCTCGGGTATTAGTCGATTGTTTTCTAAAGCAGTAAAGTTTTGGCTAAGAATACATACACACTACATACATATACTCACGGCTATTAATCCCAAAAAGGGGTAGCCAGAGCTTCAGAATAAGAAATACCTCAGCCACTTATGAAAGCAGAGTGAGGGAAAAATGGGTCTCCAACCGCATCTCAACGTCGTACGAGGATCTCGAGCTTACTTTGAATAGGATTACTTGACCTTAGTTCACTACGCAACTATCAACCTGTACTCACGGCTGTACAGCTGATGTACATCCCAAACAGGTGCAACCAGATTTTCAAATTTTCTCAGCTACTTTTGGAAGTTGAGTCGATCCGCATCGCTCAACTACTTTTTTAAAAGCCCCATTATCCTTAGTCGCCTCTTACGAACACCCTCGGGTAGGAATAGGAAAGTGCAATTCTAGGCCAACATTACACAGCGAACCGTATGCGGCGACTAAGAGTATGCAGCTTTATAATTGATTGTCAAGAGACTGTGTACTGTCGGCTTAGAATAGCACTACCCCATTTCTACCCGTGGGTGTACGTAAGAGGCGACTATGGGTATTGAGGCTTTTTAAGGAATTTTCGGGCGATGCGCCCACTTAACTTCCAAAAGTGGTTGAGGAATTTCTTATTTCTCAGCTCGGTCGCCACTTCATACGATCCCGACAAACCTCTCTAGCTTCGTTTACATCCGTCAATCTTCTTATACATGCTCTTTTATTCTTTAGCTCACTTACTACTTGGTCCAAATGTGATAAACTACTAAATACCCAAAAACAACCCAGTAAAAACTCACGAAATTTTAATTATAATCTTTGGCGTGACCTTGACAGTTACCAAACATTTAAACCAGACAGACATACTTATAAAAGCAATTAACCTGTAAATTACAGATTGTGACGTCACTTTAACCCATAAACGGACAACTGGCACCATAATAGTATTACACAATTTTTCGTACGATGATTATCGTATGGGTTAATTGTTTCTTCACCTTTTTAGTGCTGTAATGAGACATTTGTTCACGTAACAGATTTCACACGCGTGACGAATAAGAGTTAAGGATGATTTGTATCTAGGTGGTATTCAAATTATGATTTTGGATGTCAATGGTAGTAGAGGACAACTACAGAGGACACAATATATCTAATAGAAATGTGTTCTAAAATTTTTGCATTGACTTGGGGCTTTTACAGTTATTTTTGGACGTTATGGCTGGAGACTATCACCTTACCACCCATTTTTACAATATACATACATACATACATATACTCACGGCTATAAATCCCTAACAGGGTAGCCAGAGCTTTGGAATGAGAAATTCCTTAGCCACTTTTGGAAGTTGATTGGGGAAAAGATGGTAATAATAAATGTTTTTGGTGACGGATCTCCAACCGCATCGCCCAAAAACCACTTAAAAAGCCCCTATACCCTTAGGCGCCTCTTACGATCACCCACGGGTAGAAAGGGGTAGTGTTATTCTAAGCCGACACTACACGGTAATATTTACAATATTTACCTATTAAACTTGCAAAAGTAGCTCCCATATTTTCAATGATAAAGATCTGGCTAATTTTTTTTGGGACATGTTTGTATGTAATATTATCAAACTATAACGTCGCATCCTCGAAGGGGATGCAAGAGGTACATTATACTTGTGAACATCGCGTGACATTGTCACCTGGTGGTCAAAGTACCCACGTTTTTCTTGGACAGTGTACTCACGTGATGGGGGGCAGGCCTAATCTTCGTTTTTGTACGAATACATTGTCACATGACAAAGTACAACTTAGCCATGTGGGTTCCCTGACAATGTTTTCCCTAATCGTTAACAACCATATTAAATTATCTACACATATGTAGTGTCGGCTTAGAATAACACTACCCCATTCCTACCCGTGGGTGATCTAGAGGCGACTAAGGTTACAGGGGCTTATTAAGTGATTTTTGGGCGATGTGGCCATATACTCACGGCTATAAATCCCTTAACGGGGTAGCCAGAGCTTTGGAATGAAAAATTCCTCAGCCACTTTTGGAAGTTGATTGGGGAAAAGATGGTAATAATAAAGGTTTTTAGTCGCCTCTTACGATCACCCACGGGTAGAAATGGGGTAGTGTTATTCTAAGCCGACAGACGGCGAAGCCGACACTACCCAAGTAACACAAAAAGCCCTCTAACTATCTTTTTCTATACCGATGCAGAGCTTAAAGCCCGTAAAATATCGTATATAAGTTTGCCACACGTCTTAAGGCTTTATATTGGCACTCCAAAATCATTCTAACGCTCTAAAGCCGCATAGCAGTCAGATATTGGAATAATTCAATCCAGTTTTGCGGCTCTTAGTGGATTCAAGTGCCATTGGCCGTATAGTGGCATTAATCTGTCGTACAATCATGCCAAAAGCCGCGTAAAGTCATGAAGTTATACGTAATAAATGCCTAAAGCCGTACATTAGCACAACAGGATGCCAATTTACGGCTAGCATTTCAATGGTCAACTGTGTGTTGTTTGAACGGCTAACAGCAAATCAACCAGATATACTTGGCTTATTTTAAGGCCTCAAGCCGTATTTGCATCCATTTTGATGCATTTGTCAACCATTAGGCAGCCATGAGAAGGAAAATATTTGAGGTTATCTTACTATTTCTAAAAAAACTAAAAAAATTGTATTAAGAAAAGGAATTAAACAACATATAAATCATATATATTTTTAATACCTATATAATATTCACATATCACATATTATTTGGAAAGCGAGGTTTTTTTCAACTTCAAGGATCTTCAAATTATAATAATGGTGGCACTATTTCGTTAATATTTTATTATGCATAAAGATCAACATTTATCATGGTTGTTAACGGTGAGGGAAAACATCGTGAGGAAACCCACATGGCTGAGTTGTACTTAGTCATGTGACAGTGTATTCGTACAAAACGGCGATAGGCCTGTCCCCTATCACGTGAGTACACTGTCCATGCAAAACGTGGGTACTCTGAACACCAGGTGACAAAGTCACGTGATGTTCAGAAGTATTAGTACCTCTGCCAACCCCTTCGGGGATATTCGGCGTGAACGTTTATGTTATGTTATGTTATCAACATTCTAATCTATTTCCTCTAAGAGAAATAATCCTTTGCGTTATGCTGGCACTTAAATTTAAACTCCTCAAACAACTATAACTACTAATAATAAGCAAACAAAACTCAAATTATACTCGGAATGTATAATTATTTTATCATTTCACACATTTTTTCCTCAAACACTACAATAAATCGAAGGCGCGTGAAAATTTTCAATGGAAACTATACAGACATTCACAGTAAAAATCAAAGCGCAGTAATTTAAGCACAGAATTACAGATAAACTAACACTAACTCTTTATATTTTATACTTTTATAAAATAAATATGGTTGTCAAGTCACTTCACTCTCACTGCCATCGTCGTTCATCCATTGACATAAAGAATCACGTTTAATTGTTAATATCACCTTTGCCGTGGTGTTAGAGATAATTTTGCAATGACACTGTAAAAATAGTTTCATGCCGTTGGCCGTATATTTGACAGATACAATGCTATTGGCCCTTTGAATGACCATTATGAGTCTTTTCTAATGCCGTTGGCCCGTATTTTGACAACAGCAGTGCTTTTTTGCGGCCTTTGGCATGTTGTTTGAAGCAAAAAATGCTCTTTTACGGCCATTCGCCCTTTCATTGTCCAATATAATGTTTTTTTACGGCCGTTAGCCGTAATTAACTCACGCAAATGCCAATGTAAGTTCTAAAGCCGTAAAATTTGTGCCCAAATAAGCCGTATAGTAGCCGTATAGCTGCATATATGCCTTTTACACAACCAGTTCAAAATGCTTAAAGGATACAGTAATGCCTTGATTTGGCTGATATGCGGCTTCGACGTGTTTCTTGGGTACTCGGCGATTTATTACTACCTTCAGAATACATATTTACTGCAAAATGTTACGCTCAAATAATAGGTGTAGGTTGAGAGCTAAGAATAGAAGACACATTTCTATATTCGTCGCTCTAAGAAATTTATTTGTGCATTAACTTTATCGTAACTTGAAGTATTTCAATAGGTAAAGATGAAAGAACTGTTGACATCAAATACTTGAATGGGGACAAATAAGGAAAATCAAATAAAATTTTTAGATGCCAAAATATTTAGGGTACTCGAAATATTTTCCTTCCTCGAGGGTCGCAAAGCATTACTTGCATAATTCATATGTAAAAATTTGAATAATGTGAATCATGTTATAAGTAAATATATTTAGATTTATGCAAAATATATTTATTATTTATATCGATATAGGCTTTTGTTTTTAAAAATCCATTTAAGATAATGCAATCATAAATTTTTATCCATTGTATGGATCGTATTGGTGAGAAAAGAACCTATTATGAAATTGACAATACATATTGATAGAATTCTGTATATTTGTTCCGTAAAGAAGTCCGGCGTCCGAAGTATGAAAAATAATAGAGCATGTATGAAAAGATTGATCGATGTAAACGAAGCTAGAGAAGTGTGCCAGGATCGTAAAAAGTGGCAATCAATAGTCTCTGCCTACCCCAATAGGAAATAATGGCGTGAGTATATGTATGTATGTTCCGGATAATATCTTATATGCTAAAACTATTTTCGACAGGACTTTCACAGGTTTATTTCCGTGTAGTGCCGGCTTAGAATGTCACTACCCCTTTCTACCCACGGGTGTCGTAAAAGGCGACCAAGGGTATGGGGCTTCTTTAAGTAGCTTTTGGACGATGCGGTTGGAGACCCATCACCAACAACCTTTATTTTACCATCATTTCCCCACTCAATTTTCCAAAAGTGGCTGAGGAATTTTTAATTCCTTAGCTCTGGCTACCCCTTTTAGGGATTTATAGCCGTGAGTATATGTATGTATGTATGTATGTTTCACAGGTTTATAGCTGATGTGGTAGGCCGTATTTAACGATTTTTACTATGCAAGTTTTTTCTGGTATTTAACTTACTGAAACACTTACTACCCATGCCAAAGCTTACTGGATATTAATAAGTTTATCATTTCTCTTTGTGTTTATTTCCAAATGCCATCACATCGGAAAATAGAACAAAGTTATTTTCAGTGCCTATGTAATGCACGCGGGGAATTTCAATGGCAATGATGGCATCATGGCACTTTGTTGTTTTTCTATTCTATTGTTTCGTAAAAATACTGGGTTTTGACATTCACAAAACGATAAAGTAGGGTTGTTGCTTCAATAATGATACACAAACTGAATATCAATTTACATTTCGCACAAAACTTTTCTTATTTGTTTTTTGTTGTCAAATAATTATTGTCCCAATTGCTCTATGCTTTGTGCATTTTTATTTCTTACCATTAATTTATTATCTTTTCCATCCAAAGGCTGTCTTTAACAGATATCTCAGATATCATGAATTTATAAGACCGTTTATTTTTACTAAGCACATAGTGTATATGAAATACTTTAAGCATTGATGTGGAATAAAAAGTTTTATATTATTTCCTATGATATAAACGTAAACATTATAAAATATCAGCTGAAGCAAAGCGTGTTTTAGACAACAAATGGGTCAGTGAAAGGAAATTAACTATGAAAACGTGAACGTTTACAGATTTACCAACTTATCTGTAAAATGACAAACGGTGGAAATGACCACCGCCATTTTGAAAACGCAGGGTTGTAAAATTATATTTGGGTTTGCCCCAAAGACTTTAACGATGTTCCATTTAAACTTTTTCGCTTTTAGAAAACTATATATTGGGTCTCACTGAAATAGGACACACCAAACATAAAGTGTTATTAAAAAAATTCTCATAAATGCAAAGAAATATATATATTTAATCCCATTTATGTAACATTCTACATATAGTAGAGGTAATCGATGTTGTGGTGAGAAAGAGAACCAGTAGTAAAATAAGTGTTTAAAACTTCATCGTGGAATAACGAGTGATACAAATTAATAATATACCTACGTATATCTTAATAAAATGTAGCAGCACTTTTCTAGAGCGGCGGCACGTTTTATTCTCCACATATATTGGTGGCTCTATAAACATAAAATTTAGCACTTTAGTTCAAGTTGAGAAGATTGTCTGGATATTGCGACGATCGATACTCTCTGCATTTTCCCAATGGAAATCGGTAGGTGCTTCTCTATATGAATAGTTTACTATCTTGAGGATTAAAACTCTTTAAAGCATGATATGAGTTGCTTTTATGTAACTCGTAGTGAAAGACGACTTTACCTTAACGTCTACGAATAGTGCATCTTTGGTAAATAAAAATAGCTCCTTAGTCTATGTCCATGAAGATGAAATTTCAATGAATTCCTACTAGCACTGCAGTATCATTTATATCACCATTTGTTGAAGATTAATGTCGATATTATACTGAAGTAAATTTGTTTTACAAACTAAAGTATGCTATGGAATATATTTAATATGTATTAACATAAGAAATTGTTGTTAGTTACACCATTCATATCTTGCAAACGGCTGCACTGATTTGAATGAAAATCGGTAGGAAGGTAGCTTAAAATACCTTTTATCTTTCAACAACAATAACAACCTTCAGAAGGGACAGAGGTTGTGTACTATGTTTATATTCAAAATATAATATCAACTGCAGAGGATGGAACAACACAAGTTTAATTAAATGAGGTCTGAATATTTGCAAAAATCAATCAGTGACGATTAATAGTATCTGCCTACTCCAATAAGAAATAATAGCTAATAATAGATTCAGCTCCATGATATTCTAAACCACTATCTTAAAACATACACACATATTATATTCAGAAGTGAAAATCCAGAAATAGGTTAGCCTGAGTTTCCGATTCAAAAATAGTTTAACCAATTTTGTGATTTAATAGGAAAAATGATATTTAAAAAAGTTGTTGATTATGGTCTCACACCGCATCACCCAAAAATCACAGAAAAATGCCTAACCCTCTAACTCACCTCTCCCGGGGGCTGATTATCTTTAGCGAATGCGATTGTGTTGCAAATGGCAATAATGTCGCTGTCAAAAGTGTCAAAACGCATATAAATTTATGAGATTGACAACGACAATCGTGCAACTTGCGACACAATCGTCAGTCGCAAAACATACGTAATCAGGGGGCCGACACCCAAGGGAAGAAATGAATTAGTTTAATTCTAAATCGACATAACAATACTTAGAGACCTAGCACGAGTGCTATTTCATCGTCACGATATCGTTTAGAATGAGATAACAGTATACGATGATAAGTGCGAAAGAGATGGCTGTTTTATACCACGCAATATCTAGTTAAAACATCGTTCTTCTAGCTATGCTGAAAACTTGCAAGAGAATCAACAAAAGCACTAAAGTAGCTAATCCTTAATCACGTTCATTCACTATTCATGTCATGTTTGCACTCGAAAATGCAGGGATGTTAAGTGAAGCTTCAAAAGATTAGCAAGCAAAGGTATACGTACAGTTGGCACTTCTGTAATTAGGGTTGTCAACTTAATGTGTGAAGTACCTCTGACCTGACCTAATAGACAATGGGTTTGAAAGAAAAATTGAGAAGGATATTTATAGAACTAGTGCAGATTGTATATATCAGTTAAGGATATGTTGGACACATTTAGGTCAAACAGATAATGTGATGTATGTATGGGTTGTCTGGAAGAGATCGCTCTTAGTGATAAGACCGCCAGTTGTACTTTGGCTTTTGTACCGATCTTTTTTTTTATAATTGTTGTTTTTTTTGTAATGGGCAATTAAGAGTTTTATTATTATTATTATTTTGGGAAAACTTTTAGTTTCTCGCCTCACCCATGGCCGAAACAGAAAATCAGAATTTTAAATGGGAGTGGCGGTATTCCCCGACAAGAGCACAGTCGGTCGGGGTCAGGGGGTCAGGTTCAAGAACCGACGGACGATCCGAGCCGTATCGAGCAGCACCGCTTTCTGCATTTGTGCTGGAACCGACACGCCACAGAAATCCAACCGCCTCAAGTTGGTCGCGAGGCTGGTTGGAATTAACCCGTTCGCGGACAAAACAATTGGGATAATTTCAGTCGAGGTCACACCCCACATGTCGGTGATCTCGTGAGCCAGATCGAGATACTTTCGACGCTTCTCGGTTTCGGCTTTCACGAGACCCTCGTCATGTGGGATAGTGACATCCACTAGAAATACCCTCGACTGCGACCGATCCCATACCACGATATCAGGCTTATTCGCTAGAATAGTCCTGTCCGCGATAACAGATCGGTCCCAATAGATTTTGGCACGGTCGTTTTCTAGGATTGGCTCCGGCAGATACTTGTAATATGGCAGCCTCTGCTGTCCGTATTTCAGAGCGAGCTCCTGATGTAGGATTTTGGCTGCTTGGTTGTGTCTGTGCAAGTACTCAGTGTTAGCAAGAGCCGAACAACCGGAAATAACATGCCTAAGTGACTCTCTGGGACGGCCACATGCTCGACAGATGTCTGTGGTAACATCCTTTAGGTTGTATTTCCAATAGTTCCGCGTCTTGATAACCTGGTCTTGTATTGCACAGACAAAACCTTCGGTTTCCCCAAAGAGGTCCCCGAAACGCAGCCAATGCAGGGAGGCTTTACGGTCCACGAAAGGTTCGTGAAGTACCTTGTAAAACCTCCCGTGCAGCTCCTTCTCTTTCCATACGGACTCACGATCAGAGGTGCTAAGTACCTCCGGGGTTCGCCAATCCTGTGAGGCCAACGATAAGGGAGTCAGTCCTTTATCACAAGCGACAACCTCTCCCCGAATACTATCATCCGTCATCGTCAAAAAATAGTTTCTGAAGTTGCATACCTCGCGGTTGTGCATGGTTTTGGCACTCAAGAGGCCTCGACCACCACACTTCCGCGGGATATACAATCTCATAACCGACGATCTCGGATGATGCATTCGATGAGAGGTCATCGTCGTGCGGACTCGTCTGTCCAGAGCGTCTAGTTCGGACTGAGTCCATCTGAGCACGCCAAACGTGTACATCAGTACAGGCATGACCCAGGAGTTAATGGCTCGGATCTTATTAACGCCTGACAAGTAGCTATTAAGCACACTTTTCAGGCGTTCATAAAACTCCTCGCAAACACCCTGTTTCACGTCTGCCACCTTCACACCGATGGTTTGTGACATGCCCAGATACCGGTATGTTTCAGCCTCAGAGAGTGCCCTCAAATGATTGGTGCCGACATCGACACCATCAGAGTGCACGACATGCCCCTTCTCGTCATGAATGACTGCATACTTATCGACCCCGAGCTCCATCTTGACGGAACCACTGAAATCATTAGTGATCGTCAGTAGTTCCGCCAATCTGTTGGCCGTGGGGGCGTAAAGCTTCAGGTCATCCATGTACAGGAGATGAGGCAAGCGTGGTCCGCCTATCCGAAACTGAAAGCCTGTCCCCGAATTCTCCAAGAGTGTACTTAGAGGATTCAGGGCCAAGCAAAACCAAACCTACTTATTATTATTAATAAGCTTTTTTTTACATTAATGTAATTTAGCTGTATTATGTCGGCTTAGAATAGCTCTACCCCATTTCTTCTTGTGGTAAGAGGCGACTAAGGGTATGGTGCTTTTTTAAGTGGTTTTCGGGTGATGCGGTTGGAGACCCATCACCAACGATACTTTATTTATACCATCTTCTTTTCTCCCTTATCAACTTCCAAATGAGGCTGAGGAGATTCCTAGCTCTGAAGCTATGGGCTTAGGGATTTATGGTCGTGAGTGTAGGATGACATAACATAACATAAACGTTCACGCCGAATATCCCCGAAGGGGTTGGCAGAGGTACTAATACTTCTGAACATCACGTGACTTTGTCACCTGGTGTTCAGAGTACCCACGTTTTGCATGGACAGTGTACTCACGTGATAGGGGGCAGGCCTATCGCCGTTTTGTACGAATACACTGTCACATGACTAAGTACAACTCAGTCATGTGGGTTTCCTCACGATGTTTTCCCTCACCGTTAACAACCATGATAAATTAACCACACATATGTCTTTAGAAAAGACAAATTGGTGTAGGCCCGACCCGGGATTTGAACACTAGTCGCTTGCACGTTAACCGGTGTTCTACCCATTGAGCTATCACGTCGTAGGATGAATGTATGAATAGTTAAAAATTAATAAAATAAATGGTCTTTCCATCATAAATAGATGTAGCCCTATTGTCTGATGTCACTCACCCAAGTTCGCGTGGGTGGAGGAAGTGTTGTTTTCATTCATAACGCTCTGTTTAATGTCCAAATAAAACGCTATAAATAGATGTTTGTACGCAACTGTCGTAAATTTTACTAGGTTATAAATCTGTTTCTATATTCGGCGTCATAGCTATGAAATATAAGCTAAGAATACCCAAGCCATTATTATTATGTAGATATTGTAAATTTTTGATTGTCGTGTAATTTTTGAGTGGAGAATATAATTCGAAGTGCAAAAATAAATACTTATTTTTAGAGTAGCAATTTTCATATTCAGCTTGGATAGAAGCTGTATAGCAATTATAATTTGTTACGGAATTATAGTGGAGTTAAAGTTGGCTTGCATCTACTAGTCAGAATACTTCCATAATGCTTCGAAAGATCTCTAGTTTTCATTTCATCATCACACTTTATACATTTAAAACCATTAAAAGGGTACAGTGCTCGAAAACAAAACACGCTAACACGAAAACAAAAATTGGATAATTTCAAAAATTTAAATCGTATGAAGAATTAATTAAATCATTATTAAAGAAGGAAGCCGTGTAGTGTCGGCTTAGAATAACACTACCCCATTTCTACCCGTGGGTGATCGTAAGAGGCGACTAAGGGTATAGGGGCTTTTTAAGTGATTTTTGGGCGATGTGGTCGGAGACCCGTCACCAAAAACATTTATTATTACCATCTTTTCCCCAATCAACTTCCAAAAGTGGCTGAGAAATTTCTTATTCCAAAGCTCTGGCTACCCCGTTAAGGGATTTAAAGCCGTGAGTATATGTATGTATGTATGTAAAGAAGGAATCATATAAACTAACAATCATCCCACACAACATTCCACTTACACAACAATGTTATGACATACTGATTTCCATAGCTATACACATTTGTGTTTCTGATAATCATAAGCAGCGATTTTGTAAGATTTCGGCACAAGAAGTAAAAATGGGTAGTAAAGTTAATTTAAATCTTTTTTTTCATAAAAACCTCATGTGGGGATTATTACTAATAAATAAAGAATAAATAAAGGAAAGAAAAACTTCGACACAGGCGGGAATCGAACCCGCGACCTCCGGTATACGCCCCAACGCTCTGCCAATCGAGCTACCGTGTCAATTGGCTGCCAGTGCGAAATTCTTCTATGCGGGTTCGATTCCCGCCTGTGTCGAAGTTTTTCTTTCCTTTATTTATTCTTTATTTATTAGTAAAGTTAACCCTATTATCCGCTTATAAATTTCACAAACAAAGATAAATCAACCATTTTACATTTTTACCAGAATACTGACCTGGTTGTAAAGCACAAAATAATACATGATTTATGTGGTTAATGAACATCCGGCTATAAAGTGCTTGTTTAAAACGCTGTGTGTAAAATAATTACATCACATAAAAAGACCTAAGAGCCACCTATGCCAGTAAAAAGCTAATTAGGCTGAGGTCCAATTCTGACAAACATTTATTGTTTACGGCTAGAGTCATGTGATAGGATAGACAGAGTTAATAAATGGTTGTTTTTTGAGCTTGGAAATGTTTCATATCATAAATTTCAGTTTGTTTTTTAATGAATTACGCCGTATGGGTAACAGTACTAATATTTTCTACTACAACGTGACATATTTTTCACCTGATTTTCAGTTTACTTAAGTTTTGCCTGAGTATGAGATGAAATAATGTACAAAAAAGTATTAATTTTTAAATATAACTTTCGGGGAAAATTTTGTTTCTTTAGTCTACAATTAAAAAAGTAAGATATAAATTTGACATCCCTATTTCATCCCCTTAGGGTTGGAAATTCTAAAATTCCCTTCTTAGTGCTCACTCAACAAAAGACACCTTTGGACATTTCCAGTTCCTAGGTACAGTAGTTACGGCTGCGCGTTGATTCTAAGTCAGTCAGTCAGTTTTACTTTTTTATATATAGTTAAAGTTATATTGGTTAATTTTACTTGAAAAGCACATATATCAATTTAGCTCTAAAAATGTAATAAATTGCCGTGTAGTGTCGGCTTAAAATAACACTACCCCATTTCTACCCGTGGGTGATCGTAAGAGGCGACTAACGGTATCGGGGCCTTTAAGGGATTTTTGGGCGATGCGGTTGGAGACCCATCACCAAAAACCTTTATTTCACCATCTTTTCCCCACGCAACTACCAAAAGTGGCTGAGGAATTTATAATTCCTTGGCTCTGGCTACCCCTTCTAGGGAATTACAGCCGTGAGTATATGTATGTATGTATGTAAATGTAATAATGGATTGAGGTAAAAACTTTTTATTTTTAGTTATATCCAATACATAAATAAATTCATCCAAGACTTCAGATATTCATATATTTATCATACTAATAAATGAAAAAGCGAGTTGTCTAACCTATACAACATCGTCGAGACATTTTTATTCAAATGGTATGTTATAAAAGACTTTTCAAATTCAAATTAATCTCAAGTTTTTAATTAAATTAGCAGCACAGTAAGAAGAATCAAGGCCCAGGAAAGAGCTCGTTAAAATTGGCAACTGCAAACGTGTTAACAACGGTTTCAAGACTGAAGTTCACTTACTGTTACGCCATTGAGTAATGAAACTTTTAATTAATTTCAACCCTTATTTACACCCGTATTTTATTAGTAATTGCACAGTTATTGCAGGGTAATTACTAATTATGGCTAGATGAGTGTATATTAATTATTATTTATCAAGGTTGTTAACAGTGAGAGAAACTTCGTGAGGAAACCAACATGGCTGAAATGTACTTAGTTATGTGACAGTATGCCGTGTAGTGTCGGCTTAGAATAGCACTACCCTATTTATTCCGGTGGGTATACGTAAGAGGCGACTAACGGTTTAGGGGCTTTTAAATGATTTTTGGGCGATGCGGTTGGAGACCCATCACCAACAACCTTTATATTACCCACTAAAATTTCCAAAAGTTGCTGAGGAATTTGTAATTCCTTAGTTCTGGCTACCCCTTCTAGGGATCTATAGCCGTGAGAATATGTATGTATATATGGTATATGACAGTGTATTTTTTATATTCTAAAAAGTGATGATAGGCCAGAACACTAACACAGATTGCACTGTCCCAGTAAACATGAGTAGTTTAAACACCAAGTGATTAAAATATCACTTGAGTTCCATCTTCTAATCTTAGTAAAGTGCTTTATTACCTGCGCTATTATTATTATTTTAAAATCTGTATTAATTACTCTGCTGCTTTAGAGTATTGAAATCATTGTTATATTAATGCCCGATTTCCGAATTGAGTATTACAGCTGAGAACAACTTAAGTATCGTTCTATCGCATTGAAATTTTAACAACTGAATGAGACAAAACGATCAGCTTGAATACTCAATTCAGAGATCGGGCGTAAGTATTGTAGGTAATGTACACTTCCTCCTCTTACGCCACCCTCAAATATGATATTAGTCTTCAAAGCTTAAAGTTCTGCTTTAGAATTTGTCTCGATAAGCTAAAGTAGAGAGGGTATCCAACAATCCACTTAGGAATAAAACTTAGTTCCCTCGCAGGAGCAACACATGAGATCATAGTTATATTAATTACTAAACACTCAGTAGTAACAGTCAGCACTTTACTCAATCGCGAGTAAATCGATAGTGCACTGTAGACTTGCTTCGCGGTTGTACGTATCATTTATATATATCATTTATCATTTAGCACTAAGTATCATTATCAATAAATAGTTGTGATTCGTATAATCTTCTATCATTTAATATCAATATCATTGGTTCGGAAATACCCCGAACATAGTGGTCCTTCGAGCGTTTTCGTATGCGGGGTCAAGTCGCGAGTGAAAGAAGAAAACTGTGTTCATAGTTTTGGAAATTTTGTTCGCGAGTGAGGTCTCCATACAAAGTATCCAAGCGGCCTAGGCTTCCAGTTCAAGCTCTACATCAACAAGTAAGATCTTTCCAATTATCTTTTATTTTTCTCTTTATCAAAATGGAAGGCAAGGCAATCTACGAGACGCAGAATCAACTGTGGAATGAGATGAAGAAAGTGGGCATTAATATCAAAAAGGACTCGGCAGATAGAAAGACAATAGATTATTTTAAAAAGCGACTCGAAATATTAGAAGCTTATTGGTCTGAGTATCAATATAACAACGATAGACTCCAATCGGAATTAAGTAGGTCTCATCAATATTTTATGAATAAGGAATATGACGAGGCTTTTGAATTGTATAAGTCAACAAAGGCACTTATCAGTGAACAGCAGCAGGCTATGATGAAGAAGACAAGGGACGACATACCGACGGTGTCCACCCGTCGGCCTGAGCTATCAGGTGATGATTATGGGGATTGTATAACGACACCGTTGAACAAAAAAGAGTCGGGCAGCAACAGCAAAACAGACGATCTTATGAAGAGGCAATCCAGTAACTTTAGGGCATTTGAACGTACCGTAATGAATATGGACTTTAATACAATCACTGAAAAATGGGAGTTAGAGGATCTATTGAAATCTTTGCAATCAAGGTGGGCAGCGATAGATTCTTTACACTGGGAGATAGATAGCGAATTAGAGGGCTCGAATTTTGCATACGAGACAGCATTCGGGAATCATGAAAGAACATTTAATAGCATAAAAAAGGAAATAAATAATAAACTTTGGTCGGTAAAGCACTCTGAAAAATCAACCCCTACCATGGAGATACCAACATTCCATGGTAACTACCAACAGTGGGTGTCCTTTAAAGATATATTTAGTGACGTAATCCATAATAATAAATCACTCTCAAACTCCCAGAAAATGCAGTTCCTGAAGAGCAAAGTAAGGGGAGAAGCAGAACGAATCATCCAGCATCTTCATATAAGTTCCGAAAACTATCAAACCTGTTGGGAGTTACTTAATCACCGATTTAATAATAAGAAATTAATTTTCACGACCCACATCAATGTACTCCTAAATATACCGGTATCTTATCAGCCATCACTCAATAATATTAAAAGGTTACACGACACAACCCTTGAATGTCTCAACGCGATTAAAAACTTAGGGGTTGACATATCAAGTTGGGATCCCTTGCTAGTACATTTAATAGCACAAAAATTGGACAGTGATACATATAACGACTACATCGAATCTTTGAAAAATCCCAGGGAGCTACCTATTTTAAAAGACCTGATAAATTTCCTGGAAAGTAAATTTACAGCATTAGAGTCGGCCCGCCGCAAACACGAGCCAAACAAGCAATCATCATATCAAGAGCCATCATCTTCGTCGCCAAAAAATACCGTCTCGAACAAACCTTTTAGTCAACGTTACCCGAGTTCACCTAACAAATTTAATAATTATCATTCGGCACACAAAGATCATAATATTTCGCAACAAAAATGCGTACTTTGTAAAAAGGAACATGGAATATTTGCGTGCAAGCAATTTTTAGAATTAACACCGGATGCAAGACAAGGCTTAGTTGCCAAATACAATTTCTGCAAAAATTGCTTGTACAATCATTACGGCAAAACATGCATATCGACGAAAAGGTGCCGTGAATGCAACGGTAATCATAATACGCTGTTGCATAAACATCAACCAACAACCTCAGGGAGCGGACAGAGCTACAGTACGAGTAAAGTATGCCATCAAACCATTTCAGAGGAAAATATATCAGAAATACTCTTGTCAACCGCTATCATTCTGGTACAAGATGTCACTGGGGAATATATCAAGTTACGCGCTTTAATCGATCAGGGCTCGCAATCTTCCATTATCACAGAGCATGCAGCTCAACTACTTGGCTTGCGTCGGCAGCCATGCCAAGGTATCATCACGGGTGTAGGGGTAAAAGACAGTAGTTGCAAGGGCTTAGCGGTTATAAACTGTAAATCCACTATAGGTGACTATTGTTTCTCTACAAACGTTTACATAATGCAACGCCTTATCAATGTGTTACCTAACAAAACATTTAGTAAGCCGTCATGGTCTTATTTAGAAGGTCTCCAGCTGGCGGATCCAGAATTTTATCATAGCAGATCGGTGGATATACTCTTAGGGGCAGATATATATGCTACTGTAGTGTTAGGTAACGTTATCAGGGAAAACCACCTGCTACCAATGGCTCAACAAACGCGGCTGGGGTGGATATTATGTGGCAAAATAAACACAATACAGTGTAATGTTATTATCAATAATATTCAGGAAATAAAACAGTTTTGGGCAATTGAGGATATATCAGATAACACTATCACCTCCCAGGAAGACTTGGATTGTGTTCAGCATTATCAGAAAACCACGACACGCCGACAAGATGGTAGCTATGTAGTCAGACTACCACTTATTGAGAACTATGAATATAAATTAGGTACATCAAAACCCGCGGCCGTAGCACAATTTTATAATTTAGAAAGAAATTTAGACAGAAAGAAAGAGTTAGCAATCAAATATAGGGCATTTATGAAGGAGTATGAATATTTAGGACACATGTCGGCAGCCCCAAAATTTAGCAATTTAACATATTATATGCCACATCATGCTGTATTGAAGCCTGAATCAACCACCACCGATTGCCGCATCGTGTTTAATGCTGCTGCGAAGACATCCACCGGCTACAGTCTCAATGACGTTATGTTATGTGGGCCCAATTTACAAAAGAATCTAATGGATTTAATCATACATTGGCGACAGTTTAAAATAGCATTCACTGCAGACATTGAAAAAATGTTCAGAAATATTTATATACATAAAGATGATCAAAAGCTGCAGCTCATCGTATGGCGACATTCACCAACTCAGCAGTTAAAGGAGTATACACTAGAGACGGTCACATACGGTACGAAGGCCGCTCCTTTTCTGGCTATGGCTACATTAAAGCAGTTGGCTATCGATGAGGGAGGTAATTATCACAGCCAGGCATCACAGGTATTACGAGATCAATTTTACATGGATGACTGCGTGAGTGGTCATCACACCATTACACAGGCCATACAGTTGAAGAAGGATTTGATAAGCCTTTGTCGTCGAGGTCATTTCAATCTTCGAAAGTGGAATTCCAACGAGCCACAACTCATGGACAAGACTCATCATCAAGAAAATTTTAATTTTAAACCATTAAGCGGTGAAGTTTCCACCAGCAAAACCTTGGGGTTGAGATGGAATCCAAAGACGGACGAGTTTATATTTAGTATCAATATCAATAATCTATCAGACAAAAAATCAAAGCGTGCGCTCTTGTCAAATATATCAAAAATATTTGACCCATTAGGTTGGCTTTCTCCGTTTACAACCCATCTTAAACTTTTATTTCAAAAGGTGTGGTTAGCCAAAATTACCTGGGATGAAGAATTACCACAAAATATTTATCAAGAGTGGGTCAAAATTAAATCAGATCTTCCGTTTATCAACGACATAAAAATTCCACGATGGCTAGCAAGCCACGAAAATGAGAACATTCAATTACATGGGTTTTGTGACGCCTCCATGAAAGCATACGCCTGCGTTATATATTGTAAGATAGTGAAGCAGTCATCATCATCACTAGTCTTAGTAGCGGGTAAAACCAGGCTACTACCGGACAGCAAAAATATCACATTACCCAAACTTGAGCTTTGTGGCGCTCAATTACTATCAAAACTAATGAAAAGAACTATCAGTTGTTTATCAGGCCATACTATCACTGTCCATGGTTGGAGTGACTCCACAGCAGTCTTGGGGTGGCTCCAGGGAGACCCAAATAAATGGAAAACCTTTGTATCAAACCGGGTAAAGGAAATCACTCAGGTAATGCCCCGAGAATGTTGGCATTACGTAAAATCATCAGAAAACCCAGCTGATTGTGCAAGTCGAGGATGCTCTGCCAATACTTTAAAGGAAAATAAGCTGTGGTGGCACGGGCCACAGTGGTTATCAACAATAAATGAATCGAACATATCAAATGATATCATATACTCAACACACTACGAAATGAAAGTCAGCAAAATTACATTAACAACACAGGCGCACGAGTCAAGCGTTATCGGTAATATTATAAACAAGTACAGTAGCTTCACTCGCGCAACGAATGTTTTAGCATGGATGTTACGATTCTTATCTAGAGAAAAGGGAAAGTCGAGCTATCTTAGTATTAGAGAAATACAGAAATCAAAACAGTTTATTATTAGATATATACAGCAAAATCATTTTGGACAAGAAATAAGTGATTTGAAACAAAATAACAAATTAAATAACAATAGTAAACTTTTAAATTTGAATCCATTCTTAGACGAAAATCACATCATGCGAGTGGGAGGCCGTCTCAAAAATGCTCATATAAATTACAACATGAAGCAACCTATTGTAAAACTATCATTACTACCTACCAGAGAATCAGATACCAGATGTTCTGAGGAAAACCATAAAAAGAAAGAACCACCGAAGACATCAATTTATGTTGCAGTGAAGAAAACATCTCACTGCAGCTTTTATACTATCATTACATCATTACTATTTTTCTTGAGCTTAATGAGTGTGGCTGAAAGTAAAATTAATATCACAAAGTTGCAACATTCCGGTTTCCATTTCGACAAAATAAATAATATGCAGTTGATACGAGACGAATGGAAAATAATAGTATATTACAACATGGATCCGTATTGGCAAGGGCAAGCAGCATTAAACAAATATATAAAGTATTTAGAAACATCATGTTCCGTTATCAAGGACAAAACATACTGTGATGCTGTATTAACCCAGTTACGTCACGACTACTTGGAGTTGGAGTACTACGACCGCATGTTGCTGAATCAGCATTCGAGCACGCGAGCGGCGGCGAGACAGCGGCGGCGGCGCGGCCTTATCAACGGTGTCGGCTACGTGGCGAATTCCTTGTTCGGTGTACTGGACGAACGGTTTGCTGAACAGTATCAAAAGGACATTGACCTGATTAAAGATAACCAGCAGCATTTGGCTGGCCTTTGGAAGAACCAAACGTCCCTATTAGAAGCCGAATTTAACCTGATACAAAGAACTAAAACCACCAATGACAGGCAAACAGAACTAATAAATGACCGTTTCATCGATGTCGAATCCGGGATGAAGCATTTGGAAAAGCAAATGAGCAGATTTTACAACATTAACGATTTCACCCTAGCCGTCATTGTTGCCACCAACATGCTACATAGCCTTAAAAATGTTCAAAGTTCTTTGCTTGATACCATTACCGATATTTACCACGGGACTTTCAATTATCATTTAATTTCGCCAGACCAACTTCGCGACGAATTAAACATCATTTCGAGTCATCTGCCGAGTGACCTATCATTGCCAATCAGCGATACACAATATTATCAGACCGAAATATACCATTTATTGACCATTAAGACCAGAATGCTGCCCGAATGTTTGTTATTTGAAATAAAATTACCCCTAGTCAGTAGAGATACATATGAGCTATTTCGAATAATACCTCTACCTATTAAGAAAGGAAATCATATCGTTAGTATTATTCCTATATCAGAATATGTGGCCATCAATTTAAAAAAGGACTCATATATAACGCTGGCACACCAGGAGATCGGCTCTTGCATGGACAGAGACAAGAGTCGTTTCCTATGCTATCTCCACAGCCCAACAAATCAGCTTATAAATGACACTGACCTATGTATAAGGAATCACCAATCTGGGCAGTGTGAATCATCAGAAGAAATGTGTCATGATCAGTGGACGTCTTTACACTCGATTAACACATATTTTCATTATTGTTGCGACCTGTGCAATCTTAGAGTTATATGTAGGGAACAGGTTTTTAGCGAACAGCTAACAAGAGGTGCTGTTATATTACAAATAGGTAGCGGATGCATGATAAAGTCTAATGGAATAACCATTTACTCACATGGTTTGAATGAAAATTCCATTAAATCCGGAGTTGAGATGACAGTCCCATTGATATCACCGATAAATCGTATATTAAATATTCTATGCCAAAAATAAAACCACCCGTGAAAGACAGCAGCTACCAGAGGGAATCCAATCGATTAGAGAAGGCATAGAAAAAACTAAATCATGAAACAGCAATATCAAGCAACATCTCTTATCATGACATCCACCACTACAGTTTGATATACATAATGTTGACGTTGGCGGCGGCGGCGGCGGCGGCCGGGGCTGGGTGGCGGCGCTGGCCGGCGGCGGGACGGGGGCGCGGGGCGGGAGTCTGGAGACTCCCTGCAGCCGCCCCCCATTTCTTCAAATAGTGTAAGTGTTAATGTGCATAGTGATAGTGAACCAAGTGTTAGGTTAAGTGGCTTTAAGGTAAACTACGTTAGTGAAAAACAAAGTGTTAGTGATAAGTGTGTCAGTGTGAGTGCGGTTAATTCTAGTGAAAGTGAAACCCGTACTGTTGCAACGTCCCCTTTAACTCGTAAACATTTTAAGAGTAATTTAGATTAGGACGCTAATATGTCGGTATCATTATGTAATAGTTTCAGCTTAGGTTATCATTGTTCTATCATATGTTTATCTATATATTTTCATCAACATCTTCATCAGCCATTGATTTTCTCTGGCCTGGGAGCATGTTCGGTGCAAACACCGAACAATAAGTAACAGTCAGCACTTTACTCAATCGCGAGTAAATCGATAGTGCACTGTAGACTTGCTTCGCGGTTGTACGTATCATTTATATATATCATTTATCATTTAGCACTAAGTATCATTATCAATAAATAGTTGTGATTCGTATAATCTTCTATCATTTAGTATCAATATCATTGGTTCGGATATACCCCGAACAGTGATGTATCCCTGAAAGTTTAGCAGAGACGCTTCTTAATGACATGTGACATTTAAGTCAACTGGTGTTCAGAGTAAAGTCTTTTGGCTTGGACAGAGCATTAACGTGATGGGAGGCAGACTAATAGTCTATAATGTAGATCCAATTCAGTATTAAACAAGTCTCTCTGTTTCTATAGTATTAAAAAACATACGTACATATACTCTCGCCTATAATTTCTTAGAAGGGGTAGCCAGAGCTAAGGTATTAGAAATTCCTCAGCCAATTTTGTTCGATAAGTGGGGAAAAGATGATAAAATAAAGGTTTTTGGTGATGGGTCTCCAACCGCATCGCCCAATAATCCCTTGTAAAGCCCCAATACCCTTAGTCGCATCACCCATGGAAGGAAATGGGGTAGTGCTATTCTAAGCCGACACTACAAAACTATAAAAAACATTTTAATACCATTTCAACACACAATACAGCTCAAAGCTCACAGAAATCAAGTAAGATGAATAATAAAGAATCGTTGAAGGCTTCCTAACTGCCCATGTAAATATATAATGTCTGTGAATAATTAATTATGTTTTAACCAAGTTGCCCAAACCAACTTTTGGGCTCGACCTATTGACCCTGTTTCGAAATTGTATAGAAAGGCCCGGATTGGTTGAATTGTTCATCACTACTAAGGGATATTGTTGAGTTGTACAGAAGTTTCAAACTAACTTGTGTACTTTTGTTATTTTACTCCAACTTGTTATTGATAGTATTTCAATTATCTTCAACAATTCTAGGTAAATAGTATATAAGTTTTTTTATGTATTTAATATATGGCTGTGTAGTGCCGGCTTAGAATGTCACTACCCCTGTCTACCCGCGGATGTTGTAGAGGCGACTATGAGTGTCGGGCTTTTTTATGTGGTTTTGGGGTGATGCGGTAGAAGACCCATCACCAACGGTACTGTATTTCTACCATCTTGTCCCCTATCAACTTCTAAATTTGGCTGAGGAGTTTCTAGTTCTAAAGCTCTGGTTACCCCATTTTGGGATATATGGCCGTACATACATACATACATATACTCACGGCTACAAATCCCTAAAAGGGGTAGCTAGAGCTGAAAAATTAGAAATTTCTCAGCCACTTTTGGAAGTTGAGTGGGAAAAAGATGGTAGAATAAAGGTTGTTGGTGATGGGTCTCCAACCACATCGCCCAAAAATCCCTTAAAAGCCCCAATACCGTTAGTCGCCACTTACGTACACCTACCGGAAGAAATGGGGTAGTGCTATTCTAAGCCGACACTACACAGCTAAGGATTTAGGGCCGTGAGTATATATATGAATGGAAGTATGTTCTAAACTAACTTTCCACAACTGAAGTTATACAAGAAAGTAATTAACATGGTGAAAAGTGTTCAAAATATTTAGTAGCTATTGCAATTTATAGTGGTTGTATTATGGATCAAGTCTTTATGAATTATTTATGAGAAAGATGGAAGAGCGCTGTTGAGAAGGTATTATGCACAGACCAGAAATTTATTAATGTTGCAGTCAGGATGAAACCTTCTGCAACTGGGAGTAAAAATTACTTTTCAGGTTTGGTTTTTATTATAACTTTAACCAAACTAGACAATATAATTTACATACATACATACAAATACTCACGGCTATAAATCCCTAGAAAGGATAGCCAGAGCTAAGGAATTAGAAATTACTCAGCCACTTTTGGAAGTTAAGTGGAGAAAAGATAGTGAAATAAAGGTTATTGGTGATGGGTCTCCAACCGCATCCCCCAAAAATTCCTTAAAAGCCACAATACCGTTAGTTGCCTCTTACGTACACCCTCCGGGGGAAGTGGGGTAGTGCTATTCTAAGCCGACACAACACAGCAATTTGAATTTGAATTATCCAAAATGGAATTTCCCAGAATTTAGTCAAAGCTAGCAAACTCATGGTAAACCCATTATGTTGCAAAACAATAATGCAGTTCCTATTAACAAGCACTTTATCCTGGTACATTTTGCGGCGCTTCATAAATAACCTAATTTATGAGATGTACCGCAACATTAACAAAGTAGTTACCGACCAAGTTTAAAGTTTAAAAGCTAATATACTGAAACAAGATTATGGTGCTACTACAATAAATTACATACATACATACATTTACTCACGGCTATAAATCCCTAGAAGGGGTAGCCAGAGCCAAGCAATTAGAAATTTCTCAGCCACTTTTGGAAAACTTTGTGGGGAAAAGATGGTAAAATAAAGGTTTTTGGTGATGGGTTCATAACCGCATCGCCCAAAAATCCCTTCAAAGCCCCCAATACCGTTAGTAGCCTCGTACGTACACCCACCGGAAGAAATGGGGTAGTGCTATTCAAAGCCGACACAACACAGCTACAACAAATTTTCAGACTAATAACTATGACATTATTATTTCAGTATAATAGTAATTTAGGCTGTGTATAGCCAGCTCAGAATGTCACTACCCCTTTCTACCCACGGATGTCGTAAGAGGAGACTGACGGTATGGGTGGATTTTGGGCGTTGCTAACTCTATACTTAATTTAACTTAATTTCTACCATCTTGTCCTCTATCACCGTCCGAATGTGGCTGAGGAGTGTTTAGCTCTTAAGCTGTGGCTAC
The DNA here is from genome assembly GCA_963576735.1 of Bedellia somnulentella. NCBI lineage: Eukaryota > Metazoa > Arthropoda > Insecta > Lepidoptera > Bedelliidae > Bedellia > Bedellia somnulentella. The sequence goes on along the minus strand of OY755192.1, from coordinate 3,675,197 downwards.
CTTTTTTGGGATTTAAAGTCGTGAGTATATGTATGTATATATGCGTGACTTTGATTTTTTTTTCTATGTGGTGACCTGGTGACACGTTAAAAAACATGTTCTATTGTTTCATTATAACAAAGGCCTGGTAACAAAGAACAATACAGAAAAACTTGTATGTCTTTGCCATCTTTCCCAGAAAAATGAAACAAGATAAATTAGTGATATTTTAATAAATTTTATTTGCAAAATAATTTTATGTCATTTTCCTTTTTACTTCTTGGTACCAATATCACAAGGTTTGCAATAAATATAATAATAACTAAAATTATTTCACGCCCGTTTGCATAAACTCTACTGTTGTTTCAGGTCCGTATAAAGGGGCCATCGATAGTCTATGCCTTCCCCAATGGGATCTAACGAAGTAAATAATTCTATTTCTTACACTATCTGTAATAAATAATTAACTGATTCTGTCATTTGCTATTGGTGGTTCTCATAAAAATTTGTACATACATACATACATATACTCACGGCTATAAATCCCTTAACGGGGTAGCCAGAGCTTGGGAATGAAAAATTCCTCAGCCACTTTTGAAAGTTGATTGGGAAAAGATGGTTATAATAAATGTTTTTGGTGACGGGACTCCAACCACATCGCCCGAAAATCACTTAAAAAGCCCCCTATACCCTTAGTCGCCACTTACGATCACCCACGGGTAGAAATGGGGTAGTGTTATTCTAAGCCGACACTACACGGCAAAAAATTGTAAATCGAATTAAAGCCGTCAAAGAGAAGAAACTAAATAATCAATATAGGTAAAGTTATTTTGACCTAGTTCTGCTCGTATAAAAGCAAACCCGTGCCGTGTAGTGGCGGATGTGAATGTCACTACCCGTTCTGTACCGACAGATGTCACTTTTTTAAATGGTTTTTGGGCGATGCGGTTAGAGGTTCATCACCGACGATACTTTACTTCTACCAACTTCTCACCTATCAACTTCCAAATGTAGCTGAAGAATTTTCAGATTCTTGAGCTCCGGCTATCCCATTATAGGGATTTATAGCCGTGAGTATATGTATAAATGTATGTAAAGCCGTAAATAAATGAAAATAAATATAATCACTATATAGGTGAAGTTATTCTGACCTAGTTCTGCTTCTAGAAAGGCAAACAAACAAAGTCAAATGACGGAATATTTGTAAACACATCACCACTTGACATTATATTTACATAATTTCGATTTGAATATTCATTAACAATTTCCTTTCCAAAACAGGATAAATGCAAGAAAATGCTTGTTTGAGGCCCTTGAAAGTTTGGTTATCTGCAACAGTTTTAACTTTTGATTAACCTCAAAAATAATGGTTGGGTTTATTTCAATAGATAAAACAAAACAACTCAACTCAATTTTCATGCCTTATATACTCAAACTTTACTTTATAAACTCAAACGTTTACGCCGTTTATACACAAAGGGGTTGGCTGAGGTACTAAAAGAGAAGTAGGCCCGATCCGAACAGGGATTTGAACCCACATCGTCTGCAAGATAACCGGTGGTCTACTCATCCAGCTATCACGGTTCTGTTAAAGTCCCTAAAGAGCTTATTCCATTACACTTTGTCGTTTCTGAATTCAGTCAGACGTCCTTCGAAGTTACTGCCGCAGACGCTTGTTATTCCACTAAACAAATTTGTCTACTTTTCAGAAGCCTAGCGTTCTGAACGTTATTCCACTAGTCTGAATTCAGATTTTGTGGCTCTCAGACGTCTTCATTCAGACAAATTCATTAAGCTCGTTACCTACTTATCGAGCTTGCTAGCAACTTAAAATACCATAAATTTCAAATAATCATTACCAAAATACAACATCTTACTTTTCGAACAAAAGTTATCTCACTTTAAAACAGACATCTATTATACCTTCCCGCAAATCCGCTCACCTAAAGTAAATGCATTCCATTTTGTACAGAACACCCACTAAGGTGGGACTTAACGTGATTGATGCGGACATAAACACGTGAGCTCGTACTTAATTTCAGTCAAGTTTCTTCTATTTCGAGAGTCTCTTGTCTCTTTTACTTATGCTTAAGCATCATTTTCCTTGTCACAAGCACGACAAGGCTCATCTGAATAGCACTACCCCATTTCTTCCGGTGTCTGTACGTCAGAGGCGACTAACGGTATTGGGGCTTTTAAGGGATTCTTGGGCGATGCGGTTGGAGACCCATCACTAACAACCTTTATTTTACCATATTTTTCCCACACAACTTTCCAAAAGTGCATATTTTCATTTATTCGATATTTATTTATCCCTGGGTTTATTTATTGATTTGGTATTTTTTTAACAAGATTGGTCATCATTCTTAATGCCGAGAGTTTATCAATTTGTCTTTTTCAAAGACATGTGTGTGGTTAATTTATCAAGTCTGTTTATGGTTAGAGAAAACATCGTAGTTAAATTATAAGAGTTGCTATATATATATGTACATAGATACATACAAATACTAAGGGTTAGCCAAAGCTAAGGCATTAGAAATTACTCAGCCGCTTTTGGAAGTGCAGTGGGGAAAAGATGATAAAATAAACGTTGTTGGTGCTGGGTCTCCAAACACATCGCCCGTTATAAGGATTTTTCCTTATAAAGCCCCATTACAATTAGTCGCCTATTACGTACACCCATGGGTAGCAATGGGGTAGTGCTATTCTAAGCCGACACTACACATATATGTCTCTAATAGAATTTTACTAAATAAACTCATCAAGTCAAGTAAAAACCTGTTTGTTTAGTAAAATAATCAGCAGTCTATTTTAAAAGAAACACATTTTACTTTATTCTTTGTTTATATTTCAAGTTGGGAAACTTGGCCGAGTTTCGAATGAAAAGATTTCATCCGCGGTTGTAGTTTGTAAAGAAATATGTGAATCGTCATCCCCCACCTCTTTTTGGCGCGGTGTGAATTTTTAACGCGGGAATACGGCTGGCAGCCAGTGGTGCCAACTTGGGGGTTTTCACCCTAAATTTAGGGGGAAGAACTGTTGAAAGGGGGATTTTTAGGGGCAGGAATATTTTGGGGTTTTATATAGGGGTTTTTTTTTGTCCTAGGTACTAAGATGGCATTTTATAAAATTAAAACAGTTGTATTGTTTTATGAACGATAGCATTTTTTTAAATGTCATCTTAATTTAGAATACAGTGAGTTTATCATCATCATCGTCAGACAACAGCTGCCCACTGCTGGGTTTAGGCCTTTTCCCCTTAATAATGTATATATATTAATTAAAAAAGTGAATTTTATTTTTGAGTGAAAGCTACTTGAAAAACCTACACATACCCATGAAGTTTTTTTTTGAACATACATATACTCATATAGGGTAGCTAGAGAAAGAAAGTTGGGTATTTTGGAAAGTTGAGTGGGGAAAAGATGGTAAAATGAAGGTGGTTGGAGATGGGTCTCCAACCTTAACGCCCAAAAATCCCTTCATCAATACCGTTTTTCGCCTCTTACGTACACCCACTGTAAGAAATAGGGTAGTGCTATTCTAAGCCGACACAACAACACAGTTTTTTTTTTGTAGATTTAACCATTTAAAAAATCTAGGGGTTTTTGGGGGTATTTTAGGACTTTCTTGGGGGACTTTTTCTGTTAGGGTTGGCAACACTGCTGGCAGCCATATTTTATTTCGGAGATTAAACGTCAAAACAAGAATAAGCGTTTTTGTTATCATTTTTTGTTATGTTTGAAAAACTATGATAATATTTGTTTTGTATGTATTTTTAGAATTTGTGTTAATTTATAATAAATAATAGTAAGGTAGTATAGTATATAATAAACGACATTTAATAAAACTAAATCCCAAAGGCGAAAAGGGAAAGCAAGAGCTTCTGAAACAGAAATTCCTAGCATTATTTTCAAACTCGAGTGAAAAAACTTAAAAAAACCTTGTGTGATTTTCAGCCACATTGGCTCTTTTCGATTTGATTGTTGTTAACTCAATTCAGGATTCAAACGAACACTGCTCTCTATAGAAAATCTATCTCTTTAAACATACATACCTTTGGCAAAATACTACGCTACAAAGGCTTTGTAAATTGTATAAAGTATGGATATATATCACATTATGAACAAATGTTCCACAGCCGTCGTTCTCACGGATCGCTGCGTCCAATATGAATTGATAGGCAGGTTTGATGTATAGCTGGGTAGAATACATCATAAAAACTGCTAGAAGGGACATGTGATAAAATATTGTTGGAAAGCGTATTAATCTAAAATTTTCCTGTCATTTTTTGATAACAGATTTCGATTAACGCAGGTCAATCATTAATTTGCTGTGACACTAAAACTAACACAATAGAAATAATATTGTCTGCCAACCCGCAATTGGACAGCGTGGTGGACTATAGCGAAATCGCCCTATATAGGGTAGGCTCGAGCCCCTTCGTGGGGACATATGTGGGCTGTGAGAGCGAAATAATATTTAAGAAATATTTAATCAGATTTTTTTAATACTGAATTTTTTTTATTATTTTCTTAATTTCACTTACTTATTCTTGAATTATTTGTAAAAATTTGTTAATTAATTTACATTGATGAATAATTAATACATAAGTATTTTATTTAATATTTTATAGGGATGAAACGATTATATGTTGTCACGTACCTTACATACATACATATACTCACGGCTATTAATCCCAAAAATAACTTTTAACAAAAAGAAAACCGACTTCACAGTGAAAAAACAACCGAAAATAAAAATCTCGTACTAAAAAGTACGAAATAAGTTTTTTAATTGAATATGCCAGTGTATGAGTGTATGAGTACTGTGATTAATACCTTTGCAATTTCTTTATTCCACACGCGTCAGTTCAACCTACCTAAATATTAAAATTCTCTTAAATTAATTTGTGAGCCGGTGCCAGCCTGCGTGATGATGATTGACAATAATAAGTGTGTATTTCGCACTTCATACACATGTACAATTTTTGTACGTATTACCATTTAAAACGTGAGGCAATAGATATATATTGTTTAGATTGTAATAATCAGAGATAGATATTAGGGTGAATTCACTTTTATTTGACTGGCACCGACTCAAAAATTAATTTAAGAGAATTTTAATATTTAGGTAGGTTGAACTGACGCGTGTGGAATAAAGAAATTGCAAAGGTATTAATTAATCACAGTACTCATACACTCATACACTGGCATATTCAATTAAAAAACTTATTTCGTACTTTTTAGTACGAGATTTTTATTTTCGGTTGTTTTTTCACTGTGAACTCGGTTTTCTTTTTGTTAAAAGTTATTTTATTTTACGAGTTTTAGAGATGGGTAGACCGGGCAAAGATGCCTCTCGTATGAGGCAGTGCGACGGTTACTGTATTATTATTATTCTTCGTATTTCTGGTATTTCTATTATTATACGATATTATTGCCGAGTAGTGCCGGCTTAGAATGTCGCTACCCCTTTCTACCCACGGGTGTCATAAGAGGCGTCTAAGGGAATTGGGGCTTTTTATTGGATTTTTGGGCGATGCGGTTGGAGACCCATCACCAAAAACCTTTATTTTCACCATCTTTTCCCCACTCAACTTCCAAAAGTGGCTGAGGAATTTATAATTCCTTAGCTCTGGCTACCCCTTCTAGGGAAATATAGCCGTGAGTATATGTATGTATGTATACGATATTAAATAGGCTCAACCATATGTAACTTTACATTGTTCTTAAAATCCCTCGAAAGGCGATGGTCTACAATTCTACATCTCAAGAAAGACTCAAACGTTCACGCCGAATATCCCCGAAGGCGTTAGCGTAGGCGTAATACTTCTGAATATCACGTGACATTGTCACCTGTTGTTCAGAGTACCCACGCTTTGCTTACACCCACGTTCTCACGTTATACAGGGCAGGCCTATCGGCGTTTTGAACAAATACACTGTCACATGATTGTAAGTTTCGACAGTTCCCTCGATTTCCTGGGATGCCATCATCAGATCCTGGTCTCATGGTACTTTCTCGGTAACAATAACATAACAAAAGAAATGTTGAGTGAACCTGTACTTCTCTTCATAAAAGCTACGAAGAGGAGCATAAATCTTTATGGAATGGTGAAAGAACTGTTTCCGAACTCCTAGTGATTAAGGACCCACACCTTCCATCATCAGCTTAGCAGCATAACAATATGATTTTCAGAAGCAAATGCCAATATAAGTTCAGAAAATATGTAAAACGCGGTACATTTGCCTATAAAATTTCAAGGTTCCCCTCGATTTCTCCAGGATCCCATCATCAGACCCTGATATCCTCATCATGGTACCAATCCGGGAGTATCTTCTTTCGAACAAAAAAATAATAATCAAAATCGGTTCACAAATGGCGAAGTAATCGGCGAACATACATAAAACAAAAAATAATAATAAAATATACGTTCGAATTGAGAACACTCCTTTTTTTGAAGTCGGTTAAAAAAGGCATCAAGGAAGTTAAGTGCGGAAAAGATTATAAAATAAAGGTTTTTGGTGATGGGTCTCCCACCGCATCACCCAAAAATCACCTACCTTCTGTTTTATTTTTAAATCTATGGTTGAAACTATTCGCCAATGTGCACTCACGTTATTGAAAAGTACAACATTTTGATTTGTTTTATCCTGGTTAGGTTTTTAGAGATTGCTGTGTAGTGTCGGCTTAGAATAGCACTACCCCATTTCTTCCGGTGGGTGTACGTAAGAGGCAAATAACGGTATTGGGGGCTTTTAAGGGATTTTTGGGCGATGCGGTTGGAGACCCATCACTAACAACCTTAATTTTACCATCTTTATCTTAATATGCGGTTGGAGACCCATCACCAACAACCTTTATTTTATCATCTTTTCCCCAAGCAACTTCCAAAAGTGGCTGAGGAATTTCTAATTCCTTAGCTCTGGCTACCCCTTCTAGGGATTTACAGCCGTTAGTATACGTAGTATATGTTATATGTACTAGAAATATTCGTTGGTTTTGCGTGTCGATTGTTACAAAGAAATAGCGTTGAAATACTTTTATTGTGCGTGACGAAAATAGGCCGTGTTCAGTAATCATTACATTCAAAGAACATTTCAATTCAGATAAATATGTATTAATACATGAAATTGGTCAATACTTTACGATCTGAAAAGTTTGACTCCAGACAGGCATAAGTGATATAGTCTTCAGTAGACTTGCTCTATTTCCATTGTTTTTGTACGAATACACTGTCAAATGACAAAGTGAAACTCAGCCGTGAGGGTTTCCTTACGATGTTTTCCCTCACCCTTAGCAACAATGATAAATTAACCACACATATGACTTTAGAAAAGACACATTGGTGTATGCACGAGCCGGGATTTGAACTCACGCTTGTATGTATTGACGGGCGGTCGTTGTACCCATTGGACTACACCGTTTTTTTTTAACAAGCCTATCATTTTATTTTTAATTATATTAACATACATACATACATACATATACTCACGGCTTTAAATCCCTAGAAGGGGTAGCCAGAGCTTAGGAATTCGAAATGCCTCAGCCACGTTTGAAAAGTTGAGTGGGGAAAAGATGGTAAGAATAAAGGTTTTTGGTGATGGGTCTCCAACCGCATCGCCCAAAAATCCAATAAAGAGCCCCAATACCCTTAGTTGCCTCTTACGACACCCGTGGGTAGAAAGGGGTAGTGCTATTCTAAGTCGACACTACACAGCAAATATATATAATTATATTTATTTCGGACAAAACAGAATTCGGGCCCAATACAAGTAAATCAAGTTGTAATGACTTGTACTAATGTCGTGTAATCGGAAACAAATTTCTTTTGGGTATTTCGATTAGTGGCTCGTGCTTGCTTTCCTAGTTAGTTGTCGTGGGATTGTATTTTTTTTCTTAACATACATACACATGCTCACGGCTATAAATCCCTAGAAGGGGTAGCCAGAGCTAAGGAATTGGAAATTCCTCAGCCACGTTTGGAAATTTTAGTGGGGAAAAGATGGTAAAATAAAGGTTTTCGGTGATGGGTCTCCAACTACGTTATAATATTGTTACGACATCTGTTCGCAAGTAGGAGATAGGATTTGCCACTACTAGATTATACTAGATGGCGTTACTAGTATTTAATGAGTCGCCATGATATCTGTTGCTGAAGGAAGGGTCACTACTAGAGAACAGATGGCGTTACTAGTATTTTAATAAGTAAAAAAGGGAATTACTAGATGTTTCTCGAATATCGACTTTTCGAGAATGTGGTACTAGAACTTTCTGTAATATTCGCGTATTTGAGATTTGGCATATATAAAGAGCGACGCGTGCTACGGAGTATTCGAGTGCGAAGAACGAAAGCGAGAACAAGCGAAATACTAGAGCGAAGAAATTAAATACGACAGTGCAGTGATATACGGATTACGGAAATAAGCTTAACGGTGTGGACAGTGTTACTATAACGGAGTAAATTAGTGTTGTTAATTAGTGCGAGTATCGATAGTTAATTATCGATAGTGTTTGTTGTGTTGTGTAAAGTGCGTTATTGGTCAATAAATATAATTACACCTTATTGCACGAAAGTGTGACTGGTATTTATCAAATTAAGAACCCGGTACGTAACAATTGGTGTCAGAAGTGGGATTTGAAGATGCCAGTTATGCCGAAGGAAGACGGAAGAGAGGGTGTGAAGACACGCGCTCAGAAAGCCGCAGAGGGTAAACAGCTGTCGGAAATGAGTTCATCGGTCACGAACCCTCGGAGTGACATTCCAGAGGAGACGTCCGCGGTGACTAACGCGCCGTCTACATCAACGGCGCCGGCGGCCGCAACTAATACTGACTTGGCGATGATAGTTGAAATGTTTCAAAGCATGCGTGAAGCACAACAAAGCATACAGGATGTTGTGAAAAACATACATTCGGAGGTACAGGGTGTTGTGAAACAAGAAGTTCGTGAGTTGCGCGAGGAACAGCAAACTAAGTTCTCACAAGTTCTCACTGCGGTCAATGAAGTCAGTGGTCGGGTGGTTACTGTGGAAAAAGACGTAGAGCAGATGAAGGAGCAGGTAACCACTATTGAGAAAGATATCGATGACATGAAGACCGACTTCCGCGGAATGGAGAAAAGGGTTCTGCAGCTTGAATCACGACCGGTCAAGGTTGTCTCCGGTGAGAATGTAGTAGCTGTCCATGGTCCTCGTGTGAAGGTTCCTCCTTACGACGGAACAACATCCTGGTCGGCGTATAGACATCAGTTCTAGACTGTTGCGGCTGCCAATGGTTGGACTGATGAACATTGTTTGACTGCACTGACGGTGGCGCTCCGAGGTCAAGCACTGTCAGTAATAGAGGCGCTGCCGACTCCGAGTGGTGGTTTCAAGGACCTGCTGGATGCGTTGGAGTCTCGCTATGGAGAGCGACACCTGGAGCACGTGTTCCGCGCTCAGCTGCGTGATAGGGTCCAGCGTTCCGGAGAGGGACTTCAGCAGTGGGCCCTTGAAATCGAGAAGCTCGTCCGCAAGGCCTATCCCAGTGTAGATCCGAAGACGGTGGAAATGAACCTGGTGCAAGCATTCGTCGACGGCATCAGAGATATCGAAGTGAGAACAGCGGTGAGACTTCAACACCACACGTCTCTCAAGGATGCCTTGGCGAACGCTCTAGAAGTTGAAGCTTGCCGCCAGGATACGCGCCAAACTCATCGACTTCGTGAGATTGCGGAAGCAAATGAGGACGTCAAGGTCATTAAAGCACCCGTCGGAAGGAGTACTGGACCGATTTGTTATGGCTGCGGGAAAAGGGGCCATTTGAGATTAAGTTGCCCGCTGAGGAAGGAAGAAAAGAGGCAGGCAGAGGCTCCTGCCGCAAACGTCCAGGGAAACGAGCATTAGCCAGGACCGGGGGGCAGGTGCTGGCTAGAGAGGAGAAAGCCCCGACAATGACCATCTCACAAGCCTGTAACGGGAACAGTTTGGTGATATTGGGCTGTGTCAATGATCAAGACTGTAAGATGACCCTTGATACTGGAGCGTCTAGAACGGTGATCAATCCGGCACTGGTGAAAGCAGCGAATATCAAGTATAGCAGAGATACTAAGTGTCGGCTACTCTCCGCCTCTGGCCAGCGAATACCTGTCCTTGGTGAACTCTCAGTCAGGATGATGGTTGGCGAGACGTCGTATACTCATCAAGTCATTGTGGCTGAGATAATGGATGAATGCATACTAGGACTGGACTTCATGAAGAAATATAACTGCCGGATTGACATAACGAGAGGAATTTTCAAGTGTGGCCAGGAAGAAATCTTTATACTGGGTGGTCCCGTCGGTGAAGTCAAATGCTTGAAAACCATCAATATTCCTGCGCGTTCTCAGAAGTTGGTTCCGGTGATGTTACCTGTAGACAGCGAGAAGAAGAGGCTTTGCGAGACACCTATCCTTGGATATCCACAGCCAGAGGGACAGTACATCGTTGACAGCGATGCTAGTAATATGGCTATTGGTGGAGTGTTATCACAGATCCAAGGTGACAAGGAAGTTGTGATCGGATATTTCAGCAAGTCTCTATCTAAAGCGGAAAGAAACTACTGCGTCACGAGAAAGGAACTTCTAGCTGTAGTGAAGACCTTACAGCATTTTTACAAGTATTTGATTGGGAGACCGTTCAAGCTTCGAACTGATCATGCTGCACTGAAATGGCTTCTCCAGTTCAAAAACCCGGAAGGACAGGTAGCTCGATGGATCGAACAGCTACAAGAGTATGACTTTTCTATCGAGCACCGTAGTGGTAAATCTCATGGCAATGCAGACGCGCTTTCATGTAGACCGTGTCCGGAAGACTGTAAACATTGCCAGAAGCAAGAGTCGAAGGAGGAGGTCGTGAAAGTGACTCGAATTTGTCCATTGGATGGATGGGAAACAGAAGCTATGCAGAAGGCCCAAGAAGAAGATGAGAACCTCAGACCCATCATGAAATGGAAGAAGGAAAAACACGATCAACCGGCTTGGAGTGAAGTAGCGTCCACAGGAGTGAGTACGAAAGCTTACTGGGCGCAATGGAACAGCCTGGTTCTGATCAATGGTCTACTGTACCGGAGGTGGGAGAAACCCAACGGTAAGGAAGAGCACCTACAATTGGTCGTGCCCAGAGCCAAGGTTAAAGATGTACTGCGGGAAACACATGACGGTGTTTCGGGCGGGCATCTTGGGGTAAATCGTACGTTGCAGAAGGTTCGTGCGAAGTTTTACTGGCTTCATTGTAGGGACGACGTACAGGACTGGTGCCGGAAATGTACAACGTGTGCCGCGGTGAAAGGTCCGCAGACCCGGAGTAGAGGGGGATTACGGTTGTACAATGTGGGAGCTCCCTGGGAGAGGATTGCCGTTGATGTGGCTGGACCGTTTCCACAATCAGAGTCCGGAAATAAATATTTCATGGTGGTGATGGATTACTTCACTAAGTGGCCTGAAGTGTTTGCCATACCCAATCAAGAAGCAATAACTGTGGCTACAAAACTGGTTGAGGAAGTGATCTGTCGATTTGGCGTGCCCCTGGAGATACACTCTGACCAGGGAAGAAATTTTGAGTCACAAGTATTTCAAGAGGTGTGCAAACTACTTGGAATGCATAAAACCAGGACGACGCCATATCATCCTCAGTCAGATGGAACGGTGGAGAGGTTCAACCAAACACTGGAGAGACAGTTGGCGAAGATGGTTGAAAAACATCAGAAGGACTGGGACAAACACATTCCATTATTTTTACTGTCTTACCGGTCAGCTGTTCACGAAAGCACGAAGGAAACACCTGCTTTCGTCAATTTCGGCAGAGAGCTACGATTGCCTGTAGATTTGTTGACAGGAGGGTCACCAGATGAGCCGCAGAGTGTAACTGAATATGTAAGCGATTTGAGGGAAAGAATGCAAGATGTACATTCCCTAGTGCGTGAAAATGGTTTACATGCTAGTGAAAAGATGAAAACCAGATATGACCGTAAAGCTAACACGCCGCGTTTCGAAGAGGGTATGCTCGTCTGGTTACACAATCCAACTCGCCAGAAAGGGAAGTCCCCTAAGTTACAAAATAGGTGGGAAGGACCGTACAAGGTGGTCACTAGAATAAACGATGTAACGTACAGAATTCAACGCCAACCTAGAGGGGCTTCGAAAATAGTTCACATCGATCGACTTGCGAAGTACCATGGAAGCAATAATACTCGGGACGAGTATTAATGTAAGGAGGGGGTAATGTTACGACATCTGTTCGCAAGTAGGAGATAGGATTTGCCACTACTAGATTATACTAGATGGCGTTACTAGTATTTAATGAGTCGCCATGATATCTGTTGCTGAAGGAAGTGTCACTACTAGAGAACAGATGGCGTTACTAGTATTTTAGTAAGTAAAAAAGGGAATTACTAGATGTTTCTCGAATATCGACTTTTCGAGAATGTGGTACTAGAACTTTCTGTAATATTCGCGTATTTGAGATTTGGCATATATAAAGAGCGACGCGTGCTACGGAGTATTCGAGTGCGAAGAACTAAAGCGAGAACAAGCGAAATACTAGAGCGAAGAAATTAAATACGACAGTACAGTGATATACGGATTACGGAAATAAGCTTAACGGTGTGGACAGTGTTACTATAACGGAGTAAATTAGTGTTGTTAATTAGTGCGAGTATCGATAGTTAATTATCGATAGTGTTTGTTGTGTTGTGTAAAGTGCGTTATTGGTCAATAAATATAATTACACCTTATTGCACGAAAGTGTGACTGGTATTTATCAAATTAAGAACCCGGTACGTAACAATATAACCAAAGCTCCAAATCCGTTAGTCGCCTCTTACGTACACCCACCGGAAGAAATGGGGTAGTGTTATTCTAAGCCGACACTACACGATTTTTTTCTTTATTCATTAAAAACTTAATTAACCTGCAAACTCAAACGTTTAAGCCGTTAATCCCCGAAGTTATCACCGGTAACAACTACGATGAATTCACCACACATGTGACTTTAGAAGAGACAAATTGGTGAAGGCCCGACCCGGGATTCGAACTCTCATTGTCCATACGATCTCTACCTACCGAGCTACCACGGTTTTTATATTGCTATAGCCTACACTTTCATCCAAGCCAAGCCAGAACTTTGCTTTAATACAGCAACATTATATTGAAAAGCTATTTATATTTAGGTACCAATACTATCAACTATAAAATGGTGAGATGGGATCCTATTTTCGAGGCACTGCTATAAAAACTCAAACGTTTACACAGTATTTCCCCGATAAAGTTGGCATAGGTATTAATATTTCTGAACATCACGTGACATTGTCACCTGGTGCTCAGAGTACCCACGTTTTGCTTGGATAGTATACGCACGAGATAGTGTGCAGGCTTATCGCTGTTTTGTACGATATGTACTAACATAGCCATGTGGGTTTCCTCACGGTGTTTTCCCTCACCTTTATGGTGAGTTAACCACACATAAAGCCTTTTAAAAAGACAAATAGGTGTAGGCTCGACCCGGGATATGAATCCTCATCGTATTTATAAATATGAGCGTGAGTAACACAGCTCTATCGTGATCAGGTCATTCACCACCTAGTGATAAGTAAACCATTTTAAGGCTAACTTTTGTAATTGTGTATTAAATGAGTTCGCGTGAAAAAGTTCGTATCAAACTTTACTCAAGTCAAACATCACCGCTTTGGTCATTTGATTAAGATTGAAAACGCGATAAAAATCAAATTGTAACCGTTTATTTAGAAATGAAGGAAAATTTGTTTTGTATTTCATTCGAATTTAGTACGTCGAATTTGTTCAATTTATTTCATGTTTGATTGATATCGGCATTTGGTGTTTTCGTCTAACATTTGAATGTGACCCTTTTGGAAGTGACTGAAAAATGGGACTTTGTTATTTGATCATCTACATTGTTATTAGTTGATTAATTGATGTCACATACGTTTTTATGAAGTTGGTCAAATTGTTTTATTTTGATTTAGTAATGCACATATTTTGCATATACATATACTTATATCTCTATATCTCTAGAAGGGGTAGCCAAAGTTTTGGAATAATAAAAATTATCAGCTTCTTTTGGAATTTCAGTAAGGAAAATATTGGAAAGTGAAAACTTTTTGCTGAGCTCATTTTTTTGGCACAACAAATTTTTTCTAAAGATTTTACAATGTCAGTGGTTTACAAAATCTTCCAAGAATAAGTAAAATTAGTATATACAAAGTAATTAATAATACAAAGTTAACACTACTACTATAACTACTAAACTTCACTACTAAAATCACACCGTTTGTTCTTAAAATAAAACTGATTGAAAAACGGAAATAAAATGAATTTAAATATAGTTTGTTCAAACATTCACCGGACAGACTCTTCTTTAAATTCTCAGTGAAACTGTTGACCTTTAACTTTTCTGTTTTGAGTTGAATGTTATTTTTGATTCAATCTCCAAAAGGGTTGAAAATTATACTTGTACTTTTGTAAAAGAAATAGCACAAAGCACCCTTTGTTCACAGTTGGTATTCTTACATAGGTAACGCCTTCATCGACAGTGCATTGACGTGATAGGGGGCCGACCTATAGCCGCTATTACCCTTTATAAGGCAGAAGAATGATCAAAAATTCATTGAATTTCACTTCTATTTGAAGGTAAGGTGAGATTGAAATTATGGTGTCCACAATTTTGCCACTGCCTTATACATACATACATAAACTTACGCCGTTAATTCCCATTGGGATAGGCAGAGACTATCGATCGCCACTTCGTACGATCCTGGCAAACCTCTCTTGCTTCGTCTGTCAATGCACTGCCTTATAAAGGGTTAAATCATTCTATGGCTACTCGCATAATCAACTCCTCAAGACATAAACGTTCACGCCGTATATCCCCGAAGGGGTTAGCAGAGGTACTAATACTCCTAAACATTATGACCTGGTGTTCAGAGTACCGACGTTTAGCTTGGATAGACAAATGACTTTTAAAAAAAACAAATTGGCGTAGGACGGACCCGGGATGTGAACCCCCTGAACCCTGCACAACAAGCGGTATTCTACCCACTGAGCTATCACAGTTGTATCTCTTTGTACCATGACATGTAATATCCACATAAATTCACGCCATTTGGTCATAAAATGTTTGAGCTTACATACATACATATTCTCACGGCTATAAATCCCTAGAAGGGGTAGCCAGAGCTAAGGAATTAGAAATTTCTCAGCCACTTTTGGAAGTTGATTGGGGAAAAGATGGTAAAATAAAGGTTTTTGGTAATGGGTCTGCAACCGCATCTCCCAAAAATGCAATAAAAAGCCACAATACCCTTAGTTGGCTCTTACGTCACCCGTGGGTAGAAAGGGGTAGCGACTTTCTAAGCCGGCTCTACACGGCTGTTTGAGCTTCTATAATGAATATTCCAAACCGATAGTACTTGTTAAGCTATGAATAAACAGAATAATTTCAACAACAAACGATATGAATCGAAGCCAAACAATAGCTCTGTATAACAGAAAGCAACATTTATGAAATCAAACCGTATTTGTTTTTGATAATGTACAAAGTGTACCTGTCAGTGGTAATCCAACCGTCAAAAGCAGGTCCGTTTAGTAGCGTAATTTTAATTCAACTGTATTTTAACTCAACTCAAATGTTCATTGTAAATCGCCGAAGGTATTATTTCTGTCATATAATCAAACTAATCATGTATAATTTAAGAATTATAGCAATATTTTGATAGTTACTACCAAGAGATTGTTTAAAATTTTGGTTGCAATACGTAAAAGATTTTCCTTTGGCGACAAACATGTCATTTTTATTCTATATAAATTTCACCATACCTATACATACCTACATACATATACTCACGCCGTTGGTCCCCATTGGGGTGGGCAGAGACTATCGATCGCCACTTTGTACGATCCTGGCAAACCCCTCGAGCTTCGTTTACAATACTTGAAGGATAATTAATATACGACCGTCAAAATTGTAATGTAGTTGCTGTGTAGTGTCGGCTTAGAATTGCTGTGTAGTGTCGGCTCAGAATAGCACTACCCCATTTCTTTCGGTTGGTGTACGTAAGAGGCGACTAACGGTATTGGGGCTTTTAAGGGATTTTTGGGCGATGCGGTTGGAGACCCATCACCAACAACCTTTATTTCACCATCTTTTCCCCACGCAACTTCCAAAGGTGGCTGAGGAATGTCTCATTCCCTAGCTCTGGCTACCCCTTCAAGGGATTTATAGCCGTGAGTATATGTATGTATGACCGTCAAAATTTCATGTGGGCTATGAGGACGTATAGATAAATAAGAACATAGCACGAATATTTTAACTTGTTATTTTTCAATATCCATTGTGAGAATTTTTAGAAGTTGTTGGTTGTATCTTCTTAGTCATATCTTCTTTTAATACGTTCTTGCTTTAAAGTTTTGTGCTTACTACCTACACACTTTGTTGGAGTTAGCTTGATGTTTTTCGATTGAATATTATAATACGACAATAACTGTCTCTAAGAGAAGTGGACTTGTTTCATTTATAAATAATAGAAACATTTTAAGAAATCATTGTGTTTTTTTATTTTTTAACATGGCGTGCCGTTCATTTTACAAACTTAATAAAATAAGTACTATAGATATTGGCCATTGTTTAATAAAATGCTGGCTGTTAACTTTGCGACGAACAATACGAACATATAATATCGTCCAATTCAAATTCGATTTACAATATCACAAAAATAAGGTTTAAGAAGCAGGTTAGTAATTTAAATCTGCCTAACAGCCCTTAAATATAATTAACGGTAAAACGTATCTATTATAATAGTTAAATATCAAATAAATTTGTCCAAAATATTAAACGACAAATGTGTAATTTTACACGTACCATCTGTACTGAGCTATATGATAATTAGTTGTAATTTTGTGTTCACAAAATAGCTTACAGATGTGAAATGAAAATCATTTAATTGTTTAAGAAAACATCAATAATTCTGAAGTGAAGTTGTTCTAGGTAGGTAGATATTTCAGGAACTAGAAACAACAGCACCAACCATTTTTATTTCTGCAATCATTTCTTAAGTATGTTCCATAACTACTGAATTCTTTTAAAATATAAATTATATGGTTTGATATGGTACTGGTTTTTTACGATTTATAGCCGTGAGTAATAGATACATGCTCTGTAGTGGCTTACAATAGCACTACCCCATTTCTTCCGGTGCGTGTACGTAAGAGGCGACTAACGGAATTTGGACTTTTAAGAGATTTTTGGGCGATGCGGTTGGAGACCCATCAGCAACAACCTTTATTTCACCATCTTTTCCCCACGCAGCTTCCAAAAGTGGCTGAGGAATTTCTAATTTCCTAGCTCTGGCTACCCCTTTAAGAGATTTATAACCGTAAGTATATGTATGTATGTATTACGTATTCTAAGCTAAAACTACACAGTCAACAGAATTTAATTAATTCAGGTAATAAGCGTTTTTAAATCTTCCATGTTATTCTGAAATTATTCGATTCTCAAATTCTACGCTTCGATTCTGACATTAATGGTTTCTCGCATCGATCTTATAATCGGATTTCTTATTGACACACTCATTCCTCTGCCGCCTAACACGGGTTTCCTGTAATGAAGGCAATTCCACGTCTTGTAAAGGGCCATTTATTCGTCGGACGAAACTAATACCGTACGTTTGAGTGATGTATTTCACTTAGTATTTTGCCAATACTCCTTTCTATAGGGTGGTGATTAGTAGCTGATTCTAAGTCGTTTATAAATTAACTCACAATTCATTGATCTAAAATTGTTGCCGTATTTAATTTTTTCTCAAAAGAATAATTAAAAAACATTAATTAAATAAAAATTACTTGCGGCGACTTTTGCCTGGCTGCGTCTTGTCGGTGTATTCTCCTATTCATAAACTTATGTTAAAATGGGTGTTTGACTCAATACGAAATGAACGTAGAGATTTAGCGGCAGGATTTTATACTATAAGTATCTATTTTATTAAAAACAAAGAAACAAACTAACATCTAGGTATATTAATATTTAACCTTCTTGTTTAATAAACTGGTTAAAGATATTGTCACATTAAAACAATGTGATAAACGTAAGAGTAAAAAAGAGTTATTTAAAAAATTAATGAATATTTCATACGCTGATACAGAGGCTTTGCTAAAAGTTGTCTCGTAGTTGTCTCTCACACACACACTCTTACTCATTCACAAATATTCACCCTCGCACATACACACAGTCACACATACATTCATTCTCACATACATATCCAATACACACACACACATACACTCGTAACTAAACACTTCGCAATAAGCACAAACTATTACTTAGTTCCTTTTGTAATTTAGTTAGTTTTATTTTTATTTAAATCAGTTTTTTGTTTATTTTTCTCTCTTAATTAATTAATTAAGACTTGTATTATTCGTTGTGTATTTTAAATGTGTTCCCTAGATTCATGCGATACAGGCAATGCCTAGTGCGTGAATCATTGTAAATTCTAATGTAATGTGTTTTTCTTGTAATAAATGTCTTATCTATCTATCTATCTAATCATAAATAAAAATATATGAAAATCATTAACTTTGGACACGAATGTCTAAAAAGTACCTTATTGATGTAATAAGTCTTTAATGTTAAAGAAAAACAGTATAAAAAATATCACTTTATTTTATCGCCGCAACGTTTCCTATTACCAAACCTCACCTAAGCTTACAAAAGTTAGGTGCGGTCCTTTGACATATCGATTAAGACGAAACCTACAGAATTCTCAGTAAATTTCTGTTACAACAAACTGTTTCTAAAGAAATCAATTAGTAAATGACTCGATAGTTTTTGTGCCACTTATATTTTTATTTGATCGATCACTTAAGTAATAAGTGATTTCCTCGAACTTTCTTTTCGTCATTGATATGAAATTTTCTTATATACTGAAATCCATGTAGAGCCGGCTTAGAATGTCACTACCCCTTTCTACCCTCGGGAGGCGTAAGGATTTTATGGCGATGTGGTTAGAGACCCATCACCAACAATACTTTATTTCTATCATCTTTTCCCCTTTCAAAGTGTGGCCGAGGAGTTTCAAGTTCCCGTTTTTTGGGATTTATGGCCGTAAGTATAGTGTATGTATGCGTGTATGAATTTCTATTAACTGTATAAGGTAAATATTGTAAAATAATAGACAGTTGGCCACGGATCTCCAGAAACACCGCCCAATAATTTATTTAAGAACCACCAAAGATGGTTGTCAGCATGGCTGACGTCGTATAATGAGGTTGCTTATAATTATATACTGTTTACACGTTCTTAAAAATAATTTGAATAATTTGTCTATGATTGATTATATCTATCTTTGATTGTCACTTCTTAAAATACATTCGACTGAACAGCACGCCCTCTTTGATTTATCATCCCGCATCAGCCCCGTTCACGAAGAAACAATGGTAGAAATAAAGTATCTTCGCTGATGGATCTCTAACCACATCACCAAACCACCACTCAAAAAACCTCTTACCCTTAGTCGCCTCTTACGACATCTGTTGTGGGTAAAAGAGGGTAGTGACATTTTAAGCCGGCACTTCACTGCCCAAGAATTTCTGCCACCCTTTCAGAGATAGATAGCGTGTCTTAGTTTAACAGAAGTCTTAGAGAAGCGATTGTATGAACTTAAAAGTCGCAGCCTTTCTTACAAAGTGTTATAAAAGCTCTTATTACTATTCCGAGAGGCAATATCGAAGAGATTGAGAATAGCGAAAAAACAACATTTTAAAATTCCAAGTTCTTGGACTAGCTGTTCGTATTTAATGAAATTCCTTTCAATAGTCTACCATATTTGCATTTATATAGAATAAAATTTTAGATTTCTTTGTTCGATTTTTTTAGGCATTAAGGTTAAATTACTAATTTTATAATAATTTCGACGTAGAAAAGAAATATCAAATTATAATATCTAGCCAAAGTATTGGGAATTTTAACCGTATATATAGGTGTGTTGTTTTTACCATTTTTATTACATACATACATATATTCACGGCTATAAATCCCTAGAAGGGGTAGCCAGAGCTAAGGAAAAAGAAATTCCTTAGACACTTTTAGAAGTTGAGTGGGGAAAAGATGGTAAAATAAAGGTTGTTGGTGATGGGTCTCCAACCGCATCGCCTAAAAATCACTTAAAAAAGCCCCTATACCCTTAGTCGCCTCTTAGTCATCATTTTTATTATTTAATTATATTAAATTTTCTTTGTAAATAGAGAGGATGGATGATAGAAAATTGGCATAAGACATTTATAGCCAATGTGGAAGGTAATGTGAGTCAGGGACGACCACGGAGGACACACCTGGACCAAAAAAAGTGTGATGTGATACTATGAAGAAGAAAAGAGCATTTATAAAATAAAATACGGATGTAGACGAAGCTAGAAAGATTTGCTAGGATCGTGTAAAGAGGCGATCAAGAGTCTCTTCGTACCCTAATGGGAAATAATGGCGTGTTCCACCCACTGAGCTACCAAATCGCACTCTCAGAACGAAAGAGGCTCAGCTCAAAAATAGTTATATTGAGTTACATTCCTAGAGAGACATAAAAAGGTATGCTCAATCCGATGAATAGTAAAACAAAGGCACTAATTGTTAAAAAATCAGGGTAGCGAACTTTCAGACCCTATAACAATAAGTGCCTTTGTTTTAGAACATATTTTTTTATGTCTCTCTATGAATGTAACTCAATATCACTATTTTTGAGTTGAGCCTCTTTCGTTTTGAGAGTGCGAAATATTAATTAGTTGTTTCAAACATCTCAAAACATATCCCCCTTTTTAATACCTTATAATTTGATCTCAGATGTCCGCCATGATGATCTACCACAGTTGACACCACACATCTTAACTTCTTATCTAATATTATAAATCGGAAAGTGAGTTTGTTTATTTGTTTGTTTGTTCCGCTTTCACGCCGTAACTACTAAACCGATTGCTTTGAAATTTTGCAGACGTATAGTTAGAAGTCCAGATTAATTAAAAGGGTACTTTTTATCCCGGAAAAAATATGTTTCCGAGGGAAATCGTGACAATGAGAAGTTTTCTTGTAGTTGTGCTATAAAACCGTATATTCCACGCGGGCGAAGCCGTGGGCGGAAAGCTAGCACATGATAAGTCTTAAAAAACTAGAGAACATCCATTTACAAGGTATTATTTTACAAAAATAAAAGCAAGAGCGAAAAATAACTCAAGGGATTATATTATGTAAATTGTTACATTAACATTATGAATATTTCATTACAGTCTGTAGTGAAATTGGCGAGCCAAATATTGTTGGTGGGTGTAATGCATTACCCATTAAGGTAATGTTAATATGATTACGAATTCCATTAGATGGTGATGTAGGCTTTGTTTAATAAGACGGGTTTGTCATGACTATCTATTATGAATACCTTTTAATGGCACTTCCGAATCTAAAGCAGTCGTATCTTACAATTAATGTTTGCGCTAAAAGTTACTTAATGTATAAAAAGTATGTTTTTGTATGTTTGTCTAGCTGTGTAGTGTCGGCTTAGAATAGCACTACCCCATTTCTTCCGATGGGTGTACGTAAGAGGCGACCAACGCGACGGTATTGGGGCTTTTTAAGGGATTTTTGGGCGATGCGGTTGGAGACCCATTACCAACAACCTTTATTTTTACCATCTTTTCCCCACTCACATTTCCAAAAGTGGCTGAGGGATTTGTAATTCCTTAGCTCTGGCTACCCCTTCTTGGGATTTATAGCTGTGAGTATATGTATGTATGTATGTCTATTTAATTTTAATGTGTGTTGCATGGTTATACTTCAATAACATTATATTAAATGTAAATCATATATTATTCAATTTCATCCACAATTCCAAACCTACTCACAGTCCTACAGTAATGTTATTAGAGCAAATATCACTAACTAGAATGCATATCAAGCAGCCTACATGAAAGATTTCCAAGTAAATCCGTTCACGTATAAATATTTCATGCATCTATAGATGGGTTGCGGCAATTTCCCTCGCAGTAGACATGAAACATCAACCTGTGTAATGCCTTGTCATGCAACCGGCCTAGTTCTGCGAAAGCAAGTAGAAATTTTGTAATAAACCGTAGGCTATCTGAATTTAATACCTGCTTTTCCATGTTGTACTGAAGGAAACTATGTATGATTGTACTCTTTATCTCTCCACTTTTTTGATATTCAAGTTCCAAAAAGTGGTAGAAGTGTTTCTGTCAAGATAATTGGCTAGTTTTTTACAGAGTGATTTTGATGGGATAAACTTTACACACAATGCATATGCTTCAAAATCCGGAGCAAGAGCTTTAGAATTTGAAATTTCTAATCCACTTTCGGAATTTGTTTGGGGAAAACTTGGTAGAGTGTAGCCTGTTTGAATGTAGGTCCCACCTCATTACCCAATCTCTTATCTCTTACAACGTCTACGGAAGGAATGGAACAGTCCTGGCCTAAGCTGATACATCTATCTATTTTAAGCCAGAGCTTTAGAGCTAAAAACACCTCAGCCACATTCAAAAGTTGATAGGGGATAAGGTGGTAGGAAAAAAATATCATTGGTGATGGGTCTCCAACCGCATTGTGCGCTTCACCTTTTGTACCATCTTAAGACACCCGCGGGTAGAAAGGGGCAGTAGAAATTCTACACGGCAATCTATATTATCTATAAATTTTAAATATCACCAAAACATACATTAGACTGAACCCTAAATAGCTATTACTTTTGTAAAAAACCAGTTCGTAACATCCGTAATTCGCACATCGAAACTATTCAAAATTTAAATTCAGTATTGCCTCCAAATTATTTGAACACAACGTTCGAATACCGTTTGAATTTTAGTTTTGTTAAAGCGTAAGCAATCATAGAGCGGAATTCGACGAAGGCTTTGATGCCTGTAGTTGAGAGGTCTCGCATTATATATTTGAGAATTTCCAGCAAAATCTGGATTAAAGCTAGTAAAGGAATACTATTTCCATTTGGTGGTTGTAATATCAATAAATAACTGATCGTTGTATTTACATTTACACATATATTTTCATCGTATATAACTAGTATTTCGAAGTATTACTAGTAGTAGTATCGTATTGTAACTTTGCCGTGTAGTGCCGGCTTAGAATGTCACTACCTCTCTCTTCCCACGGATGTCGTAAGAGGCGACTAAGAGATGGGGTTTTTTTAAGTGATTTTCGGGCGATGCGGTTAGAGACGCATTCCGAGACTAACGACACTTTATTTCTACCATCTAGTCCCCTATCTACTTCTAAATGTGTCTGAGGATTTCTAGCACTAATGCTCTGGCTACCCCCTTTTGGAATTTATGGCCGTGACTATGCGTCTGTATGTATGTATCTAACTATGTGTATTTTTTTATTGGGTCTCATGTTTTTATTTCCATACTTACATATATGCGTATACTTACGGCTATCAATCCCAAAATAAAGGTAGCCAGAATTTAGAATTTAAATTGCTTCAGCCATTCTTGGATGTTGAATATGTAAAAAGTACCAAAATTAAGGGGATGTTGTGATGGGTTGGGATGGCTTAGAATAGCACTACCCCATTTCTTCCGGTGGGTGAACATAAAAGGCGACTAACGGTATTGGGGCTTTTAAGGGATTTTTGGGCGATGCGGTTGGAGACCCATCACCAACAGCCTTTATTTGTACCATCTTATCCCCACTCACATTTCCAAATGTGGCTGAGGAATTTCTAATTGCTTAGCTCTGGCTACCCCTTCTAGGGATTTATAGCCGTGAGTATATGTATGTATGTATGTTTGTAATTCCATTAATAGCAAAAACAAACTGGAGAATATAATACAACCGTTATAACTCTGTTGGTAGAACACCGCTAATCGTCCAGTCGATGAGGGATGTAATCCCGGGTCGGGGCTACCAATTTGTCTTTTCTAAACACATATTTGTGGTTAATTTATCATCGTTGTTAACGGTGAGGGAAAACATCGTGAGGAAACTCACATGGCAAAGTTGTTTTTAGGCATGTGACAGTTTACAGGGATTGTAAAAAAGGGTGATTGGCCTGGTACCTATTACGTGAGTACACTGTCCAACGTGGGTAATTTGAAAACCAAGTGACAATGTCACGTGATGTTCAAAAGTATTAGTACCACTGCCAACCCCTTTGGGGATATATGGAGTGAAGGATTAAGTTTGAATAATATATATGCATCGTTGGTCATGTGACGATTCCCATTTCATGCCGTAAGAGTATCTGTGCGGGCCTCTTAGTCTCTATATGACCCCACCAAGGGGATCGAGCTTACCCTATATAGGATAATTTGGCCTTAGTCCACCACGGCGCTGGCCAAGTGCGGTTTGGCAGATTCACGACCACTACCGTGATAGTAGGCGGGAACGACGACTTAACGTGCCCTCCGAAGCACGGAATCAGTTTAATTTTCGGATAATCAGATGATGCAAGCCTGCAATATTTCATTTCATTTCATTTATTTATTCATTAACAATATCATTGTATCTGAATGTCACTTAATCTAAACAATAATTAATTAAATTACACAAATTTTCAAAGAAATTGTAAAAAAAACATCAAATTAAATTCCAACTCACTAATAATATAAAAAAAACAATTCTTAAAAAAACATAATCGGTAAATATAAATTAATATAATAAATTAAAATTATGAGAAATTATGTTCATACATTATTAAGTTCATTAATTTCATACAGGCTCATGTCAATCAAAAATCTTTTTAATTTCATTTTAAATTCCTTTGGTGAACTAATCAACCGCATCTCGTTGGGAATTTTGTTATATAAACTAATAGTTTGAAACCGCGGAGCGTGCTCAACCACTTTAAAATGAGGAGTTTTCGTGTCAGAGCTCTTTAAAAAAAAGGTGTTTCTGCGTTTGGATTCCCATATTAATTTCTGTTCATATATCCTGTTCATATATCTGTATATCATATCCTTCCAAAGTAGGTTACATCTTACGAATTAAAAATAGGTTCGAACCCGAGACCTCCATACATAAAGCCAAGTTCTTAACCGCGAGACTACAGACCACAGGCTTTTAACTAGAGATCTCTACAAATATATTAAATCTGCCAGCTGTCCCTTTCACATTTTCAGAGCATCATGTATATATATCTCTTTCTAACCGACGAGCTCACAAACGTGCTACGGCCCCAAATATATAGCCTATCCATTTTAACAGCTAAAGAGCTTTTCAATTTACTGAACTACACTACATATAAAATGGAAGTTCAAGCGATGCTTTTACCATAACAGTAAAGTAAAAATAGATATTCTGGTATAAATAGCCGAGGGCAGTGTATGTATAAGATAGTATATATAATGGCATTGCAGTGATCTGTGCCAAAACACATTTCAAGGGCAGTCTCCAGTTCAAATCCGGGAAACTCCTCTCATCGCTATTACCAGTGCCAATTGTCTATCCTAATGTAATATATTAAATGCAGTACAATATTTGTTTAAAACTGTAATTTTCCAACGTACCGAGAATCACGGGTATTAATTCCAAAAAGGAGTAGCCGCTTTAGAGTTAGAAATCGCTCAGCCACTTTTAAAAGTATCGCGAGGATAAGATAGTAATATTGCCTATAGTAAAAGAATGGAGTCATTGATGTCCACTATTCCGAATTATATTATATCCACCAAGCTATTTATGGATATAATAATCAGTATCAGGACAAGAAAGCCATATGTGTATTATTTGTGGTTAATAAACACAAACTGAGTATTCCAAAAGTAAATCGCAAGTTTACATCCAAACATACTAATACTAACATAAGTTTAAAATAACTAGCAGGAACTAAAATTTACTTCCATAAAATATGCACGCATTCAAGATTAAATTTTTATTTGCTTTCAAAACACAAATGCATCGTGTTTTCGGTACAGCTGCTCGGAATAAATGAAAGGGCTTCTGAAATACGAATGAGTTTGTTCAAAACTGTATGTTAATGTTAAAATATCTTGTTTATTCATTTACTACAAAGCTTTCGTGTTTTCTCCAACAAGTTTCACCAGCAGCTACTTTGTGCACTGTATGTGTTATTTGGATCTTGTGTTATCATTCTGTTAGTTGTAAATGTTAATTTTAGTCTACGTTTTACTACGTAATTTCAGCGCGCCAGCATCTATTTATATGTAACTTAATTTTAGTATTAAACTAGATGAATAAATACGTATTTTATGAAAATTTAGAAGATATTATGAGGTAAAATGTAAATCATATACGGAATCATTTAACAAAAGTAACAAAGATATATTAATAAAAAATTTAATATATATACAAGATAGATTAAGTAAGTCCCAAGAAAAGAACGATAATGACTTGAAATAAGGGACTAACTCGGCGATATATTTGACAATATATAATACACTTATAAATAGCATCCAATGCTAAGACACCAAATAATCATCATAAGAATGACAGCCTCAGCGGAATCTAACCCGCAATCGCCGGCTACAGAAACTAGCCATCTACCTAATAAACCATGAACCTCGTTAAAATTTTGCATCGTATATAAAAGGATATACATACATACATACATACATATACTCACGGTTATATTTCCCTAGAAAGTAGTGGGTAGAAAGGGTAAGCGACATTCTAAGCCGGCACTACACGGCATTATAAAAGGATATAATATATTAATTTAATAATCTGAAAGCAAGCCACGTTTCTCAGGATCGTAAGAGGAGACAATTAGTCTCTGCTAACCCCATTAGGAACTAATGGTATGAGCATATAACTGTATGTATAGAAAAAACAATATTCATGATATAACAATAACCTATATCTCCATACATCTGTGCACTATATGTATATTTTACCCTAAACCCCGTCAATAGGTGAAAATATCCGTCTAGTCCGTTCTGTCCTACCGTTTGTTATACCGGTAGGACAGAACGGACTACGAAAAAAGTGTCCGGTTTGTTATACCGGTGAGTTTGACAGGTAAATAGTGTTGTGCTACACAATAAATATTCTTGTGACTGGCGGGACTTGGGAAATTTTCACGAGTGAGAAATCATCAAGAGATAAAAAACATAGGTTTTTTAACCAGAAATATTGGAATAATGCAATGATTTTGAAATGTTTCCCTCCAATCAACTGAATCTGTACAACTTAAAACAGACTAACCAAACTGTGCCCCACTGCCTAATGCCGTGTTGACCTTTATAAGTTGTAATACGTTAGATTAAAACTATGAAGTGGTAAAATAACTTAGACATTTGCTTGCTTGCATATTGCTTGTTTTTCGTGTTTTTCTTAGCATTCATGAAGCCATACATATATTTTTAATGAACTAGGACAATTGTTGACCGAAAATACAAAAGCCATTTATGTTTGAAAATATGAATTTTATTGCAACAAAAAATAAGTAACTTAAATAAATAGACATTTTATTACTATCGTCAGTAATAAAGTCACGAAACAAATGTGTTTTGGTTAGACTAGATTCACAAATTTATTTATATTTTACACTACACATAGCAAAACAAATATGAATGTTTTTATCAAATTAAAATTTGATATGGTCCAGCAAATCATCATCAGAGGGAGTGCTCTTTTCCATTGAGCTATCAAGATCGTTACTGTATTACCTCGGAAATAATTTGGGGCATTATTTATTTTTTTAATAGAAATTATTCTAAGTTTTTCTTTCTACTGATGTTTTTACACTCTCGAAAATTTCACAAGTCCCGCCAGGCATTAAAAATACATACCAAGTTCAAAATAATTTCTAAGTCTTTTTACCCCTTTATGTTTTAAACATGGTAGAAATTTATGAACTATAAGTATAAGTTAAGAAAATAATTTACTTATCGGACCTTGGTAAATACCCATCACTCAAAACAATCTCTTGTCTAACAAACCGGACACTTTTTTCGTAGTCCGTTCTGTTCGACAGCGTAGTCGAACAGAACGGACTATTTTTATCCGTTCTGTCCTACCGGTATGACAAACGGTAGGACAGAACGGACTAGACGAAAATATCAGGAGAATAGCCGAACAAGAAACACAGGACTTAATAAATGGACATATTTATCTGCAAGAGACTGGTGTAACTAAGATTGATAGAAAAAGTTCAGAGAAACTCTCTCGTCTCGGCTGCGAAAGATGGACTAAAGTTATATTATAGTTTCACTATTATTTCATACTCTTTAGTGCCGTGTAGTGCCGGCTTAGAATATCAGTAGCCCTTTCTAACTACGGGTGTGCTCAAAGGCAACTAAGGGTATGGGGCTTTTTAAGTGGTTTTTGAGCGATGCGGTTGGAAACCCATCACCAATGATATTGCTACCATCTTGTCCCCAATCAACTTCCAAATGTGGCAGAGAAGTTTCTTGCTCTGAAACTCTGGCTACCCCTTTTCGGGATTTATTGCCGTGAGTATATGCATGTATGCTTGTTATGTTGTTAATAATAACCCTAAAAACCGTCAATATCTTAAAATATAGGCAGAATAGCCGAACAAAAAACATAGGTCTTAATAAATGGGCATATTTATCTGCAAGAGACTGGTGTAACGAAGATTGATAGAAAAAGTTCGGGAAAACTTGAGCGTCTCGGCTGTGAAAGATGGACTAAAGTTATATTATAGTTTCACTATGATTTCATAAACCAGGTTTTAGGTGTAGTTTATTTACTTTGGATATTTATCATAGAAAACACCTTCACTTGAACAGGATAATTGGTTAACTTGTTGAGTAGTGTTGGATCGGAAAAGCACTAATCCTGGTGCAAGGTGACTAACGGTATGGGGTTATATTAGTGAAGTATTAGCATTGATGAAGAGATCTTTTATATAATTTATTTAACACCCCATAAAATTACTAATTGTTACGTACCGGGTTCTTAATTTGATAAATACCAGTCACACTTTCGTGCAATAAGGTGTAATTATATTTATTGACCAATAACGCACTTTACACAACACAACAAACACTATCGATAATTAACTATCGATACTCGCACTAATTAACAACACTAATTTACTCCGTTATAGTAACACTGTCCACACCGTTAAGCTTATTTCCGTAATCCGTATATCACTGCACTGTCGTATTTAATTTCTTCGCTCTAGTATTTCGCTTGTTCTCGCTTTAGTTCTTCGCACTCGAATCACTCCGTAGCACGCGTCGCTCTTTATATATGCCAAATCTCAAATACGCGAATATTAAAGAAAGTTCTAGTACCACATTCTCGAAAAGTCGATATTCGAGAAACATCTAGTAATTCCTTTACTTATTAGAATACTAGTAACGCCATCTGTTATCTAGTAGTGGCAAATCCTATCTCCTACTTGCAAACAGATGTCGTAACATTACCCCCTCCTTACATTAATACTCGTCCCGAGTATTATTGCTTCCATGGTACTTCGCAAGTCGATCGATGTGAACTATTTTCCAAGCCCCTCTAGGTTGGCGTTGAATTCTGTACGTTACATCGTTTATTCTAGTGACCACCTTGTACGGTCCTTCCCACCTATTTTGTAACTTAGGGGACTTCCCTTTCTGGCGAGTTGGATTGTGTAACCAGACGAGCATACCCTCTTCGAAACGCGGCGTGTTAGCTTTACGGTCATATCTGGTTTTCATCTTTTCACTAGCATGTAAACCATTTTCACGCACTAGGGAATGTACATCTTGCATTCTTTCCCTCAAATCGCTTACATATTCAGTTA
The DNA here is from genome assembly GCA_963576735.1 of Bedellia somnulentella. Classification (NCBI taxonomy): domain Eukaryota; kingdom Metazoa; phylum Arthropoda; class Insecta; order Lepidoptera; family Bedelliidae; genus Bedellia; species Bedellia somnulentella. The sequence goes on along the minus strand of OY755192.1, from coordinate 3,645,472 downwards.
CACTCTGCGGCTCATCTGGTGACCCTCCTGTCAACAAATCTACAGGCAATCGTAGCTCTCTTCCGAAATTGACGAAAGCAGGTGTTTCCTTCGTGCTTTCGTGAACAGCTGACCGGTAAGACAGTAAAAATAATGGAATGTGTTTGTCCCAGTCCTTCTGATGTTTTTCAACCATCTTCGCCAACTGTCTCTCCAGTGTTTGGTTGAACCTCTCCACCATTCCATCTGACTGAGGATGATATGGCGTCGTCCTGGTTTTATGCATTCCAAGCAGTTTGCACACCTCTTGAAATACTTGTGACTCAAAATTTCTTCCCTGGTCAGAGTGTATCTCCAGGGGCACGCCAAATCGACAGATCACTTCCTCAACCAGTTTTGTAGCCACAGTTATTGCTTCTTGATTGGGTATGGCAAACACTTCAGGCCACTTAGTGAAGTAATCCATCACCACCATGAAATATTTATTTCCGGACTCTGATTGTGGAAACGGTCCAGCCACATCAACGGCAATCCTCTCCCAGGGAGCTCCCACATTGTACAACCGTAATCCCCCTCTACTCCGGGTCTGCGGACCTTTCACCGCGGCACACGTTGTACATTTCCGGCACCAGTCCTGTACGTCGTCCCTACAATGAAGCCAGTAAAACTTCGCACGAACCTTCTGCAACGTACGATTTACCCCAAGATGCCCGCCCGAAACACCGTCATGTGTTTCCCGCAGTACATCTTTAACCTTGGCTCTGGGCACGACCAATTGTAGGTGCTCTTCCTTACCGTTGGGTTTCTCCCACCTCCGGTACAGTAGACCATTGATCAGAACCAGGCTGTTCCATTGCGCCCAGTAAGCTTTCGTACTCACTCCTGTGGACGCTACTTCACTCCAAGCCGGTTGATCGTGTTTTTCCTTCTTCCATTTCATGATGGGTCTGAGGTTCTCATCTTCTTCTTGGGCCTTCTGCATAGCTTCTGTTTCCCATCCATCCAATGGACAAATTCGAGTCACTTTCACGACCTCCTCCTTCGACTCTTGCTTCCTACAATGTTTACAGTCTTCCGGACACGGTCTACGTGAAAGCGCGTCTGCATTGCCATGAGATTTACCACTACGGTGCTCGATAGAAAAGTCATACTCTTGTAGCTGTTCGATCCATCGAGCTACCTGTCCTTCCGGGTTTTTGAACTGGAGAAGCCATTTCAGTGCAGCATGATCAGTTCGAAGCTTGAACGGTCTCCCAATCAAATACTTGTAAAAATGCTGTAAGGTCTTCACTACAGCTAGAAGTTCCTTTCTCGTGACGCAGTAGTTTCTTTCCGCTTTAGATAGAGACTTGCTGAAATATCCGATCACAACTTCCTTGTCACCTTGGATCTGTGATAACACTCCACCAATAGCCATATTACTAGCATCGCTGTCAACGATGTACTGTCCCTCTGGCTGTGGATATCCAAGGATAGGTGTCTCGCAAAGCCTCTTCTTCAGCTCATTGAAAGATAACTCGCATTCATCATCCCAAGAGAAGGTTTTCTTATCTTCAGTCAACCGATGCAATGGTTTGGCGATCTCAGAAAACCCTTTTACAAAACGTCGATAGTACGAGCAAAGGCCGAGAAAAGCTCGCACGTCTGTTTTGTCCTTTGGCGTCGGCCATTTCTGCACAGCTTCCACCTTTTCCGGATCCGTCTGAATTCCTTCTCGGCTGATTACGTGTCCTAAATAGTTCACTGAAGTTCTAAACAGCCGGCACTTCTTCGGATTCAGTTTCAGGTTTGCTCCACGAATTTTCTGAAAGACTTGTTCCAGGTTCTTGAGATGGTCTTGGAAGCTTTTGCCTATTATGACCACGTCGTCGAGGTACACCAGGCAAGCCTCGCCAACCAATCCCGCCAACGCACACTCCATAAGCCTTTCAAAAGTAGCTGGCGCGTTGCAGAGACCGAAAGGCATGACGTTAAACTGCCACAAACCCTTTCCAGTTGAAAACGCAGTCTTCTCTTTATCAGTCGGATGTATTTCCACCTGCCAGTAGCCTGACTTGCAGTCCAGGGTTGAAAACCACTTCATGCCACTCAAAGTATCCAGAGTGTCATCTATTCTTGGCAAAGGATAGCTGTCCTTCTTTGTCACGTTGTTCAGTTGCCTGTAGTCAACACAAAACCGTGTGCTTCCATCTTTCTTCTTAACAAGAACCACTGGAGAACACCACGGACTGGAGGACGGACTAATGACCTTCTTCTTTTTCATGTCTTCGAGCAATTCTTCAACTTCTTTCTCCTTAGCGATTGGGATTCTCCTTGCTCTCTGTCTAATAGGTCTTTCGTCCCCTGTATCAATTCTGTGTTGCACTAAAGATGTTCTGCCTAAGTCCCCTTCTGCATTTGAGAAGATGTCAGCATATTTCACCAGCAACTGTTTAACCTTGATCCTCTCCAAGTAAGATAAGTCATCCTGGATCTCACTTAACAAGTCAGTTACAGTTGAATTATCGACTTTCACTTTGACTTTCCCATTTGGAGAATGACAGCTCCTCATCCAGACTACTTCTTCACACTGACCAACTACTTCACCCCGCTTAAGCTGTACATCTTCTTGGTCAAGGTTGACTACCTTCACTATTGCCGTCTTGTTGCTTGTAACCAAAGTTCTTGCTGTCAGAAATTTCCTTGGCCCGTTCTTCCCTGTCTCTTCAATCAACACACAACGATGCCTCTTCTTCTCGCTGTCTACAGGTAACATCACCGGAACCAACTTCTGAGAACGCGCAGGAATATTGATGGTTTTCAAGCATGTCACTTCACCGACGGGACCACCCAGTATAAAGATTTCTTCCTGGCCACACTTGAAAATTCCTCTCGTTATGTCAATCCGGCAGTTATATTTCTTCATAAAGTCCAGTCCTAGTATGCATTCATCCATTATCTCAGCCACAATGACTTGATGAGTATACGACGTCTCGCCAACCATCATCCTGACTGAGAGTTCACCAAGGACAGGTATTCGCTGGCCAGAGGCGGAGAGTAGCCGACACTTAGTATCTCTGCTATACTTGATATTCGCTGCTTTCACCAGTGCCGGATTGATCACCGTTCTAGACGCTCCAGTATCAAGGGTCATCTTACAGTCTTGATCATTGACACAGCCCAATATCACCAAACTGTTCCCGTTACAGGCTTGTGAGATGGTCATTGTCGGGGCTTTCTCCTCTCTAGCCAGCACCTGCCCCCCGGTCCTGGCTAATGCTCGTTTCCCTGGACGTTTGCGGCAGAAGCCTCTGCCTGCCTCTTTTCTTCCTTCCTCAGCGGGCAACTTAATCTCAAATGGCCCCTTTTCCCGCAGCCATAACAAATCGGTCCAGTACTCCTTCCGACGGGTGCTTTAATGACCTTGACGTCCTCATTTGCTTCCGCAATCTCACGAAGTCGATGAGTTTGGCGCGTATCCTGGCGGCAAGCTTCAACTTCTAGAGCGTTCGCCAAGGCATCCTTGAGAGACGTGTGGTGTTGAAGTCTCACCGCTGTTCTCACTTCGATATCTCTGATGCCGTCGACGAATGCTTGCACCAGGTTCATTTCCACCGTCTTCGGATCTACACTGGGATAGGCCTTGCGGACGAGCTTCTCGATTTCAAGGGCCCACTGCTGAAGTCCCTCTCCAGAACGCTGGACCCTATCACGCAGCTGAGCGCGGAACACGTGCTCCAGGTGTCGCTCTCCATAGCGAGACTCCAACGCATCCAGCAGGTCCTTGAAACCACCACTCGGAGTCGGCAGCGCCTCTATTACTGACAGTGCTTGACCTCGGAGCGCCACCGTCAGTGCAGTCAAACACTGTTCATCAGTCCAACCATTGGCAGCCGCAACAGTCTGGAACTGATGTCTATACGCCGACCAGGATGTTGTTCCGTCGTAGGGAGGAACCTTCACACGAGGACCATGGACAGCTACTACATTCTCACCGGAGACAACCTTGACCGGTCGTGATTCAAGCTGCAGAACCCTTTTCTCCATTCCGCGGAAGTCGGTCTTCATGTCATCGATATCTTTCTCAATAGTGGTTACCTGCTCCTTCATCTGCTCTACGTCTTTTTCCACAGTAACCACCCGACCACTGACTTCATTGACCGCAGTGAGAACTTGTGAGAACTTAGTTTGCTGTTCCTCGCGCAACTCACGAACTTCTTGTTTCACAACACCCTGTACCTCCGAATGTATGTTTTTTTTAACATCCTGTACCTCCGAATGTATGTTTTTCACAACATCCTGTATGCTTTGTTGTGCTTCACGCATGCTTTGAAACATTTCAACTATCATCGTCAAGTCAGTATTAGTTGCGGCCGCCGGCGCCGTTGATGTAGACGGCGCGTTAGTCACCGCGGACGTCTCCTCTGGAATGTCGCTCCGAGGGTTCGTGACCGATGAACTCATTTCCGACAGCTGTTCACCCTCTGCGGCTTTCTGAGCGCGTGTCTTCACACCCTCTCTTCCGTCTTCCTTCGGCATAACTGGCATCTTCAAATCCCACTTCTGACACCAATTGTTACGTACCGGGTTCTTAATTTGATAAATACCAGTCACACTTTCGTGCAATAAGGTGTAATTATATTTATTGACCAATAACGCACTTTACACAACACAACAAACACTATCGATAATTAACTATCGATACTCGCACTAATTAACAACACTAATTTACTCCGTTATAGTAACACTGTCCACACCGTTAAGCTTATTTCCGTAATCCGTATATCACTGCACTGTCGTATTTAATTTCTTCGCTCTAGTATTTCGCTTGTTCTCGCTTTAGTTCTTCGCACTCGAATCACTCCGTAGCACGCGTCGCTCTTTATATATGCCAAATCTCAAATACGCGAATATTAAAGAAAGTTCTAGTACCACATTCTCGAAAAGTCGATATTCGAGAAACATCTAGTAATTCCTTTACTTATTAGAATACTAGTAACGCCATCTGTTATCTAGTAGTGGCAAATCCTATCTCCTACTTGCGAACAGATGTCGTAACATAATAAATAAAGAATAAATAAAGGAAAGAAAAATTTCGACACAGGCGGGATTTCGAAATTTTTCTTTCTTTTTTATTTAATTCTTTATTTATTAGTAATAATCCCCACATGAGGTTTTCATTACCCCCTAAAATGGTTGATACCGTGATAGTCTTTTTAAGTGATAGTACCGATGGTTGGGTTATGAGGCTGGATACCACTTGGAGACCCATTCTATTCTACAATTTTCATTCTGTTCTATATTCTACAAGTTTTTCCCCCTATAAATTCTCAAACGTAGGGTATTATTGAATGTACGCTCATGATCTGACAGCTTGGACACTACAACTGCTCTGGGCTTTGACAGTGGCTTGAACAATAGCCGTTTTAAGAATGTAATTCAGACACATGAACAACACTGTTATTATTATATATTAAAAAAAAAAAAAAAAAGATCTTCTGACTGTGCAATTTACAGACATGCATTTAAATATTTTTGACTTAATATAAATAAAAAAAATCCACGAAGATAAGAACTAAAGAACTAAAATAATGTTTCGGTTGTCAAAAACTAATCAAGCAGTTGGTGTATGAATGATATTGAATAGACTCGAATGAAATCTAAATAAACTGAACACACAAAAAAAATAACTTGTTACTCTATTATTACCTCGCAAAGTATATGATTAAACTCTGCTTTAATGTTTACCTGTAACAAATAAATTAAATTTAGTAAAATTATTGGCTATAACGTAAGCTCACAATTGCTCATATACGTTATATTTAATCGAATACGGTTGTTGTAAATATATAAATGTACAATTTAGTTGCGGTGTAGTGTCGGCTTAGAATATCACTACCCTATTTCTTCCCATGGGTGATCGCAAGAGGCGTCTAAGGGTATTGGGGCCTTTAAAGTGAGTTTTGGGCGATGCGGCTGGAGACCCATCACCAAAACATTTATTTTAAAATCTTCTCCGTACGTAACTTCCATAAGTGCCTGAAGAGTTTTCTGATGCTGAAGCTCTGGCTTCCCCTTTTAGGGATTTATAGCTGTGATTATGTGAATATGTATGTATGTATAATTTAGTAGGATAAATTGTTTCTGTAAAATGTATGGGTAAAGCATAAAATTCTTATGTACTCCCACGTAAAAGTTGCATTAGAATTGGATGATCCACAAGGCTTGGCCAAGGTAGCTCTGATTCATAGACTCTAATGTATTTTTGCCGCCAACTCAGATTTGTGCAGTGTAATGCTATGATATATTTGCCAATGTTATGACAGGTCCTATCACAAACACATTATCTTTGGCGCCAGTTCAGAATGTTCTAGAATAAAAATTGTTCGAGTGAATAGTTTATAAAATGTTCTGATGTAATATCGCGTCAAAGGAAAACCAGTAAATATCATACAAACTATTTTGAATGATATACTTTAAAAAAAAAGTAATGTTCTGCTCATTTTAGAACGATATGATTTTAGTTCTCTTTCTATTTAAAAATATTATAAAAAATATGTTCACAGCAATGTTTTTGAGTTTACGGTGCACATAAATTAAATTTTTGCTTTGAGTTTTTTTTAACCTATATTCAAGTCTGTGTTTCCTGAAACGTGGTGGTGAGACTCTTAAACAGTCACTTTATTCTTTAGCCACGTTTGAAGTAAATTAGGGAGGAACCAAAACCCGACAACTGCATTCAAAGCCTTAAGCTTTGTCAAAAGGAAAAAAGTAGTGACATTCTAAGCCGGCACTACACGGCAACTTTCACTTCTAAATTTTCTTCAAGTTTCTAGCTCTGACGCTCTGGCTAACCCTTTTTGGGATTTATGACTCTGATAATATGTATGTATAAATCGGGTAGTGTCATGTTGAACCTATACTACAAAACACAGCTCAATTTCATAGAACAAATATAGCACAAAACATTTAACTCCAATGCTGAAACGCCGAGCATTAATTATATTTTAATTCGAGTTCCCGGCACGAAAACAAATTGAAAATAAATGACCACTGATAGAAGGTGGGGGTTCCTCATTTGCATTACAAGTCATGTCAGTCGACCATTTGTCACTTATCAAACGGAGGCCAAGGGTGGTTTCAGAATAAGCGTGTTAAAGTAGGAGAATAATTAGAATAGAAAGTATTTATTTCACATGGTGAATATGAACGAAGAATAAAATTAAGGAAAGAAAATTTTCGACACAGGCGGGAATCGAACCCGCGACCTCGGGCATACGTCCCCGTCGCTCTGCCAATTGAGCTACCGTGTCAATAGCTGCCAGCGCGAAATCCTTCTATCCTTTATTTCTACGTTTAGGAAGTGTTTGTAGTGAACTTAAAATTGATTTCATGGACTTTGCTTATCGATTTATCTTAGTTAAATACACAACAACTGTGCTCCGCGTGAAATCCAAGAGCGTCCACAGCATCCCGAAAAAGACACTGTTAGTTGTGAATTATATATCCAATTTAATAATCCATTGTGTTTCAACCGCGTCACTTTGTATCGTGCCTAATGCTGAAGCACACGAAACCATGTCTGGCGTCATTCCAACCTAATTTCCTTAACCTTCACCATTGTGCATAGCCAAGACTTGTTAGGAGCATACTGTCCAAACAATAACTCTGAGAAACCACATATAAAAGTTACACGCGAATAAACTCACGGCTATAAATAAAAAAAAGCGTAGGCAGGGCCTCGGAAGTAAAAAATCTTTGGGTACTTTTATCATATATTTTTTTATTAGATTGCAGTTTTATTATCTTTGGTTATTAAGTTGATTTTATAAAATTGCAACCGTGATAGCCCAGTGGGTAGAACACTCGATTAGCGTGCAAACGACTAGTGTTCAAATCCTGGGTCGGGCCTACACCAATTTGTTTTTTCTGAAGACATATGTGTGGTTAATTTATCATGGTTGTTAACGGTGAGGGAAAACATCGTGAGGAAACCCACATGGCTGAGTTGTACTTAGTCATGTGACAGTGTATTCGTACAAAACGGCGATAGGCCTGCCCCCTATCACGTGAGTACACTGTCCATGCAAAAACGTGGGTACTCTGAACACCAGGTGACAAAGTCACGTGATGTTCAGAAGTATTAGTACCTCTGCCAACCCCTTCGGGGATATTCGGCGTGAACGTTTATGTTATGTTATTTTATAAAATTGAAAAACATTAATAAACCATTTGTTTCGGGTAACAAAACCCATATTATCAAATATTTAGGCATGTTATTGTTCTACTAAATATTCGACAGAAGCTTGGTTGTTGTTGCACAACACAAAACGCGGGAACGAAATTCCCTCTGGGCATAAGTTATCTCTTAGCAAAGCATTATAGTTCATTACGGAATCGGGGCTGTAATGAACATAAACTATGACAGGCTATTCAAGTTGAAAGTTAGACAAAACGAAACCCGATTCTATTTGGCGTGGATTCAAATACACCAAATTTTAATGTTACTATTGAAATAAATTAATCAAAATAGGAAAGACAATAGAACCAAATTTAAATGAATCCCGTCTTGAGATAACTTAACTAAAAACAATAATGAAACTCCCATAAAACACATCCCGCCATACATTTGAATAATTCCGAACTATTTCCGGTTTTGGTACAACAGTAAAGTTCTAACTTCAGTTAACAAAGTCAACCTACCTATAATTATCTTGCTCTTGAAATATGTCATCTTTTAGTGCATGTGGCTTGCAATCATCTATTTATAAGACATGTCACAAATACTTGAAAGTATACCTACGACCTTTCGAAATTTATTGATTAAACATCAGTTTGCACTTTAAATACACTGATTATAAAATATTGATTGTAGAAAACTCCACGGCTAGTGGGTCAAGTTCAGAAATTCCTCGTGTCTTGAAATATTACCTAAATAATATATTATGATTGCTGCAACGACGGAAATAAACGGCGATCAATTTGTCTTTACGTCTTTTGCTGTGAATAAAGTATAGAAGTGTTTAAGTTATTTATTTATTTGCCGTGTAGTGCCGGATTACAATGTCGCTACCCTTTTCTACCCATGGGTGTCGTAAGAGGCGACTAAGGGTATTGGGGCTTTTATTGAATTTTTGGGCGATGCGGTTGAAGACCCATCACCAAAAACCTTTATTCTTACCATCTTTTCCCCACTCAACTTCCAAAAGTAGCTGAGGCATTTATAATTCCTTAGCTCTGGTTACCCCTTCTAGGGAAATATAGCCGTGAGTATATGTATGTGTATGTATGTAAGTTAGTCAAAATGTTAGTCTTAGTTTGTATAAAGTGCATAAAGGTCGTGTAATACTAGGTTTTTATTGTATTTGAACATTACAAATCAATTTATTAAGTTATTTTAAACGACCACAAATATACGATACGTTGTGTAAGGGGTATTTCAGTGAATAATGAACATTTAAAGTTTCATAACCTTTTGTCAACTCAGTATTTTGTAAGACTTTCGCGATTGCACATTAAAATCAAAACAACTATTGACTTTATATTGATTTTTTTATGGTACTGTAAAATGACAAATAACGCCTCGAAAAGTTCTCGAAACGTCGGGCTTAAAAACCATGTAATGACACGCGATTAAATATTCGAAGGTGGCTAAGAATTTCACTACCCCTTCTACCCACAGGTGTCGTAAGAGGCGCCTAAGGTTATGGGACTTTTTAAGTGGTTTATGGGTGATGCGGTTTGAAACCCATCACCAATGATACTTTATTTCTACTATCTTCTCCAGTATCAACGTCCAAATATTGCTGAGAAGTTTCTATCTCCAAAGCTCTCGCTACCCGTTTTAGGGGTTTATGGCCGTGATTATATTATGTATGTAAATATATCATGGTTGTTAACGGTGAGGGAAAACATCGTGAGGAAACCTACATAACTGAGTTGTACTTAGTCATGTGACAGTGTATTCGTACAAAACAGCGATAGGCCTGCCCCCTATCACGTGAGTACACTGTCTATGCAAAACGTGGGTACTCTGAACACCAGGTGACAAAGTCACGTGATGTTCAGAAGTATTAGTACCTCTGCCATTCCCTTCGGGGATATTCGGCGTGAACGTTTATGTTATGTTATGTTATGTAAATATCCGATAATCAATAGTTGTTTTAATTCTTTTGTCAACTCGTACGTCTTCTGTCAGAAGAACGATTTCGGTTAAGCGACCACTATAAGGCTTTAAATATCTTTTTTTAGTACACCAAGAAGGTAAATCTTTCAAGGGTTGCACGGCCCAATTTTTCATGAGATAAAGTTCTAAACATCATACATACATACATACATATACTCACGCCATTAGTTCCCATTGGGGTAGGCAGAGACTATTGATCGCCACTTCGCACGATCCTGACAAACCTCTCTAGCTTCGTTTACATCCATCAATCTTTTCATATTTAATTAAATTACTTGTATTTAATTAAATCAAATTACATCAATCACTTCTGTTCACTCTGATCTTGTAAACGGACTCTGTATCAAGGAAACCTTCCTTATTTGTTGTTTTAATTAAATATAGAATAAGAAACATTGTGAAACTCTCTTTGTCATCAAATAATGATCTTTTACAAAGAAGCTTATTAATTATTTTTCGCGCCATTCATTTTGTAGGTACGATTAATTTATTAAGGCGTCCCGTTTTTGGGACTTTAATTACTTAATAATCCCTACTGAACCTCATTTAAGACGCTCTTTGATTCGGTTATGACGATGATAAAAGCGTTATCTCTCGAATTAAATCTTCCTTTATAAATATTTCAAGTAAGTGTTTTATTTCTTAGGATTAATATTTATACCTTTCATTATTTTACTGACTTTAGTTATATATGTTGTTTTATTAATAATTTTAAATTTATAAATTTAGTTTTTTAATAATAATAGGCTGAAAAACAAAATGCAAACATTAGTAGACCCATATTTCTGAAACCAAATATTATGTTCTGAATATCGGATAATTTTAACTCTTTTGAGAATAACTATTGAGATTAAATAAGTTTGCACTATGTTAGATAAGTGGATAGAACACCGCTTATTGTGCCGATGATTAGGGCACAAATCCCGGATCGGCCCTACACCAATTGGTCTGCTTTAAAAGTCATATATGTGGTTAATTTATCATGGTTGTTAACAGTGAGGGAAAACAGCGTGAGGAAACCCACACGGCTAAGTTGTAAATTATGTATTCGTACAAAACGGCGATAGGCCTACCCCCTATCACGTGAGTACAATGTCCAAGCAAAACGTGGGTACTCTGAACACCAGGTGGCAATATCACGTGCCTCCTCTGCAAACCCCTTCAGGGATATTTGGCGTGAACAATTTAGTTGAATCGACTTGATAAAATATCTGTTTTATATTGTAAGGCTTTTATCTTTTGCATTGCCATAGAACTGTTCAGTTGTCGTTGCTGTCTGTACATTTCATTGTTCTTCGCTACTACGTATATACGTATACAACAATAAATAATTTTCATTCCGATTTTTCAATTTGAATGTTAGGTTTTCTTAGAATTGCCAGTAAAATTAAAAAAAAATAACGTTAACAGGATGTTGATGTGTCATTTGGTTCGTAGTTCTACGAATGTAATATCACAAACTTATCAAAATTGTTCGTTGTAATTGTTGCAATTAAACAAATTGAATTTTTTAAGAAATAACAACATGTAGTACAGAAGGTGGAAGTACATACATACATACATATACTCACGGCTATAGATCCCTTGAAGGGGTAGCCAGAGCTAGAGAATTAAAAATTCCTCAGCCACTTTTGGAAAGTTGCGTGGGGAAAAGATGGTGAAAGTAATTAGTTTTAATCCAGAGTTTAATGGTAGGCTTCTAACAAAGATGGCAAATTAATATTTAAAAATTCGTAAATATTGTTAGTTATTTGTAAAAAAGAAAGTATATCAACACCATGAAAACCATAAAATATACGTTTATTTTATAGGTTTTAATGAAAACATTTTTAAATCGTATCGCAGAGCATTACCATACAGCAATTTTTTATTAAGATAGACTCCTTTACATCTTAATAAACGTAAAAGTACTCTACTCTCGTTGCATAAATGATTTATTTCTGCACTTGTGTATTTAACTACCGTTTTTCTTTACTTCAGTACAGTCGTAAAAAAAATCTCTTCCTGCAAATCAATTTCCAGAAATAATATTATAACACTTACTGCCTATTACATAAATACGCGCTTTAAAATGTGGTCCTAATTTTATTTCTTAATACTTTGATTTAATCTTATATATTACAACACCTTATACATTATATATTGGAAAGGGGGAGTGATATTCTACACGGCAAATACAATATATAATTTTAATATAATTAATAGTTTATATACAGTTCCTATACATACAGCTTTGAAGTTTGTCATTTAAATATGAGCTGTGATGGTGATTTCATATATTCACCCTCTTAAACCTACAAAATAAATACTTTACATTCAAAGACAACGTTAAATCAGCATAAGAGTCATGTCCTATTTCCAACGTAATAAAACCGGGTCCAAAGAGTATTCTGACTCTTATATTCTTTAAGACATCTAAAATCCGACTTTCGAAAGTCCCGACTCCCATATATTGTAATAAAAGGGACATTTCCTGTATTTATTGACACACTCTCGCCGTTTCCGCTCCTTAGCGAAGGTTCAGGCGTTATTTAATCTTCTTGAAACGACTTGAAATTTGGTGGAAACTGGAAAATTTGATTCTCTCGAGATGTGAAGAATTTGTTGGACGATGTATGGAATTTGACTGGAAGGAACATTTTGCCTAGAAAAAAAGCTTCTCATGATGTAACTAGCAGAGCTCTTTTGTATACTTATTTACGCTTCAATCTATTGCAACGGAATGAAATACTTGCAATATCGAAAATATTTTAGTCAGACTGTTTTTGCTAACACTCAAAGAATCAACAGTTTATCCCCGAAAAGGTGTCATAGTTACTAATACTTAAAGAAAATAAGTGACATCATTGACAGGCCAAAGTACCCAAATTTTGATTAAAACTAGCCAAAACTAAAAGCCAATCTGGTTTCTAGAAATAGTTAAAATACATTGAAAATCCAATGCAAATATTTTGATAAACTCAAATTTCCAAAGCTCTCTGTATTAGTAAACAAATTCTCAAAACACATAAATAAAACCGATACGCCACATCTAAACCATATTGTTCTATATAAATAGCATTGATCTTTTGCGGTATGTTTTGATTTATTTGCAACTATCTGTAGCTCGATTTACTCTGGTTTCTGACGAGATCTGCCAATAAACAAAACGCACGAGTATGAACATCAATCTACGTCACTAAATTTAGTTTCAGATATGAAGCAACGTAACTGTTTATTTGCTAAAGCTAATTACATAGACGTATAATGACAGCGCTCGGGTTTATAAATGTACTTTTTATTGCCAAGACGTTATACGCGTGCAAGACGGTTAATATTATAAATTTACTCATACACTAGGTGGTTAGTAACATTTGGAAATATAAATGAGCCTTCCCTAATGGGAAATAATGGCGTGAATATATGTATGTATGTAAATGAGCTAATTTGACGAGTTACGAAATGTACGAGATTTGTCTTCTCGTGGTGGAATTTCGCCGCATTTTACAATACCAGGATATTTAATTAAGAAGTCCGGCATAGCCAGTGCAAGCGACCTATAACTAGATAGCGCATGGTATACAGGCATCTCTTTCGAATTTCTTACATAGTATTGTTTACTGACATTTTATTCTAGCCGCTATATCGTGACGATAGAATAGCGTTCGTGCTAGGGCTCCATAGCTAGAACAAGGAACTTTTTAACATACATACATATACTCACGGCTGTAAATTCCTATAAGGGGTAGCCAGAGCTAAGGAATTAGAAATTCCTCAGCCACTTTTGGAAAGTTGAGTGGGGAAAAGATGGTAAAATAAGGGTTGTTGGTGATGGGTCTCCAACCGCATCGCCCAAAATCCCTTAAAAGCCCCAATACCGTTAGTCGCCTCTTACGTACACCCACCGGAAGAAATGGGGTAGTGCTATTCTAAGCCGACACTACACAGCTTTTTACTACTTTTTAAATTGTATAAAACCGCCACCTCTTTCGCGTTTACTTAGTATTGCAAACTGTCATCTCATTCCAACTGATATCGTGACGATAGCACAGCGCTGATGCAAGGCCTTTAGAGGAATATTATATATGCAAGAGTTCAACATTAAACCACGGAAAATACTTTTAACAAAATGATAGTCTGCTGTGTAGTGTCGGCTTAGAATAGCACTACCCCATTTCTTCCGGTGGGTGAACGTAAGAGGCGACTAACGGTATTGGGACTTTTAAGGGATTTTTGGGCAATGAGGTTGGAGACCCATCACCAACAACCTTTATTTTACCATCTTTTCCCCACTTAACTTTCCAAAAGTGTCTGAGGAATTTCTAATTCCTTAGCTCTGGCTACCCCATCTAGGGATTTATAGCCATGAGTATATGTATGTATGTATGTATGATAGTCGCACAAACGGTGGCTTTTAGAAGCATGAAAACAATTAAATATTGATGGTTTCTGATGAAGCACGAGAACTTGGCTGAAATTTGATGGTGTCTGCCCACCACAATGGAATCTAATAGGGTAAATGTATGTGAACTGAACCATTATTACAAATATTAAATATTTGTTGCAACACATGCAAATCCTAGTGCAGCGAACTCGTAAAAGAACGTACAAACATAATTGTAACGACTTTAAAATATATTTTAAATCTTTTTGTTCATTAAAAACCTCATGTAGGAATTATTACTATTACATAAAGAATAAATAAAGGAAAGAATTTTTTTTCCCGCCTGTGTCGAAATATTTCTTTCCTTTATTTAAAATATATTTTACATTCATAGAACAAAGACTTAGAGTGGCACCAAACATCGTATTTTTAACATTTTTTTTTCAATTCTACTCCCAAAAATAGCTGAAGTATTTCAATTTATAAATCCCCTTTTATGTTATATACAGCCGTGAAGATATGAATATATGTACAATAAATCTCTTTCAAACCACTCATCGATCAAAATACGATATCTGAAATTTCTATAATACAATATCATCTTTAGCCAAAAATACCTTACGATATGATTTCGAAATATAAATTACACCATATATCTTACACACAGATGGCTATAAAACAAGCAACAGCTATGATTTAGAACAAGAAAAATGAGATATGGTTTCATAACGGCTAATATGTGGATTAAACAAACTTTACTCTTTCATCGTTCATTATAATGGTTTCCTATTTTTACCACGGATAGCCCTTGTGTTTTTCATACATATACTCACGGCTATAAATCCCTAAAAGGGGTAGACAGAGCTTTGGTATGAGAAATTTGTCAGACACTTTGGAAATTGAGTGGGGAATAATAAATAATTGTTGATTACGGGTCTCCAACCACATCGCTCAAAAATCACCTAAAAAGCCCCTTTAGTCACCTCTAACGATCACCCACGGATAGAAATGGGATAGTGTTATCCTAAGCCGATAATACATAGCAATCTGTTTTTTCAATATAAAAAAACGCCTTATTTCAAACAAACAGCTATTTGCCGAACGAATTCTCTTGGATAGATCGAGAAGTACGAAATTGAAAATTGGTTTTTTATTCGCCTCATTTCTTAGCGAGAAAACATACAATTGCAAAGAGATTGATGGCCCTACATTTTAAGTATTTACTTAGTTTTCAGTCTGTATTTTAGTTAGGAACGTCGGTCTATCTTTTCAATCGTAGGATTAAAGTGAAGAATAAATGTAATGTTAATGCTAATTTGACTCTGGTTTCTAATAGCAAAATGGGATATAAACAAAAAATAAAAGAAATGTACTTGTTATTTTTTACTACCAGTAATTAAAAAAAAACTCATTTTTTAACTAATGTGCTAATATGCAACTTTTTTTTATTAATTTAAAATGAGACTTTTAGGTCATCCTTTTCTATATCTATAAAGTTAAAAGAGTAATAATTTGACATCTATTTATTAGCTGTAGTAGAAAAATGATATACATTAGCAGCATCAGGCTATTTTCGTCAAGTACGACTGTCAACCCTCTCACACCTATGTCAATATATGCGTGGGATAAATCAGGTGCCATGTTTTACTGTTATTTCAAACCGGTTTATTTTTAGAAATAGATAAGTTTTCAAATCAAAGCAAAGAAAAGTAATCGATATTTTGTACGATACTGCAAACTTAATACCATTGTAATATAGTCTGCCGGTTTTAAAAAAAATAAATGTGATGTCTAGAGGTATTGTACCTGTAATATGCCTAAAGGTTAATATAGGTGGACTTTTGAGTTGAGTATTAATATAATTATTTCACTCGTCAAAAGTGTGTTTTTTTTATATGATCGAATATTCATATCACGTACCTAAAAGGAATTCCGCTTATAATGTATTAAATAAACATTGAAAATTGATCGAACTCCCATATTCAAACATAATTAAATACGGCAAAGAGGGTGGAATATTTAAAAACCTACAGACCAATTTTGGTGGTAAAGCTCAAAGTTATCGGTCCCCGTAAAAGCTAATCCAATCAGTATCGCTAATACGAGCGCCTTTTATCTTGCTATCTCGTGGTATAAAACGGCCATCTCTTTCGCACATACTTAGTATCGTATACTGTCATCTCATTCTAATCGATATCGTAACGATAAAATGGCGCTCGTGCTAAATCTCCAGTTGCATTTAAATGCCAGAGTCACGCGATTGCTTTTCAACATGTTCGGATTTCGAACGACCATCGACAACTATAAACATTTTGTTGTTTGTGGTTACTACAATGTTTGTTTATGGTTGGCTGGAAGTGAAGAATGATGTTTCAATGTTGAAAATGTACTAGTGGATTTGGTTTCAGTTGAATGTTTTACCTACCTATACACATTTTATTTATTTTATTTATTTATTCACATTTACAAAAAAAATGCCATTACAGTGAACACCAATGCGACATTTTTTAAATATACTAAGTACACATAAATGGCTAAATTAATATACATATCAAATTACAATACAAAAAATAAAATTATATCTAAAAATTAAAACAATGATAAATTTACTATCAAATAACCTACAAATAACCAATTTTACTATTAAAATAATATCTAATAAATTATATATTCATACTAACTAATAAAAAAAATTACATAAAAAAACTTTTTAAAATGAAAATATTACTCTGGATTACCGTAGCATATGTATTTTGTAACTGCTTTTTCAAGCTCGCTCATGTTGCATACTAGGATGTCGACCTCATCTGCCAGTATATTTAATAGGCGAACATATACAGGCACGATTGTAAATACTAAAAGATTAGCTAGAGAATTTAAATTCAGTGAAATAGTGGAAGGTTGCTCCACCTAAAAAACTCCAATTCCTTTTTATGTTTCCTTTTTACCTTTTTATATGACAAAAAATGTTGCATGCTGTGTACTGTCACATTAGAATAGCATTACCCAGTTTCATCCTGTGAGTGTTTGTAAGAGGCGCCTGAGGGTATTGGGGCATTTTAATTGATTTTTG
The DNA here is from genome assembly GCA_963576735.1 of Bedellia somnulentella. Taxonomy (NCBI): domain Eukaryota; kingdom Metazoa; phylum Arthropoda; class Insecta; order Lepidoptera; family Bedelliidae; genus Bedellia; species Bedellia somnulentella. The sequence goes on along the minus strand of OY755192.1, from coordinate 3,627,892 downwards.
GGCGATACGATCACTAAACTACAAAATGTGGCTGAAGACTGTTTTATTCTAAAGTTTAATACTTACCCTTTATAGGAATTCATAGCTGCGAGTTCATTTATGTATGTCAAAAGGCATTCAAGTAGTTTTCTTTCGTGTATGCAATGTGCACTGTAAATAAAAATAAATGAGAGGTTTTCCTTTTTTTCTTTTTTTCTTCTTCCCTGTTCTCAGGATAGATGGCGCCAGACTTGCTATGTTACTGGTAGGAACGGAACGTCACACCGTTTTTCACACTCGGATGTAATGATATCGTAAAACGGAACGTACATAAAAACGTTCTGATTTGAAAGTCTAAATAAATATCAGTTTAAGCCAAGAACGAAAGACGATATTTATATTTATCATTCTTATTGTTGTTTTTACTCGCCAAAAAGTTACTTTATGGTGATGTGACACATGTTTTTAAAGTTTACATTGGCGAAATTATTGTGCCAACACGATTGAGGCCACGAAGAAAAAATTGAAGTAAGTAACGTAGTTACATCAACGCCATCTAGAGAGCTCTAGGAAACTATGTTCATATTTTATTTCTCAAAAAGAAAACCTCTCATTGAAATGTGTTAGACTATGCGACCAACGTAGCGCTTTTTTAATAAACATGCCAGCCATGCCTGGTTAATTGAATTGCATGTGACAATTTTTAGGGTTCTGTGGGTAAAATAGTTTTGACTTAGACTGAAATTTTACTTTGGAAAAGTAATGTTTGGAAATGATTATAACAATAGATTTCTAGATTCGTCTATGTATTGGAAACTGTGTATGGTGAATAATTGGCAGTGGGTGGTAGGTAGTTTTAGTAGAAGATGACCACGGATAACACATTTAAATTAAGTATAGAATATGCTAAAATAATGATATGAGCGACTATAAGGACAGCAAAGATATACTGGCCAGTATATCCTGCTGTGTAAAAACTTATGATTTGTATTTATGCTTAGCTCGAGAAACTTTTGGACACCGCGATGCATGATTATGAGTGAGACGCTGCTATGTGTGAGTGAGTCCGCTATGGCTCGCGCTCTAACAGTACTCTCACATGACAAATAAACGGGCGAGCATGAAAAAAACTTTCGGAACGTTTACGGGTATTGCTCAAAATGGCAATAGTCTTAGCCTCATCCTACCTCTATGGGATCTAATGGCATCAGTAAAGTAAGAAAAAATACCAATCAATTCATATATATAAATAAAATATAATGTCCGTATACACATTAAACACAGATCAAGTTAGCTCCGTACTAAGTATAATTTATATTATGGGATACTAACTAGAAGATATATTTAACATTATATAATACTCGTACATTAGCATCCTTCTGTTTGGAGTTCGGGTGAAGATAAGCTTGTAAAATAAAGGTTGGAGGTGATGGGTCTCTAATATGTCACCCAAAAATCACTTGAAAATCCAAAATACCCTAAGTCACCTTTAAAAAACACTCGCAGGAAGAAATGGTAGTGCTATTCTATCCCGATGCTACACAGCACCAACCAATTCAAATTCATGCATAATCCAATTTTCACATAAATAAGTGTAAATAATTACATAAATTTCTTATTAAAGACGCGTTATTTCGTATTTTGGTTAATAAGCAATCCATCCGCGTATTTCAAACACTTCGGCTCAAACAATGTTTTCAACAAACAAGGTGGCGTGAGTGGCGTGTGTTAGAACAACTTTTGCAATTAAAGATGTTTTCAGAATAACAAGAATCTTAACGTGAGCTCAATTTTCAGTATTATAACAAGCTGTTCTTGTGAAATATTCATTACGAGTATCAAGTCAAAACAACAATCGTAAAGAAGGCCAGGTTATAACGGTAGGAAATAAGGCCGTCTAGTGTCGGCTTAGATTGCCGTGTAGCGTCGGCTTAGAATAGTACTACCCCATTTCTACTCGTGGGTGATCGTAAGAGGCGACTTAGGGTATAGGGGCTTTTTGGGCGATGTGGTTGGAGACCCGTCACCAAAAACATTTATTATTACCATCTTTTCCCCAATCAACTTCCAAAACTGGCTGAGGAATATCTCATTCTAAAGCTCTGGCTACCGACTACTAGAGATTTATGGTCGTGAGTATATGTACGTATGTATGTATGGAATAAGGCATAAAATTTCTTATTAGCTAATTACGAAAAAGTTAATATTGCATGAAATTGCAATAATTCAAATTCAATAACATACATTCATACATATATATACTCTCTCCATTAGTTCCCATTGGGGTAGGCAGAGACTATCAATCCTGGCAAACCTTTTTAGCTTAATTTACATCCATCACTGTTTTCATACATGCTCTTTTATTCTTCATACTTTGGATGCCGTTTTTGTGTTCGTCGGATGAAGTTTTTGAGCACAATTTCAATTTGGCCCAAGTGTGTTGTCCGTGGTCGTCCTCTACTGACTTTCAAATGTGGCTGAGGAGTATCACGCTCTGAAGATCTGGCTACCCCTTTTACCAATTTTCTATCATCCATTCTCTCTTTATCTGGCAAGAACGAGCGGCAATGAAATTCCGTGCTCCGCGACAATTAAGCCGCGACGATACTGTAAATACCGAACCTGACCTTACATCGTGTGATTTTTCATGCAGATAACTTTTGACTCCCACAATTATAAATTTGATGATTGTAAGGGTCACGATTTGTTTATATACTATTTTTATCAGTTGAGCCCCACTGAATGGCTATAGTTATGTAATCAGTATTTTCTTTTAAGTTTTATTTTGCTGTGTAGTGTCGGCTTAGAATAGCACTACCCCATTTCTACCCGCGGGTGATCGTAAGAGGCGACTAAGGGTATAGAGGCTTTTCAAGTGATTTTTGGACGATGTGGTTGGAGACCCGTCACCAAAAACATTTATTTCTACCATCTTTTCCCCACTTAACTTCCAAAAGTGGCTGAGGAAATTATCATTCTAAAGCTCTGGCTACCCCGTTTTGAGAATTATAGCCGTGAGTATATGTATGTATGTTTTATTTTGTATTATCAAAGGTTGATTGAATTTATTATGTTAGTGTATCATTATGTTGGTTGTATATATTATGAAGAAAATCTCTGCAGGGGTCATTAAGAAACTCAACTCAAACTTTCACCCCGTATAACCCCGAAGGGGTTGACAGAGGTACTAACACTTCTGAACATCAAGTGGGTACCCACGTTTTGCTTGTACAGTGTAGTAACGTGATAGGAAGCAGACCTATCGCGGTTTTGTACGAATACACTGTCATATGACTAAGTACAACTCGGTTTTCCCACGATGTTTTCTCTCGAAGTTAACAACCATGACACATTTACCACACATATACATACATACATACTCACGGATATAAATCCCCAATTCCTCAGCCACCTTTGGGAAGTTGAGTGGGGAAAAGATGATAAAATAAAGGTTGTTGGTGATGGGTGTCCATGTCCAACCGCATCGCCCAAAAATCCCTTAAAACGCCCCAAGTCCGTTAGTCGCCTCTTACGTACACCCACCGGAAGAAATGAGGTAGTGCTATTCTAAGCCGACACTACACAGCTACCACACAAATATTTTTAGAAAAGACAAATTGGTGTAGGCCCGACCCGGGATTTGAACTCTTCATCGTCTGCAACATAAGCGGCGTTCTACTCACTGAACTATCATGGTTGCAATAAAAAACGTTGTAAAAAAATACATATTATGTATAATGATAGCTATAAAACTAAATGTAAGATTTGTTTCTTATTTCAATCAATCCAAATCAATCAAATATTTTACATATTCAAGAAAAGTATCTAACGAGGACGTTGTATGATTTTTTTCAATCATTATTTTATTTTAATCTAATATATTGCAACATTTTATCAGACAGCTACATCATATAAAAAAGACGAAAAAAAAATAAAGCTAGTACTAGCTAAACCCTAGGTAGGATCATGAAAAATTTTAATTTAATATCCAATATTTTCATTCCAATACCATAAAATATTGAAACTAGATTAAATTATTGCAACGGGTTCCTTTTGATCACGATAGTATTACTTCGAACTTTTTCTAAGCTGAATTCCGGTATAAAGTAATAATCTGTATTGGATTGGATAACTATAAATAAATTTTGTTTTAACGAACTAAAAGAGCACACATATGGTTTTATGAAATAATTTTACTCTCTATGTAAGTAAATCGGAAATAAATATGTTTGCTACTAAAACCTACATACATACATACATATGCTCACGGCTATAAATCCCTAGAAGGGGTAGCCAGAGCTAAGGAATTAGAAATCCCTAAGCCACTTTTGGAAGTTGCATGGGGAAAAGATGGCAAAAATAAAGGTTGTTGGTGATGGGTCTCCAACCGCATCGCCCATAATATCCTTAAAAAGCCCCAATACCGTTAGTGGCCTCTTACGTACATCCACCGGAAGAAATGGGGTAGTGCTATTCTAAGCCGACACTACACAGCATAAAACCTAAGGTTGTTATATACATATACTCACTGGCTTGAATTATGAACTGCGTAGTGGCACTACCCCATTACTACCCGAGGATGTTTGTAAGAGGTGACTAAGGGTATTGGGGCTTTTTAAGTGATTTTAGGGCGATGCGGTTGGCGACATATCACCAAGAACTTATATTTCCTTTCCAAAAGTGGCTGAAAAATTACGTATTCTGACCCTTTTAAGATATTGAGAACCGTGAAAATATGTATCCCACCAAAAACATTTTCATGTAAAATGTTGCCAAGACGAGCCCATATGACTCGCTCTGTCAAAAAGTTATCAGATCTCATGTAGAGCCAAGCTTCTAACACTACACGCCCTAACTCTACAAGGCCTAACTTCACAAACTCTACACCTTAGTCAAAATATGTGGCTTGGCCATTTCGCTACATTCACATCGGCGTAAGGTGAAAAATCAATTCACTGTTCATTACTTTTGTGTTATACAATAGTTCTTGTAGTAACGAACGGCCAAGCCACATATTTTGACTAAGGTGTAGAGTTTGTGAAGTTAGGCCTTGTAGAGTTAGGGCGTGTAGTGTTAAAAGCTTGGCTCCACATGAGATCTGATAACTTTTTGACAGTGCGAGTCATATGGGCTCGTCTTGGCAACATTTTACATGAAAATGTTTTTGGTGGGATTTCATTTCTTTTTGTAAGTTGTTTGTAACAAATATTTTTTTTATTTTTTTCTTCTTTTTTTGGGGTGTATTTCTTGCACATCAGAGACGCCTTTTTTATAGCCCACTCTCTATCTTTGCCTTTTTTTTTGTTGATTTACTGTTTATAATAAGTGATAGATCAGATACTGTCGATATGTCTCAATATATGTCGATTTTTTTATTTATTTTTTATATAACAAGGAGTACCTATACATATATATATATCTGAGGGCACCAAGTTTTAGATTATTATTAGATTAGACCTCTAGCGTCATCAAAATTTAATCTTTTAAAATTACAGGTCTCATACAAACTACCATCCCCTAGTTTAAGGGGTTGGAGGATAAAAGTTACAAGTTTTATAATTTTTTTGTTGTTTGTGTGCTAATACTAGCTTATATACAAAATTTCAGCTTTCTAGGACATTAGGAAATACCTTAATAATTTTGATGATCATCAGTGAGTCAGTGACGAAATCAGCGTTTTTTAGATATAAATAAAATCTGAAGTATAAAAGCTAATGTAATTAAAACTTAATATGTTCAATAAGTCCGCTATTGACAATATATCCCGAAAATTTTGTTGATCTAGCATAACCCAAACCCAAGTTATGAGGGTTCAAAAAAACGACGAAGCGCTTCGAGAAAAGGTAGGTAGTGCCCGTGCGCTTCACTTGGCTCGTCTTGGCCGGGGCACTACCGTGCCCCCAGATGTAGAAATATTAAGAAGCTAAAATGTTGGTGGTGATGGTTCTATAACCGTATCACAAAACTTTTACATGTCAAACTCAAACAAAGTCGCCCTTTGTGATTCTCACAGGAAGATGTTAGTGCTACTCTAAACCGACAGTAAATTACAACTCGGTTTACGAAATTTTTCAACTGCATGAACGCAAATATTGAATTTAAGCATTTCGTATTAATTTATTATTGATAATAGACCATTGATTGTATAGAATTAAAGAAGCCATAAAAGTTATTTTTTTTATTGGTTGGATATCCACGGTTTCCCACTCTTTAAGTAATAGTAAAGATGAGGTAGCAAATATCGAAATTACCTGATTATTTGATAAGCTACGGCACCTGAGGCTTAAAATCTGTAACAAAAAGAAACATTATAAAATTTTATTAAAAAAAAAATATTAAAATTTTCAAAGGTAAAAAATTAAAAAAAAAATGATTTAAATTTTCTTCACATACATACATCATAATAACGGCTAAAATGCCAAGAATGAGTTGCCAGAAATTCAGAATTAGAAAATTGCCACGTTTGGAAGTTAACTGGTTTAAAGATAGTGAAAAAAAGAATGGTCATTGATGGGATGGCCACATTGCACATCGATCACTTATACAGCCCCATATCCCTACGTTACCTCTTACGACAATCGCCAGAAGAAATGTGTTATTGCTATTCTAAGCCAACACTGAACCCATTAAAACAAGAACTGTTAATAAACACTAACTGTATGTTGAGATGGTTTGGGCATATAGAGAGGATGGATGACAGTAAATTGGTAAAAGAGATCTATAGAGCCAATGTGGAAGGTAATGTTAGTAGAGGACGACCTCGGAGGACACATTTGGATCAAATAGAAAATGTACTCAAAAAGGCAGGTGTCTGTAGTACGAAGAATAAAAGAGCATGTATGAAAAGATTGATGGATGTGAATGAAGCTAGAGAGGTTTGCCAGGATCGTACAAAGTGGCGATCGATAGTCTCTGCCTACCCCAATGGGAATTAACGGCGTGAGAATATGTATGTATGTATGTTAGTACCGTGTTGTGAAGGCTTAGAATGTCACTACCCCTTTCTACACACGGGTGTCGTAAGAGGCAACTAAGGGTATGGGGCTTTTTAATGTGGTCCGGGCAATGCGGTTAGAGACCCATCACCAACGATACTATATTTCTACCATCTTGTCCCCTATCAACTTCCAAATCTGGCTGGGGAGTCTCTAGCTTTGAAGCTCTGGCTACCCCTTTTTGGTATTTATGGCCGTGTATTATGTATGTATTTTAACAAACAAGAACTGTCAGGTGCAGGTGCAGGTGGGATAATTGGTCTCTTTATTACATTTTAATTTTTTGCCTTATTTGTCTTATGCAAAAATCAAGACCATTTGAGAGAGATCAATTGTGTATGTACATGATAAATAATACAGGTCCGTTCGTACATATTCATTAAATAACCGTAACGAATAATCTGTAAAAATTACCATTCAGGGGTTGTCTGAAAGAAATTGCTTTTAGTGTAAAGACCGCCAATTGTACTTTTGTTTTTGTCCTAAAATTTTGTAAGTATTAATTTTTGATGCGCAATAAAGTATTTTCTGTTCTATTCAAATAGTTGCAGACAGTCTAACAACTAATACCGTAATTGCAGCCAAGACGGTGCTCTTTGAAGCATAAATCACCAAAGTTTTCCCATAATAAACATAAACATAAACGTTCACGCCGTTTATCCCCGAAGGGGTTGGCAGAGGTACCAATACTTCTGAACTCACATGGCAGCGCCATCTAGTGTCCAGAGAAGGTACCCACGTTTTGCTTAGACAGTGTACTTACGTGATAGGGGGCAGGCCTATCGCCGTTTTGTACGAATACACTGTCACATGACCCAGTCCCAACTCAGCCATGTGGGTTTCCTCACGATTTTTTCTCTCACCGTTAACAACCATGATAAATTAACCACACATATGACTTTTGAAAAGACAAATTGGAACTCACGTCCTTCAGTTTTCGGGCGGGTGTTCTACCCACTGGACTATCATGTCGCTTCCCATAATCTAGTGATTCAAACCCGCTTTATCCTTCCCTGTATTGTCTCACAAATCAAATTTGTGAGTTTAGGTGGGGATCGCATCTGAGACCTCCCATTTGTAAGCCAATCGCTTTACCACTAAACTACCGAGGCAGTTCCAAATCTTAATAAACATAGCAATATATTTAACCGCATCGTATTTCTAACTTCTTTATGACTCCTCCAAATAGAAGTTCTCTATCAAATATACGACCGACAGCTATAAAGCAAATAAAATTAAAGCAGTCACCATAAAAAAGATTTTAGTGTGGATAAGAATAAAATGGTTCTTAAAACTAGAGTTTTAAACTAGAATCACCCACAATTTTCAGTGAAAAATCACTAATTCTAGTACATTTGTAATAAAAGTCTAGTTTGATTCGAAGTTTAAAATGGAATGGGATTAGGGTCAACGACCAGAAGACTTAGCACAAGCGTTATTTTATCATTACTCGGTCGCTTAGAATGAGATAAAAGTATATGATACTGTGTCAGTGCAAAAGAGATAGCTGTTTATACCACGTGTTGTCTAGTTAATAAGTCGTTCGTGCAATGCAGGGGATGTAAGATATTTTTATTACATTATTTAAATGTAATACTTTCTTTATAATTTTGTATACTCACACCAAATCACAACTTTCTTGACAAACAGACATAACGAATCTATAAGAGCTTCTGGTAGACTGCAAACCCATAAAAAAGGAGATATTAATAATGCATTTACAAACTGTCCAAGCAAAACGTGGGTACTCTGAACGCCAGGTGACAATGTCACGTAATTTTCAGAATTATAAGTACTTCTGCCCGGCTAGTACGAGCGGTGTTTAAACTAGTTATCGCGTGGGATAAAGCAGCCATCTCTTACGCACTTACTTAGTATCGTATACTGCCATCTCATTCTAACCGTTATCGAGTCGATAAAATAGCGCTCGTGCTTGTCTTCTGCTAACTTATTCGGGGATATATGGCGTGAACGTTTGAGTTAAATGGTTTTATTAAAATAAAAAAGATTAGTGCTAAAGCAAAGCCAAGTACATATCGCTGTTATTCAAATAATTATATTAATTTCATTTTAATAAACAACGGTATGACTTTACTCGGTACAATGTTTATCATTTTATACTTTTCCAAGAAAACTCTCTAGAAGTAAACTATGAATTTGTGTCAAGTCTCTGAGTAATTGAACTTTAATGGAAATTGAATATAATATCGCATGTTACAGACCGCTAAGTGTTTCACAACCCTAATGGTATTAACCGGTGAAAACAGAAGGAGGTTTTCAATTTGACGAATTACTTATTAGTGTAGCATTTTTAAGGTTCTAAGCTAAAAAGACCTTTGACTTTTGAGCATAAGGTATCATTTTAGATAGATTAAATAACATAAATGTTCACGCCGAATATCCCCGAGGGGGTTGGCAGAGGTACTAATACTTCTGAACATCACGTGACTATGTCACCTGGTGTTCAGAGTACCCACGTTTTGCATGGACAGTGTACTCACGTGATAGGGGGCAGGCCTATCGCCGTTTTGTACGAATACACTGTCACATTACTAAGTACAACTCAGCCATGTGGGTTTCCTCACGATGTTTTCCCTCACCGTTAACAACCATGATAAATTAACCACACATATGTCTTTAGAAAAGACAAATTGATGTAGGCCCGACCCAGGATTTGAACACTAGTCGTTTGCACGATAACCGAGTGTTCTACCCACTGGGCTATCACGGTTGCTAGATAGATTAAAATGTAATATAATATTAAATAGAAATTTATATGTGTATTATATAATATTAAATATGTCGTTGAGTTAGTATCCGATAATAGAAGTCTTACATAGTTTGGGGCTAACTTGATCTGTGTATTATATGGCCGTATATATATTTATTACTGTTTCAGAGTAAAGTCCAGTGATCCAGACCAAAAGTTTCATTGTGTGTTTCAAAAGTCCTTGCATTCAGGATGATGAATTTATACATAAATACTCAAACTGTCAGTTCCTATTGGGATAGGCATTGACTATAGCACGCCACTTTGTTGTTGATTAATTTAAAATTGATTTATTACGTTACCCTACACCGAGAGCTATGAATTTCACTAAATTTTCCGTTTCTACTTTGTTTTAATTTAATTTTTAATATAATAATAATAATAAATGTAAAATAATAATAAAAATTTTCGGCTCTTGCTAACACTGAGTACTTGCACAGACACAACCAAGCAGCCAAAATCCTACATCAGGAGCTCGCTCTAAAATACGGACTCTTGCAACAGAGGCTGCCGTATTACAAGTATCTGCCGGAGCCAATCCTAGAAAACGACCGTGCCAAAATCTATTGGGACCGATCTGTTATCACGGACAGGACTATTTTAGCGAATAAGCCTGATATCGTGGTATGAGATCGGTCGCATTAAGAATTATAGGTAAGCCAAATTTCATACTTCTGCATACAATGATTTTGCTTTATGCATGTACATAGATAAATACATAGATTACTCTCAAACTCAAACGTTCACGCCGAATATCCCCAAAAGGGTTGTTAGAGGTACGATGTTTTATTTCCCTTACCGTTAACAACCATGATAAAGTAACCAAAAATATAACTTTAGAAAAGACAAATTGGTGTAGGTCCGATTAGGGGTTTGTACCCTCATCGTCTGCATAATAACCGGTGTTCTACCCACTGAGCTATCACAGTTATACATAATACATAACATAATACATAAACGTTCACGCCGTTTATCCCCGAAGGGGTTGGCAGAGGTACCAATACTCCTGAACTCACATGGCAAGCGCCATCTAGTTTCCAGAGAAGGTACTCACGTTTTGCTAAGACAGTGTACTCACGTGATAGGGGGCAGGCCTATCGCTGTTTTGTACGAATACACTGTCACATAACTAAGTACAACTCAGCCATGTGGGTTTCCTCACGATGTTTTCCCTCACCGTTAGCAACCATGATAAACATTATCACAGTTATACATTATTACATAATACTCGTTTTAATCAGCCGTTCCTGTTTACTCACACCCGCAGCTGCAATGCAACCAAATCGATATCCTAACAAGAAAATAACAATCGCTGACTGAAAACCATACCGTCATTTCACTGGAAAGCCTTGAAAAGTGTTTTGTCATGACCAAAAATCAATAATGTCTGCGAACTTGCTTAATGGTTTTTAACTGGAATCAAAATATCTTTAATCATAACTTTAGTCAAAAAGTATATATAAAATCATTTTTCATTTGAAGAAAGTTTATAAGTAAAACTAGTAATGGGATATTTATCTCATAACTGATGTTTTCGGTAGAGAAATTAATAAAAAAACATGTTTGAGAGGATTGATAATTGTAAGGAAGCTAGAGAGATACTCGTAATAGTGCAAATAGTCGAGAGTGGCGATTGAAATTTTGCCCACCCATCTTAATAAACTCATACATATACTCACGCCATTATTTACCATTGGGGCAGGCAGTCTTTCGATCGCCACTTTAAGCTATCTTTGCGAACTTCTTGAGATTCATTTACATTCATCCGTCTTTAGATACATGCCGTTTCATTCTTTAATTCGGCGTCTTTGGACGCCCACCATTTTCAGCATATTATCTATTCGATCTAAATATCACACACACTGTCTACACCTATGGAAATAAAGGGCGTGTGTAAAAGTAAATTAGTATTTACTATTATCCATTCAGATAATGTCCAAGATATTGACGTGAAACTCTGTTATGACACTCAGAACCACACATAATACGATGTTGAGTATATTTGTTTACTTATTATCGCCTCTTTGGGCCATTCAACAAGCTGAAATGACGTCATCGATGTTTCATAATCAGCAAACATGTGAGGAGCAAATTGATAAGGCCAATATTAGTAGAACATTTTAATTGTTTAATTGATTAAAAAATAAATAGACCTATGGAATAATTAGGCATTTGCTAACCTTGTAGTTGATATATTAGGTATCTTTCAATGTGACTGTGATTTTTTTTCACCACTACAATCTAGTTTCTTCCAGCGGATGTTGTACGATACGACTAAGACGACATTGCAAGCTTGAAACTCCTAATTTTGAAAAGATTCCGTGCTTTAGCGTTCAGCCGTTTGTTTCGGGTCTCATCACGGTAGTAGTCGTTAGTGCCAACCCAAAATACCAAAAAACGTCAAAAAGTTTATTTTTCAAAATTAAGGTAAAAACTATCATTTTATGAACGTCAAAATTTGTCTATTAATCATTAATCCGTTTCTTCGGAAGGTGTTCGTAAAGAGAAGAAGCAAGAAACTCTTTGCATTCACATTTTTATTTTTTTTATTTTATTTTTATTTTACTATCATACTATATCATCATTTCCTATCATACTATATACTATTCAACTATTTTTTTTCTGTGTAGTGTCGGCTAAGAGTAGCAGTGCAGTTGGAGACCAATTTCTAAAAACCTTGATTTTACTATCTTTTTCTTACTCAACTTCCAACAGCAGTTGAGGAATATCTTATTTTAAAGTGTTGGTTACCCTTTATAGGCATACATAGCCGTGAGTATATGTATATTATATGTATTTAAATTAAAGTAAAGCGATCGGTTTCAAATCTGGAGGTCTCGGGTTCAAATCCGGGGAAGGGGGTACATACATATATACATATACTCACGGCTATGAATCCCCAGAAGGGATAGCCAGAGCTAAGGAATTAGAAATTTCTCAGCCACTTTTGGAAGTTGCGTGGGGAAAAGATGGTAAAATAAACGTTGCTGGTGATGGGTCTCCAACCGCATCGCCCAAAAATCCCTTAAAAAGCCCCAAATCCGTTTGTCGCCTCTTACGTTAACCCACCGCAAGAAATGGGGTAGTGCTATTCTAATCCGACGCTATATAGCTATCTAAGCCGACACTTCAGAGCTAGGGAAGGGGGTAAGTTAACGAAATTAATTAGTAAGATTTAACCCAGTTTGAAAAGACATTACTCCTTGGCTGAAGTCCTCTGATAATCGAAAAATTTAAATGATTCGGTGCTTCGTCTTCGTCCAACCGTGCAGCCTTTGGGAGCATATTTAGATAGTATGGAATTGTGTTAAAACTCCCTGTGAAACTTTCCGTCCCACTCTAACTCACATGCATAGAGATTACAAATAATTTTGCACCAAATTCGTAGCGTCACATAACGCCATACGTGGCCAGTGTTAAATTATATAGGAACTAATCAACTTGACACGACCAATTCCATCGTAACTATGTTAACTACCAGACTAAGCCTTAATTGAAGTTGCGTACTGTATCTTAGTTAGTTATCAATCACAAGATGTCCAAACTTACGGGATTAACATGACATGCCCATTAATTGCTTTGTACATCGACTGAGACACCTGCCTAGCTATATTTACGACTATATTATCTTAATCATGAGGTATACATTTTAAACTACTACTACTACTATTAAAAGTTGAAAGGGCAAAAGAAAAAAAAAGATTGCATGTGTTGGGTTTGCACTTTCAAAGCCTAATAATCGTTTGAAAGCGCCTATACTTTAATTCATCGTAAAGATGATGTACCGATGTTACCTAGTAACGTAAGTTCCATGATTTAAATATTTTTGTTCATGAAAACCTCATGTGGAGATTATTACTAATAACATAACATAAACGTGCACGCCGAATATCCCCGAAGGGGTTGGCAGAGGTACTAATTCTTCTGAACATCACGTGACTTTGTCACCTGGTGTTCAGAGTACCCACGTTTTGCATGGACAGTGTACTCACGCGATAGGGGGAACCGTGATAGCCCAATGGGTAGAACACTCGGTTATCGTGCAAACGACTAGTGTTCAAATCCTTCATGATTACATTCCATTACATTCAATGATTTATTTATTCCACAATAAACTCTCTTAAAAAGTTTATCCTTATTGCGCTGCAATAATCTTATAGTTGTAACTTAACTAGATATTTGATTGCCAAAATGGTCTTTTTTCCTTCGACATAAGAGGTGACTAAGGGCATTGAGGCGTTCTTTTAGTTTTTTGTTGGGCGATGCGGTTGGAGACCCATTACTAACAACCTTGATATTTCAGTCTTTTTATCACTCAACTCCTTTTTTTTTCTTCAAAGGGATTTATAGCAATGAGTATATGTTGTATGTTTTCATTATCCTCACGTAACGTAGTTTAGTTTTTGATAAAACTTATGTTTATAAGGTAGAAATAATATATAACATAAACATAAACGTTCACGCCGAATATCCCCGAAGGGGTTGGCAGTGGTACTAATACTTCTGAACATCACGTGACTTTGTCACCTGGTGTTCAGAGTACCCACGTTTTGCATGGACAGTGTACTCACGCGATAGGGGGAACCGTGATAGCCCAATGGGTAGAACACTCGGTTATCGTGCAAACGACTAGTGTTCAAATCCTGGGTCGGGCCTACACCAATTTGTCTTTTCTAAAGACATATGAGTGGTTAATTTATCATGGTTGTTAACGGTGAGGGAAAAAATCGTGAGGAAACCCACATGGCTGAGTTGTACTTAGTCATGTGACAGTGTATTCGTACAAATAATATATATGTATGTATATATATGATAAATATCTTTACTAAATTGCGCATGTCAATGTATGGGAATTTCAATGAAAACTTGCATGTTGCAATATGGTAACAGGATGTAAGCACTTTACTTCCTGTAATTTCAGCATGAAGTCCGTTGCCGACCTAGTTTCTTAAAAAATTAATGGCGATAGATAAAATTGCTATGAAACCCACATGGGTAAGTTTTATACATAGTTGTATAAACTCACGGTATTAGTTTCCATTTGGGTAGACAAAAACGACCGCAACTTTTTACGGGTCTAGAAAACCTTTCGAGTTTCATATGCATTCATCAATCTTTTCAGTAGCATTTCTGTTATATTTAGTAATTTAGCCTATTATCTACCTGTTCCTTTCAATATAACAAAACCGAACGATACTCCAACCTCTAATCGAACGATCGATAGCTAACGAACATCTTGAATCGAGTGTACCGATGAAATTACTGTATTGAGGACCGATCACAATTAGTTCTGTCCTAGTCTTCATTAATTGAGACATGGTTTAGACAATTAGTTTGTGTCAGGGAAAACTTGAGACAATACAGAGTGGTGAGTGGTTGCATTCATCAATTTTTTCATACATTCCTTTCAATGTTATTATTATGTTGTTTTTAGATATCTAATGGTATGTATGTACGTATATATCACGTGAATAATAGAAGTGTAAGTACCTCTGCTACCCATCCAGGAATATATGGTGTAAACAATAACTAAAGTAGAATTGTTCAGTAGCAATTCTGTTATATTTAGCAATTTAGCCAATTATCTATCTGTTCCTTTCAATGTAACAAAACCGAACGATTCTCCAACCTCTAATCGAACGATCGATAGCTAACGAACCTCTTGAATCGAGTGTACCGATGAAATTACTGTGTTGAGGACCGATCACAATTAGTTCTGTCCTAGTCTTCATTAATTGAGACATGGTTTAGACAATTAGTTTGTGTCAGGGAAAACTTGAGACAAAACAGAGTGGTGAGTGGTTAGTGGCTTAGAATAGCACTATCCCATTTCTACGAAAGGGTGACCGTAAGAGGCAACTAAATATTTTGGTAATTTTACGTGATTTTCGGGCGATGCCGTTGAAGACCCAGCACCAACAACCTTAATTGTAGAGTCTTTTCCTAACTTCTAAAGATGAATCGTTGACTCAAAATTCAGTTTCATTTAGCCATTTGTTCTGTTATCTATCTGTTCCTTTCAATATAACAAAACCGAACGATACTCCAACCTCTAATCGAACGATCGATAGCTAACGAACATCTTGAATCGAGTGTACCGATGAAATTACTGTGTTGAGGACCGATCACAATTAGTTCTGTTCTAGTCTTCATTAATTGAGACATGGCTAAGACAATTAGTTTTGTGCCAGGGAAAATTTGAGACTACAGAGCGGTTATAACTAACTTACTATATATGACGACATGATAGTCCAGTGGGTAGAACACCCGCCCGAAAACAGAAGGGCGTGAGTTCCAATCCTGGGTCGGGCCTACACCAATTTGTCTTTTCTAAAGTCACATGTGTGGTTAATTAATCATGGTTGTTAACGGTGAGGGAAAACATCGTGAGGAAACCCACATGGCTGAGTTGTACTTAGTCATGTGACAGTGTATTCGTACAAAGCGGCGATAGGCCTGCCCCCTATCACGTGAGTACACTGTCTAAGCAAAACGTGGGTACCTTCTCTGGAAACTAGATGGCGCTGCCATGTGAGTTTAGAAGTATTGGTACCTCTGCCAACGCCTTCGGGGATAAACGGTGTGAACGTTTATGTTATGTTATGTATGTAGAATGTATATCTTACACGCATGTGTGATTGATGTTGAGTTGATTTGTTTTATTGTAACTCGATTGACTTACAATTATTTTGATCATTTGCGTTTCTCAGTAAACTCATAAATATTTTTCCACATAACCTAGCCAAGCATGTATATACTAAGGCAATTAATAAAAAAGGCAACAAAAGCTTCAGAAGTTGAAAACTTCTCAGCCACTTTTGTAAGTTTATAAATCGCCGCTTACGGCACCCGAGGGAAAAAATAGGGAAGTGGTATTCGAAGCCGACAATACATAGCTTTTTTTATTATTTATTAATTTGGTTAAAATCAAAATAGCCACTACAATTAAAATCAACAGTTTATTAATATTCTCGGTAACAAACAACTTAATTGATTACATAATTTAATTAGCAAAGTAAATAAAATAGAGAGGTTTATAGGAATACATCTGCCAAAAGTAGAAACACTAGGTTTTTGAATACATTCTTTATTTACATAACTTTAATACAGATAATTCTTTTGTGATGCAATTTTTCTCACTAATTAACTTTCATAAAAGGGTAGCGAACGGCTTATTGTAAAGCTTTATATACTCCTCATTTGGAATGTATAGCCGTAGGAATAAAGACCAAGGGTGTATGGATAATATCATCCGACACAGAATTAAGGCTTAATTGTTGTGTAGTGTCAGCTTAGAATAGCACTACCCCTTTTCTTCCGGTGGGTGTACGTATGAGGCGACTAACGGTATTGGGGATTTTTAAGGGATTTTTGGGCGATGCGGTTGGAGACCCATCACCA
Organism: Bedellia somnulentella; assembly: GCA_963576735.1. Lineage (NCBI taxonomy): Eukaryota > Metazoa > Arthropoda > Insecta > Lepidoptera > Bedelliidae > Bedellia > Bedellia somnulentella. The sequence goes on along the minus strand of OY755192.1, from coordinate 3,610,747 downwards.
ACAAACTTTATTTGACCATCTTTTCCCAACGCAACTTCCAAAAGTGGCTGAGGAATTTCTAATTCCTTAGCTCTGGCTATCCCTTCTAGGGATTTATAGCCGTGAGTATATCTATGTACAGAATTAAGGTTGGGAATAAAAATAGATACGTCCAACGCACACCTCTTTATCTGCTCTCTATGATAAATTCGACTTTGGTGTACATGAAACCTCATGTAGGTGCATAGACCCGAATGTCGCGGGTTCAGTGCTGTTGGTGTCGAAATTTTTTTTTCCTTGATTGATTAAAAAAATGCTTTCATGCTAAGTAATTCTAAAAAATCCTTTCTAAGTTTTAACTAAACCGAAAGATAGATGATAGATATGAAAGCAAAATAGGAAATAGTGTATCACCCCAACAGAAAATAATGGCATGAGTAAAAATTAATGTAATTAATGAACACTTAAGGGTCTTCAAGAACGTGTTAATCACGTGTTACCTTAAATTTTACTAAACTTTGCAAAGATTATTAAGGTCTTATTTAGACTAAATAGAGAATGTGCTCAAAAAGGCAGTTGCCCGAAGTATGAAGAATAAAAGAGCATGTATGAAAAGATTGATGGATGTGAACGAAGCTAGAGAGGTTTGCCAGAATCGTACAAAGTGGGCATCGATAGTCTGCCTACCCCAATTGAAACAAACGGCGTGAGAACATATATATACATTCATACATACATATACTCACGGCTATAAATCCCTAGAAGGGGTAGCCAGAGCTAAGGAATTCGAAATTCCCCAGCCACATTTGGAAGATGCGTGGGGAAAAGATGGTAAAATAAAGGTTATTGGTGATGGGTCTCCAACCGCATCGCCCAAAAATCCCTTAAAAAGCCCCAATACCGTTAGTCGCCTCTTACGTACACCCACCGGAAGAAATGGGGTAGTGCTATTCTAAGCCGACACTACACAGCAAATATATATGTATGTCAACTCTACAGTATGTAACATTTGCTACATATAACCAAATTACAAAAGTCATTGAATAAAACATAATGAGTATACGCTAACAATAACATGAGGTACAAGGGTTGGGTCATATGAACCAAATGAGTCCTAATAGACAGACTAAAATTGTGACTATGATTTGTGATATTTTTAAGACTATATGTTTTTGATTTATATATTCTGTATGATTTTTTTTCAATAACAATTAAATTTTCTTTTTATTTCCGATATATTTTGCAATTTCAAGGTCTGAACATGATGCAGTTTACTTACTAGTTTGTTTAAGATGTAGTTTTGTAAAGTAATCAAAATGATATGATACTGCTCTTATTAAATGAACAAAAGAAACGGAATTTCGCTAACTAACACACACACAACAATCATGTAAGAAAAATAATATATAAAATTAACAATAAAACTAAATTGAAAAGCAAATTACATATATTATTTTTGTTTAAGTGCAACACGCACTAGAAAAACACAAGCAAATGAACATGAAATGTAATCATTGAATAACTCATAGCATAGCTTACTATAACTTTTTATATAAATATATTTTAATAAATACAGCTTTGAACTCAAACATCGAATCCACTTATATTTGGACAATATAAACTCAGTTAAAGAAATTCGGTATGCAAAGTTTTACTAAAGTGATGCTGATTACAAAACCATTTCGAGATATTATGGTTCTAAACAATATTTTCTTGAAATTATATCAATTGAAGCTAAGATGACTGTTATTTTATCAAAAAACTGTAACAGTGTTTGAACTTCAATGTTGTTGCAAAGACATACGGTTTTACAGTTTATTAATAAAATATCGAAAATCATAGGTTTGTTTAGTATAATATCGTAATAATTTCATTTGACATTACAAATTCGTGATATGTTTTGCAATCAGCAACATTTTTATAAAACATTTCGCTTCATTTGCATGTCGCTACGTGATTTTATCGATCGATGACGACATTAAGTATAAAAGTTGAACAATCTTTAAAAAATCATAACTCTACAATTGCTCATTTTAAATGGAAAATATTCAAATTAGTCTTTTATTTTCGTGTTTACTATCGAATAAAAATATTTAATAAATACCAAAAAAAACTTTGCATACCGAATTGTTTGAACTCTAATAAGATGTTATTATTGATGACGTTATTATTGAAATTCAAATTCACGTACTTTCTTTTACGTCAATAAAAAATCTTCTGAATTTTTAATCAAAGTAAGTAAAGATCCGTATCATATTCCTTTATTGTTAGAGATAGGTTATAATAAACAATGTGACGTGTGAAATTTACTTATAGCGATAACAGATTCTTAGTCATTCTGTGCAGATATTCAGAATAAAGATTCATGACGTCAATACATGCTATTTACACGTACATATCACTTACAATTTTGTTACCTAGCGATCAGGAGGCCTAAGACACGTTTTTTAACAGACGTTTAAGTAGTGTTTGCGTTTCCTACTCGAGGTCGCGGCTTCGATTCCCACCTGTGTCGAGATTTTTATTTCCTTTATTTATTAGGATATATTTGGTAGTGTAGTTCATGAATAGAATTACATTAACCCATGTATTCCTACAGATAGACGTTGTGCTAGGTTTCTTAGTGTTTTTGGGCTTTTTAAGTGATTTTGTGCGATTTGGCCCGTGACTCATCTCCAACCCTTGTTTTATTTTACTATATTTTCACCACTTATCTTTCAGAAGCTAAGGATATTCTATTTTCGGAGATTTGGCTACCCTTTCAAGAGAATTTATAGCCATTAGACTTACTTACTTAGTTATATCTATCTATACTTATAATAAATCTGTAGAGAGGTCAACTCTGTACATTAAATATATTTTCAAAATAACTATCAGGTGGTGATCAGTGATCGATACTGATGCCAAAAATGAAATCAGTAAAATTTTTGTCTGTCTGTCTGTCTGTCTGTCGGTTTGTATGTTCCTTATGGAAACAAAAACTACTCGACGGATTGTAACGAAACTTAGTATAATTTATTCTTCATACTCCTGGACAGGTTATAGTGTACTTTTCAGCAGAGTGGTGAAGGGGAATTTTGGGAAATTTCGGGAAAACGGGGAAAGTTACTCCATTTTTTAAGCTTCCGTCGCGTGTGCAGCCTTAACGGGTATAGTTACATAGAAATCATGTATGGCGGAAATATTCTAAATAAAAGTGTCTAAAAAATATCCTTGAACAGCATATGTCTATCTTTTATGGTTGACTCACAATAACACGTGTAACTCCTGATAGCTTAGCAGTTCGGAGCATTCTGATTTTATTTGTTTACTCTAACGTTTATAGTTCTCTCATTCATCTCTCATTTTTTTTACATTAAAACCTATTCAATAAAAAAAGAACCATAGAAATCGGTAGATAAACACCAAACTTATACATGAAATAAGCCATCGCGTCCTATCGTCGCACGTGTATACTGAATCATGCTATAAGGATTATTTTTTTAGAAATGGTTGCTCGGGTAAAAGATAGCCGTGAGTATAGTATGATGTATGCAAAGTTTGTAACTCTGATTGTTTGTTTGCATGGGACTATTTTCGGAGATACTGAACCGTTCATTAAAGCGCTTTCACAATCACAAAGCTTCACTATTCAGGAGTGCTATAAGTTGCGCCAAATTTCACAAAGGTTGAGCAATGATTGAAGAAACCTGAGATATTTTTAAAACTACGCTACCCTTGCGAAGCTGGGCCGATCCACTAGTAGATAACTTAGTAAAAAATGGCTAATAAAATACAGTTATTATAAACAACTACTTTCGTATTTCTTACTAATTTCATCAGCTACGGAATACATCATGGTTAACGCGCAAAATTTAAAATTTTTCTTACTTGATGTTCAATCCTTCAGGAACAATGTATGGATTGTATGGATAGTAATAGTAATAAAATATCTGACTCCAGGATATATTGCGAGTATTGATGAATAATTACACCGTGGCCGAAATAATGTTAACAGTAACAAGAATCGTACGCAAGTGGCCATGAATAAGTGGGTAGCATGACGCACTACCCTCAAACGTTTTATAATAATTTCCGAGCACTAGTGATGTGCCGGAACACTTGACATTGATTATTTTTTAGTTACTATGAGGTCGCAAACACAATTATAAGCCTGCATTGCACAAACTGTCAAGAAAATAGTCCTTGAATAGTTCAAGTTAACGAAAGTGTTGGGTTATTTTAATTTAGCATAAGCTTACGTGGTTAAAAAAATCTTTGTACGAACGATATACTATATTTTTACAATATTGAATATATTTTTCCATCTCTAATGTCAAAAGTAACAAGGATATTTTGATTTCGTATTTTTAGTAACCTCTTTTGAGTTTAAGGCCATAAAATAATATTTTAATTTTAATTTTAGCCGCTATTTATTGCTAATCAGTTTGGTACGTACAAAGCCCAACACTAAAATTTTGCTCAAAATATTTTCTCAAACACATAAAGAAATCAGAATGTATAATGGCATTGACGTTTAACCTCCTAACTTTAGTTTGGATTTTGAACCAACTGAGAGCAGTTAATGATTTAAAACCTAAATATTTAGTTTTTAAATTAATTTATATACGTAAATAACTAATATTTTATTTTTATAAATTAAGATGTGTGAAAATTATTTGGACATATTTAATAAGAAATCGGAACGTAAAGGAGTAAATATTTGAAGGTAATTTTAGGTGGATCCGACGGAAAATTTATGACCCTAAGTCTGATAAAAAATACACGTAATAGTTTCATATTTTCTAAGGTTTTTAAATTTCCGATATACGGAGGACACACCTGGACCAAATAGAGTGTGTGCTCAAAAAGGCCGGCGTCCGAAGTATGAAGAATAAAAGAGCATGTATGAGAAGAATGATGAATGTAACAGAAGCAAAAGTGATTTGCCTGGATCGTACAAAGTGGCGATCGATAGTCTCTGCCTACCCCAATGGGAACAATGGGCGTGAGTATAAGTAAGTAAGTATTTAAATATTCTTCACTGGCTTTATTATCGGTCTCCGTAAATCGACTTAACAGACAACTTATTTTGCCATTTTTCTCCTCACACTAAGAAAAGCCTCTTTTGTGATTATGGGCGTGAATATAAACTAAAAATTATTGAAGACAAATACCTTTATTATTTTCCACAAAACTTAAGGCTAACGAAGCGCTTAATGGTCACCCTATCCCGAGCCATCCCAATACCTTCTTAAGCGACACTCTAGTCTCCATTGTTTGTACAAGTGTACAAACATCCATGTTGGATCTTTAGAATTAGGATCCTAACTTGAACCCTCGTTTGAATTCTAAAATTCCAAAAGGACAAATGGTAAGTTACCGAAGAGATAACCTTAGTTTAGTTGGTCACAAGTTGTTAGTAAATTTTAAGCGCAATAAATACACACGGAGCCCGCCAGGCCGCCGACATTGCCCGGCGGCACGACCCAGCGGTCTGAGATGAAATAATAATGTCTTAACTATGTGTGAAAACTAGACTGACGCCAAAAGTTGCCGACATATATCGGTGACTCGGCGAGCTCAGTGTGTATTGCGCCCCTTAAAATAAAATGCTGATATAAAATTACTGTATTTTTTTAGCGACGTATTGGCTGAATAATCATGATGGCGATGATTAGTTTTTAGGGTGCCAAACCATCTGAATATTTTTGATGAATATGATTTTGCTCGTATGTTAAAATAATATAATCATACATAAAACTTGTCTCAGTACAATATCTCGTTACATATTGGGTGGTGGTCATTAGTATATGAAATGTCGATATCCTTTTACTTTTAACATTATATTCCAATCACATTCGGATGAATTGTCTTCCATATATTTATCCCTAGTAGCCCGCCACTCACATCGTAGTTCCGTCCTCCATCTTTTTTCTCAATCCCGCACATCAATACCAAAACAATACAACATCAGTTCGAGTTAGCAACTAATAAGTTGGTCTGAGATAAAACATATTATGAAAACAGTTACCTATCCACTCTAAAATACAATCACAATATGAATCAAATTGTTATCAAACCAATTTATACACGGTTCGACTTCAGTTTGAGTTATTCTATCTAAATTATGAAACAGTCATTCGTATCGTTGATACAAATTTATACATGAACACATAAACTGGCTTGACACTAAACTAATTATCCTAACATACAAGACTACAAAAGCATTGACACAGAACGAATGTTTCATATTACCAACAGAAGGTTAGAGATTCAATCTCCGTGCAATGAAGGCATCTCTGATTGTATTACAATACAATCATTATGTCTTATACAGTTTTAATAAATTAATTATATAAAAACTAACTTCACCTTTAATGAAGAAAATTAAATTTTTGATTATATAATTGTCCAGAGAACGAAGAAAGAAGGGTTTGTATGAGCTGAAGAGGTTTGCCAGGATCGTACAAAGTGGCAATCGATAGTCACTACCTACCCCAATGGGAACTAATGGCGTGAGTTTATAATTAACTAGTCAAAAGTAAAGTATTTTTTCTTAGAAATAAAGTGGTATAGTATCAGTTTAGACAAGGCAACTAAGGGTATTGAATGGAAGCTTTTCAATTAATTTTATAAGCGATGTGATTGGAGGCTTTTCAACCATATACTTTTTATGAAAATCATATACCCATTCAACTTACCAAAGTGGCTGAATAATTATCATTTCCCCTTTTTTGCGTTACACAGCCCAAGGACTACTACTCACGCCGAGAACGATAATTAGCATACTGATCTCTTCTACCCATATTAACATTTATTTCTTTCTCCCTCGCACGATCGAATATTCGGATTTTGATATGTATAGAACACCAATATTATTGGCGCTTTCTATTCGATGAAAACAACGACAACTACGGAGGTATCGTTGGATTCGGCGAATATCACCATAACATAAACGTTCACGCCGAATATCCCCGAAGGGGTTGGCAGAGGTACTAATACTTCTGAACAACACGTGACATTGTCACCTGGTGTACAGAGTACCCACGTTTTGCATGGACAGTGTACTCACGTGATAGGGGGCAGGCCTATCGCCGTTTTGTACGAATACACTGTCACATGACTAAGTACAACTCAGCCATGTGGGTTTCCTCACGATGTTTTCCCTCACCGTTAACAACCGTGATAAATTAACCACACATATGTCTTTATAAAAGACAAATTGGTGTAGGCCCGACTCGGGACGTGCAAACGTGCAATATCACCATGTATTCTTATATATAAGAGATGTCAAAATTACAAATATTCGATCGTGTTAGCGGGAAATAAATAAATTTTAATAATATGGATAAAAAGATATAAGTATGCCTATCATCGTTCTCGATATGCAGAGTTGACGCTCTGAGTAATGTATATCTATGCACTGAAATCAAAAAGTGTCGGCTTGCCGTGTAGTGTCGGCTTAGAATAGCAATACCCCGTTTCTACCGATGGGTGTACGTAGGAGGCGACTAACGGTATTGGGGCTTTTAAGGGATTATTGGGCGATGCGGTTGGAGACCCATCACCAACAACATTTACTTTTACCATCTTTTCCCCACTCACATTTCCAAAAGTGGCTAAGGAATTTCTAATTCCTTAGCTCTGGCTATCTCTTCTAGAGATTTATAGCCGTGAGTATATGTTATGTTATGAAATCAAAAACTATTGGGCGTAAGATTTAATTGCGGTTTATATTTTAATAGAAGTATATAAATCAGGCAAAACTTGGACCTCTTGTTACAAATTCACTTCGTGTTCAAAGCTGACAGGAATCGTAAGATCTGATTGGAAATTGAAATTCCGTTTCGATACAAATTTATACCTATTGAATTTAAACTTTTAATTTAATACAACTTTGGCCCTTGAGTTTTGATTGATTTTATTGAAGTTGGTGGCAAAACTTTCTTAATGCTACAATGTGCCGAAAGCATTTCGAATCAATAACTTAGCAATTTCGATTCGATATCATACTTTATCAGTATAAAAAGAAATAATATGGAGCAAGAAAACAAAAGCTTATTTATGTAGTAAGGTTATTTATATATAATAGAAAAATATTTATTTCACATCATAAAACAATTATAGAGCATGTATAAAAATATGGATGTAGACGAAGCTAGAGAGGTTTGCCAGAATCGTACAAAGTGGCGATCACTAGTTTCTGCCTACCCCAAATGGGAATTAACGGCGTGAGTATATGTATGTATGGAAAAGAATTATGAATAATTATTTGATTGATAGAACAAGATGAAAGTTACGAATGGTTGATGGGTGATGCGGTCAAGACCTCATAAAAAAAGATTTTAAAACGCCCTGCCCACTCCTTTATAATTATTTAGCTCTAACTACCCTTTTTTGGTATTTATAGCCTTAAATAAATGTTTGTATGTAACATAATGAGTTTTTTTTGCTATAATACAGTGTGGGAACAGCAAAGATATACTGACCAGTACATCCTGCTGTGTACCAACTTAGAATTTGTATTTATGTTTAGCTAGAGAAACATTTCGATACCGCGATGTACGATTTTTTTATGACGCTGCTAGTGTGCGAGTGAGTTCGCCGTCTAGCGGACGCCACAACTGTATAGTACAAATTATATTACCATGAACTTCAGTCAAGAACCGACGCAATGTTATCGAGTTTTAAATGAAGCGCCCATGACATTGGTGCATTAATTAACATACAATGCGTTTGTAACATTATGTATTATGTTGTATAATTAATTACAGTGGATAACTTACGACCTTCGTTGTTTAGTAGCGAAAATTCTGGCCATTTATACAAGCATGGGTTCAAATCCTTGATCGAAGATAATAATTTTTTGATAAATTATATTTTTAGCTCTGTAATGTATTAGTAGTGTCGTGTAGTGTCGGCTTAGAATAGCACTACCCCGTTTCTACCGATGGGTGTACGTAAGAGGCGACTAACGGTATTGGGGCTTTTAAGGGATTTTTGGGCGATGCGGTTGGAGACCCATCACCAACAACCTTTATTTTACCATCTTCTCCCCACTCAACTTTCCAAAAGTGGCTGAGGAATTTCTAATTCCTTAGCTCTGGCTACCCATTCTAGGGATTTACAGCCGTGAGTATATGTATGTATGTAATGTATTACAATAACAATAACCTTTTTTTCTCACGGGTTCCGGAAGAGGCGACTAAGGTTATTAGGGCTTGTTAAGTGGTTTTGGATTATACACTTGGTGCCTCCCGGGTCTCAAACTCACACTCAAACGATCACGCCGTATATCTCCGAAGATGTTGGCAGAGGTACAAATACTTCGGAATATCAAAGTAAAAATGTCATTTTCCAGAAAAGCGTTAGAGATACCCTTGTCCCTATAGACTATACATTCAAGTAAAATAGTTTTTTTTTTTTTCTATAAATTATTTTCTTACTTCTTTAAAGTAAAGTAAAAAGTAAAAGTAAAAATACATTTATTAAAAGAAATACAGCTTTGTCCATTAACAGGGGTTCCCAAACTAGGCACAGCCTGTATCTTGGGAAACCAATTAAATATCTTATTATAATAGAGTATGCGCTTCAAATTTAAATAAGTAATAACAATAAAATTAAATTAACACTACAAGAAGAAGGTACACACACATACCTACATGTGCATATATATAATATAAAAATAAAAGAATCAAATTTAATATTAGTAATAAAAATAAAATAAAAACGTAGTCGTTGTTAGTGTGTTAGTGAGGGTGTTATAAATATTCATAAATACGGTAAGAAAACACCTACGACCTACATAAATTTTTGAGGCATATATATAATTTTGTGATATTATTGTTTATTAGTAAATGTTGTATAATTTATCATGTTAAATTGTTATTATTGACTCTGTACTCTCGTAATCCATAGAACTTAACCATCGCGTCAACTTAGATTTTAGTATAACTAAGGAGTCTTCTTTTTTAATACTACACTTCTTAACTGCTTTATTGTAAATGTGAGCATATGCAAAACTCCCGATGCGTTTGGCTAAGTTAGAACTTACGATAGGCATGACAAATTGATGAACCCGATTTGATTTAAGCAAAGTCAAATCGGTTGGTTTACCCAAATTTTTGTGCATAGTAAGGCATATTTTTTGGAAATAGAGCTGTCTTACCGTGAGAACTTCGGCTAGCTTGAATAATTCCTCCGTAGGGTGGGTCATGGGTTTGCGGTACATAGTCTTCAGCAATGCTCTTTGCGCCCTCTCCAACTGAATGAGCACTGATTTAGCTGCCCCTCCCCAGACCTCTATACAATAGTTAAGCAAGGATTGGCACAGCGCATAATAGACTTGCTTCATAATATGTATGTCAGCAGAACTTCGGAGGAGTTTCATGACCCCGGTGAGGCTCCTGACTCGTTTGGAGATTTTACCTATGTGGGCCTCGAAAGTAAGACGTTCGTCCAGAATGAGACCCAAGTATCTAATTTCTTTGGTCCGGTTGATTTGTATGCAGTCGCAAGGTTGGCTTCCACTTCCACCATTTCTGCAGCTGTGCATGGTTAGGGAGTACAAAGAGTCTGGCCTGGATATGGCTGTTTTGTAAAAGCACATAAATTGTGTCTTCTGGGTGTTAAGAGTTAGTAAATTTTGTTGTAGCCATTCCTTCATCTTAGATAGTCCCTTCTCCGCAGCAGTCTTTGCTTCATTCCAAGTTGGGCCATGAAACATAATAGCGGTGTCATCTGCGTAACAAACTATTTGCGCACTCTCAAGATCAACGTTTTGGATCGAGTTTAAGTATGTTAAGAATAGAGTAGGACCCAGTATACTCCCTTGTGGGACTCCGAAGTCAATATGGCAAATATCACTTTGAAATGACTCTATTCTGGTGACTTGACTCCTTAATTCTAAATAGCTTTTAAACCAACTGAGAGCTGTACCCCGTATACCTAGTGTTTCTAGTTTTCTAAACAGTATTAAAGATGAGACAGTATCGAAGGCTTTTGATAAGTCTAAGAAAACCACTATACATTTCTGTCCCCCATCCAAGACTTTCACAATTTTATTGGTAAGGTGTTTTGTTGCATCAACTGTTGACTTATTACGTCTAAATCCAAATTGAACCGAAGAAAGTAGTCTGTTTGATTCTAGGTAGTCAACTAGCCTTTTATTAACAATTTTCTCTAAGAGCTTGGACAGAATACACAGTAAAGATATAGGGCGGTAGTTAGAAGGGTCTTCTTTGGGACCGTTTTTGTGAATGGGTGAAACGGCGGCAGTTTTCCACGTATTTGGAAAGGTACCAGAAGTCAGGCTAAGGTTGAAAATATGTGTAAGAGGCTCCACTATATGATTTTTCAGAATTTTTATTAGACTACCACTGATACCGTCGATCCCAGGAGCACTATCTTCCTTGATAAGAGATATTAGGTTAGCCACCTCGTTCTGGTCGGTTGGTGACATGAAAAAAGAGGAACACGGGCCATTGTTTGTAGAAACGGAATATGCTAATTCATGCTCTGATGAATTTGTATTTTCAAGGATTCTTTTTGCTAGTGTTGAACCAATAGAGGAGAAATATTGGTTACACTTGTTAAGTGGATTTTCCGTGCATTGAGTTTTGTCATATAATTCTTTAGCTGGGTTGGATCGGTTGAGTTTAAGGTGACAGATCCTTTTTATAGCTTGCCATGTTTTTTTGGAGTTGCCTTTGTTCTTGTCTAGTAATTCTTTTTCGTAGTTGCATTTGGTTTTACGAAGCAGATCTATAAAAAAGTTTCTGTATCTTTTGTAGGATACATTTAGAATCATGTCTTCTGGGTGCTTCTTTACTAACATATGGAGGTGATCTTTATGTCTAGCACATCTTAATAGACCAGGGGACATCCAAGGCTCAATTGTGTATTTAGATTTACTTACTTTCTTTAATGATTTGTGTTTATTTACTTATTTTGTATACTTTTTTAGTGTTAAGTTTTTTTTAATAATTATGTTTGTGTATAATTTTAATTTGGAAATCAATGTAAAAATCGAGAAAGGTCACCCGCAATACAGGTTTTACCTAGTGCAGGAGCCATTGGAAAAATCACTATGTAGTTCAAAATGCGCAATAATTTTTTTTTTCAGGATATATAACAGTGAGCACGTAAAAATAGGTGTAATTATCTAGGCTTATTCCATATGAACATGAACATTGACAACTCAAATACTAATCAATTATTCAAGCTACATTCATTACTCGCTACAACTTCAAAGTTAAGTAAAATTCCAATTTAATTGTTAAGAGAAAACAGGAGGGGCCCGCTAATGTAATTCAACGGAATCTTTATTTGAACAGTCCTCCGCCACGTCGTTAAAAGTTACAGCCTTTATTTGAGTTTCATCAATAGATAAAGCCTTCGGTCGCTTTGTGACTTCCTTGTTCGAGGTTTGCCTGCAAAGCCTTTTGAATAGGTTACATATCTGATTGATGAGGATAGAACTTTAACCCAAAATAAGTTCTACCCCATAGAGTGTGTGTGACTTTGATCTTGATACATTTCTAGTTTTCTTTGGCGACTTTAGATACTTATTTGTACACCTTTTTACCTATCATATTATAGATAGGTATATACTCCATCCATTAACTCTTATCTTTTTATTGGATTTTTTGGCGATGCGGTTGGAGACCCATCACCAAAAACCTTTATTTTTACCATCTTTTCCCCACTCAACTTCCAAAAGTGGCTGAGGAAATTATAATTCCTTAGCTCTGGCTACCCCTTCTAGGGAAATACAGCCGTGAGTATATGTATATGTATCCATTAACTCACGGCTATAAATCCCTAAAAGGGGTAGTCTTTTGGAAGTTGTGGTAGGATAGGATTGTAAAACAAAGGTGATGGGTCTCCGACCTCCAAAAATCCCAACCCCAAAAATCACTTAAAAGCCTCAATACCCTAAGCCGCGTCTTAGGATCACCCATGGGAATAAATGGGGTAGTGCTATTCTGAGCCAAATTTGTACAACATATATTAATGGGTATAATCACAGGAAAGAAAGAGTGACCTATGGTAACCTTAGCCATTTTCGGAAATAAAGAAGAGAAAAGTTAATGAAAGGAACATAGATGGTAAAGGCATTTCAACCGCATAGCCGCATAACCGCTAACGTTATTTTGCTCTATAAATTATTATATCTAGGAATTTTCTAGTCAATAAAAAAAACGTTTGGGGTAGACAACCCTTGTCACTTAGGATAATAAAAAATAGTTAAAAACCTATTCTCAGACCTAATAAATGTTTATACATACATATACTCACGGCAATAAATCCCTTAACGGGGTAGCCAGAGCTTTGGAATGAGAAATTCCTCAGCCACTTTTGGAAGTTGATTGGGGAAAAGATGGTAATAATAAATGTTTTTGGTGACGGGTCTCCAACCACATCGCCCAAAAACCACTTAAAAAGCCCCTTTATCCTTAGTCGCCTCTTACGATCACCCACGGGTAGAAAAGGGGTAGTGTTATTCTAAGCTGACACTACACGGCTACCTAATAAATGTTTAACAAAATTTCATTGAAATCGGTTCAGCCGTTTTAGAGTTTGGTAACAAACACTGTTACACGTGAATTTTACATATTAAATTGATGTTACCATCAAATCGAGCGATATTGAAAATGGTGTGACTAACAAATAAATAATGATACGCCCTCACACATTTCGACACTTATCAATTAATTAATTTTAGTAGCAAGTGTTGTCAGTTCAATGAATAATTATGTTATCGTAACACTTGTGATAATGAATGAGATTAGATTGCATGCCAATACAACATTGTAGAAATTTATAGTATGATAGGATACTGGTAACTGTTCTTCGGTTAAAAAAAATAAATGAAATGAAATGAAATGATTTATTTCTTCAGTAAAATACATACACATAGGATATCTTGGATTGAATCAGGCGTTACTTTGCGGAAATCCACATGTAACATGTTACATGCATGTTTGTGGTTGCCTGTGCTGTGGTTTTCGCTTGCGGGTGTGTGTGTGGTGCATTGTCTGTTTTTCGATTTCTTGTAAGTGGGAGGGCGGGCGGTGCACAGTGCATGTTGCATGAAGACTGCAGGTATTTAGCGGAATTAAGCGAAGAAATTTATTAATATTAGTATAACATAGGATATCATCATCATCATCATCATCAGCCTATAGTCGTCCACTGCTGAACATAGGCCTCCTCTAAAGATTTCCACAACGACCGGTCCTGTGCTGCCCTTATCCATTGGTTTCCCGCGACCAAGACGTCGGTCCACCTTGTGGGAGGCCTACCCACACTGCGTCATCCGGTACGTGGCCGCCACTCCAGAATTTATAGCCAAATAGGATATGGCATATCATATAATCTGATTCTTATCTCTATCATCTTGTCCCCTATCAAGTTCCAAATGTGGCTGAGGAGTAACAAGAACTGAAGCTTTGGCTGCCTCTTTTTGAGATTTACGGCCTTGAGTTTATGTATGTATGTATATATAATAATGTGTATAGGTAATGTTAGTAGAGGACGACCTCGGAGGACACATTTCAAATAGGAAATGTACTCAAAAAGGCAAGTGTCCGTAGTACGAAGAATAAAAGAGCATGTATGAAAAGATTGATGGATGTGAATGAAGCTAGAGAGGTTTGCCAGGATCGTACAAAGTGGCGATCGATAGTCTCTGCCTACCCCAATGGGAACTAACGGCGTGAGAATATGTATGTATGTATTATAAAATCTGATTGTTCCTAAAGTCAGACGTATTTGAGTTTGGGCTTAAGCCGTCTCAGTCATTTTATCTGTAGTTATACGGTGAAAACAGTTAGTTCAGGTACTTGTCTAAATGCATGAACTCTGCACGTTAAAGAGGAAAAATTTGTTTATGCGTTTGAATGTCCGTGATCCGAACATTCATGCATACATAAAACATACATACATACATACATACATATACTCACGGCTATATTTCCCTAGAAGGGGTAGCCAGAGCTAAGGAATTATAAATTCCTCAGCCACTTTTGGAAGTTGAGTGGGGAAAAGATGGTAAAAATAAAGGTTTTTGGTGATGGGTCTCCAACCGCATCGCCCAAAAATCCGATAAAAAGCCCCAACACCCTTAGTCGCCTCTTACGACACCCGTGGGTAGAAAGGGGTAGCGACATTCTAAGCCGGCACTACACGGCATACATAAAACTCACGGTTATAAATCCCAAAAAGGGGTAGCCAGAGTTTTAGAGCTAGAAACTCCTCAACCACATTTGGAACTTGATAGGGGTTTAAAAAAATTATATCAATAGAAATCTAAAATTAGATTAAAAAAACCTTAAATATTTGATAAATAGCACTACCCATGCAAATCTGAGTCAGTGCACTAGTGTTATTTAACATAACATAAACGTTAACATAAACGTTCACGCCGAATATCCCCGAAGGGGTTGGCAGAGATACTAATACTTCTGAACATCACGTGACTTTGTCACCTGGTGTTCAGAGTACCCACGTTTTGCGTGGACAGTGTACTCACGTGATAGGGGGCAGGCCTATCGCCGTTTTGTACGAATACACTGTCACATGACTAAGTACAACTCAGCCATGTGGGTTTCCTCACGATGTTTTCCCTCACCGTTAACAACCATGATAAATTAACCACACATATGTCTTTAGAAAAGACAAATTGGTGTAGGCCCGACCCAGGATTTGAACACTAGTCGTTTGCACGATAACCGAGTGTTCTACCCACTGGGCTATCATGGTTGCTGTTATTTAAATTCTGTTTATTCTCTCGTTAGTTTTAGTCGCATTGAAACCTTAACATCTGAATAAGACAAAGCGATACTTAAGTCGTTCTCAGCTTGAATACTTAATTCAGAAATCGGGTGTTAATGTTCTTTTTTCTTTCATTAATTCTTGATTGCTCATAACCTAGATCACGAGTTCAATTAAATTTGTCAGCATGTTTAAATATGAATAAAATGGAGACTATTAATTACAACATGTGTTTTGTATTTACATGGTATTGTCCTCGTTCACCTTAGCAATATATGTTAAAGTTATTTCAAATATGAATGCAGGGTCATAATAGGCCGTAATTATAAGAATTCTACAGAAATAGTTGTTCATTTTCAAATGCATGTATATTATTTTAATTGGGTACATATACGTTACGTATTGGTGAATTGAACCAATTATCAATATAAGAACAATGTCTATGGTCACGTGGCTTCGGAATATAGAAGTCAGTAATGCTGAGCTGCAACAAACAGACAGACAGACAAAAAAAATATGCATTTTTATTGTAGAACTAAAAAGGAGTTATTATTAGTATTTAAATTTTATTTTAAATGCGTGTCAAGGTCACAAAGATAAAGTTTTAAAAAAACATCTATCAGAAGGTTAAAAAAACTATGCTATGCTATCATATTGATATTGAAAGGTTAAGATAAACCTTTCAATCAAAATTTATGGCGTGAATTCACGAAAAATATTTCAAAAAATAACTATATAAAAGAGCATGTATGAGAAGAGTGATGAATGTGACAGAAGCAAGAGAGATTTGTCATGATCCTACTAAGTGGCGATTTATAGTCCTCTGCCTACCACAATAGGAACAACGGGCGTGAGTATAAGTAAGTATCTATTTAAAAATATATTAACCTAGATAAAGATTATTAATTGTTTCGCAGTTTTAAGCTTTAAATTATATATTTAGATGAATACAAGTTCACAAAAATAGTATGACATGATAGGTGTGTGGTGTTAGCTGTGTAGTGTCGGCTTAGAATAGCACTACCCCATTTCTTCCGGTGGGTGTACGTAAGAGGCGACTAACCGTATTGGGGCTTTAAAGGGATTATTGGGCGATGCGGTTGGAGACCCATCACCAACAACCTTTATTTTACCATCTTTTCCCCACTCAACTTTCCAAAGGTGGCTGAGGAATTTCTCATTCCCTAGCTCTGGCCACTCCATCTAGGGATTTATAGCCGTGAGTATATGTATGTATGTATGTATATGTGCGGTGTTTTGTGACATGAAACAATAATACACTACGCCTGTTATGAATTAATGGTCACGTGGGTTACACTTGCTTACGTCACTACCGCAAAATGCTGGCCAATTATCCAGTCGCTAAAACTAGCTCTCAAACTCAAACGTTCACTCCAACGGGGTTGGCAGAGGTACTAATGCTTCTGAACATCACGTGACATTGTCACCTGGTGTTCAGAGTACCCTCATTTTAACCCTCAAATACACAGCATTATGCGTTTTTTTATAGGAAGAGTTTTTTTATAGCTGACAACAATGGCGTACAATTATCCATCTGTTATTCGAGGTCAAAAGACATTAAGTAATTTAAATAAGTTGTTGTTACAGCGATTATAGAATAATACGCTATTTTATAACTCACAATAATTATCCTTGATGTCACTTATGTATCTAATGGTTGCGAATTTATTTGTGAGTAAACCGCTTCCTTTGTTCCTGTTATAATATGACCTAAATGACATAAACGGTGAGGGAAAACATCGTGAGGAAACCCACATGGCTGAGTTGTACTTAGTCATGTGACAGTGTATTCATACAGAACGGGGATTTTCGACGTGAACGTTTATGTTATAAAACTCATATTCAAAATCAAACTTTCACGCCGTATATCCCCAAAGGGGTTGGCAGAGGTACAAATACTTCTAAACATCACGTGGCTTTGTCACCTGGTGTTCAGAGTACCCACGTTTTGCTTAGGTAGTCTATTAACTTGATAGGTAGGCCTATCGCCGTTTTGTACGAATACACTGTCACATGACTAAGTACAACTCAGTCATGTGGGTTTCCTCACGATGTTTTCCCTCACCGTTACCACACATAGTAAATTGGACGTTACAGTTTTTGGGAACTAAGCTTGAAGGCAAAATGTACAATAAACTCAATAAAGTAAGATATGTTTGTCAGGATCATACAAAGTGATGATCAGTTGCTGTGCCAACCCCAATGAAAATTTACGATGTAGGTTTCACTTACATACATACATACACTATGTAAGGGCTGATCTTTAAAAATACTGAACCAATCAAAACATTATTTTTTAACCGACTTCAAAAAAAGGAGTGTTCTCAATTCGACCGGTATAATTTTTTTTTTTTATGTTTGTTCGCCGATTACATTGCCATTTATGAACCGATTTTGATTATTATATTTTTATTCGAAAGAAGATACTCCCGGATTGGTACCATGATGAGGATATCAGGGTCTGATGATGGGATCTTGGAGAAATCGAGGGGAACCCTCAAATTTTATAGGCAAATGTACCGCGTTTTACATATTTTCTGAACTTATATTGGCATTTGCTTCTG
The DNA here is from genome assembly GCA_963576735.1 of Bedellia somnulentella. NCBI lineage: Eukaryota > Metazoa > Arthropoda > Insecta > Lepidoptera > Bedelliidae > Bedellia > Bedellia somnulentella. The sequence goes on along the minus strand of OY755192.1, from coordinate 3,592,424 downwards.
AAAATCATATTGTTATGCTGCTGAGCTGATGATAGAAGGTGTGGATCCTCAATCACTAGGTATTAGGAAACAGTTCTTTCCACATTCTATATAGATTTATACTCCTCTTCGTAGCTTTTATGAAGAGAAGTACAGGTTCACTAAACATTTCTTTTGTTATGTTATTGTTACCGAGAAAGTACCATGAGACCAGGATCTGATGATGGCATCCCAGGAAATCGAGGGGACTGTCGAAACTCACAATTATGTGACAGTGTATTTGTTCAAAACGCCGATAGGCCTGCCCTGTATAACGTGAGAACACTGCCTAATAAATCGTAGGTACTCTGAACAACAGGTGACAATGTCACGTGATATTCAGAAGTATTACTACCTCTGCTAACCCCTTCAGGGATATTCGGCGTGAGCGTTTGAGTCTTTCTTGAGATGTAGAATTGAAGACCATCGCCTTTCGAAGGATTTTAAGAACAATGTAAGGTTACATATGGTTGAGCCTATTTAATATCGTACTATAATAGAAATACCGGAAATACGAAGAATAATACAGTAACTGTCGCTTCCTCATCCGAGAGGCATCTTTGCCAGGTCTACCCATCTCTTAAACTCGTAAAATAAAATAATTTTTAACAAAAAGAAAACCGACTTCATAGAAAAACAACCGAAAATAACCAACCAAGTACTAAAAAGTACGAAATAAGTTTTTTTAATTGAATATGAGTACTGTGATTGATACCTTAGCAAGTTCTTTATTCCACACGCGTCAGTTCAACCTACCTAAATATTACAATTCTCTTAAATTAATTTTTGAGTCGGTGCCAGACAAACAAAAGTAAATTCACCCTGCTATCTATCTCTGATTATTACAATCTAAACAATATATATCTATCGCCTAACGTTTTAAATGATAATACGTACAAAAATCAATTTACCCTACAACTACAAGGTACCCTACATTTTACATGTATATGAAGTGCGAAATACACACTTCTTATTATCAATTATCATCGAGGCTGGCACCGGCTCACAAATTAATTTAAGAGAATTTTAAGATTTAGGTAGGTTGAACTGACGCGTGTGGAATAAAGAACTTGCTAAGGTATCAATCACAGTACTCATATTCAATTAAAAAAACTTATTTCGTACTTTTTAGTACTTGATTGTTTATTTTCGGTTGTTTTTCTATGAAGTCGGTTTTCTTTTTGTTAAAAATTATCTATCAGTAAGTTACACTATTCAAGACTGTTATAAGCTAAACACCAGTTATTTCATAAATCTTAAGATATTTGACAGATAACACAGCCCGCAAAGCCGGGGCAGCCCACTAGTATAATATTTGATCGAAGAACGAAAATAACCGTGCCTGTAAAAATATTTTAGCCAACCGCCCGACTAATAATTTCGTTTTCCATCAAATTGAAATGAAATTCCCGTTGAGCCTGTAATCCGGCGACTGATTGAAAAAGTTAAATAATTTTCAGAAATTGCATTACTTTTTAGCATGCAACGAAAAATTATTCAAAAAGAAACTTGTTATTTATTTGTAACCGAAACTCTGGCAAAAAATACTTTTGCTTCTGAAATTTAACCGTACATCGAATAATATACGTTGATATATGATATTATATATATGATATATCGAATAATATATATGGGTTAGAGACCCATCACCAACAACCTTTATTTTACCATCTTTTCCCCATGCAATTTTCTAAAAGTGGCTGAGGAATTACTAATTCTTTAGCTCTGGCTACCTTTTTTATGATTTATGGCCATGAGTATTTGAAATATATATGTATGTATATTATTAACGGCTCTATCACCAAGAGTGGATAGCCAAAAGTATGAATTTAACAATTCCTTGATCTAAAGTTAAAATACTACGAGATTCCAAATGGTAACCATTTTGCTATTTTTATGACGTTATGGCGTAAAACTATCGTCTGAAAGCAGCAATTGCAGATCTATATTATAAGTCTAAACGTAACTCAACATATACTACATACATATACTCACGGCTGTAAATCCCTAGAAGGGGTAGCCAGAGCTAAGGAATTAGAAACTCCTTAGCCAATTTTGGAAAGCTGAGTGGGGTAAAGATGGTAAAATAAAGGTTATTGGTGATGGGTCTCCAACCGCATCGCCCAAAAATCCCTTAAAATCCCCAATACCGTTAGTCGCCTCTTACGTACACCCACCGGAAGAAATGGGGTAGTGCTATTCTATGCCGACACTACACATATTATTGCAGATCTATATTATAAGTCTAAACGTAACTCAAATGGAATATAATTTATAACAGATTAGTGTTCATTTGCTTGTCGGTGACAGAAAGAAAATATTTCTAGTTAAAACTCGCTATTTGTACCGCGCCAGACGGAATTTGTAGAGGTTTACAAGTAATAGAGTCCGGACATATGAAAATTTTTGAAAATTTACCTTTTCGTCTACGTATTTACAATCACGGCTTTAAATCCCAAGGTGAGGTAGCCAGAGTTTCAAAAGTCAGAGACAACAAGTTAGACGTCTCACTTGTTTTTTTGTAAAGAAAAGAAGACTATAACAAATAATAACAAAATTTTCAAAAAAAAAAAATTACGACTAAAAGTTTGCATTACAATTTTTTTCTTTATTACGACATATTTCTCATAAATGAAGTGCCACATGTAAATTGTTAAGTTATTATCAGATCATTTAAAAAGAAACGGATAAAAATCAGTACTTTTTGATTGAATTGTAACTTGCATTTACTGAGCCGTCTTGCATTATAGCTTCAAGAAAATCAATTAATGTCTTGTATGAAGTATAGCTTTTCGCCTACGAAATATGGTAATAATGCTTTGTACTGTCGGCTTAGAATAGCACTACTCCATTTCTTCCGGTGGATGTACGTAAGATTCGACTAACGGTATTGGGGCTTTTAAGGGATTTTTGGGCGATGCGGTTAGAGACCCATCACCAACAACCCTTATTTTTACCATCTTTTCCCCACTCACATTTCCAAAAGTGGCTGAGGAATTTCTACTTCCTTAGCTCTGGCTACCCCTTCTAGGTATTTACAGCAATGAGTATATGTATGTATGTATGTAAAAATGGTAATATACGTAATAGCAACCGTGATAGCTCAGTGGATAGAACACCGCTCATCGTGCAGACGATGAGGGAGGTGTCAATGTGACGTCATATTCAGAAGTTTTAGTACCTCTGCCGTACCTTCGACGATATACGGCGTGAACGTTTGAGTTTTGAATATGATACCTTAAAATTGCTAATCTGATATTCATACAATTTAAAATTTAAACTGAATATTTGGGACGTCTATAGTTTTCTGCCCTCGTTGTTAGACCATCAATCATCGACTTAGGAAAAATATAGCAGAAACGTGAAATTCAGTTTTCGTTTCAATAGTTATAAAATTGTTTTATGCTGTCTGTAGCCACATAAAAGTTTATTTAAAATGTGGAGTGCTTTTGCTGCCATTAAACGAAATAACTACTGTAATTTTATTTCATTCAACGGAAGTATTGATTTTCAGTTAGAAACAAGCTTCAATAATTTAATCATTAAACTAACGAACGACTTATTAAATGGAGTATAGGCAGACAATAATTACTTACATATTCATCAGTCTTTTGCTGTGTAGTGTCGGCTTAGAATAGCACTACCCCATTTCTTCCGGTGGGTGTACGTAAGAGGCGACTAACGGTATTGGGGCTTTTAAGGGATTTTTGGGCGATGCGGTTGGAGACCCATCACCAACAATTTTTATTTTACCATCATTTCCCCACTCAACTTTCCAAACATGGCTGAGGAATTTCGAATTCCTTAGCTCTGGCTACCCCTTCTAGGGATTTATAGCCGTGAGTATATGTATGTATGTCATCAGTCTTTTCGTACATGTACTTTTGTCATTACACTCCGGATGTCATCAAAAGTAAATGTGTAAGCAGGAAAATAATATAAAAGAGCAACCGTGATAGCGCAGTGGGTAGAACACCGCTTATTGTTCAGACGAAGAGGGTTCAAATACCGGGTCGGGCCTACATTAATTTGTGTTTCTCAAGTCATATGTACAGTTAATATATCATGGGTGTTAATGGTGAGTGAAAACATCGTAGGGGAACCTACATGGCTACGTTGTACTTTGTCATGTAACAGCGAATCCGGCGATAGGCCCGCCTCCTGTCACGTGAGCACATTGTTCACGTAAAACGAGAATACTCAGAATGCCAGATGACGATGTCAGTTGAGAAAATAATGTTTATTTTCTTAACCTAATTTGACTTAGTATAAGCCTAAAATAAAAAAAAAAACCTATTATTTGAATGACGAAGATTTGATCACTTTAATATTCTGTCAAACATGAAAATAGGTTGCAAAGTATTTATCTCACTACCATCCCTATTTTTGCCAACGTTTCCGTTGATCGAGCTAGTTGGACCGTCATTTAGAGACATGAAATCATTTATGAAGTGCCTCCTCGTTTTCACATTGGCTATTTATTTGGCACAATATTTCGTAACAACTCTGTGATTTTGTTTCATATATTCTTTGAATAGGAGGGGTTTTTAGTTTTTGCATCAAGTATGTATTTACCCCAATGGGAATTAACGGCGTGAGTATATGTATGTATTTATGTACAGAAACCTTTAAACATTGTTACATACATCTATGTATGGTTCGCCTTTTGAGCACTATTTGATCTTGATGTGCACTGCATGGATGTCCTGTTTATACATAACCATACATATTACCAGTTATAGAGAATATTTATTATAGATAAACAAACACACAGCATTTTCTTCTATAAACATACAAATACTCACGGCTATAAATACTTATTAAAAGGGATAGCCAGAGCTAAGGAACTATAAATTCATCAGCCCCTTTTAGAAGTTAAGTGTATAATATATAATAAAATGTATCGTGTTGGTGATGGGTCTCAAACCACATCGCTCAAAAAGACATTAAAAAGCCTTCATACCCTTTAGTCGCCTCTTACATACACCCACGGGAAGAAACGGGGTAGTGCTATTTTAAGCCGACACTACACAGCATTTCAGCAATTCAATCCTTTTTCACTCGTCTGTCACAATTTTTATCCCTATCAAATAAACAACGAAAAGATTAGCAAAACAATGTCAATGTTATACCAATAGCTATCAAGACAAAGCGTTTATGGCTACCATTTACAAGTTGATAATGAAAGTACTGTATTTTACAAGCTGATAAGTCGGTATCTGTGGCATCGTTTCATAAAAGATATTCAAGTACTTGTTTTTGTTTGAGTTTGTGGAGGATTAAACATTTAGTACTTTCTGGAAGCCTAGCACGACGACTATTTTATCGACAAGATCTCAGTTAAAATGAGATGACAGTACAAGATAATAGGTAAATGCGAAAGAGATGGCTGTGTTATACCATGCGATATCTAGTTATAATGTCGCTCGAACTAGATATGCTGATCATTTTTATACGGACATATTATTATACACAGATCACGTTAGCCCCAAACTAGGTTAAACTTTAAGCGATATATTTAATATCATATAATACACACATAAATAACATCAAAGACTAAGAAACAACAATTTATCGATTTATCGGGGTATCGAACCCGCACCCTCCGGACCAAGAAGCTAGTCACCTATCCAATCGGCCATGTACGTCGTCGTTTATTTTAAATGGTTCTTCAGTATCACGGAGAGGTTTTGTTGGCTGAAATGGTAATATATATTAGTCGTGTAGCGTTGAGTCAAATTAGCCTCACACTATAAGTTTTTTTACGTGAGTACACTGTCCATGCAAAACGTGGGTACTCTGAACACTAGGTGACAACGTCACGTGATGTTCAGAAGTATTAGTACCTCTGCCAACCCCTTCGGGGATATTCGGCGTGAACGTTTATGTTTTTGGTGGATGTTCTATGAGGTGACCTAGTTACGGAATTTTGAATGTGAAACTTGAGCGTAAATGCTAAATGCGTTTTGCAATTCTACTTCCAAAATACCTAAAATAATGCATATATTAGAAAATCTGATGAATTCGTGCTTTAGAAAGACAGGCCAGCGTTTTGTAAATAAACCTAATCATAGTTTTCAGACATATATGTATGATCTACAACCAATAATTAACTTCCTTAATTATATTCATCGTTCACGCCGTATAGCCCCGGGAGAGTGGCAGAAGTATTAGTATTCCTGTACACCGAATAAAAGAGCATGTACGAAAAGATTTATAGATGTGAACGAAGCTAAAGAGTTTTGCCAGCATCGTACAAAGCGGCGATCGATAGTCTCTGCGTACCGCAATGGGAACTAAACGAGTGAGTATACAGTTTTTCTTTTTATCAAAATCGGTGACATGGTTCCTAAGAACAAATCTTCGTATGTCTTATAGTTTCAGACTTTCCCATACTGACCGATTTGAATGAGCCACCCTGTATAATGTATATACACCGTGTGTCATCATTACCCACATTTTGATTGGAAAGTGCCTGCACCTGATTGGAAGTCCCCCTTAGTCTTTAATTTTCCGTTAATTATTAAGAAGTATTCTTTGCATAATGTTGATATAAGAAAAGATTAAATTTGAAATTGTCATGCGAGATAATCCCAGGTTTCAAAACGGATAACATGCGATTAAAACGTACAAATCTGAGAGATACAAAGACTAAGTATGTGAACGCGCAGATATACCGCAATACTAAAATTTGAGATTAGCTGCTGTGTAGTGTCGGCTTAGAATAGCACTACCCCATTTCTTCCGGTGGGTGTACGTAAGAGGCGACTAACGCTATTGGGGCTTCCAAGGGATTTTTGGGCGATGCGGTTGGAGACCCATCACCAACAACCTTTATTTTACTATCTTTTCCCGACTAAATTTTCCAAAAGTGGCTGAGAAATGTCTGATTCCTTAGCTCTGGCTACCCCTTCTAGGGATTTATAGCCGTGAGTATATGTATATAATTATGTTAACTAACAAATTTAATTGATGTCAAAAAAAATGAATTCATATGTTGTGTTTTTTATTTCGGTTCGTTAGCATTTAATAAATTATTTTTTACTTACTTTTTATGACTCAGATATGCTCCACATCTGAAAAATTAAAAATAAAGTTAGTTTCATTAAACGCCGCAAACTTACATGTATAAACACATGCGATTATCTTCAAAATTATTGGTTTTTTTTTTTGAATAAACTTGACTTCACAGCTTGTCTTAACAGCAAAAAGGATTAATCTTCTACAAACATTTTATGAACTTTTGTATTATTATCGAGTATAAATGTACTCGTATTTGCTCTGAAAGGCAAGCACGAGCGGTGTTTAAACTAGTTATCGCGTGCGATAAAGCAGCCATCTCTTACGCACTTACTTAGTATCGTATACTACCATCTCATTCTAACCGTTATCGTGTAGATAAAATAGCGCTCGTGCTTGCCCTACTGAATAGCATTTTGAGCTACAGTGGAGTGGAATTTTAACATCAACGTCTTGTTTTATTTACGTATTAAGTTTATTTTTCAACAAAGTAAATTGATTTTATCTGATTAAAATAAAGGAAACATTTCGATCAAATCAATATATTCTAAAAAGACAGGTTTCCTAAGTGAGGAGAATGAAAAAAGCATGTACGATAATATTGATGAATGAAAACGAAGAGCTTTGCCGTGTAGTGCCGGCTTAGAATGTTGCTACCCCTTTCTACCCACGGGTGTCGTAAGAGGCGACTAAGGGTATTGGGGCTTTTTATTGGATTCTTGGACGATGCGGAGACCCATCACCAAAAACCTTTATTTTACCGCCTTTTCCCCACTCAACTTCCAAAAGTGGCTGAGGAATTTATAATTCCTTGGCTCTGGCTACCCCTTCTGGGGAATTATAGCCGTGAGTATACGTATGTATGTATGTATGAAAACGAAGAGATTAATGTCTGACAATCATCTTAATCATTAAAGTTTGTTTATTAATAATAACTTACCCTAACATATTTTAGCGTGATATTATGAGTGTAGGTATAAATAACAGTAAACAAATTTATATAAAAAGTAATTGATATATTTTCTTACAAATTTGACAGGTTATCAGAATCATGCGGGTTATCTCAAATTGTAAATAAACTTATTAATACTTGGCATTTTTTATACACAATTTTATTGGGTTGATATGCTGGTTTTATATCACTATTTGTTGTCAGCTAAGAATAGCTTTACCCTAACTCTCCTTAAAGCTGTCTAATATATGTTCTAAATCTTCTACCACAAACGAATGATCGAAAGACAGAAAAAAAAAGTGGCGATCAATAGTCTCTGCCTACCCCAACAGGAAATAATGGCGTGAGTATATGTATATATGTATGTATGTATATAAAATATTTACTTATGAGATAAACTTACTCAAAGAATATTTTTTCTCAATGCCTTAAATTATAATGGTGCATTTGTGCAAAGAATCTGAAATTTCTCGTCTACTTTCGGGAGTCGATTGGTGATCTAATTGTAAAAATATTTATTTATTTATTTATTCATTAATATAACCATTACAGATTTGTATAACCCAATTCGGCTATATTTCACAATAAGACAATATATTCATAAGCTTACAAACAAAGAAAGAAATTTACCATATTACACACAAATTAAATTTTACATACCGTAACACAAAAAATATAAAGCTACGCTAGTATAGTTAGCCAAGGAACTAGAAAATAAATCTGTTTGTTCGGCAATATGGTTCACCGCGACTATTGCGCGCGTAAGTGAGCTCTCACTCAGTAAGTATTATTATTGTTATCTTAAAGCTCTGGGTACCATCTTTTAGGATGTATATTTAGTATTGGTTACATTCTGATGAACGTCACAATGAACATTTTTATCAATGGTTAAAATATTTACCGAACAATAATAATTATAAATAACTTTCAACCTATAAAAGCAAACAAAGAAAGTAATACGACGGGAATTTATGAATTTTCGCCTTGTTATCTTTCTAGAAAATCCTAGAACACTAGGTTTTTATTTTAACTTGAAAGCATATACCATGTTTTAGACTATTAAAGACATTTTTAAAAACCTAAACAATTGACTAAATTCTCCACTGTGTTCCAACATCAACTTATTTACTTACTTATACTATACTCACGCCCATTATTCCCATTGGGGTAGGCAGAGACTATCGATCGCCACTTAGTACGATCTTGACAAACCTCTCTTGCTTCCCTTACATTCATTATTCTTCTAATACATGCTCTTTTATTCTTCTCACTTCGGACCCCAGCCTTTATAAGAACGTTTTCTATCCGGTCAAGAAACGTTTTACGAGGCCGAAAATTACATCATGAAATTAAAATTATCCATTAATAAGAAAATCATAGTAAATTGCACAAACCATTATTTTATTTAGTTTTAAATAGAACTAAATAAAATAACAGTGAAATCAAATAAGTTAAAACTTAAAGTTACTAATAAATTAAAGGAAAAAAAAATGACACAGGCGGAAATAGAACCCGCGACCTCGGGTATACGCCCCCGTGATGTCGAAATTTTTCTTTCCTTTATTTATTCTTTATTTATCAGTAATAATCCCCACATGAAGTTTTCATGAATAAAAAAGATTTAAATTAACATATAGTTATTTTGATTTAGATTCGATGAAGAGATTAGGCGACTACGAAAAGTTGATTTTGTGTATTAGTGGATATTTTTGATTCGAGAAAACTTTTACAAATATAACTTTTAAATCTTTTTGTTCATGAAAACCTCATGTGGGGATTATTACTAATAAATAAAGAAAAGAAGAATAAAGGAACGTCGAAATTGTTCTTTCCTTTATTTATTCTTTATTTATTAGTTATGCAAATATACTTGCTTTAAACTTTTTCGGTCATAGTTTTTCCTTTAAAGTTCATACTAGTCCAAAACTGGCAAAGTATTTAATCAGCTTTTATCGGCTCTTAAGAGATCAACAAATTATAAATCTGACCTAACCTCACCTATATGTTGTGGGTCGGATTAAACTAGTGCAAAGACTTAAAACTGACTGACAGTTCAAGCATAGTAAAGCCTCGTTTTACTGTGGTCTATTAAATTTTAACGAGTGATTTACATACAAATATGAATTCAGATATTGAATATATTTTCGTGATGAAACAAATATATTATATTCATGTATACATACATACATATACATATACTCACGCCGTTAATTCCCATTGGGATAGGCAGAGACTATCGATAGCCACTTCGTACGATTCTGGCAAACCTCTCTTGCTTCGTCTACATCCATCAATTTTTCATACATGCTCTTTTATTCTTCAAACTTCGGACGCCGGCCTTTTTGAGCACACTTTCAATTTGGTCCAAGTGTGTCTTTCGTGGCCGTCTTCTACTAATATTACCTTCCAAATTAGCTATTTAGATACCTTCTGCCAATTTTCTACCATCCATCCTCTCGATGTGCCCAAACCATCTCAAATATTCATGTATACTCGCACTATTAATTCCCATTGAAGTTAGCATTGAGGTTTCCCTCAGCAAATTTTTGATCCGGCTATCTGAGGTAAATAATGTTATTCTCTTTGCACACATAATAACCTACCTACTACTTCTATACTTATAATAAATCTGTAGAGAGGTCAATTCTGTACATGAAATATATTTTCAAAATGACTATCAGGTGGTGATTAGGGATCGATACTGATGCCAAAACTGCAATCAGTAAAATTTTTGTCTGTCTGTCTGTCTGTCTGTCTGTCTGTCTGTCTGTCTGTCTGTCGGTTTGTATGTTCCTTATGGAAACAAAAACTACTCGACGGATTTTAACGAAACTTGGTACAATTATTCTTCATACTCCTGCGCAGGTTTTTGTATACTTTCCAGCAGAGAAGTAAAGGGGAATTTTGGGAAATTTGGGGAAAAAGGGAGAAGTTACTCCATTTTTTAAGCTTCCGTCGCGTGTGCAGCCTTAATGGTTAAACTTACATAGAAATCATGTGTGGCGGAAATATTCTTCATAAAATTATCTAAAAAAGAATCCTTGACAGTTTATGACTATCTTTTACGGTTGACTCACAATAACACGTGTAATTCCTGATAGCTTAGCAGTTCGGAACATCCTGATTATATTTGTTTACTCTTACGTAAACCTCTCACTCATCCCTAATTTAAAAAAGGTAACATTATTACCTATTCAATAAAAAAAGAATCATAGAAATCGGTAGACAAACACCGAAATTATGCATAAAATAAGCCATCGCGCCCGTGATCGAAACCAAATCTTTACTAATTTACATATAACATACTAGATGGCGCCAGTAGTTGCATCCTACATAGAGTAATGATTTATTTTTTAGATTGTTATAAATACTTCATGGCGTTTTATTCCAAAATTTGCTATTAAACGGAAATACTGAACCGTTCATTAAAGCGCATTCAAAATCACCAAACTAAACTGTTAAGGGAGTGCTATAAATTTAATTGATTGAAAACATTGCGCTGAATTTCACAATGCTTGAGCAGTGACTGAAGAAAGAAACCTCAGATATTTAAAAAACATCGCTACCCGTGCGAAGCTGGGACGATCCACTAGTTATTAATATTATACTTAATTTATTTTTCTTTGTTCTTGATTCGAAATGAAATATTTTTTTATGCTGGACGTCTTTTGAATTTTGTTCTAAATTTAACACAATATTAAAAATCAAAAATAATTAAAGATTTCCAATCCAGTATCCAGTATCTGTAATAAGCCGTGTAGTGTCGGCTTAGAATAACACTACCCCAATTCTTCCCGTGGGTGATCGTAACAGGCGACTAAGGGTATGGGGGTTTTTGAAGTGATTTTTGGGCGATGCGGTTGGAGACCCGTCACCAAAAACATTTATTATTACCATCTTTTCCCCAATCAACTTCCAAAAGTGGCTGAGGAATTTCTCATTCCAAAGCTCTGGCTACCCCGTTAAGGGATTTATAGCCGTAAGTATATGTATGTATGAGTATGTATCTGTTATAAATAATATGCTCAGTAACATTAAAAAGATGATACTATACCAAATGATACAGTTCTATATAGGGACAAATAATTATTACTACAAGTAACAATTAAATTGCACCAATATTCAGCCGCTCATTTATGCTATTCAGTTTCCAGTATGAATATCTATTTAGAATCATGCACCATGACAAATCTAACAGAACTGTTGGTTTGTATAGAAACTTCCTAGGTAGCATTAAATTGTATTATGCAGTTCATAGTGAGCATAGTGATTCCATTTACATACAAATATACATACACTTACAGCTATAAACTCTATAAACTTCAAAAATAGAGTAGCCGCTTTTGAAAGTTGAGTGAGGAGAAAAAAGTAAAATAAAATGTTGATGGTGTGATGAGTCATCCAAAAGTCACTTTACAAGTCTCAATAGCCTACGTTGTCTCTAATGACAACCACAGGAAAATATGGGTTATTGCTATACACACAGCCAGCACCACTACAGCGACACTTTTACATACATACATATACTCACGGCTATAAATCCCTGGAAGGAAAAGCCAGAGCTAAGGAACTAGAAGTTCCTCAGCCAGGTTTTGGAAAGTTGAGTGGGGAAAAGATGGCAAAATAAAGGTTATTGGTGATGGGTCTCCAACCGCATCGCCCAAACTCCCTTAAAATCCCTAATACCGTTAGTCGCCTCTTACGTACACCCACCGGAAGAAATGGGGTAGTGTTATTCTAAGCCGACACTACACACTTTTAATCACTATTATTCTTATTGCATCCGTAATCTGCTTATGAAAGTTCTGTCAAAATTTCTCAAGTCGTTTCAAAGATAATTTCATACAAGAATTCATTGAACATTACAATCAGACACTTCAACTTTATTTGTGCGTATAGAGTATTTATTTTAAGTATCTCAATTTCCTTTTTTTTTTGTTTCTCTAGAATACTACTTGAAAATTTAATTGCTTTAATTAAAGATATTTTCTGTATGAGGATACAGGTTTTTTTTTTAAATAAGGGATCAGTATTTGTTTTTATATCTGATATACGGTTAAATATCTGTATTTCAGAGAATCACGCCCCCTATCACGTGAGTACACTGTCTAAGCAAAACGTGGGTACCTTCTCTGGAAACTAGATGGCGCTTGCCATGTGAGTTCAGGAGTATTGGTACCTCTGCCAACCCCTTCGAGGATAAACGGCGTGAACGTTTATGTTATGTTTATGTTCAGAGAATTTTTCTTGTGAATTGCAAATCATACATTTGTTCGATACTCCGAATGTTAAAACCAAAATTTAAATCCGTAGAATATTTTCAAATTTTCAGATCAAAATTGCATACAAAAAGTTTTGTAAAAGCTCGCCGAACCCAAAGCGCAATGATTGACATTTTCATAGTGAACTACTGAACTGCATAACAAAAATGTGAAGTAAAAAAGTTCTGACAAAAAGAAAATTGCATTTTCAACGAACTGGCAACGTTATAGCCAGATCACCGATGACAAAGTTAAAATATGAACCGTACGATTTCACAGGGGTTCAAATTAAAATGTACTGTAAGGGGTTGGCAGAGGCACTAATAATTCTGAACATCTCGTGACCTTGTTACCCGGTGTTCAGAGTACTCACGTTTTGCTTGGACAGCGTACACAAGTGACAGGGGGCAGGCCGACTGCCGTAATCAAAAACTATTATTGTAATACTCGTTTTAGGCGAAACCAACGGCTCAACGGGTCCTCCGGAGTACAGAATCTTTTTAATTTCCAGATAAAACGGGTGATTCAAGCCTACAATTCCGAAACTCGTTTAAATCTAACAAATTAAATTGATTTATTCACACGGAGATCGAACCTCCAACCTTCAGATTTTAAGTCATACAGATTTACCGATAGACAGTGGAGGCAGTTTTAAAGGATAGATCCTTTTAATTGATCTGGTTTTCGGAATTTAAAACCGAGGGAAAATATATTGATGGATCTATACACATTTGGATCTAATAGAAAATGTGCTCAAAAAGGAAGGTGTCCGCAGTATGAAGAATAAAAGAGCATGTATGAAAAGATTGATGGATGTGAACGAAGCCAGAGAAGTTTGCCAGGATCGTATAAAGTGGCGATCGATAGTCTCTGCCTACCCCAATGGGAACTAACGGCGTGAGAATATGTATGTATGTATGTATGTAAACAAAGCTAGAGAGGTTCGCCAGGATCGTATAAAGTGGCGATCAAACTAGAGATCGCCTAACTATCACATAATTTGAATGTTTTTTCAAAATCAAAATCAAAAAATCAAAATCAATTTTATTTGCGTAAATGTGGTACAATTAAGATGTTGCATTATTACAATTGGTCCATCACATTTAACTATGTATGCTAGCATGCAAATATTTACATTAAAAAAAATTACAATAAATTTATTAGCTATATTAATTTAATTTAAAAAGCCGCGAATTTCAAATCATATTATTATTCTGAAAAAAAATCATTGAGTTCATAAAAACATTTCTCTATCAGCCATTTTTTTAGCTCACGTTTCAGTAAATTGAGTCTTAGAGTTTTAAATTCTCTTGGTATCTTATTATAGATCCTAGCTATCATTACATTGCAATTTCGTTTTCCCAAAGCAGTACCCGCGGTTGGAACTATAAGTTTAAATGGATCCAACGAATGTTGTCTAGTATTACTGGGGTAACATGCAAAAAGATCATTATTTTGTCTCACAAACAAACAAGCTTCATAAATATAGAGGCAGGTGAGGGTCAATACTTTTAATTCTTTGAACCAAGGGCGACAAGAATCCCAAGGATAAATCCTACATATGGCTCTTATACATTTCTTTTGTACAATAAATAGTTTAGGAATATGTATAGAGTTGCCCCAAATAATAATACCATATCTTAACAATGACGCTACATATCCATGGTATGCTAGCAGTGCTGTGCTTTGGTTAACAGTTACTGACAATCTATAAAGAGCGAAGACGAAACGATTTAATTTTACAATTAGTTTATCTATTTGATCTTTCCAAGATAGATTATTATCAAAAATAATACCTAAAAATGTGGCACTGTTTTTTCCATGAACTTTGGCACCTTCGCAAAATATTTCTAACTCTGGCTTGGGTCGAAGTCTGTTGAAAAATCTTATATAACATGTTTTGTCCAGATTAATATGTAAATTATTATTTTTCACCCATGTCAAAATTGAATCAATAGTATAGTTAATGTCACGTTCAAAATTAATGTCATTCTTAAAGCTAATTGTAACTGAAATGTCATCTGCGTATAAATTACATGTATGTTCGGTTATTTCCGGTAAGTCATTTATATAAATCAAAAATAATAATGGTCCTAATATGCTTCCCTGCGGTACACCGAATCTGTTTATTTGCGTGCTAGATCTATAATTAGTAGCGCTCTGTTTTGTACGCTTTGAAATTTCTACATATTGTTTCCTATCACGTAAATATGAATTTATCCAATCATTTGCAGGACCTCGAATACCATACTTGTCACATTTATTAATCAATATGTCATGATCAGCAAAATCAAATGCTTTCGTCATGTCAAATAAAGCTACTATAACATCTCTTTTCTTGTCAATACATTCAGATACCATACTAGCTACCTTGTAACATGCTAGGGTGGTTGATTTTCCCACCATAAACCCATGTTGCGATTCTTTGATTACTTTATTCGAGGCCAAAAAATCATATATGCGCTTATGCATGAGTTTTTCAAATATTTTAGCAAACACTGAAATTAAAGCAACTGGTCTGTATTTATTCATATCCTCTTTGTCATCTTTTTTAAATAATGGTTTAACCACTGAAATTTTTAAACAAGACGGAAAAACTCCTTGGCAAAATGAGTTGTTAACTAACACTGATAGAACATACGATAATTCATGAGCACAACGTTTTAATACTAAGGTAGAGATTTCGTCATGTCCTGTAGTGTTAGTCTTTTTCAGTGATTTAATCGTGGAGACTATATCCTGTTGATCACAGGGACTCAAAAAAATACTGTTTTGAGTAGACTTGACTCTAGAAGCTGCTGGAGGTTTGTCATATTTTTGTTCAAATTTACTAACAGATTCAATAAAATAAGAATTAAAGGCCTGTGCTATATCCGATGGATTCAAAACAACTGTTGAGTCTTTTTTTATTTTATTTATTTCATTGACGGTTGATACCTCGTTTTTTTTATTTTGTATAATTTGCCAAGTAGCTCTACATTTATTATCAGCCGCATTAATATATTTTTCATTCGCAATTCTCTGTGAAGCAGATATACACTTTTTTAATAACCTATTATATTTATTGAAATTAATTTTATGCGAATGTTCCTTAGATGAATAATATTTGAACCTAAGATTTCTTTTAGTTAAACATGATTTCTTGATACCTCTAGTCATCCATCGAATCTTTCTATTATTGACATTACTAAGTCTTATTCTTATTTTAGGAAAACATAAGTTATAAAATAAAGTTAACAAGTCATGGAAGTTGTTGAACGCTTTATCCACATTGACTTCTTCAAGGACTTCTGTCCAAGACAATGCACTCAATACTTCTTTAAATTTGATGATATTTGGTTCTCCAAAATCTCTACGCATTATAAAACAGTACATTGGTTGTATTTTACGTTCAATAGTTGGGATATTTAAACATTGAGCGGTCTCATGATCCGAGAGTCCTACTGGACAAGTGTAACCTATAGCTTCTGGTATGTTAGTTATGAAATTATCTATACAGGCTTGTCTTCGGGTCGGGGAATTAATATGTAAAGTTAAATTGAATGTACTTATCAAATTAGTTAATTCATTAGATGTCAGATTATTTTTTAAAATGTCAATGTTAAAGTCTCCGGTGATAATAATTTTTTTATTGTTACGCCTATTAATTTTATTATAAACTTTATTTAGTAATGACTCTAAACGGAATAGAAATATTTTTGGATTAGATTTTGGAGTCCTGTATAAACATATAATTATGCACCATTTTGTGCATGAAAACCTCATGTGGGGCGATTATTACTAATAAATAAAGAATAAATAAAGGAAAGAAAAATTTCGACACAGGCGGGAATCGAACCCGCGACCTCGGGTATACGCCCCCGTCGCTCTGCCCATTGAGCTACCGTGTCAATTGCTGCCAGCGAGAAATTCTTCTATCCTTTGTTTCTTTTACACTTTTGAGTAGTGTTTGCGTTCCTTACCTCCGAATTCTTAACAAATTCAGAATGCCACTTGTCTTCCTTTTCAGATAGAATGCAAATGTTGAGAACGCCTTACTATCACAAGAAGACCAAGAAGCAAGTCGTTTACCTACTAGGTCACGGACGAAGTCTATACAGTATATTTGGCATAGTCTATGTGTATACAGTTGAGTGAGAGATATATTTGTGAACTCTAATTCATTATTTTAGAATTTTAAAATTTAATATTACTATAACCTTTTGCAATACTTACTTATTGTTTATTGATAAATTTTCTTTCTGATTTAAATATATAGTACCTCAATATGCTTCGAATGTGCGATTAACGATAATCTTAATAGGCTATTAAATTTTACAACTTCCTTACTTGGTAGGTGTTAATTACAATATTGCTATTCTTGTAGTTGCTCCATAGCTATGTTTACTCTCGACTGTTTCCCAATTAAAGCTGTGTAGTGACGGCTTAGAATAGCACTTCTCCATTTCTTCCGGTGGGTCTACGTAAGAGTCGACTAACGGTACTGGGGCTTTTAAGGGATTTTCGGGTGATGTGGTTGGAGACCCATCACCAACAACCATTACTTTACCATCTTTTCCCCACTCAATTTCCAAAAGTGGCTGAGGAATTTCTAATTCCTTAGCTCTGGCTACCCCTTCTAGGGTTTATAGCCCTGAGTATATGTATGTATGTATGTCTTGTCCCGATATAAAATAGCATTTAACTCAATAGTCCCTCAAACTTTTTGTCGTCTATGGTCGAGTGATAAGGAAGCTCGCTTTTAGATACAGCCTGTTGTATTTGAGCCTCGCTTAAGACAATCATTTGTATGATTCAAATATCCAGGTTTCAATGTTTGGATATCAATTATATGCGTATTGTATATGATAGTTTTCATATGAATTATAGCTGTGTAGTGTCGGCTTAGAATAGCACTACCCCATTTCTTCCGGTGGGTGTACGTAAGAGGCGACTAACTTTTAAGGCTTTTAAGGGATTATTGGGCTATGCAGTTGGAGACCCATCACCAACAACCTTTATTTTACCATATTTTCCCCTCTCAACTTTCCAAAGGTAGCTGAGGAATTTCTCATTCCTTAGCTCTGGCTACCCCATCTAGGGATTTATAGCCGTGAGTATATGTAAGTATGTATGTATGAATTATATCGTTGAGTTAGTATTCCTATTCCTCAATTCAATTCAAGCAGCTGATATGGTTTAAGTGCTATGTTCAAAGGTATATATTTTTAGCTTCTCATAAATCTACCAGCAGGGCACGAGCGCTATATTATCGACACGATAACGGTTAGAACGAGATGGCAGTATACGATACCAAGTAAGTGCGTAAGAGATGGCTGCTTTATCCCACGCGATAACTAGTTTAAACACGGCTCGTGCTTGCCCTTTAGAACATAGGGATAGTCATATTATAAGCTAACTTATCCAAAGATTCGGAATTGGCTTTTACTGAGCCTCTTTTGGAAGTTGGAGACAAGATTATAAAATAAATGTTGTTGGTTATGAGTCAACAATTACTTTGCCCAAGATATACTGGCCAGTACACCCTGCTGTGTACCAACACTACCAACTTATAATTTGTATCTATGATTAACTCGAAAATCATTAACAAACCGCGATGTAGGAATATGAGTGAGACGCTGCTATGTGCGAGTGAGTCCGCAGTAGTGTGCACGCTAACATAACTCCCACATACATACATATTCTCACAACTATAAATCCCTCGAAGGGGTAGCCAAAACTTCAGATTAAGAAATTCCGCAGCTACTTTTGGAACTTCAGTGGGGAAAACATTGTAGATTATGGTTTGTAATGGGTCTCCTTCCGCATCACTTAAAAAGCTCCAATACCCTTAGTCACCTCCTACGAACATCAACGGGAAGAAATGGGGAAGTGCTATTCTAAGCCGAAACTACACAGATATATTGCCCAACAATAATTTAAAAGTACCCTAAATATATTCAACGTGCTTTAGTATGTTTTCCTCTTTTTCATTATTGAATTTTTTGACCCCGTTCCGAGTTCTAAACAGTATATAATCTAAGCCTGTGTTTTCACTCAAGCTGAGGAAGTCGAGCAAGTAACAAGGAAACTGTTAACAAATGAAATGTTTCATTTACTCAGCCTTTTATAGCATAGCTCTAGTAGTAATTGCTTCGTTCAGTGAGGTTTCTTGCTTACAACATACACATATATACTCACAACTATAAATCCAATACAAAGAAAGTAAGAAAGAAATGTTGTTGGTGATGAGTCTCCAACCGCGTCGCCTAAGAATCGCTTAAAAAGTAACAATACCCTAAGTCGAATCTTACAACACCTGTCGGAAGAAATGTTTTAGTGCTATTCTAAGCCGGAATTACACAATATAAATAAAGAACGAAATATTGTAGAAATGAACAAAATTGTTCTGTACTGTGTGTCAGATAAGAACGAGTAACAACCTTTATTCGTTGAAGCTAATTATAAATCATCAAGTTTTTAAATAATAATCAAATTAGTATTCTAATTCCGTAATTAAATTAAAGAGAATGGCCTCATTCAAAGCAACAAATTAAAACAGACAAACTTTATACGAACAATCAGAAGTGCAAGCACGAGCGCTATTTTATCGACACGATAACGGTTAGAACGAGATGGCAGTATACAATACTAAGTAAGTGCGTAAGAGATGGCTGCTTTATCCCACGCGATAACTAGTTTAAAGACCGCTCGTACTAGCCGGGCAGAAACTTATTTCAGTCACATAAGAACACCAATAATTATTATATTTAAACAGTAGCACGAGCGTTATTTTATCGATGCTCTGTCGGTATAAATGAGATAAAAGTATACGATACTACTAAGTGCAAAAGAGATAGCAGTTTTATAGCACGCGATATATGAGGAAACAGAGAACTTACTATCTATATTGACTTGAACTATTATTGTTCTGTTTTTCTTAGTATGATTATTAAAGCCGCCCCGCCCGAAAACAGAAGGGCGTGAGTTCCAATCCTGGGTCGGGCCTACACCAATTTGTCTTTTCTAAAGTCATATGTGTGGTTAATTTATCATGTTTGTTAACGGTGAGGGAAAACATCGTGAGGAAACCCACATGGCTGAGTTGTACTTAACCATGTGACAGTGTATTCGTACAAAACGGCGATAGGCCTGCCCCCTATCACGTGAGTACACTGTCTAAGCAAAACGTGGGTACCTTCTCTGGAAACTAGATGGCGCTTGCCATGTGAGTTCAGAAGTATTGGTACCTCTGCCAATCCCTTTGGGGATAAACGGCGCGAACGTTTATGTTATGTTTATGTTATGTTATATGTAAATTTTCAGATATTTTTGTATATATTATTTTATAATATGTATATATATAAAATAAACCTATTAACATTATATTTTATTACATAAAACACTATAAATATTTATTTACTTAACATATTTATTTTATTTCACACCTAGTTTAAGTTTCCTTTTTCTACAACTTCTGTGTTTTATAATATCTTAGTAGTTTTTTAATTTGATGTAATTCATTAGTTTAGTGCGTAATGTTTTTTTAAGCACGCAGTGTTTATTTTGTATTCTTAGCGTCACTGATGTTTTTTACCGGTACCTATAGCACAGGTTACCCTTTATTAGGTATCGGTTGTACCATTGATTAAGTACTATTGTGTAATACAGCTCTGTTCAAATTATTACTTTATGGTATAGACGTAGACGGTATTTTTTTTTTTTTGAAATAAAGATTGCATTATTATTACATTACATACATACATACATATACTCACGGCCATAAATCCCTAGAAGGGGTAGCCAGAGCTAAGGAACTAGAAGTTCCTCAGCCACTTTTGGAAAGTGGAGTGGGGAAAAGATGGCAAAATAAAGGTTGTTGGTGATGGGTTTCCAACCGCATCGCCCAAAATCCCTTATCATCCCCAATACCGTTAGTCGCCTCTTACGTACACCCACCGGAAGAAATGGGGTAGTGTTATTCTAAGCCGACACTACACAGCAATTATACAAATTTTTGGATAAAAGATTTTATTATTATTATATTATTATAGTTAAAAGGTGGGTCGTGCTTGCTATGCAGATAACTAGAGAAGGTAATTGCATATAAAAACCAAGAACTTCAGCCAAGTCCCATTCGAACAACAAAACTGTCGCCAACTCGTAATTGAGAGTAATAAAAATTTATGGGATATGCGAATCATAGGCGATCATTTTCGAGGTTGAAGTGTTGTGTCTTCTATATTTGGATTTCATTTGCTTGTATCTGTTGTGTTGGCTTAAAATAAAACTAAATTATATCTTCCTGAAAGTGTCATAATAAGTGACTAAGTTATTGTTGGGCCATTTCGCTTTTAGCTCATCATCAACAATCCTTTACATACATACATATACTCACGGCTATACATCCCTAAAAGGGGTAGCCAGAACTGAGAAATTAGAAATTCCTCAGCCACTTTTGGAAGTTGAGTGGGGAAAATACGGTAGAATAAAGGTTGTTGGTGATGGGTCTCCAACCGCATCGCCCAAAAATCCATTAAAAAGCCCCAAGTCCGTTAGTCGCCTCTTACGTACACCCACCGGAAGAAATGGGGTAGTGCTATTCTAAGCCGACACTACACAGCTCCAACAATCCTTTATATTACAATATTTTATCCCATTCAATTTTCTGAAGCAGCATAGGGGTTCCTTATTCTGAAACTCTGTCTAGGATTGCCAGGTTCATACGCAGTGGCGATAGATTGTCTCTGCCAACCCCAAAGGGAACTAAAGGCGTGAGTATGTTTGCTGTGTAGTGTCGGCTTAGAATAGCACTACTCCATTTCTTCCGGTGGGTGTACGTAAGAGGCGACTAACGGTATTGGGGCTTTAAAGGAATTTTTGGGCGATGCGGTTGGAGACCCATCACCAACAACCTTTATTTTACCATCTTTTCCCCACTTACGTTTCCAAAAGTGGCTGAAGAATTTCTGATTCCTTAGCTCTGGCTACCCCATCTAGGGATTTATAGCCGTGAGTATATGTATGTATGTATGTATCCCATTCAATTTTCTGAAGCAGCATAGGGGTTTCTTATTCTGAAACTCTGTCTAGGATTGCCAGGTTCATACGCAGTGGCGATCGATAGTCTCTGCCAACCCCAAAGGGAACTAATGGCGTGAGTATGTTTTATGTGTATATTGTACATATAAACTCTGGCTAAAGCACGAGCCGTGTTTAAACTAGTTATCGCGTTATAGCTAGTTATAGCCATCTCTTACGCACTTACTTAGTATCGTATACTGCCATCTCATTCTAACCTACAGAAGAACAAGCACGAGCGCTACTTTATCGACACGATAACGGTTAGAATGAGATGGCAGTATACGATACTAAGTAAGTGCGTAAGAGATGGCTGCTTTATCCCGCGCGATAACTAGTTTAACACCGCTCGTACTAGCCGGGCAGTATAAGTATCTAATAACAATTTATGGGATGTACGATTCATAAGAAATAATTTTGGAGGTCAAAATTGTTGAGTTTTCTATATTTAGACGTTGTTTGCATTTCACTCGTCATTCTATTGACTTTCGTGATTTAATGTGTTTGCACTGAATATAAAATAAGAACGTAGAGCTCAAAATTGCTTGAAATTACTTCACAAAACATAATACTCACGCTATTTGTATGTACATTCGTCGACTATTTAATTCCCTATTGTTGTCTGTGTTTATTATCTATTCGTTTTCATTTCATTTTAATTGCGATCTTAAAATAATTCCATGAGAAACACTTCTTGTATTAAATACAAGTTGAAACATAGTTTTTCTACAGTGAAATATATTGTCATATCCAAGGCACTACATTTGCACTCTAGGGATTTGTAGCCGTGAATATATGTTTGTATGTTTGCCGTGTAGTGCCGGCTTAGAATGTAACTACCCCTTTCTACCCACAGGTGTCGTAAGAGACGACTAAGGGTATGGTTTTTTTAAGTGATTTTTGGGTGATGCGGTTGGAGACCCATTATCAACGAATCTTTATTTCTACCACCTTGTCCCTTATCAACTTCTAAATGTGGCTGAGGAGTTTCTAGCTCTGTGGCTCTGACTACCCCTTTGGGGATCATGATGTGTATGTATGTATGTATTCATGTAAAAAATACAAAAATAGTGATTTAATTAATGTATAAATCCCTACATATATAACGAAGCCTTAAGTGAAAGTGACTTAAAGAAAATATCAATTCATTACAAAAATCTTTTATGTCATTGTTTGCCCGGAAACAATTGAAAGTGACCGAATTTCTGGGTCCCACATTTCAGATTTATAGCCGTGTGTATGTGTACATAAGTCCTAGCAAACATATACTCACGGCTATATTTCCCTAGAAGGGGTAGGCAGAGCTAAGGAATCATAAATTCCTCAGCCACTTTTGGAAGTTGAGTGGGGAAAAGATGGTAAAAATAAAGGTTTTTAGTGATGGGTCTCCAACCGTATCGCCCAAAAATCCAATAAAAAGCCCCAATACCCTTAGTCGCCTCTTACGACACCCGTGGGTAGAAAGGGGTAGCGACATTCTAAGCCGGTACTACAAGGCATAAGTCCTAACTAAAATGAGAAATCTGTGTGTTTTTTTGCATGTTTAATTTATTATAAGCATTAATATAAATTGTAAGTAGAGATAATAAAGAAAAGCCATCATTTAGAATTAAAAATGATCAAAGTTACAATTTCTTATAACAATAAGAATTCCGCGTAAAAATTTAATTTTAAGGGTCGGTTCACCCTCTTTGATTTCAACTCGCAGACTTTTTAAGTACACTTAAAAGCTCTCTGTTGTCAAACACAGTACTTTTACCTTTGTTCTTTTGAATGAAAAAGAGCCAAGAGCGTGTTGGATTAATATCGGAGAACATTAATGATATTATTTAATGACTACAAAATAGGTAAAAATGTTTTTTTTTAATCAGGACTCTTCTAAGTAACTTTTACATGAAGTGATCATTAATATTGTACATACATACATGCATATACTCACGGCTATAAATCCCTCAAAAGGGTAGCCAGAGCTTCACTATCAGAAAATTCTTCAGCCACTTTTTGAAGTTAAGTAATATTGCAAATAATTGTCTATCTCTCCAGGTCCACAACCGCATCGCCCAAATTCACTTAAAAAGCCCCGATACTCTTAGTCGCCTCTTACAATGACCCATGAGAAGAAATGGGGTAGTGCTATTCTAAGCAAACACGAAACAGCAAGTCATCAATGTTTTGTAGCTCAAGAAAAACTGTTGTGATATTAGAACTTACATGTTAAGTTAATCTATTTTTTGTAGCTTCTTGATATTAACAAAAAAAAACGACGTGATAGCTCAATGGGTAGAACACCGGTTAACGTGCAAGCGACTAGTGTTCAAATCCCGGGTCGGGCCTACACCAATTTGTCTTTTCTAAAGACATATGTGTGGTTAATTTATCATGGTTGTTAACGGTGAGGGAAAACATCGTAAGGAAACCCACATGATTGAGTTGTAATTAGTCATGTGACAGTGTATTCGTACAAAACGGCGATAGGCCTGCCCCCTATCACGTGAGTGCACTGTCCATGCAAAACGTGGGTACTCTGAACACCAGGTGACAAAGTCACGTGATGTTCAGAAGTATTGGTATCTCTGCCAACCCCTTCGGGGATATTCGGCATGAACGTTTATGTTATGTTATGATATTAATGTTAGTAATGCACTATATTCCTTATAATAACTGTATAAAAGCACGTTATCGAACTAGACCAAAATTACTATCAGCATAAAGAAAAACTATTGCAATATTATAATCTGTATGTGTTTGCATTAAGTATTTAAATTTATAAAAGCTATTTAATCCCAAATTAATACCAGAATCCAGATAATCTATGAACACAACAAATTATTAACGGGTTGAACAAACATTTGCAATATTTCGTTTGGTATGCTAAATATTTGTTTTGTATCTTCTATAAATTACCTGCTTTTTAAATAAAAAATAATGTTACATGTCGTGATACGACGTGATAGCTCAATGGGTAGAACACCGGTTAACGTGCAAGCGACTAGTGTTCAGATCCCGGGTCGGGCCTACACCAATTTGTCTTTTCTAAAGACATATGTGTGGCTAATTTATCATGGTTGTTAACGGTGAGGGAAAACATCGTGAGGAAACCCACATGGCTGAGTTGTACTTAGTCATGTGACAATGTATTCGTACAAAACGGCGACAGGCCTGCCCCCTATCACGTGAGTACACTGTCCATGCAAAACGTGGTTACTCTGAACACCAGGTGACAAAGTCACTTGTTGTTCAGATGTATTAGTACCTCTGCTTACCCCTTCGGGGATATTCGGCGTGAACGTTTATGTTATGTTACATGTTTTGGGTAAAAAGTGAGCATTGCAATACAGAGGGGTATTGCAGCCCGCCTTTCGGGTACCCCCATCCCCTAGCGGCAGTGTTTTTTTTTTATATTCTTTAATTTTGTATCTGATGTAACTATGTTCTCTTAAACTTTGTAAATTGTGTATGTAAAGAAACTAAACCAAATAAACGTATGAAATATACATGAACCGAATAATAAAAAATATATAAATATATGGGTACCTTCTCTGGAAACTAGATGGCGCTTGCCATGTGAGTTCAGGAGTATTGGTACCTCTGCCAACCCCTTCGGGGATAAACGGCGTGAACGTTTATGTTTATGTTTATATAAAAATAAATGATAACAAAACAGTGTCGGTGTTTTCTTATATGTAGTGACAGGCACTACACAGAAACTCTTAAAGCAAGAAGTATCACATTCTACAGCAACACGTAATTAGGCAATCGATAGTCTTAGCCTACCCCAATGGGAACTAACGGCGTGAGTATAATATACGGGTCACAAAACATACGTATCGATATGACCACGCCCTAAACGATCTATGCGGTCTTGAGATAATTTAAATTAAGAACACATTTCATCACTTCGCCTGTTTATAATCCGCAAGACTAATTTAGACTGAAACGTAATTTACTGAATACACAATGTTGGTAATGACATTACAATTTTAACTGTGTAGTGTCGGCTTGGAATAGCACTACTCCATTTCTTTCGATGGGTGTACGTAAGAGGCGACTAACGGTATTGGGGTTTTTAAGGGATTTTTGGGCGATGCGGTTGGAGACCCATCACCAACAACTTTTATTTTACCATCTTTTCCCTACCCAACTTTCCAAAAGTGACTGAGAAATTTCTCATTCCCTAGCTCTGGCTGCCCCTTCTAGGGATTCATGGCCGTGAGTATATGTATTATGTATGTACAATGTTGTTAATGACATTACAATTTTAGAGCCAAACGTTTGTAGCTTTCCAGTTGCAAAGCTCATTACGAAGCGCCCACAATTAACCGGAGCATACGTCAACGGTGAGAGTTATGTCCATAGCAAGTTTCTTAAAGACAATTGTAATAGCGTGTGGAAGATTGTTACTGTTTGTTGTTGCGGTACATATTTTTTTATTATTTTTTTATTTCAAAATTTTGACCATGAATCATCAGCTAATGCACAACTTAACTTTTTCTATGTACTTGCTAAATACAAGTTTGCACCTAAAAATTAAAATGTGAAAGAAATTATGTAAACATGTATTCGCTGGCACATAAAAAAATTACTACCTGACTAAGGAAAACCAAAAGACGGCAGGGTATGTATTTAAAAGTATATGTATCTACATAAGTTGCCGTGTAGTGTCGGCTTAGAATAGCACTACCCCATTTCTACCCGTGGGTGATCGTAAGAAGCGACTAAGGGTATAGGGGCTTTTTAAGTGATTTTTGGGCGATGTGTTTGGAGACCCATCACCAAAAACGTTTATTATTGTCATCTTTTCCCCAATCAACTTCCAAAAGTTGCTGAGGAATTTATCATTCCAAAGCTCTGGCTACCCCGTTAAGGGATTTATAGCCGTGAGTATATGTATGTATGTATGTATGTATAAGTATGTTTTATTGTAGGACATAAAATACTAAAATGATTTTCAAAAACCGAGTTATTAATAGAACTACTGGCCAAAAGTATTAATTAAAGAAATCACATATTATGAAATTTAAATGAATATCAGTAACAGTGATTTTACTAATAAATAAAGACTAAATAAAGGAAAGAAAAATTTCGACACAGGCGGGATTCGAACCCGCAACCTCGGGTATACGCCCCCGTCGTTTTTGCCGATTAAATTTGTGCAATTGCCTTTATTTGTTCTTTATTTATTAGTAATAACCCTCACATGAGGTTTTCATGAACAAAAAGATTTAAACAGTGATTTTATTTTTCTCTATCCAGAAAGGTTCCTGTAACTAGAGCTTCGATGGATTAAATCATTCTCAGATTAACCCGAAGGCCTCTTAAAAGGTATTAGCCTCTTAAAAGCCACGGCTAACACTTTAGCACGCCTAACATATCTTTTCCATTAAACCAGACACATTTCTCAATTACAGAGTTAGAAAATAAAATGTGAAAATCTTGCAAGTATATTTTTTATGTTAACTGTGTGTAACATGTACATACATACATGCATATACTCACGGCTGTAAATCCTTTAACGGGGTAGCCAGAGCTAGGGAATTAGAAATTCCTCAGCCACTTTTGGAAGTTAATTGGGGAAAAGATATTAATGAATTGTATATGAATGAATGAATGAATAGATTGATTGTTTAAAAACATATGAGCATTACCCTAAAAGTAGCCATTTCTTTATGCGACGTATGTATGTATTATATACGTAAGCATAAAAGGGTAGGCAAGATCTTAGAGTATTTATTTCGTAATCTATGCCCCTTTCAACAACTAAACAATACTTTATTTCTACCATCTTGAACCTATCAAGTTCCAAATGTAGTTGAGGAATGTCCAGTTCTGAAATTCTGGATACGATTTTTTGGGATTTATGACCGTGGGGCCGATTACGTATCTTCAACAACCGCGATTGTGTCGCAAGTTGCAATAGAGTCGCTGTCAAAAGTGTCAGATCGCATATCAATTTATGACATTGACAGCGACAATTGTCCAACTTGCGGCACAATCGTCTGTCGCAAAAGATACGTAATCAGGTAGCGTGTTATGTATGCTA
This sequence comes from Bedellia somnulentella, assembly GCA_963576735.1. Lineage (NCBI taxonomy): Eukaryota > Metazoa > Arthropoda > Insecta > Lepidoptera > Bedelliidae > Bedellia > Bedellia somnulentella. Next base: position 3,564,073 of record OY755192.1, on the reverse strand, counting down.
CAAGTAGAAGAAGTTAAAGGACAAACGTACTACAACTGTAGTACAAACATACATACTCACGCTGTTAGTTCCCATTGGGGAAAGCAGAGATTATCGATCGCCACTTTGTACCATCCCTGGCAAACCTCTCTGTCTTCGTAAACTGGCTGAAGAAATTCTGATTCTTAAATTATGGCTAGCCCTATTCGTGATTTGTACTGTGAGTATAAGTATGTTTGAACGATTTTATAGGTGTCAACCTAAACTGAATACCTAGTCAATGAACTTTATAGAACAAACAGAGCAATGAAGATTGGTCGGTCCGTTTAACCCGACATTAATCAATGGTATAAAAAGATGTAAATCTATGACATTTTTATTGTTATTAATGGTTTGCGTGACTTCAACACAATAACACTTTAGGGCGACTCGATTGATGGAAAAAATGTAGTGAACATTACCAGGAATCCAGCTATTAATTATTGTTGACAATAATGTTTTATTAGTTTTATTAGTTGATAAATAATTAAAATAATAATACAAATATGTTCAGTTTTCAATAGTACATAATATTCGTCTTAACCTACTTAGTTATTTAAAGTACAAATATAACACTTTCCTGTTCCTGAGCTAGGTAATTTACCTGTATTTCAGGCAACAATAAACAAAAAAGGCTTAAACTATCAGTTTTCATATAATGATATTGGTAAGTAGTGTATAAATTATTATCAGAATCGATTGTACCTAACTAATTGAATCTAACCATTTCTAACTAATTGTCGTGTAGTGCCCGTTTAATATGTCTCTGCCCTTTTCTACCTACGGGTGTCGTAAGAGGCGATAAAGAGTATCGGAGCTTTTTTAAGTGGTTTTTCACCAAAAACATTTATTTTACAATCTTTTCCTCACTCACATAAGTGGCTGAACAATTTTCTGATTCTGAAGCTCTGGCTACCCCTTTTATTTATGTAGGGATTTATAGTTTAGTATCTATGTTTTATTATTGTTTTAGTAGAGGACGGCCTCGTTAAACGTTTTTTGACCAGATAGAAAACGTTCTTATAAAGGCGGGGGTCCGAAGTGAGAAGAATAAAAGAGCATGTATGAGAAGAATAATGAATGTAAGGGAAGCAAGAGAGGTTTGTCAAGATCGTACTAAGTGGTGATCGATAGTCTCTGCCTACCCCAATGGGAATAATGGGCGTGAGTATAAGTAAGTAAGTAAGTTTTATTAGCTGTGTGGTGTGGACAGAGACAATTTCTATACAATTAACTTTTTTCATTTTTAGTGTGTAAGGGCTTTTTATGTGTTTGTTGGTCGATTGATGGAAGAATGGAATGAAAATTAATAGGAATCAATCATTAATGATAATGATAATTTATAGGACTTGTTCGCGGAATGTTGGGTATGAAAGGTGATATTGAAAGAAGATAGAAAAAGCCCCCACTTCTTCCGGTGGGTGTACGTAAGAGGCGACTAACGGTTTTGGGGCTATAAGGGATTTTTGGGCGATGCGCTTGGAGACCCATCACCAACAACCTTTATTTTCCCAACTTTTCCCCACTTAACTTTTCAAAAGTGGCTGAGGAATTTCTAAATCCTAAGCTCTGGTTACCCCTTCAAGGGATTTATAGCCGTGAGTATATGTATGTATGTATAGAAAAAGGAATGTTATGGTGGTTTGGAAAAATAGATAGGATGGATAAAAGTAAATTGGTGAAAGAGATTTAAGCTAGAAAGGATTTCCAGGATTGTACAAAAAGGTTGATTGTTATAGCCTACCCAGATGGGAACGATTGGTATTTGTATACATTCGTGTATTCGTGTTGGCTGTGCAGTGTCGGCTTAGAATAGCACTCCCCCATTTCTTCCGGTGGGTGTACGTAAGAGGCGACTAACGGTATTGGGAGCTATAAAGGGATTTTGGGCGAAGCGGTTGGAGACCCATCACCAAGAACCTTTATTTCACCATATATTCCCCATGCAACTTCCAAAAGTGGCTGAGGAATTTCTAATTCCTTAGCTCTGGCTCCCCCTTTCTAGGGATTTACAGCCGTGAGTATATGTATGTCGTGTATACCCTTTCTGTGTATTGACTATATATGTGTTAAATATCAAATTCTCAGTTTCAGTTTCACTTATTATTATTTCAATAACGGTTTTTCCCATTTCTCATAAAGGTTAGAATGTTCTTTGAGGTGTGTGTGACTACTTTTATATGGTATTTAAACTGTAAGAGTTATGATTATGAGTAACATTTTTAAGGAATCATTAAAAAATAATTTCCTTTCCAGATTGAAACAACATCGTCATTGACTATTTTTATACATACATACATATACTTACGGCTGCAAATCCCTAGTCGGGTTAGCCAGACCTTAGGAACTAAAAGTTTCCCAGCCACTTTTGGAAAGTTGAGTGGGGAAGAGATGCTAAAAAAAGGTTGTTGGTGATGGGTCTCCAACCGCATCACCCAAAAATCCCATAAAAGGCCCCAATACCGTTAGTCGCCTCTTACGTACACCCACTGGAAGAAATGGGGTAGTGCTATTCTAAGCCGACACCAAACTATTATACTATTGAAATCTTGCATTCCATACTATAATTAACCATTTAGAGAATAACACAATATCCGATATGAACAACGCAATAGACTTATTTCATACTTCGTCTCATCTCAAGGCCATAGTAATTACATAAGCAATATTAACTACTACAATGATGTGTGAAGAATTTGACAAGAGACAAAGCTGGTCACGTGACAACAGCTACAGTATACTATTGTGTGGATACATCTGCATATTCATGTAACATGATTGATTTCTTGGGACTCTCTTGAAGAGTAAAAAATCGTACATACATACACATACATATACTCACGGCTATAAATCCCTTAACGGGGTAGCCAGAGCTTTGGAATAAGAAATTCCTCAGCCACTTTTGGAAGTTTATTGGGGAAAAGATAGTAATAATAAATGTTTTTGGTGACGGGTCTCCAACCACATCGCCCAAAAATCACTTAAAAAGCCCCTACACCCTTAGTCGCCTCTTACGATCACCCACGGGTAGAAATGGGATAGTGTTATTCTAAGCCGACACTACACGGCAAAAAATTGCAGAGTAAAAAATTGTAAAGTGCAAAATTATGTAAATAATCTTCCATTTTTAAATTACATACATACATATACTCACGGCTATAAATCCCTTGAAGGGGTAGCCAGAGCTAAGGAATTAAATTCCTCAGCCACTTTTAGAAAGTTTAGTGGGGAAATGATGCTAAAATAAAGGGTTTTGGTGATGGGTCTCCAACCGCATCGCCCAAAAATCCAATAAAAAGCCCCAATACCCTTAGTCGCCTCTTACGACACCCGTGGGTAGAAAGGGGTAGCGACATTCTAAGCCGACACTACACGGCACGCACGGTTTAAATTATTTAAATAAAAGGGCGCTTCTTGCTTCTTTTCTTTACAAACACCATGCAAGAGGTAGTATCCAAACAAAGTTAGAGTTGTATTAGATAGTTGATTTCAGTAATAAATATTGCAGTTTAAAAATATCAGTAAGATTTTTTTATTTGTTTTTTAAATAATAAATAGTTAACTATATAAATATTGATCAGATTGCTCAATGTTTTATTAGAAAAATATAACAAACCAATCAAAACCAAATCTTTATATGCATATCTGCTTTAGTAATAAACTTGGACATGATAGTCCAATGGGTAGAACACCCGCCCGAAAACAGAAAGGCGTGAGTTCCAATCCTGGGTTGGGCCTACACCAAATTGTCATGGTTAATTTATCATAGTTGTTAACGGTGAGGGAAAACATCGTGAGGAAACCCACATAGCTAAATTGTACTTAGTCATGCGACAGTGTATACGTACAAAACGGCGATAGGCCTGCCCCCTATGACGTGAGTACACTGTCCAAGCAAAACGTAGTACCTTCTCTGGACACTAGATGGCGCTGCCATGTGAGTTCAGAAGTATTGGTACCTCTGCTAACCCCTTCGGGGATAAACGGCGTAAACGTTTATGTTTATGTTAATAAACTTTTCTCATAGGATTAGGTTAATCGCGCCACTGTTCAGATGAATGACATATACCGTTTACATTCGCCGCGCATGCGTAAATGACAAGAGGAAACGACACATTACCGCAAAGAGCTGTTTAGTTGTTTGTGTCCCTATTTCATTTCGAATGATACAACAGTTGTAGTACGTTTGTCCTTTAACTACTACTACTTGTAGCATACAAACATATAGTCATGGCTATAAATACTAAACGGGGTAGGCAGAGCTTTAAAGCTAGAAATACCTCAGCCACATTTGAAAGGTGATAGGGGAAAAAATTGTAGAAATAAAGTATCGTTAATGATGGGTTTCTAACCGCATCGCCTAAAAATTACTTAAAAAAGCCCCATACCCTTAGTCGCCTCTTACGACAACAGTGGGTAGAAAGGGGTAGTGACATTCTAAGCCGGCACTACGCGGCACTTGCAGCATCTTAGGGATGAAGAGCTTAGTGGGAAGACCATAGCTTCTAATGTAGGAGAAATATTGAGTTGGACCCACATAAATGTATATTTTCTTCAGTCATACCAATTATTAATGGTAAGGGAAAACATCGTGAAAAGTGACAGTGTATTCGTACAAAGTCGCTTTTGGTCTGCTTCCTATCACTTAAATTACAGATAAAAAAATGACAATTTAATTTTGAGAAGGCCTAGCACGAGCGTAATTTTATCAATGCCCTATCAGTTAGAATGAGATAAAAGTATATGATACTATGTAAGTGCGAAAGAGATAGCTGTTTCATAACAAAAAGGTCACTCGCGCTAGCAGTGCTCAAGTATAAGTACCTCTGTCTGTGTTTTGAAATGAATTTAAATTAAATGCTGTGTAGTGTCGGCTTAGAATAGCACTACCCCATTTCTTCCGGTGGGTGTACGTAAGAGGCGACTAACGGTATTGGGGCTATTAAGGGAGTTTTGGGCGATGCGGTTGGAGACCCATCACCAACAACCTTTGTTTTACCATCTTTACCCCACTCAACTTTCCAAAAGTGGCTGGGGAATTTCTTATTCCTTAGCTCTGGCTACCCCTTTTAGGGATTTATAGCCGTGAGTATACGTATGTATATGTATGTATGTTGAATTAAATATGGTTAAAACCCCATCACCCACAACCTTCACTATATTTGATTATAATACAGATATATATGAGTGATAAGACCGTTCATTCTACTTAATTGTACATACATACATATACATACGTATACTCACGGCTTCAAATCCCTAGAAGGGGTAGCCAGAGCTAAGGAATTAGAAATTCCTCAGCCACTTTTGGAAAGTTGTGTGGGGAAAAGATGGTAAAATAAAGGTTATTGGTGATGGGTCTCCAACCACATCGCCCAAAAATCTCTTAAAAGCATACAATACCGTTAGTCGCCTCTATCGTACACCCACTGGAAGAATGGGGTAGTGCTATTCTAAGCCGACACTACACAGAAAACTTACATAATTGTAAAACAGTTTTATTATCTTAGTGAATATTTTATGTTGACCTTCCTATGTAATAAAGTTATTTTTATATTTAATTCTGTAACACAAACGATGCGTGAATTTACATACCATTAAACTACAATCGTCGACCCTTAAAGGAGATTAAGTCGTGCATCTAACCACATACAAATGTAAATAAAGTAGTGTTTCTCAGAACCGTAACAAAAAGCGTTTAACTAGTATTTTCCAAGCGTTCGTGAGTGACCCCAGAGGTATAACAATTTATATTGTATAATATAGCGCAATTGTTCAATATAATCGCATCACAGCACGACATTGTGTGACAAAGATCGTTGACATGTTTCAACATGTTATGTACACATATTGAATTCGTATTCATCGTTTTGCTTTGTAGTGTCGGCTTAGAATAGCACTAATTATTTTTTAGCCAGAGCTTCAGAGCTAAAAACTCCTCAGCCACATTTGGAAATTGATAGGGGGCAAAATAGTAAAAATAAAGTATGTTTCGTTATTGATGTCCCCACTATCGTTAGTTGGCTCTTACGTACACCCACCGAAAGATATGGGGTAGTCTTTGATTAAAACAAGGGGTAGTGCTATTATAAGCCGACACTACACAAAAACTATATTATAATTATATATTCTTAATGTTTATAACAGTTCTGTACCATTAATTAACTATGACAGGTATAACTAATTGGACTAATAAATAAATGACCCGAATCCCTCTAGCGATAACCAGCAAGGCTAGCACAAGCCTAGATAACGCGTGGTATAAATTTACTCTGTCTGTGTGTGTTTATTTTACTCTGTCTTGTTAGGTTTTTTCACAATATTATTATTATTATTAACTAGGGTACTTTATAATTATATTTATATAAATATTTAAGAGTTTAACGTTTACACGCATAAATTAAAATAAATTAAATAAATAATAAAAAAAGCTGTCAACACACAATTAAGGACATTGTAACTAGAACATAAGGCATTAAGCATGTTATTTATCATGTACTGTTTCATGTCTGTAGTGTGATGCATATAAATAAATAAATAAAACAGCTATCTCTTTCGCACTTACATAGTAACGTATACTTTTATCTCATTCTAACCGATAGAATCACGATTCAATAACGCTCGTGCTAGGCCTCCAGTACAACTGTAAGGGCTCTCTAGTATGGAATACATACATATACTCACGGCTATATTTCCCTAGAAGGGGTAGCCAGAGCTAAGGAATCAGAAATTCCTCAGCCACTTTTGGAAGTTGTGTGGGGAAAAGATGGTGAAATAAAGGTTGTTGGTGATGGGTCTCCAACCGCATCGCCCAAAAATCTTACGTACACCCACCGGAAGAAATGGGGTAGTGCTATTCTAAGCCAACACTACACAGCAATATAATATATAATATATATATCGTATATCTAAAATTAGAATTTTTTACTTTCTATATAAGTGAATTTATATTTAAAGTAATAAAATAACCTATGAAAAAATATTATTTCTTCCGATCAAAACGGAACAAACAAAATAGTTTATCAATGAGAAAGATTATTAGATTTCTTATCACACTATCGCAGTTGGCTTGCGATTGTTCTTATCGTCGAAACAAAGCAAAAAATATTGTCATATCTTAATATTATCTCAAATGCATTGTACTGATTGTATTGTTCTAAGAAAATTACATTTATTTATATTCGAGCCGTTAATTGACATTGGGATAGGCAGAGACTACTTATAGATACTTTGTTCCAGACAAAAATATTTTCTAACCTTCAGAACATATTTTTACGTCAGTATTTTTAATTATTTATGTATCACTAAGTAAATGAATAGAATCTGACAATATTGCCGTGTAGTGCCGGCTTAGAATGTTACTACCCCTTTCTTCCCATGGGTATCGTAAGAGGCAACTAAGGGTATAAGTATTTTTTTAAGACGTGTTTGGCGCTATATTGTTGGAGACCCATTACCAACGATACTTTATTTCTACCATTTCCCCCCCTATAAACTTCCAACTTAATAAGACCAAAATCTGTGGCTACCCCTTTTTGGGATTAATGGCCGTGCGTATATGTATAAAAAAGTATAAAAAAAATCTAGTGACAAGCGAAGCTGACAAAAGTTAATTAATTTTCCCGACTCTTGATGCAACGACACAGACTAAAATAAACATAATAGAACAAAACACAGTCAAGGAGGGCTTCATAATTGAAGATGGCTATGGAATTTTGATCATAACCAAAGTGACAACCGCGATAGCTCAGTAAATACAACACCGCTTTTCGTGTCAACGATGTGGGTTCAAATCCCGGGTCGGGCCTACAAAAAAATATCTTTTCTAAAGTCATATACGTGTTAAATTATAATGGTTGTTACGGTAAAACATCGTCAGGAAACTCATATGGCTTAGTTGTCCTTAGTAATGTGACAGTGTATTGGTACAAAACGGCGATAAGCCTGCCCCCTATCACGAGATTATACTGTCCAAGCAAAGCTCTGTCTACTACGTTCGGGGTCATACGGCCTGAACGTTTGAGTTGGACATTTAGGATATCCATACATACATACATATACTCACGGCTATAAATCCCTAGAAGGGGTAGCCAGAGCCAAGGAATTAGAAATTTCTCAGCCACTTTTGGAAACTTGTGTGGAGAAAAGATGGTAAAATAAAGGTTGTTGGTGATGGATCTCCAACCGCATCGCCCAAAAATCCCTTAAAAGCCCCCAATATCGTTAGTCGCCTCTTACGTACACCCACCGGAAGAAATGGGGTAGTGCTATTCTAAGCCGGCACTACACAGCATCTTGGAAAAGATTGTAAAATTAGCCAAACGCGATGTTATCGCGGACATACATATATGCAAACAATCGAACTGAGAACCTCCTTTTTTTGAAGTCGGTTAACAAAGGTGTTTGGTTACGGGTCGCCTACTTTAAACAGTAAACCCGTTAAAAAATAATATTTATCTTATGCCTATGTGGAAAGATGGTTTTGGATGGTAGCCGCTTGTGATGTTTCTTTATTAAATTAAATTAAAATTGAAATGAGACGATAATTATGTTTTCGTAATAATGTCTATTTCCTTGAACAAGATACATCCGCTTTTCACGGTATTTCCTTTGTAAGTATTTTCGTAAATACGATTAAGTCATTGCAATTTCTTAAAATTTAAGCTCATATTTTTAATTGTTCTTTGAAACATCTTTTAATTAGTTTTCATCTATGATATCAAAACTGAAATGATAACTTGAAACATTTCAATTATCTCTTTTACGATAACAACATCAACTAAAAAAAAAACTCAAACGTAGTATTGCCATATATCCCCGAAGGGTTGACAGAGGTACCAATACTTCTGAACATCACGTGACATTTTCAACTGGTGTTCAGAGTACGCTCGTCCACATATTGCTTGGACAGTGTGCTCACGTGATAGGGAGCAGGCCTATCGCTGATTTAATACTGTTACATTATAAGTTTTTTTTATGTTATGACAGATTTTTAATAAATTTAATCACTTTTAATTGCTGTGTAGTGTCGGCTTAGAATAGCACTACCCCATTTCTTCCGGTGGGTGTACGTAAGAGGTGACTAACGGTATTGGGGCTTTTTAAGGGATTTTTGGGCGATGCGGTTGGAGGCCCATCACCAACAACCTTTATTCTACCATCTTTTCCCCACTCAACTTCCAAAAGTGGCTGAGAAATTTCTAATCTCTCAGCTCTGGCTACCCCTTTTAGGGATTTATAGCCGGGAGTATATGAGATGATTTTCAACAAAGTGAACACTGATGTATTATGCAGATATTATTACATAATAAAGATATTCTACGCTATTTTAAACAATGATTGTCATGAATGGCATGTGCCTATTGTAAGCAAAATAATACGAAAACAATACAGAAACTCGTAACCAAAATATATTTCAGTTTTTTGTGTAACAGCACATGACAATGTCGTGGGAAGAAAATTATTCTGAATAAGCGCCCACGTCTAATTAAGACTGAATTTAAATGACTTTGACATGAAAAAAGTTTTGGTTGTCGTAAATAAAATATCTAATATCTAATAAAAATATCTAATAGTTACAAAAAATAAATTTTTCTTTCCTTTATTTATTCTTTATTTATTAGTATCTAATAGTTGTCTATAGGCTGATGATGATGTTAATATATAAAACACTTTGATAAAACACATCATTGACATTGACCTCTCCATTCAAAGGTTGTCTGGAAGAGATCGCTTTTAGTGAAAAGACCGCCACTTGTACTTTTGTATCCATGTGTAGCCAGAGTTTCAGATATAGGAATTCCTCAACCAGTTTTAGAATTTAAGTGGGGAACTTTATGTATAATAAGTGTACATACATACATACATATACTCATGGCTATAAATCCCTTAACGGGGTAGCCAGAGCTTAGGATGAGAAATTCCTCAGCCTCTTTTGGAAGTTGATTGGGGAAAAGATGGTAATAATAAATGTTTTTGGTGACGAATCTCCAACCACATCGCCCAAAAATCACTTAAAAAGCCCCTTTACCCTAAGTCGCCTCTTACGATCACCCACGGGTGGAAATGGGGTAGTGTTATTCTGAACCGACACTACACGGCTAATTCGGGTATAATTAGTGTGTAGTACGTAAAAGTAGGATGTAATGTATGTACGTATTCAGACTTAATTTTTCTATGCTAAATAGTTTATCACGGACGACAGTTTTACGTCATATCGCATAAAAACTTTTTATATCGTTGTTTTTACTTAATATTAATGTAAAAGTGGAGACAATCAGATAGACATATGCCCTAGACTATTCTAGATGACATCACTTGAAAATTAAATAGTCAAGTATTTCACTATTTAATTTAATTAATACTTTGCTATTTAATTTATTACCGATGTCATCTATATATATAAATACACCTATAGTTTCCACTGAGAGAGAGATAATAGAGAATAGAGAGGATGGATGAAAAAAAAGTAGCGAAAGAGATATAAAGAGCCAATGTGGATGGGAATGTTAGTAGAAGACGGCCTCGTAAAACGTTTCTTGACCAGATAGAAAACGTTCTTATAAAGGCGGAGGTCCGAAGAGAGAAGAATAAAAGAGCATGTATGAGATGAATAATGAATGTAAGGGTAGCAAGAGAGGTTTGTCAAGATCGTACTAAGTGGCGATCGATAGTCTCTGCCTACCCCAATGGGAATAATGGGCGTGAGTATAAGTAAGTAAGTTTCCACTGAGGAGGGAAGAGACCAATGATCGCTACTCTGAACCTCTCAAACTTCGTATTCATTCATCACACTTTTCATATATGCTCTTTTATTATTCACACCGACACCTTATTTTACTCATACACAATTTTTACTTTCAAACGCCATCGAAACGTCAGTACAGAATTGCGGCCCGAATAGATTCGAATGCGCGTAGTAATAGACTGAGTTAACAGATCAATTTAGACTTCCTTGTATGTAGGTTATACAATGTCACTACTACTTCTTAGCTGTTCTGTCCGTTAATTGGCTGAGTATCATTGTCACTCATTGATGCCCACACAGTAATGACATATTGGTACGAATGTATACAAGAGCAATGTTTCTGTGCTGTATTTAGTAAATTTTGCGCTAATGTGTTATTGAATTGTTTTGTATTTACATACATACATACATATACTCACGGCTATAATTCCCTAGAAGGGGTAGCCAGAAATGGAGAATTATAAATTCCTCAGCCACTTTTGGAAGTTGAGTGGGGAAAAGATCGTAAAATAAAGGTTTTTGGTGACGAGTCTCCAACTCTCCAACCGCATCGCCCAATAATCCAATAAAAAGCCCCAATACCCTTAGTCGCCTCTTACGACACCCGTGGGTAGAAAGGGGTAGCGACATTCTAAGCCGGCACTACATGGCATATGCCGTTGTATTTAATAGTTGTATATAGCCCTATAGAGGTTATATAATCTACAGAGGTTCGTTAGGATGGTGCAAAGTGGTGATTGATAGTCTCTGCCTACCCCAATGTAACTAACGGCATGAGTATACATGTGTGTATGTATAGCTGTGTCGAACCGGCTCAGTATAGCACTAAACAATTTATCCCCGTGCATTTCAAAGGAGATGACTAGGGGTATTGTTACTTGGTAATTGTAATTTGCCGAAGTAGTGGTCATCTATGGGTTTCAATGAAAAATAATGGACGAAATATCAGAAAGTATGTAGGTAAGTATAGTGGGTAGACAGGGGTAGTGACATTCTAAGCCGGCACTACACGGCACCACACAATATAAAAATAAATATATCAAAAAATGTTACAAGTCTATAAAAACTAAATAAATTTATGTTCAATAAACAAGCAGCTATTAGAAAGCGATTAAAATATCATAAATAACGAACAATGACTAAAAGTGCGATAAAAATTATAAATGATGTTTGAAGATAATAAATTATGTTCAGAGTAATTTACGTACCATAAGTTTGCAGTCACCAAAATTATTACTTATATTGTTTGGCTTGAATAACAAGATAAATTTTTTAGTAAAAACATACATACATACTTATACTCACGGCTATTATTCCCTAAAAGGGGTAGCCAGAGCCAAGGAATTATAAATTCCTCAGCCACTTTTGGAAGTTGAGTGGGGAAAAGATGGTACAATAAAGGTTTTTGGTGATGGGTCTCCAACCGCATCGCCCAAATATTCAATGAAAAGCCCCAATACTCTTAGTCGCCTCTTACGACACCCGTGGGGAGAAAGGGGTAGCGACATTCTAAGCCGGCACTACACGGCGAATCCATACCCATAAATCTTAAAGGGAAAATTGAAGCTAGAGAAGTTTCTCAGGGTCGTACAAAGTGGCGATCGATAGTCTCTGCCTCCCCAATGGGAACTTATGGCGTGAGTATATGTATATAGTGAATAAAACTGCTTGGAACCATTCCACCATTAAACAGTTTTTCTAAAAGGATATTTGTAGCTTGTGATTTTCCATGAAACCACTCTTTATATTAATTTATAGCCAAAACCATGAAAATTACAGGTATAACCTTATTCCTATATATAAACTTAAGTACATGTTTACCGAGAGGCTAAGATTACTCTGTATAGGGTGATTTGACAAAAGACTACCAATCTGGCCAAGAACAGGTTGTGCAGACTAACGACTACTGCGATAGTAACCGGAATCAACAGCTTAACGTGCCCTCGGAAATACGGAATCATCTTATGTTTCTTTGATGTTCAGGCGAATTAATCACCAGCAAAATTCTACCAAACTGGGTTATAACTTACATATAAAATTTGTGATTTTACTCATGTTTACACCGGGGATCGAAGCTGATTCTAACTAAATTTATTAGCAAATATATAATTAGTAATCAGTGTATCAGCCGCTATACCGCAAATTTTATAATTTAACATGCAATATGCAAATAAAATATTATTCAAAATGCAATAACTCAGCAGTGGTTTTAAATCAGTTTAAACATAATAAATAAAGGTAAGAAAAATTCCGACACAAGCGGGAATCGAACCCGCGACCTCGGGTTTACGCCCCCGTCGCTCTGCCAATTGAGCTACCGTGTCAATGGCTGCCAGTGCGAAATTCTTCTATCCTTTGTTTCTTCCGGAAGGCCACTTGTCTACCTTCTCAGATAGAATGCAAATGTTGAGAACGCCTAACTATCACATAATTTGAAAAAAATTCGCCTGTGTCGAAATTTTTCTTTCCTTTACATCCTTTATTTATCCACATGAGGTTTTCATGAACAAAAACACTCAAATCAGTTTAAACATAATTTATTTCACTTATATTAATACTTCTTTTTACTAACACATAATATGTGAGTACAGTAATAAAAACATGATTACCCAAACCCACGTTCTGTATACAAAAACTGCATGATTCAGCAGAATCGTATTTCCATTAAAAGTCATCCGTGAATTTTTGCAGAGCTATTTATTTTTGTTTAGGTGATTGACTTGAATGTATGATGCGTTTTGATAAACTTTACTTTGTACACTATATCCTTTAAACCGTATAAGGGCCGGCGCTGACTGCCGGCATGGCATGGCAAAGGATTTCGGTACAGATATAGCATTTTTAATCTTATTACCATGAGTATAGAATTCATTTTACTTTATTTTGACACAACGATGCCGACGTTCTGTCCTACCGCGGCCTCCCTCGGCATCGTTGTGTCAAAATGAATTCTATACGCATGGAAATAAGATTAAAAATGCTATATCTGTACCGAAATCCTTTGCCATGCCATGCCGGCAGTCAGCGCCGGCCCTATGTTATAACTTCCACCTCGGAGGACACATTTGGATCAAATAAAAAATGTGCTCAAAAAGGCAGGAGTCCGAAGTAGAAAGAATAAAAGAGCATGTATGAAAAGATTGATGGATGTGAATGAAGCTAGAGAGGTTTGCCAGGATTGTACAAAGTGGCGATCGATAGTCTCTGCCGTCTCTGCCCCAATGGGAACTAACGGCGTGAGAATATGTATGTATGTATGTAAGTTATGACTTACTGAAATCTTCATTGCGTTTAGTGCCGGCCAAGAATGTTACTACCTCTTCCACCCACGGGTGTTGTAAGAGGCGACTAAGGAAATGGGGCTTTTAAAGGGATTTTTGGGCGATGCGGTTGGAGACCCATCACCAACAACCTTTATTTTACCATTTTTTCCCCACGCAACTTCCAAGATTGGCTGAGGAATTTCTAATTCTTTAGCTCTGGCTACCCCTTCTAGGGATTTATAGCCGTGAGTATATGTATGCATGTATGTATGTTAAACAAATTCTAAATTTTCTTTTCAAAATAATGACATTGAGAAGTTTGAGATTGGTTTGAGTTTATTCGTCAATTTAATGGTTTGTCATGTCAAATTTTTAAAACAAAAATAACATGACATAACATAACATAAACGTTAACGCCGAATATCCCTGAAGGGGTTGGCAGAGGTACTGCTGAGTCAGTGCCTTTTTGCTGTTGGAGGGCACAACATCCCAAAATTTCATTATTATTGTTTTTGTTTTTTTTTACTGATGTGCTTCTGTTTGTGGTTTTTTTTATTTCTATTTTTCTGTCTTTAGTTAAATGATATCTTTTTTATATTTTTTTATTTTCTCCATTTGTGTTCTCAAAAAAAATTGTGTTTATACTGGTTTCTTGTAAACTTGGTTCCACTTCTGAACATCTCGTGACTTTGTCACCTGGTGTTTAGAGTACCCACGTTTTGCATAGACAGTGTACACACGTGATAGGGGGCAGGCCTATCGCCGTTTTGTACGAATACACTGTCACATGACTAAGTACAAATCAGCCATGTGGGTTTCCTCATGATGTTTTCCCTCACCGTTAACAACCATGATAAATAAACCACACATATGTCTTTAGAAAAGACAAATTGGTGTAGGCCCGACCCGGGATCTGAACACTAGTCGCTTGCACGATAACCGGTGTTCTACCCATTGCGCTATCACGATTGTTAATACAATATCACGATAAAACAAATAATATCTTTTTTTTTTATTTATAAAGAATCAACAATAAAACTAACCTTTCTGTTTAATTAACGTCACATTTCGCAAAACCTATTTGCTAAAAAACATCAGAATTTCTCTGTCTAAATCATTAGCGAGCGTTATCAAAGGCTTTAAAGCAATGACGTTGATTTGTTTAGAGATTGAAATTAATCCAATCACTGTTGTCGACCAACAACCTGATATGTTTTTGAGTATCACTTCACACCGCGATAGCTCAGTAGGTAGAACACCGCTTATCGTGCAGATAATGAGCGTTCAAATCCCTGCCCCCGTAGCATGAGGCGTGTGAGAGCGAGTATGTCGTGTGAGAAGTCAGAAACTGACAGATTTTGTAAGAGCAATCTGTCAGTTTCTCAGTTCTCATGTGACATACGCGCTGTCACAAGCCTCATGCTACTAGTGCTGGTCGGGCCTACACTAATTTGTCTTTTCTAAACTCATATGTGTGGATAATTTATCATGGTTGTTTACGGGGAGGGAAAACATCGTGAGAAAAACTCACGTAGCTGAGTTATACTTAGTCACTTGTCAGTGTATTCGTACAAACGGCGATGCCAAGAGCTATCGGCCGTGGGTAAAATGAGGTGTAGTAGTAAATTTTCGACTATAGCTACAATTAGGCCTACACATAAAAAACACTCGTATTCATCACACGTAGGTTAATAATTAACCTCAGCGTAAATTGAACCCGCGACCTCCGAACCCAGAAGCACCTAGCAACGGAGCCACAGACATCGCCATATAATTTATAATCAGCATTTAAATTGCAAGACTAGATTATGTAATTTAAATATACCGACTTTAAAGAAGACCTTGACTTTGTCTATATTCTTGGCTCAGATTTCCAATTCAAATATTTTTATGTATTGAATTTTTATGGATCAGTATGAATTTGAATAAATTGATATTTTATGGCCGTAAGATTGCCTTGTATTTTTGCGAGTGTTCAGATTGTAAAAATTTGCGGAACTCTTGAGAGTAGCTCTTAAAAATAAATTATCTTAATGCATAAACCTAATGATCTAAAATTGTTGTGAAATGAGAACAAATTCTCATTTTTGGAATCAGTAAGTAACCTAGAAATTTATTTTCGTGTTTAAACATTGTTATATATATATAAAAATATTATTTTTTAAAAAGACATAAAAATTATATGTTATTAGTTAAAGGTAAGGTTTAGTTTATATACCTTAATTTATACTACATCTTTCTTAGTTGTATTTCTAGGTTATGATGCTACCTATTTGAAGGCGCTCGTTGCGTAAAAATGTGTTTATTAAACATACATACATACATATACTCACGGCTATAAATCCCTAGAAGGGGTAGCCAGAGCTGAGTAATCAGAAATTCCCCAGCCACTTTTGGAAGTTGTGTGGGGAAAAGATGGTGAAATAAAGGTTGTTGGTAATGGGTCTCCAACCGGATCGCCCAAAAATCCCTAGGTGTCAATTAAAGATTATTAGTAAGTAGCTATAGTCGTGATTTGTAAATAAATGGCCGTGAGCAAATTGAGAAGTTAAATATTATAATCATTCATTAATTAGAAATAAACTCACAAAATTTACAAAAAAAAAGTATTAAGTAATACAATGTTATAATTTAAAATTGGTCATGTTTTGTACTCAGTCCCTAGGTATAGATGTGGGTAAACGTAATGGAGTATTACTTAGTCTTTCAACAGTGTATTCGTAAAGGGATAGGCCAACAATTATGTGAATGTATTGTCCAAGAAAAATATTAATATCCTGAACATTACGCGGCGAAAACGTTGCGTCTTATATATCGCTGACATAAGTTGAGGTAATGAACCCATGAACATATGATCAAAGATTTGATCTAGAGGATTTTGATAGATATCATTAATAAATAGTATTGTGTTGTAGTTTCATCGTAGCCAAAAAATATCATCTTTTATCCTTTGTCATTTCAATTGAATTGAGTATTTTAATAATGACCGATTAACAATCGCATTAACCTTTAATCAAACATATTAGTGCAAAAAATCTACAATCGAAACAAGTTTTTTATCACCATAAAAACGTTTCTAATATTTCCTTCAGTCGGGTATTTACCCAGTTCTTACAACTACAAAGCAAATGATTAATATATGCGCAATCGTTCAATGACATTGTTTAAACTAACAGTTGGAAATAACTGCGAGATTTTTTATTCAAGGTTCAAATGGTATATATTGAACTGCCAAAGAGTTCAAGTTTGCATTGGCGTCAAAGAGTTTAAAAAAAACTATGAGTAATTGCCTTTGTCTTTTACATACATTAGCTTATTACTAATAAATAAAGAATAAATAAAGGAAAGAAAAAATTCGCGCTGGCAGCCATTGACACGGTAGCTCAATTGGCAGAGCGAAAGGGGCGTATACCCGAGGTCGCGGGTTCGATTCCCACCTGTGTCGAAATTTTCCTTTCCTTTATTTATTCTTTATTTATTAGTAATAATCCCCACATGAGGTTTTCATGAACAAAAAGATTGAAATTAGCTTATTACTTTGGAATAAAATTGGCGTAAGAAATAATTTTTTTGCATATAGAAAACTAGGATTCTTCCTCCGTACTTACATGTTTACGGCTATATCCCAAATAAGGGTAGCGTCTGAATTCAGCCGCTTTTGGAAGTTGAGTGGCTAAAGATGTTAAAATTAAGGTTGTTAGTGATGGATACATACATGTACTCACGGCTATAATTACCTAGAAGGGGTAGCCAGAGCTAAGGAATTCGAAATTCCTCAGCCACGTTTGGAAAGTTGAGTGGGGAAAAGATGGTAAAATAAAGGTTGTGGTGATGGGTCTCCAACCGCATCGCCCAAAAATTCCTTAAAAGCCTCGATACCGTTAGTCGCCTCTTACGTACACCCACCGGAAGAAATGGGGTAGTGCTATTCTAAGCCGACACTACACAGCAATCTCTCAAATAACTCTTACGACACCTGTGGGTAGAGAGGGGTATTGCCATTCTTAGCCAGCCCTAGACGGCAGTTACTAAGAAAATAGAATAGCGATGTATAAACGACGCCGATAGTTTTTCTGAGTGAAGCTGAGAATATCATTGCAAATTACTAACAACCTAGAAAACTTCTTCGCTTCATTTACATTTATTCATCATTTCATACGTGATTAGCTGATTTATTGTTTATACTTCGAACGTCAGATATAGATATATAAAAACTAGCTAAAATTTACATATGCTACAAATCTATATATATATACTCACGCCATTAGTTCCCATTGGGGTGGACAGAGACTATCGATCGCCACTTTGTACGATCATGTCACCTCTCTACTTCGTTCACATCTTTCAATCTTATCTTATCATACACGCTCTTTTCTACTTTATACTTCGAACGTCTGCCTTAAAATTATAGCTAAAATATATCTGAGTTAATTTCAATATATTATATTAGTAGAAAAAATATAAATTATAAATTACCCAAGCGTAATGACGTTTCACACTTCAATTAATAAAAAGTTCATGAGAACTTATATTTAATAAAACGAAGTATTAATTACAAAAACCCTTGGTTATGTTATAAAGTTAAAACATTTAATTTATTCAATGTAGAATATTAATATTCAAAAGTTTTTTATCTGCTTAAAAATCAAACTGCTTCGGTAATAAAAGTTACCAAAAGATGTGTAAAAACAGCAAAGATATACTGGCCAGTACACCCTGCTGTGTACCAACTTATAATTTGTATCTATGCTTAACTCGAAAAACATTTACACTCCGCGATGTAGGAATATGAGTGAGACGCTGCTATGTGCGTTTGAGTCCGCAGTAGTGTGCGCTCTAACATGACTCCCACAGATGCAGAGATCTTTTTAGATATACCAAGGCGATGCAAAAATTAGTTTTTCCACATGACATACACATGACATACTAACGGCTATAAATACCTAAAAGGGGTAGCTAGAGCTTCAGAATCAGAAAATTCCTCAGCCACTTTTAGTGAGGAAAATATTGTAAAATTTATATTTTTGGTAATGAATCTCCAAACGCATCGCCCATAAATCACTTAAAAGGCCCCGATACCCTTAGTCGCCTCTTACGATCAACCGGGGGAAGAAATTGGGTACTGATATTTTCAGGCGACACTACACAGCCATGATTTTTAGGTCCAAAAAAATTTAAAATTTTGTCTTCATTTATTAACTTCTTCTTATTCTTATTGATTTAGTTTCCTGTCAAACCCCATTTATTGCTACCGAATAAATTAACGAGAAGCATTAATTGCATAGAGTAGAAAATTATTAACACATAATGCAACAAGCTGTTAGAAACCTATTATCTAGCTTTTTAATTATATGTCAAGTTGAATTATAATCTATAATTATTAGGAATTGGCTACCTTTCATGGAAAAAGTGAGCGATAACGCAATATTCCCAAGAAACATCAGCCCAAGTATAACTTTGTAAAGAACTATTCTTGGTCAACACTCTTATAAATATACATATATACTCACGGCCATAAATCCCAAAAAGGGGTAGCCAGAGCTTCAGAGCTAGAAACTCCTCATCCACATTTGGAAGTTGATAGGGGACAAGATGGTAGAAATAAAGTATCGTTGGTGATGGGTCTCTAACCAAATCGCCCAAATACCACTAAATACAGCCTCATACCCTAAGTCGTCTCTTACGACACCCGTGGATAGCTTTCTACTGAGGGTGGTGTCAATCATATTATTTGCTATAATAATGCCGTGTAGTGTCGGCTTAGAATAACACTACCCCATTTCTACTTGTGGGTGATCGTAAGATGCAACTAAGGGTATAGGGAATTTTTAAGTGATTTTTGGGCGATGTGGTTGGAGACCCGTCACCAAAAACATTTATTATTACCATCTTTACCCCAATCAACTTCCAAAAGTGGCTGAGGAATTTCTCATTGCAAAGCTCTGGCTACCCCGTTAAGGGATTTTTAGCCGTGAGTATATGTATGTATGTATGTAATAATGGGTGTGAATTAAAAAAATAAGCAACTCATAAGTTCCAGAGATCTAGGCCATTAGTTCCCATTGTGGTAGCCAGAGACTATCGATCGCTACTTTTGTACGAACCTGGCAAACCTATATAGCTTCATTTTTTAAATCTTTTTGTTCATCAAAACCTCATGTGGGGATTATTACTAATAAGTTTATTTTTTATTTATTACCAATATAGCTTCGTTTACATCCATCAATCTTTTCATGCATACTCTTTTATCCTATCATACTTCAAACGTCTGCCATTTTTTTCTCTATTTCTCTGCCGTGGTCGTCCTCTTATATCATTTCTATATACTTTGACTAAGTATCTCTCTAACATCAATTTAGTTTCATCTATCCACTCTACGTGCTTAAAACATGAATTAATTAAGATAAAATACAATTTTTGCAATCATTGATGGTAATTACTATACAATTAATAAAAATAAAGAAATATCAACCCAGGTTTTTTAGATTACATATCCATGGAGAATAAAAACCGATATAAAAAGAAGAAGGGCAAAGTTCAATTTTAAACCACTCAATCGATATCCTATCGAAGCAAAGTGCTTATTAAAATCAATCAGACAGACTTACATACACATAGGTACTCGTCTATCGTATACAAACTGATCGTGTAGATTCTCATGTTCGCTGGTTTATTTTACATAATTTTCATTATATTACTTATGTTATGTTGCCGTGGAGTGTCAGTTTAAAATAACACTACCCCATTTCTATCCGTGGGTGATCGTAAAAGGCGACTAACGGTATAGGGGCTTTTTAAGTGGTTTTTGGGCGATTTACCCCAATCAACTTCCAAAAGTGGCTGTAGAATTTCTCATTCCTAAGCTCTGGCTACCCCGTTAAGGGATTTATAGCCGTGAGTATATGTATGTATGTATGTACTTATGCTATGCAAAAAATGTTTCAATGTGTAAAAAAGGAAATGTTAAGATTTAGCCCAACTATTTCAATTATTACAATTATAATAGTGTTAATATATGTAATGAGTCTTTAAAAGATGTAATGTAATCGCATTGAGTTATGCCTGTAATGGTTGTCCTATATTAAAAACTAAATAAATACTTACAGTCTATAAGTCAGTAAATAAGTCCAAAGAACAGTCATCTATTGATATATTCACTTTAAAACAAATCGTTTCCAAAAACAATATCTTTGACACTGAATAACTACAGAACGAAATTCACACTCAATCTTATCAATATTAATCAGTAGAACACAGACATATTTTTTTGATAAGAGTATAAGTCACAAATCACTGACATCCACTTAAAATACGATATTTTCACTTTCTTATGCGATGCACTGGCAGTCCACTGTCAAAGTTTTCGAGCGATGAAATTCGTGAATGACGGAACATAACCGTTTAGATAAGCGCAGAAAACACGTGCGCTCCGCTCCGCAGCTGAAAGCCAACTAACATTTTGTTCGGGAAGGATGTCTATCCGCCCCTTTAGCTGGCACCTGTAGCTCTGGCCTTATTTCAGTAGCTGAAAATATTCGATAGACTCCCGGTTTCAGCTGTAAATTAAAACAATTTATAAAGTTATGTTGCATGATACTGTTGCAGCCTGTATCAAATACACCACAGAGTTTCTGATATTACGATCGGGTTAATCAATTTTGCTATGTTCGGGTTTTTGAGGTAATTTGTTCAAATATTTGTTTTTTTTTGTTGTAGTATTTTTATTTTATGTGTTTTAAAGTTGTATAGTGTGCCGTGTAGTGTTGGCTTAGAATGTCAATACCCCTTTTTTATCCACAAGTGTCATAAGAAGCGACTTTTTAAGTAGTTTTTGGAGCATCTTGCCCGTATCATCTTCCAAATGTGGCTGAGCAGTTTTTAGCTCTGGAGTTCTGGCTACCCCTTTTTGGGATTTATGACCGTGAGTATTTGTATGTTTTGTCATCTTAGAACATTACTAAGTTACTAACCTATTTCCTCCGCAGAGTATCGATGTCAAAAGTAGATTTTGGTTTTCGTTTTTGGACAATATGTACATACATAATACTCACGGCTATATTTCCCTAGAAGGGATAACCAGAGCTAAGGAATTATAAATTCCTCAGCCACTTTTGGAAGCTGAGTGAGGAAAAGATGGTAAGAATAAAGGTTTTTGGTGATGGGTCTCCAACCGCATCGCCCAAAAATCCAATAAAAAGCCCCAATACCCTTAGTCGCCTCTTACGACACCCGTGGGTAGAAAGGGGTAGCGACATTCTAAGCCGGCACTACACGGCAATTTTGGATAATATGTGTTGAGACTATTACCATTCACAGTTTATTTTTCAATCTTTTTTTACTGAGCTTCGAATATTGGCTGACGAATTTCTAATTAGAGAGAGTTGATGTATTTCTGAATAGTGACAGAATAAATATACATAAACGTTAACATAATAACATAAACGTTCACGCCGTTTTATCCCCGAAGGGGTTGGCAGAGGTACCAATACTCCTGAACTCACATGGCAAGCGCCATCTAGTTTCCAGAGAAGGTACCCACGTTTTGCTTAGACAGTGTACTCACGTGATAGGGGGCAGGCCTATCGCCGTTTTGTTGCTACTACGTACTGCTGATATGCTATTTTTATTGTCATATATTTTATTAATAGAGATATGTTTACATATAACCCTAAATAAATTTACGTAATTATTATTAACGGAATTTTTAGTTACTTAGATCAGACGGAGAACATAACACGATGGATCAGTTCGTACAAAAATCACGTTCAATGCCTCAAAACCCTGTAACGCCTTTACATGTGTTTAAAAAGATGAAATAAAATCAGTGAAGTATACTAAAATAAAAAAGTTTAATGCAACTCGATAAAGGATTTAAAACAACAAGTTTTTAAATTCTAAGATTGGTTTTAAAAACAAAATAATTGAAATGTCGTCGTAACTACATCGATTTATCTTACTCGTAATTTATACAGTAAGTACTATTGTTATTAGACATGACATACAAGAGTTTACCTTTAATATAATATTATGTGCAATTTATGAAATTATAAAATAATAATATTTTTGCTGTGTAGTGTTGGCTTAGAATAGCACTACCCCATTTCTGCCGGTGGGTGTACGTAAGAGGCGACTAACGGTATTAGGGCTTTTAAGAGATTTTTGGGCGATGCGGTTGGAGACCCATCACCAAAAACCTATATTTTACCATCTTTACCCCACTCAACTTTTCAAAAGTGGCTGAGGATTTTCTAATTCCTTAGCTCTGGCTACCCCTTCTAGGGATTTACAGCCGTGAGTATATGTATGTATGTTGTAAAATAATAAATCAATCATTGTCAAAACAAAGGAATTATGTCATAAGTTTCATTTATTTCCACTGCACAAGGATATGCGGAAATAAAACTATTCAACTAAAGATTTTTTAAAACAGTTGTTTCTAGTTGGTACTAGCTATGATCGGACATTTTATAAAATCATAATAGCTTAAATAAAAACTTGAAGTCAAATATTCTAGCAGAATTTTAGTTTTTTATTCTTTTAGCCTGATGAAAACGAAAACAACACGTTCGTAAGGGTTGTATTTAAGAGATCCCTTATAAACCTAGTAAGACGCCCACAAGTCCTTTGTTTCCATTTTTAAAGACGTGGACTGAACCAGTGTGGCGGGATAAGTTTTATACATTTCCGTCAGTTTTGTTACTGCTCTCGTTGCTAAAAGTTTTGTTTTTTTAATAATATTGTGCTACTGAATCTCAAAATTAAATTTGCCGTGTAGTGCCGGCTTAGAATTTCGCTACCCCTTTCTACCCACGGGTGTCGTAAGAGGCGACTAAGGGTATTGAGGCTCTCTATTGGATTTTTGGGCGATGCGGTGGGAGATCCATCACCAAAAACCTTTATTTTTACCATCTTTTCCCCACTCAACTTCCAAAAGTGGCTGAGGAATTTATAATTCCTTAGCTCTGGCTACCCCTTCTAGGGAAATATAGCCGTGAGTATATGTATGTATGTATATGAATCTCAAACTCAAACGTTCACGCTGTGTATCCCCGAAGGGGTTGACATTGGTACTAATACTTCTGAACATCACGAGGCATTGTCACCTGGTGTTCAAAGTATCCAGGTATTGCTTGGTCAGTGTACACATGTGCTAAAAGGTAGGCCTATCGCCGTTTTGTACGAATACACTATCTCATGACAAAGTATAACTTGCCATATCTCACGATGTTTTCCCTCGCCCTTGACAACATACATACATACATATACTCACGGCTATAAATCCCTAAAAGGGGTAGCCAGAGCTGAGAAATTAGAAAATTCCTCAGCCACTTTTGGAAATTGAGTGGGGAAAAGATGGCAAAATAAAGGTTGTTGGTGATGGGTCTCCAACCGCATCGCCCGAAAATCCCTTTAAAAGCCCCAAGTCCGTTAGTCGCCTCTTTCTTACATACACCCACCGGCAGAAAAGGGGTAGTGCTATTCTAAGCCGACACTACACAGCAAACGAATACACTATCTCATGACAAAGTATAACTTACCATATCTCACGATGTTTTCCCTCGCCCTTAACAACCATCATGAATTAACCACACATATGACTCCTCCACCCTCACCGCCTGCATGATAAGCGGTGTTGTACCCACAGAGCTGTCACGGTTGTCACTATGCTGACACAGCGCTACAGAATATTTTATTTTATTAAGGAAATCCAACAAAACCAGGGTACATTTACTCAATTTAATTTCATTCAATGATTACTGTACTTTAAAATACTATATGCCGTGTAGTGTCGGCTTAGAATAACACTACCCCATTTCTACCCGTGGGTGATCGTAAGATGCGACTTAGGGTATAGGGGCGATGTGGTTTGAGACCCGACACCAAAAACATTTATTATTACCATCTTTTCCCCAATCAACTTCCAAAAGTGGCTGAAGAATTTCTTATTCCAAAGCTCTAGCTACCCCGTTAAGGGATTTATAGCCGTGAGTATATGTATGTATGTATGTAAAATACAATATTCATAAGTTACTTAAATATTTTTTATAGAATACCACTCAATGATCAGTAAATTATATTGATAGCAGAAAGAAGCATACCTTTTTTCGATGGCGCAATAGCTCCTAGTCTAAAATAAGTGATATTTATTAATATTTTAGGGTGTCGACATTAACAAAGAAATAAGATTTCTATTCAAGAAATGTATTTCAAATTATCTTGACTGCGACGTATCCGTTAATTTTGACGAAATAGGAGAAGTTTTTCAGAAAAAAATGGAATGTTAGGCCATGCGATCGAATGAGAAAAAGTGTTACTTGTGAAAGCTGCGATTGGTTGTTAGATTGAGATACATTAAAAAAAATATACAAAAAATATATTTTTTGGTTTGGGCAAACGGCAAAGAGACGATAAAAAGGGTGACAGAAATTTAGATAAGAGAGATAAGATAAGATTAGATATCATTTATTCATTGCCTCAGGGAACAATAAGACATTACATTTTTTACAAAAATACAAACAATTTCAACTAAGAACAAAACAAAAAAACAAAAAATATATTAATAAAACATTTAGGGACATACATAATTAAAGTCTCCTCAAAGGCAAAGAAAAGGTTGCTGACTCAGCATTTATTAAAGGCGTACCCTTTAAAACTGATTTTCAGTCAGAACCGATTGTGTCACGTCACGGACCCGAGCAAAAAGTATATCTATAAATCATAATACTACTATAACTATAAATAATACTTAAATGAATAAATTTACATAGTATAACCTTATTATATACTAATTTAGGGAACTAATGTAAATGGTGATGTCAGAATACAACAAATTTAGATCAAATAGAGAATTCGCTCAAAAAGGCAGGCATCCTAAGTATGAAAAATTAAATATCATGTACATACATCCATAAATACATATACTCACGGCTATAAATCTCTAGAAGGGGTAGCCAGAGCTAAGGAATTAGAAAGTCCTCACCCACTTTTGGAAATGTGAGTGGGGAATAGATGGTAATAATAAAGGTTGTTGGTGATGGGTCTCCAACCGCATCGCCCAAAAATCCCTTAAAAGCCCCAATACCGTTAGTCGCCTCTTAAGTACACCCACCGGAAAAAATGGAGTAGTGCTATTCTAAGCCTACATACATGATATTTAGACACTACACAGCAAGTATCTAAATGTCATGTATGAATGCAAAATAAAATAATAATAATAAAAAGTTAACCGAAACGCTAGTACGCGAAGGAATATGAAATATAACTACAACATACTCGTATAATTTTAAATGTTTTTGTTCATAAAAACCTCCTGTGGGGATTATTACTAATAAATAAAGATTAAATAAAGGAAATAACTAAAGGAAGGAATAGCATATACGTTTTTTCTTATGACAAAAAGTTACTACTAAATGAATCAACAAAAAAAAACTTGATAATCATATAGGACAAATTGCTATAAAAAACATAAATATATAGTTTAAATTTATTTTTAATTAATTGGAAAAAGCAATATTTTTAACCAACTTGTCTAGAAATCAATGAAAACCAAAAAAAACACAATCTTTCTACTACCTAGTGAATACCTACTTCCCATAGGAACAATTCTTTTAAAACTCAGCCCGCAACTAATGTTATTTATTACTTTTAGCGATGAAGTTTTTAATTAATAAAGATTTATTAGTTGTTGAGTTAAATCTTTTGTTAAATTAAGATTAATAGAGTCCATTATGTCTCAGCTAAGTGGTCAAATACCTGCTTGATTGATTTCTTTTAAATGTTTTTAGTGGACCGTGGTTTTTGGAATAGGAATGAAGATTATGACAATTTTTACATCTAATTTATAACTAGTTAGTGGAGAATATAAAGAATCATCACTGTTCTGTTATGTTAAATTAATTTATTATTATTATTTAAGTCATTTAATTATGTTGTCTTATTTTTTATTTTTTATTATTTCTGTCATTTATTTTCTCATAGCGAGTCCATCTCGCTCTTGGCCGCTTTTTGGAATAGGAATGAAGATTATGACAATTTTTACATCTAATTTATAACTAGTTAGTGGAGAATATAAAGAATCATCCGATAATTTTAGACGCATATTGCTATATTTTAATGTTAATATTTATATATAAACTAGCTGACCCGACAGACTCCGTACTGTCAAATTTGCTTATGACAAAGCTTAAGGCGTTTTTTTAATTAATTTAATAAAACCTCAAAAATTGTAGCCTATGTGTTATTCTGATGTATAAGCTATATTGTGGTAAAGTTCTATTCAAATCCATTCAGTAGTTTTTACGTGAAAGAGTAACAAACATCCATACATCCATACTTACAAACTTTTGCTTTTATAATATTAATAGGATAATTAATAGTGTGGCATTCAAATAGCACTAACCTATATTATCACATTTCCACGCGTCTCGTATGAGGCGAGGTTTGGGGCTTTTGAAGTGATTGTTGCCTGACACAACCGTAATAGCTCAGTGGGTAGAACACCGCTTATCGCGCAGACGATGAGGGTTAGCTGTGTAGTGTCGGCTTAGAATAGCACTACCCCATTTCTTCCGGTGGGTGTACGTAAGAGGCGACTAACGGTATTGGGGCTTTTAAGGGATTTTTGGACGATGCGGTTGGAGACCCATCACCAACAACCTTTATTTCACCATCTTTTCCACACTCAACATTCCAAAAATGGCTGAGGAATTTTTAATTCCTTAGCTCTGGCTACCCCTTCTAGGGATTTATAGCCGTGAGTATATGTATGTATATGTATGTATATTTCATAGTGTGGCATTCAAATAGCACTAACCTATATTATCACATTTCCACGCGTCTCGTATGAGGCGAGGTTTGGGGCTTTTGAAGTGATTGTTGCGTGACACAACCGTAATAGCTCAGTGGGTAGAACACCGCTTATCGCGCAGACGATGAGGGTTAGCTGTGTAGTGTCGGCTTAGAATAGCACTACCCCATTTCTTCCGGTTGGTGATCGTAAGAGGCGACTAACGGTATTGGGGCTTTTAAGGGATTTTTGGGCGATGCGGTTGGAGACCCATCACCAACAACGTTTATTTTTACCATCTTTTCCCCACTATCATTTCCAAAAATGGCTGAGGAATTTCTAATTCCTTAGTTCTGGCTACCCATTTAAGGGATTTACAGCCGTGAGTATATGTATGTATGTATGTATGTACAATTAGGGTTCAACTCCGGGTCGGGCCTAAACTAATTTGTCATTTCTAAAAAGATATATGTGGTTAATTTATTATGGTTGTTAACGGTGAGTTAAAACATATCGTTAGGAAACTCACATGGCTAAGTTGTACTTTGTTATGTGACAGTGTATTTGTACAAAACGGCGATAGGTTTGCCCCCATCACATGAGTGTCCAAGCGAAACGTAGGTAGTCTAAACTCCAGGGGACAATGTCACACGATGTTCAGAAGTATTAGGCTGGTTTTATAGTGCCGCTTTCGCCAGCGCGGTTGATACGCGTCGCGGGTGACGAGCTTTGAGTGCCTTAGATCGTTACATAGTAAAATAAACCGCGCGGATGGCCCGCGCTGACGGTATTTCGGCCGCGCCTTTCAACCGCGCGCGGGCAAGGAGCTACAGTGTCCAGTGTGCGTTACACAGTCACGCCGATCGGACGCGCGCATGTGTACTGTCGCCGCCAAAATGAATCAGAATTACATCGATACGGGACGGTTGATCGAGGAAGTTCGCTGTCGACCATTGCTATGGGATTCATCGGATGAATTTTATAAAAACAAAGATGCAAAAAATAAAGCTTGGGAAGAAGTTGGGGAAGCACTCTTTGGAGAAAATTATATAAAGAAAGACATAGGTATGTTTGTATTATTTTTATTAATTAATCTTATATTCGTATAAAAGTCGTTACTTAATATTAACGTAGATTCAAATCAATTAAATAGGTACAGTACCCGCCACGAGACTTTGTGTTTGTGAAGTTAGCGACAAGTGGCTACGCAATAAATCAAAACAGGTACGAAAGACGCAAGGTGTGCGAGCCGGCAAGGCGCGAGCGTCTTTGCTCTCGCTTTCGTCTATGCGTGCGTCTCGCTCATTTCGTTCACATGTACAGACTTGATTGCGCAGCTAACTTTACAAACACAAAGTCTCGTGGCGCGTATTGTACATTCCGATTCAAACTTGATGGCGGCTCGGAACATCACGCGAGTCGATGCGCAGTACACAATATTAGGTATCAGCGGGGAGCGATTCAACTACTAACCTGCGCGTACCTGCACTAGTGGCTAATATCCGAGTCGCCATAAAGTTTGAATCGAACTGTATTAGAATATATGTCTGTCTTGCCACGACACGCTACCAGCGGGCGATATAAAATAATCAGCAAATACCTCGCGTAGTGTGTTTCCTGTTCTAGAAACTAGCTGAATATCCATGTCAATTAAACCAGTAATGCTTAGTGAATCATTTTCATTGTAGCCGTCTCGCACTCTGATAAAATTGTGTAATACGCAACAAGCTTGAACTATAGTTTTTGCATTGGAGAAGCTGGCATTCATTGGTGTGTGAAACACTCTAAATTTGTTTGATAATATCCCAAATGTACACTCTATGTACCTCCTGGCACGACTTAGACGGTAGTTGAATATCTTTTGTTTGTAGGTCATATCGTTTCGAAGATAAGGTTTCATGACATAGTTTGATATACCAAATGCTCCATCACCAACTATTACATGAGGTGCTACTATATTAGATCCTTGCAAGTACTTTGGAGCCGGTAATCCTAAATTATTTCTTTCCAACTGTTGAAATAGTTCACTGTTTTGGAATATAGTGGAATCAGAGTTTTTACCGCAAGAACCAATGTTGACATAAGTAAAGCAATAGTTGGCATCACACATTGCCAGAAGGACAATAGAATAAAAATTCTTATAATTGTAAAACATTGACCCTCCACCTGCAGGATTAATTATTCGTACGTGTTTACCGTCTATTGCCCCACAACAGTTAGGAAAGTTTGCATTCATCTCAAACTCTGCACTAATACGTTGCCACATTTGTGTTGTTGGTTGAGGAATGCATTCTTCCCGTAGTTTCTCCCATATCTCAATGCAAACTTCCTTGACGATATTGCTTATAGTAGTAACTCCCATTCTGTACGTGACATGTAGATCGGAATATGTGTTGCCAGTTGCCAAAAATCTGAAAAAAAAAAGCAGTGTATTAAACGGTCGCCTCTAATATAAATTAACAAACTACGAATATTTAATACTAGTTAACTTAAATAAACAAGTTTAGTTTTGTTATGTAACTAGTTAAATACAGTTTACAACTGTATTTAACTCTACAATGTATGTCAATAATTGAGACATTACACGAATATTTTAATAACTAGTTAAATACAGTTGTGAACTGTATTTAACTTCAATATTTCGATTACTAGTTAAATACAGTTATTTCGTGTAATGTCTCAATTATTCACATGTAGAAAGAAGGATAGAATCAATAAAAAGTATAGGTGGTAAGCACGTGTGTCACACGTAAGTACATAATATTATTTTACTTCAAAAAAAAGTGAAGTACATAATAAATTAAAATTTACTTAATTAAAAACTCAGGCAAATATGTGACACGCCTAACCACTTATACTGTTTTTTATTCATACCCTACTTTCTACTAATTCTACAAATATTATAAGTGTGGAAGTTTATTTGTAGCTCAATTACGATATCACCACTGCAGGGTTAGCCAAGTGGCAAGCGTTTTACATTTTGCGAGCGTTTCGAACGCTCGCAAAATGTATGGAAATAATTGTCGAACGATATCCCACGTAGTCGTATCAAATTATCCTATATAATGTACATATACCTATATACTGAGGTTTCGTTCGACTGAAAATGACACTTGGCTACCAATACATAATTTGATACGACTAAGTCACGTGGGATATCGTTCTATTAATTATTTTCATACATTTTTGCGAGCGTTTCGATCACGTTTCGATTCAACGCTTGCCACTTGGCTAACCCTGCTGGACCTGTTTTGCTAATCGATACTGTTGACTGTGTGTTGATTTAAAAAAATTAAGGTATTGGTTAACTTTTTATTGTTTTTTTTTCAGATAAGCTCTTACGTCAACGATGGAAGTCTGCAAGAGACGGATATTTTAAAACTAAAGCGAATATGAAAAATACACCATCCGGCAGCGGTGCAAAAACAGTTAAAAAATATATTTATTTCGAAGAATTGAAGTTTCTTGATCGTACCACTGAAAACGTAGTTTCAGAATCCTTGAACAACATTGATGAATATTCAAGTTCATCAGAAACTCAAGCTCAAGTAACAATGAACGCAGATATTCCTGGCTCTTCTCAAAACAGTTTTACTACGGTGGCTGACCAAGATAAACCGACATGGGCTCGCAAGAGAAAAAATACACGGCGGATACCAGAGAACTCCATGTTTGAGAGGCAGTTAGTAGATTTATTGGACAAAAATATGCCAGACATAAGCTCTGACGATTTAGCATTTTTTAATTCTCTTGGTCCAATTCTAAAGTCGTTTAACAGTTATGAAAAACTTTTATTTCGTTCGAAAGTGTTGCAAATTGCTATGGATCTTTCCGCGCCACATTCAGTGGGTACGACGTCGACATCAAATTTTGTAACGCCAGCTAATGAATCTAATGAATATTCCAACATATTGTCGCCAGAAAATGTCTCAAATTCTACTATTATATCACCAATCTCTAATTCTAATGATACTACTACGCAACCAGGTTATCAAACATCACATCAATATGCCAATATCATGTCACCAGAAAATGATTCTAATTCTTCTAATGTAATGTCTGCAACCGTCTCAATACAGCAGAGCTATCAATCATCATATTTTTCAAACTTAACGTTACCAGCTAACGGATCTGTACCTAGTGAGAGCACGCAGCAAGACTATCAATCTGCAAATCAATATGAGTCTCATTCTACAGTCATCAATTCTGTTCAGCAAAGCTGTGAAGAAATAAACCACTTTCCTACTACTGCATCAGAAAACGACAATTTCTAATTTTGTTCAGCAAAGCTGTGGTGAAATATATTACATTTCAAATATTAACACCAGGAAACGACAATTTCTACTAAATTTCATTTCAACGAGGGTTACGGAGCGAGTACTTTTTCATTGTTTGTTTTTTTTTTATTTGTAAACACAATTTAATTAATAAAGTAATTACTTAAAAATAAAAAGTATTTTTATACAACTTACCTTAAGGTAATCGCCAACTTTTCAACTGGTTCTATAGGGACTCGACGTAAACTTGATCGTTTTAAA
Organism: Bedellia somnulentella; assembly: GCA_963576735.1. Classification (NCBI taxonomy): domain Eukaryota; kingdom Metazoa; phylum Arthropoda; class Insecta; order Lepidoptera; family Bedelliidae; genus Bedellia; species Bedellia somnulentella. The sequence continues at coordinate 3,531,721 of OY755192.1, read as the reverse complement.
TTATGTTCTATCTTGCAGAGTAATTCATCAAATGATGTTGTAGACAGACGGAAATGTTTGAAGAATTTGTCACCATGTTCTCTTAAATCCGAAAACGATGTAGAGAATGCGCCTCTCAGAAACCTAGTGGCATTGTAAGGATGTACTTGTAGTCGTCGTTGTCGTTGCTTTTTTTTCCATAGGTAATATAATATAACAAATGCGAGAAGTCTCATTACGACTGTACGAGGCGGCAAACCGCGTAGCACTGAACTCGTTTTATAGTTTCGAGCGGGTCATCCGCGAGCTTGCGAGCCGCGCTTACCACCCGCGCGGACGGTAAGCGTGACTGTAAAACCAGCCTTAGTACCTCTGCCAACCCCTTCGGGGATATACGGCGTGAACGTTTGAGTGTTGAGTTTTGAGTAAATACCTCTAAAGATCACGTAACAATCTGTCTTTAAGGGCCGGCGCTGACTGCCGGCATGGCATGGCAAAGGATTTCGGTACAGATATAGCATTTTTAATCTTATTGCCATGCATATAGAATTCATTTTGACACAACGATGCCGAGGGAGGCCGCGGTAGGACAGAACGTCGGCATCGTTGTGTCAAAATGAAGTAAAATGAATTCTATGCTCATTGTAATAAGATTAAAAATGCTATATCTGTACCGAAATCCTTTGCCATGCCATGCCGGCAGTCAGCGCCGGCCCTTAGAGCCACTTTCTAAACTAACAGTGTATTCATGCGATAGGGGCGGGCCCACCGCTTTGTACGAACACCCTATTACATGACTAAGGTCAATTCAGCCATGTCGGTTTTCTCACGATGTTTCGCCTCCCCATCAATACACGTTGAAGTCGTAAGAGGCTACTTAGGGTTAAGGGAAATTTTAAATAATTGTTGGGCATTGAAGCTGGAGACCTATCACTAACCATCCCTTGTTTTACAATTTTTTCTACACTCAATTTCTAAGAGTACATACATTCATAATACTCACGGCCATACCTCCCAAAAAGGGGTAGCCAGAGCTTCAGAGCTAGTGACTCCTCAGCCACATTTGTAAGTTGATAGGTGACAAGATGGTAGAAGTAAAGTATCGTTGGTGATGGGTCTCTAACCGTATCGCCAAAAACCACTTAAAAAACCCCATACTGATAGTTTTTTCTTACGACACCCGTAGGTAGAACGGGGTAGTGATATTCTATGCCAGCTTTACACAGCAAAGGGTTAATTTCCAAAAGAGACTGATAAATTTATAATTCTTAATCTCCGGGGGCCCTCTAAGAATATTTATGTAATTCAGATTATGTTCTTATGCTAGTCCAATGTGTACCTTTTCAATCTTGTTGAATACAATTACTAAAATAAGCTATGAAGACTATAACCAAATAAATAAATAAACAAATCTTTATTTCAGGCATCTACATCTGGCCCATAAAATATAAACAAAACAAAATCAAATCAAAATTAAATACAAACACATAAATTAATTAATTCAATTAAATTAGACAGATAATTAAGAAAACATGCAGCAATTTAAAATAATAATGATAAAAAATAATAATTATGTAATGAATTAATTAGAAATTAACAATTTATTTAATTAATCAAATTTATAACAATCTTGACCAAAAGTATGAAAAGTCTGTGCATATATTTAGCAAATAAGTACCTACGTCAACGATATTATAATACAACTAAACTCAAACAAAGTCCCGCATATTGAAATATGTTCCTTCCAAAACTAAAACTATCTATTCAGTTGATTGATTAATATACTTCCCATCCAAATTAGTTGAACATTTCTCTATTAATAACACATTCGATATCTCACAAGTGTAAGGGAAGACATTGCCAGTAAATAAAATGGTTTTGGCACAAAACCAAGTTCCATTATTACGGGAATCGTGTGACGTAATCGAATAGAAAAACGGCAGTATGAGAAGGTTTCATTGAAGATTGGGATACCATACGTCTGTATTTGTACTTGAGACAGTATTTGTACTAAATTTGCTGTGTAGTGTCGGCTTAGAATAGCACTACCCTATTTCTTCGGGTGGGTGTACGTAAGAGGCGACTCAGGGTATTGGGGCTTTTAAGGGATTTTTGGGCGATGCGGTTGGAGACCCATCACCAACAACCTTTATGTTACCATCTTTTCCCCACTTAACTTTCCAAAAGTGGCTGAGGAATTTCGAATTCCTTAGCTCTGGCTACCCCTTCTAGAGATTTATAGCCGTGAGTATATGAATGTATGTACAAAGTTTTGAGAGAAAACAGTAAAAAATATATTTATTATTATTCCAATCGTTATAGCTCAGTGGGCAGTACAACACTTATCGAGCAGACGTTGAGAGTTCAAATCCCGGGTTGGGATCCAACTTGTCTTTTCTAAAGTCATATGAGTAGATAATTTCGCATGGTTGTTAAGGGTGTGGGAAAGCATCGTGAGGAAACCCACATGGCTTAGTTGTACTTGGTGACAGTGTATTCGTACAAAACAGCGATAGGCCTGCCCCATATCACGTGAGTACACTGTCCAAGCAAAACGTGGGTACTCTGAACTCTAGCTGACAATATCACGTAATGTTCAGAAGTATTAGTACTTCTGCCAACCCTTTCAGGGATATATGGCGTGTTGAAACGTAAGATATGCGTCAAGTTTTGGATCTTATGAAATTATTGTTGGGCGATGTGTAACCCATCACATCGCTTCGTTTATGATTGCATATATGCTTTTGGTGGCTGAGAAATTACTTCTAGCTTCTCTTTTTGGGAATCAAAGCCGTGATCATATGTATGTAAAAATGATACAATTCGTCGTAAAATAAATTAACTATAAAAATATACCTTTACTCTCGCATTTTTGCCACACCACTGTCAAGGTTTGCGAAATGTCAGGGTTTCTACTAACAAAACAGGATTTTATAGATATACCCGGATGGCAACCCTGATTGCAGTGCAATAAAAAGTGTAATTGGAACTTTACGACTGGTTTCTCTATTAGAACACGATTAAGATGGATACACCTTGGTTTTGTCATAAATGTTGTCTTAACGTATTTAAGTATACGTCTTAAGAGAAACAAATAAACTTGATACATGAGATTTCTAATAAATAAAGAATAAATAAAGGAAAGAAAAATTTCGACACAGGCGGGATTCAAACCCGCGACCTCGGGTATCGCCCCCGTCGCTCTTGCCAATTGAGTCAATGGCTGCCAGAGCGAAATTCTTCTATCCTGTATATTCTGTGTCGAAATTTTTCTTTCCTTTATTTATTCTTTATTTATTAGTAATAATCCCCACATGAGGTTTTCATGAACAAAAAGATTTAAATTATGTGATAGTTAGGCGTTTTCAACATTTGCATTCTATCTGAAAAGATAGACAAGTGGCCTTCCGAATTGTTAAAAAATTTGGAGGTAGGAAACGCAAACACAACTAAAACGTGTAAAAGAAATAAAGGATAGAATAATTTCGCGCTGGCAGCCATTGACACGGTAGCTCAATTGGCAAGAGCGACGGGGGCATATACCCGAGGTCGCGGGTTCGAATCCCGCCTGTGTCGAAATTTTTCTTTTCTTTATTTATTCTTTATTTATTAGTAATAATCCCCACATGAGGTTTTCATGAGCAAAAAGATTTAAACATGATATTTCTGTTTAAAGATTCAAATTCAATCATTCGCGCATATTGTCCTCGAAGGGGTTGGCACAGGCACTATGTATAGTTTTAGCGCAGTAACTTTGTATATTTTGTGTGTAACTCAACTGTTTTTATGTTTCTGAAACCTAAATAAAAGTTGTTGTTTTTTCGCAGCAGCGAATGAATGTGTTCTTTCTTTCTTTCTTCTTTAAATACTTCTGAACATCTCGTTACATTGTCACCTGGTGTTGAGAGTACCCACGTGATACGTACCCCTATCGCCGTTTTGAGCCAATACACTGTCACATGACAAAATACAACATAGCCATGTGGATTTCCTTACGATGCATTTCCTCACCGTTAACAACCATGATAAATCAACCAACCATATGACTTTGAAAAAGACAAATTTGTGTAAGCCCATACTGGTTTTTGAACCCTAATCGTCTGCACTATAATCGGTGTTTTACCCACTGAGCTATCACGGTTGTGTTAGAGTATTTTGGTTTAAAATGCTTCAACTGCTGTTAGATCTCTTAAGGAAAGTAGTATATTGCTGAAGCATTTATTAGACAAATACCAAGATGTCAAATTTTGAAAATCAAAATCAAATTTCACAAGACCAAAAAGTTTTTTGTGTAAACTACTTGGGCGTTAAGTTAGTGTAATATTAAATAATTTCTTTTACAGTAAAAACAACGCTTCTACAGAACGCTGTGTAATGTCAGAAGAATACTACTACGTTGTTTCTTCCCGAACGTAAGAGGCGACTTAGGGTATTGGGGCTTTTTAATGGATATTTGAGCGATGCGTTTGGAGACCCATCACCAACAACGTTTATTTAACCATTTGTGCCCTTCTTAACCTCCAAAACTTGCCGTGTAGTGTCGGTAAGAATATCACCCCGTTTCTACCGATGGGTGTACGTAAGAGGCGACTAACGGTATTGGGGCTTTTAAGGGACTTTTGGGCGATGTGGTTGGAGACCCTTTACCAACAACCTTAATTTTTACCATCTTTTCCCCACTTACTGTTCCAAAAATGGCTGAGGAATTTCTGATTCCTTAGCTCTGCTACCCCTTTTAGGGATTTACAGCCGTGAGTATATGTATGTATGTGTGTTTACTTACAAAAATGGCTGAGGAATATCTCATTCTTATCTTCCAGGGATTTATAGCCGTGAGTATGTATCTGAATGTTCTAAAGAACAACACACGTAGTTTTCTACTTAAGCATATTTTATCTTTATCGCTGATTACAAATATCGTATTATTATGCACATGAGTAGTGCGTGATCTTTGGGATAACGCTCCATAATATATTTTAATGACTTCAATTGGCAAAATTTTGTAAACATACATACACAACACATACATGCATACATACTTGCGCGTGGGTACTTTCAGCACGAAGTGATAAAATGTTTCTCGTATCAATAAAGGATTAATAAAGGAAAGAAAAATTTCGACACAGGCGAGAATCGAACCCGCGACCTCGGGTATATGCTCTCGTCGCTCTGCCAACTGAGCTACCGTGTCAATGGCTGCCAGTGCGAAATTCTTCTATCCTTTGTTTGTCTACTTGTCTACATTTTCAGATAGCATTTCTTCCGGCGGGTGTACGAAAGATGCGACTAACGGTATTATGGCTTTTAAGGGATTATTGGGCGATGCGGTTGGAAACCCATCAACAACAACCTTTTTTTCACCATCTTTTCCCCATGCAACTTCCATAAGTGGCTGAGGAATTTGAAATTCTTTAGCTCTGGCTATCTTTTTCTAGGGATTTATAGCCGTGAGTATATGTATGTACGTCTTTTTTTACAAAGTCATTCCTAACTATGTGATAGCTCAAAGCAATTTAAAATTCATTTGAATCACGCAGTTTCAACGTCGTATCACTGGATTTTTTAAGCCGATTTATGTTAATGAGTTTTTGTTTCAATCGACCGAAAAATCTGTGTTCAAAAATATTTTTTTGATGAATGCTTGTTAAATATCTGTTGGTTGCCATTTTTTAATAATATACTTTAGTCACAGCTAGGGTAAAAAACGGTACTTTAGGCTAAGGGTAAAAAACGGTATCCGAGGCTTAAGAATAAGTAATCCCTTAAATATTTTGGAAGTTAGTAGGGAAAAGATTGTCAAACAAAAAGATAGGTCTTTAGCAACATATCTCAACATGCTTATATAAACATCCTCACGGCCATAAATCCCAAAAAAAGGACAGCCAAAGCTTCAGAACTAGAAACTCCTCAGCCACATCCCTCAACATTCACACAAAATGCCTCGCATCCCGCAGAAAGATATGCATTACCCTACGACTAATAATTTACTAAAATTAAGCCTTTTTAAGGAACTTAAAAAACCCGACGTCCGTATGCGAGTGAATAGGGGACTAGCTTTTCATTCTGGAAGTTGGGGGTTCGATCGCCACTGAGAGCAACAAATATGTGATGATGGATGTGAATGAAGCTAGAGAGGTTTGCCAGGATCGTACAAAGTGGCGATCCATAGTCTCTGCCTACCCCAATGGGAACTAACGGCTTGAGAATATGTATTTATGTATTTAACCTCTGTTTCCCAGTCTGAGATGTTATTTATAAGTGTTTTATATATCTTCTATACTTATAATAAATCTGTAGAGAGGTCAATTCTGTACATGGAATATATTTGCAAAATAAGTATCAGGGGTGATTAGGGATCGATACTGATGCCAAAAATGCAATCAGTAAAATTTTTGTCTGTCTGTCTGTCTGTCGGTTTGTATGTTCCTTATGGAAACAAAAACTACTCGACGGATTTTAACGAAACTTGGTACAATTATTCTCCATACTCCTGGGCAGGTTTTTGTATACTTTCCAGCAGAGTAGTAAAGGGGAATTTCGGGAAATTTTGGGAAAACGGGAGAAGTTACTCCATTTTTTAAGCTTCCGTCGCGTGTGCAGCCTTAATGGTTAAACTTACATAGAAATCATGTATCACGGAAATATTCTTCATAAAATTATCTAAAAAAAACTTTAACAGTTTATGTCTATCTTTTACGGTTGACTCACAATAACACGTGTAATTCCTGATAGCTTAGCAGTTCGGAACATTCTGATTTTATTTGTTTACTCTTACGTTTGTAAACCTCTCACTCATCCCTAATTTAAATAAGGTAACATTATTCAGCCCCGGATCTAGGGGGGGGCAAACCGGGGCACCTGCCCCGGGCGGCAGTTTCAGAGGGCGCCAAAATCAGTTTAGTACATTCTGTATAGTTATAGCCTAATTGGCAATACTGATAACGTACGTATCACTGCCGGGGATTCCCCCGTATGTCACATGTAGCACTAGAGGCTACACGAACCGAACCGAATAACCCTTTACGCCAAGGGACGATCGTTGTTTAGTTTATTTTAGATTGCATGTCCGAGTAATTAGTAAAATGAAACAACAAAGAGCCTAGATGAAAATTTCGCATGGACCACTGAGGAGTGGTCACGCATTTTTAAATATGTCGACTGATGATCTGCAGAAACATGGAGCCGATCTAGCTCGAAAATATTCAAAAGACTTGAATGCAGTTGATTTTTGCCAGGAACTTTCTATATTCAAAGACCTAGTAACGGAAATTGATGAAAAATCAAGTGCATTCGACCTGTTACAACATCTGTGTAAGAATGACTTGCAAGAAGCGTTTCCTAAAGTTAGTATAGCTTTGAGGATATACTGCACATTACCGACGACATCTGCCAGCTGTGAGCGAAGTTTCAGCAAACTGAAAATAATTAAAAACTATATGTATAACGTTTATCTGGCCTCACGATTCTAGCTATTGAAAATAAAACTGCCTTTGAGACGGACTTTGATGAGCTAATAGATTCGTTCGCGGATAAGAAAGCACGCCGTGTAAAGCTGTAGTAAGATAAAAGAGAAAAAAAAACGATGAGGAAAATAAAATAAATGCCTTGAACATCGGGAGCGTTGTTAATTTTTGTTGTTATATTTAATTTGATGTCACACTAAAGAAAAAGTTATTAGTAATAAATAATAAAGAGTACAAATTTATTAAAGAGTATTCTTTCGACCACCAAAAATGCCACTTAGTGTTAATCAAACGCTCACGAGAGGGGGCGCTATATCAAGTTCTTGCCCCGGTCCGAAAAAATCGTAGATCCGGGGCTGACATTATTACCTATTCAATAAAAAAAGAATCATAGAAATCGGTAGAGAAACACCGAAATTATACATAAAATAAGCCATCGCGCCCGTGACCAAAACTGAATCGTTACTAATTTACTTATAAAATACTAGATGGCGCCAGTAGTTGCATCCTACAACACGTAATGATTTGTTTTTTAGATTGTTATAAATACTTCATAGTGTTTTATTCCAAAATTTGCTATTATACGGAAAAACGGAACCGTTCATTAAAGCGCATTCAAAATCACCAAACTACACTGTTTAGGGAGTGCTATAAATTTAATAAATTGAAAACATTGCGCTGAATTTCACAATGCTTGAGCAGTGACTGAAGAAAGAAACCTCAGATATTTAAAAAAAACAACGCTACCCGTGCGAAGCTGGGACGATCCACTAGTTATTAAATAAATCGTTGAATTAGTTTCCCATAGTATAGGTTTACTTAGTTTGAAGCTTACTTGATCTGTGTATAATATGTCCGTAGAATTGTGAGGGAAATTATCGTGAGAAACTTACTTGGCTGAATGGTAGTTATTGATATGACATAGTAATCTTACAATGATTTACAGTGATTGCTAGCGAATGCACTATCCATTAAAACGTGTACGCCAATCTCTGCCACCACTGCCGGGATATACAGTGTTAACATACATACTTATATTCATGGCTATAAATCCCTAAATGGGGTAGCCGGAGCTTCAGAAATAGGAAAATACTCCAGCCACTTTTGGAAACTAAGTAGAGGAAAGGTTGTCATATAAATGATTTTGGTGATGGGTCAGCAACCGGTACGCCAAAAAATCACCCGAATACCACCAAGCCATATAGCCCGAAAAGCCACCAAGCCCCGATACTTTTAGTCGCCTCTCACGATCACCCATGGGAAAAATAGTGTACTGCTATTCTAAGCCGACACAATGTGAACAACGAGAACAATTTGAATGTTTTTGTTCATGAAAACCTCATGTGGGCATTATTACTAATAAATAAAGGATAAATAAAGACATTATTGTTTCCTTTATTTATCCCCTCATGAGGTTTTCATGAACAAAAACATTCAAATTGTTCTCGTATGTTCAAACATTTAAGCACTCTTGCCTCTCCCAACAATCACTTAATTGACCCCAATATCTTAAAATGTGCTCAAAAAGGCAGGTGTCCGCAGTATGAAGAATAAAAGAGCATGTATGAAAAAATTGATGGATGTAAACGAAGCCAGAGAGGTTTGCCAGGATCGTACAAAGTGGCGATCGATAGTCTCTGCCTACCCCAATGGGAACTGACGGCGTGAGAATATGTATGTATGTATGTATCTTAAGTCGTCTCTTACTACAACCGGGGGAAGAAATGGGTTGGTGTTATCCCAAGTCCACACTACACAGCTATGATTATGATACTTACAAGTGCAATATGCCTGAAGGACTCAATAAAAGTTGCTGGCGCATAAAGTGGCCTTGAGCATACATACATACACTCACGGCTATAAATCCCTTAAAGGGGTAGATAAAGCTAAGGATTTAGAAATTCCTCAGCCACTTTTGGAAGTTGCGTGGGGAAAAGATGGTGAAATAATGGGTCCTCAACCGCATCGCCCAAATGTCCCTTAAAAACCCCAATACCGTTAGTCGCCTCTTACGTACACCTATCGGTAGAAACGGGGTAGTGATATTCTAAGCCGCCACTACACAGCCTTGAAGTTTCTAATATAATTCGAGATCAAGATCAAAAATCCCTATTCAATATAAGAACAAAATGGGTTCAAGTTGTCCATTTAAATATTCACACATTAAATTATTTGGGTCAATGACCTCGATCCCGACTCCTACGTTTGAACGTCACGCCATGTGTCATCGAGAATTTAAATATAGAACGCTGTCAAAACTATTGTTTGTCTATCGGCCAAAATAGACGAGAAATTTCTACAATATAGTCAGAATTCACATTGTGTCAGCTTAGAGTAGCACTACACCATTTCTTCCCATGGGTGACCGTGAGAGGCGACTAAGGGTATCGGGGTTTTTAAGTGATTCTTGGGCGATCCGGTTGGAGACCAATCACCAAAAACGTTTGTTTGACAATATATTCCCTACTTAATTTCCAGAAGTGGCTGAAGTATTTTCCTGCTTCTGAAGCTCTAGCTACCCCACTTAGAGATTTATAGCCGAGAGTATTTATGTATGTATGTTCACACTGTACATCTCCGGAGGGTTGACAGGCGTATTCCGTTTATCCACCCTAAAACAGCCGCCCTAAGTCGGATACTTGGAAACGCGTGTCCTTTAATCCACCCTGAACAGGGTGGATAATCGTAATTTGCAATAATATGTTTCTTCCTATTTCATAACCCAAGTAATAGTATATTTCATTACTAGTACGGAATGGCTGTCATTGCAAAGAGTTCCGACAAATGTCTACCCGAGCCGAAGGCGAGGGTTGACAGTCGGAACGAGTTGCAATGACGGTTCCGTACGTGTACTGAACGACTATTTTTAATACAGTTGCGAAAAAATTAAGCAATTTAACAAAACAACTAAACTCCCAAAGATTATTTCTGGAAAATGGCGACATTTTTTCTTCACTTATTGTGGTAGGCAAAGGAAACTATGCCCATACAGCCAAGTCTTATGTATAATTTTTTTGTTGATATGAAATGAAAATGAAATTTAATGAGTTATAATGTAATGAAACCTAACCTCACTAATTCTATCAAATCATTAAATCAGATATCGAAACAAATTAGTCGATTTTGCCTATTATTTTGTTGTTGTTGATTCATGTTAATACGACCTATGCCACGTATTAACATGAATCATAAAAACTTCTTTGATTTTTTTAGTAAAATCTTTATGGTTGGTTTTTCTTTAAAATAGACATTATTTTGACAGTTGGGAAAGAAAACGCACTAGTGCGGGAAAGGTAAAGAAAAAGCACGAGTGTGTAATAGCCCACTTCCCGAACGCTATACGTCCCTGTAATACGCCACTTTTTGAGCAATTGTATTAAAAAGACATTTACAGACACATACACAACACTAAACGGGTCCAAGAAACTTCGTGAACATTAAATTCCGATTACTTACGAAATACTTAATATAAACATACCTATTTTCCTATTTTCAGTTTGAATAGAATTTTCTTGGTGATAATTTTTAATTTAATATTTATTTATTTATTGTTACCTATAAGGTTGACTGTACGTAGGCAGGGTAGAAAATCGGAAGAAACATATTATATGCATTACGGATATCCACCCCGTTCAGGGTTGATAGAAGGACACGCGTTTCCGAATATCCACCTTAGGGTGGCTGTTTTAGGGTGGGTAAACGGAATAAGCCGGTTGACAGACACTAAATCTTTTAAACATCCCGTTTTTCACCTTAGTATTATTAGTTTCAATACAAATTTTGTACAACTGATATTTAGGGTACACGTTTTAATGGATAGTGCATTTGCTAGCAATCGCCGTTTTGTAAGATTACTCTGTCACATCAATAAGCTCAATTTAGCCAAGTAAGTTTCCTCACGATATTTTCCCTCACAATTCTACGGACATATTATACTCAGATCAAGTAAGCCCCAAACTAAGCAAACTTGTATTATGCGACACAAACTCAACGATACTATGTAATACATACATATTTATACTCAAGGCTATTTAATCCCTTAACGGGGTAGCCAGAGCTCGAAATTCGACCACGGAGGACACACCTGGACCAAATAGAGTGTGTGCTTAAAAAGGCCGGCGTCCGAAGTATGAAGAATAAAGGAGCATGTATGAGAAGAATGATGAATGTAACAGAAGCAAAAGTGATTTGCCTGGATCGTACAAAGTGGCGATCGATAGTCTCTGCCTACCCCAATGATAACAATGGGCGTGAGTATAAGTAAGTAAGTAAGTAAATTCCTCAGCCACTTTTGGAAGTTGATTAGGGAAAAGATGGTAATAATAAATGTTTTTTGTGACGGGTCTCCAACCACATCGCCCAAAAATCACTTAGAAGGTCCCTATACTCTTAGTCGCTTCTTACGATCACCCACGGGTAGAAATATGGTAGTTTTATTCTAGGCCGACACGGCAAGTGTAATATTATATAATATAAATAACTTTGAAGGCTAAGAAACAATCATTTATACTCATCACATAACTGTTGCTCTCTGCGGAAATCAACCTTCCCAACCTTCAGACCGAAAACCTAGACACCTATCCACTCGGCTACGGACGTCGGGTTTTCCAAATTCTTTAAAACAGCTTTATTTTAGAACGGATTATGTTATGGAGCGTTATATATCGGAAGTGTAGTATTAAAGCAATGCATTTCTTTCTGCGGATTATGTGATTGTTGAGGAATGTGGCTGAGGAGTTTCTAGCTCTGAAGCTCTGGCTACAATTTTTTGGGATTTATGGCCGTGAGGATGTTTATGTATGCATGTTGAGGGATGTGGCTAAAGACCCATCTTTTTGTTTTACAATCTTTTCCCTGCTAACTTCCAAAATGGCTAAGGGATTTCTGATTCTTAAGCTTCAGCTGCCCTTTTTTATTCTGAGCTGTGAATAAAGTATGTTATGAATAAAATAGCAACTAACAGATATTTAACAAGCATTCATGAAAAAAATATATTTATAAAATAAAACGTTTATTGTGACACAAAGAAATAATAACAATAAGTTGGAACATAGTTAACATGAAATGGAATAATAACTATTATCTGATTTCACTCTTTGACACACATGTTTTGAGTTAATTATGAAAACATTTTGACATTTGAACACAGATTTTTTGGTTGATTGAAACGAAAACTCATTTATATAAATCGGCTTAAAATTTCCAGTGATTCGACATTGAAATTGCGTAATTCAAATGGTTTTTAAATTGCTTTGAGCTATCACACAGTTATGTATCATTTTGTAAAAAATACATACTATACATACATATACTCACAACTATTAATCGATAGAATAGGGTAGCCAGAGCTATGGAATTAGAAATTCCTTAGTGACTTGTGGAAGCTGCGTGAGGAAAAGATGGTGAAATAAAGGTTGTTGGTGATGGGTCTCCAACCTCATCGCCCGAAAATCCTTTAAGAGCCCCAATACCGTTAGTCGCCTCTTACGTGCACCCACCGGAAGATGGGTATGGGATGGGGTAGTGCTATTCTTGGCCGTCACTACACAGCAAGACAAAAAATCACCTTTAAATAATACTTTAGTGAATATATAGGCAGGCCAAATACTTTGGACCCTTAGCGTTAAAAAAGTATTCTGATTGCGAGGCAAACTTATTATTTATTTATTTTTTTTACACATAAAACGTTATTAAAGAAATGATAAAGTATAGTTTTAACTTACTTATTCTCACGCATTGGGGTTTCATTACTCCCATTGGGGTAGGCAGATTCGATCAATCACCACATTTATTATTCTTCTCACACATGCTCTTGTATTATTCTTACTTCGAACCCCCGCCTTTATAAGAAAGTTTTCTATCTGGTCTAGACACATTTTGTGAGGCCGTCTTATACTCACAATACCATTCATATTGGGTCTATATATCTTTTTCACTACTTTATTTTGATCCAGTCTCTCTATTATGGGTGCAAATATACATACATATACTCACGGTTATAAATCCCTTAACGGGGTAGCAAGAGCTTTGGAATGATAAATTCCTCAGCCACTTTTGGAAGTTGATTGGGGAAAAGATGATAATAATAAACGTTTTTGGTGACGGGTCTCACACCACATCGCCCAAAATCACTTAAAAAGCCCCTACACCCTTAGTCGCCTCTTACGATCACACACGGGTAGAAATGGGGTAGTGTTATTCTAAGCCGACAATATAAATGAATAAATATACTATAATAATAATAATATGTCGGGTGCAAATATCTCTATCACATTCTCACATTACCTGAACTAAAGAAACATGCAACAATCCCTCTTAAGGTACTTGCATCCTAATGAAGTTTCGAAACTTTTAATGGTGTGCAGACGACTTATATCACCTTCTCAAGTTTTAATACTGTAATCGTCTCTGAGAATGTTCGCAACATATTATTATGCTCTTTAAGGGTACGAACACAAGTTTTAGAGATCTTTAAATAAATTAAAAGAAGAAGAAGAAGAAATACATTTATTCGCCGTAAATATGGCACAACAGGTATGCAACACAAAAATAATAATAACCAAACCAAAAAAAAAACAAAATATTTACAACTACAAAAAAAAACAGTGAAAATAAAAAAAAACAATAAAAATAATATAGTTAATTCTTTTTGTTCATGAAAACCTCATGTCGGGATTATATAAAGTCGCGAGTTCGATTCGGATAAAAATGATAAACAAAAAAAACATGGCAAACCATTGAACAGCGAAATTAATTAAGAATAAACAAATATGCATACATAGACTCATGCACTCACTCGCACTGGGAAGTTAATGGACCAGGTGATAGAAATAAAGTATCGTTGGAGACATGTCCCCAACCACATCGCCCAAAAACCACTTTAAATAGTCCCATACCCTTAGTCACCTCTTACGACACCCGTTGGTAGAAATGGGTAGTAACATTCTAAGCTGCCACTATATACAAACTATAATATAAAATAATGGCTGAACATACATACATATACTCACGGCTATAAATCCCAGGAAGGGGTAGCCAGAGCTAAAGAATTAGAAATTCCTCAGCCACTTTTGGAAATTTGAGTAGGGAAGAGATAGTAAAAATAAGGGTTGTTGGTCGATAGCCCCATACCGTTAGTCACCTCTTACGTACACCCACCGGAAGAAATAGGGTAGTGCTATTCTAAACCGCCACTACACGGCAATGGCTGAACCTAACTAACTTATATCTATAGTAAAAGCTGAACTAAAACTTTGATACAATCTATTATTATAAGAACGTTCTCTATTTACAGCATTTAAGAGTGAACATAAAATTGAGTTAAAACGTAACTAGTTGTTCCAAAATTGGCTCGAACCAAATTTTGAGCGTCAAATTTCCTAGAGGATGGCATTTCACATACAATTTCCGGTTCATCACAGCACTTTATTAGTCAAACTTTCCGTTTTACGCTATGGACGGTGAATATATTTTGAAATACTGCGTCAGTAGCACACCTACTACGTTTATACGTACAAATTAGTTAATAATAGCTACGTCAACACTGTGCCTTTTCATCCTCAACTTTCGTCTTCATCTTTCTATTCAACTTTCAATTGACGCTTACAATAAGTGAATGCGTTAATTGAAACCAACACCATACTTTATTCGTAGTTTGAGTTTCTGTTGGAAACATGTGCGACGACAATATTTTACTTGGGGGATTATATGCAGCTTACTTGGTCATAAGAAATTCCAGAAAAAAAAGGACCAAGAGAAGGTTTTGGATACGAGATTATTATAATAATCGAAGAAACGTGATTATAAGCGAACTAAGAGAAGATAAAGATATTCTTTTTAAAAATTTTACACGCATGTCCGAAAGGAATTTCGATCAACTTTTGAAATTGCTGAAACCAATAATTACAAAGCAATCAACCCAGCTACGTGAAGCTATACCTATTGAAATAAAATTAGCAATAACGCTAAGGTTTTTAGCTACTGGAGACAGTTTAATGTCCCTTTCGTTTTTATTCAAAGTATCCAAACAATTTATATACTACTACTACTATAATTAAAGTACTCAAGGATTATGTTAGTAAGAGTTTTATTTATTGTATTACAATAGTATAACATAACACAACTACACATTAATGTATATCATTTTTTTAACAGAAGATATTCAGAAATATTGCTTATATCTATAATCTGTGAATCAGCCCCTGTCTCAGTAACATCATGTACCATCTCAGTCATATTCTGTATCTCAGTCATATTCTGTATCTCAGTCGTATTCTGCATCTCAGTCGCATTCCGCATCTCGGTAACATTCTGAGTTGCGGCTGCACCAGTTATAAGCTTAAGCTTCTGTAATCTTCAATAAAACTTAATGTTAAATCTTTTTCTTCGTCCACCATCTTGTTGTTGAACGCTATGACGCACAGAAATCCACCCGACTCCGGATAACTTGCAACACAGCGCGCGCTCCGCTTTCAACTGTCATCGCGCATGCATTAAGGGCATGCCTCACGTGCGCTGTTGACTGCGCTATGACGCATGCCCTTATCGAACAAAAAAAGGCACAGTGTGGACGTAGCTAATGAGTTGCAAATGGTACAAAGAAGTCGGTTGATACGATATTAATTTTAGTGTGCATTGCTATATCAATAAACCGATGTATCTTTAGATTGTAATTGCAAAAGAAAGAATATAAATGTTACACAAGTAGTTGTAAAAGACGCTCCGAAACACCTTATTGGAGCTGAAGCGAGCGACAGTGAACAACGCCCTGATGGTAGTTATATAGGATAAAATTATAATTGGACAAAAAATATAATTGGATATGAACTCGAGAAATAATCACCACTAAAAATTTCCCATATTAAGTCTATGGGAAAATTTTGTAAACAATACGAGTGCGTGCTCATAGAATTTTATTGTTCTGTGTGGCGAAGCTAAGCTGGTGAACTACTGAATTTCTCACTCAGCTCCAATTTTTGGCATCGCGAAACCTTTATGCCTCCCAAGTATCTTTGACGGCTGAAATGCCAAAAATGAGCATCAACGGATGGCAGGAAAAATAAATAATATAAGACTTTAGAGACTCATTACTCCAACCACACTGCTGAAAAATCGCTTCAACATCATTAAGAAATCAAAAACCATTGCTGAGCTTTCCATAAGGATCTCCACAACAATTGGCTCAAGCCGGTCTTATACAACGGCTTTCCACAAATATCATCGCAGAGTAATTAAATGAGGTAACAGTGAAGAATTTATCGTATACAAAGTAGCGATGCTTTTGCCTCCTACCACGTGGTACACTGTCTAAGCGAAACGAGTAGTGTACATGAACAACAGATGACCAAAAAGTCACGACGTGTTTAAAAGTATGAGCAGCTCTTCAAACTTCAAACTTCAAATCGTTTATTGCTTCATTGTGGTAGATTAAGATGTTACAAATATTAATTAAGTTCCGACAATGAACCCTGTTAGGGCACTGCAATATCTTATAAACTATCTTAAAATTAACATACAGTTTAAAGTGTGTAGTTAACAAATTTAATACAGAACTAGTGGATCGTCCCAGCTTCGCACGGGTAGCGTTGTTTTTTTAAATATCTGAGGTTTCTTTCTTCAGTCCCTGCTTAAGCATTGTGAAATTCAGCGCAATGTTTTCAATTTAATAATTTATAGCACTCCCTAAACAGTGTAGTTTGGTGATTTTGAATGCGCTTTAATGAACGGTTCAGTATTTCCATTAAATAGCAAATTTTGGAATAAAACGCTATGAAGTATTTATAACAATCTGAAAAATAAATCATTTCGTGATGTAGGATGCAACTACTGGCGCCATCTAGTATGTTATATATAAATTAGTAAAGATTTGGTTTTGGTCACGGGCGCGCTGGCTTATTTTATGTATAATTTCGGTGTTTGTCTACCGATTTCTATGATTCTTTTTTTATTGAATAGGTAATAATGTTACCTTTTTTAAATTAGGGATGAGTGAGAGGTTTACAAACGTAAGAGTAAACAAATATAATCAGAATGTTCCGAACTGCTAAGCTATCAGGAATTACACGTGTTATTGTGAGTCAACCGTAAAAGATAGACATAAACTTTTAAGGATTTTTTTTTAGATAATTTTTTATGCAGAATTTTTCTGTCATACATGATTTCTATGTAAGTTTAACCATTCAGGCGGCACACGCGACGGAAGCTTAAAAAATGGAGTAACTTCTCCCGTTTTCCCAATATTTCCCAAAATTCCCCTTTACTACTCTGCTGGAAAGTATACAAAAACCTGCGCAGGAGTATGAAAAATAATTGTACCAAGTTTCGTTAGAATCCGTCGAGTAGTTTTTGTTTCCATAAGGAACATACAAACCGACAGACAGACAGACAGACAGACAGACAGACAGACAAAAATTTTACTGATTGCATTTTTGGCATCAGTATCGATCCCTAATCATCACCTGATAGTTATTTTGAAAATATATTTCATGTACAGAATTGACCTCTCTACAGATTTATTATAAGTATAGATTTAAAAGAAAACTTAATGATAATAATAACATTTTAATAGACTAGAATAATGGATAAATCAATTTGGTAATCTTCTTCCTTAGCTTAATAATATATTTTTCTTAGTGTGTAAATGAGATCTTTAAGATGCTAACTTATAGGTTTACTTTATGATAAATTATAATATTGGTAACGAATATTTTAAACTATGTAGACAAGAATGTTTATTGAGGTAGGCAAGTAATAGATCCTCTGCCACCTTTTTGTGGATATTCGGCGTGAATTTTGAGTTCGAAAGTCAAATATTTTGTCCTAGTTAAAGCTCTGTTTTATTGTTTTCGATGTTATTGACAGACAGTTATTATTATTACGTAAATTATCTATTTGACGTTTTTTAGGGTGTCGTACCTTGTTAGTTTTGTTATAAAAAGATTAAAAAAAAATGTGCTGTGTAGTGTCGGCTTAGAATAACACTACCCTTTTCTACCCGTGGGTGATCTTAAGAGGCGACTAAGGGTATAGGGGCTTTTTAAGTGGTTTTTGGGCGATGCGGTTGGAGACCCGTCACCAAAAACATTTATTATTACCGTCTTTTCCCCAATCAACTTCCAAAAGTGGCTGAGGAATTTCTCATTCCAAAGCTCTGGCTACCCCGTTCAGGGATTTATAGCAGTGAGTATATGTGTGTATGTATGTATAGAAAGAAACAAAACCTATACGATTATTGATTCCTATGTCCGTCCGTCTGTAAAAACACTTTTTTCAGTAACACGTGGACGTATCTTATTAAAATAGATACATATACTCACGACTATGAATCCCTAAACGGGGTAGCCAGAGCTTCAGAATAAGAAATTCCTTAGCCACTTTTGGAAGATGGGAAAATAGTAAAATAAAGGTTCTTGGTGATGGGTCTCCAACCGCATCGCCGAAAAATCGCCTAAAAAGCCCCAATATACTTAGTCGCCTCTTACGAACACCTATGGGACGAAATGGGGTAGTGCTATTCTAAGCCGACACTACACAGCATTATAAATTAAAAAGTATTCTTACGAATAAATGGTAAAGCGATGAAGTGGCCTTGTCATTGAATAAATATTCTTAACTCCACAAAACGCTTTATCTCAGAAGCTGATGGATTGTGTACTAAATCAATACACTCACATATAATATGGATCGTAGCCAACAATATACATGACCTCACTAAACAAATAATATTATGCATTGCACTTAGGTAAAACAAATAAGTCATGTATACTTCGAAAAGTGGTCACAACGATAAAATAATAGACATAATCGGCTTTGCGATTTGTCAATCTAAAAGATTATTTAAATCTTAAATAAATTTAGGACTGTGTACTTGTAG
Organism: Bedellia somnulentella; assembly: GCA_963576735.1. Lineage (NCBI taxonomy): Eukaryota > Metazoa > Arthropoda > Insecta > Lepidoptera > Bedelliidae > Bedellia > Bedellia somnulentella. The sequence continues at coordinate 3,512,407 of OY755192.1, read as the reverse complement.
CATCGGCTTAGTGCTATAAAAAAATAGAAGCTACATACATACATATGTATGTAGCTTCTGAAGTTATTTTATAAGTATATACTCACGGCTATAAATCCCTTAACGGGGTAGCCAGAGCTTTGGAATGAGAAATTCCTGAGCCACTTTTGGAAGTTGATTGGGGAAAAGATGGTAATAATAAATAAATGTTTTGGTGACGGGTCACCAAACAACTTCGCCCAAAAATTACTTCAGAAGCCCCTATACCCTTAGTCGCCTCTTACGATCACCCACGGGTAGAAATGGGGTAGTGTTATTCTAAGCCGACACTACACGGCTAACTATTTATTTTAAAGGTTTGTTAAAATTTATAATTATAATACAGAGGGATATTAATCTATACTTATAAACTAGATTGCGGCCCCTGGTGGGTCTAATATAAGATTCTAAAATTTTACTGGACTAAAATGTAATAAGTTGATCAATAAAAATAAAAAACTCAATTTTATTTAGAGGTGGAGGGCGATGGGTTCACATATTTACCGTCAATGAAGTATTTTTTTTAATGCACTTTTCATTTTGTTTTGTTTAAAATTAATAAGGTCAAGACTTAGTTGCTTAGGCACTCACTCACTCCCTCTCCAAGATACATTGGCAGGAAGAGCCCGGTTGCAGACAGTCGAAGGAAATCATGCCAACCCTTGACAGGAAGCTGACCGGGCGCGCCCTGCGACTAAGCAGGAAAGATCTGCGGACAGTGACTGGAGTATTTACAGGACATACAACACTAAATAAACACTTATACACCACAGGCATCACCGACAGCCCCATGTGCCGAGCGTGCATGGAAACTAACGAAACGGTCGCTCACGTGATCCAGGAATGCACTAGGGTAGCCGATATCCGCTATAACACGATAGGATCCATAAAGTCGCTCCCAGAAGCGGTAGCTGACCTGGATAAGCTACTCGCCTTCTGGACGGAATTAGGTTGGGAGAATTAAATGACCACTTGGTCCACGTACAATAGCCTGCCATGCCGGGCTCAGTGCGGAAACCCGTGGCGTTTACCGCCCATCTAATAATAATAATAAAATAATAATAGTTGCTTAGGCAAGTGATTAAGTATTTGAGGCAATATGTGAGTCCACGCCCTCCTCCCGTATTCATTACTACTAGTTGGACATACATACAGTGGCAGATAATTCACTGGTCTAAGGTTATTAGTTCTTGTTACTTTAGTGAGCGATTAGATTTTACTGTGATACTGTGATATAATTGCAATCTTAACTTTATCGTAAACATTGATGATTTTACAATATTGGAATAAATCATTATAATTGTTTTTAAATTCACATTTTATTTTATAGGGATTAATTATTTTCAGAAGTCTTAGTTGTAGGTCATATATATTTTGTAGATAGGTTTTCTATGTTCTGCCATAACTAGAGATACCATAACTGATTATTGAATCTGCTAGTGCCATATACTAGAGCCTTGGGGTCTGGTAAGGCAATTTGCATTTAATTATAGAATAGAATAACTCTTTATTGCACATCAAAAACAAATTTGCAAAAATAATAATATGAACAAACAGTTTACAGTGAGGTACAATTGGCGGTCTTATCGCTAAAAGCGATCTCTTCCAGACAACCTTTGGAAGGTGAGATCGATAAATTAATTATTTGGGTAGATGCACAAAACAAGGCCAAAAAAACATAATAATCTATTAAGCTTACTTAAAACTAACTTATTTAATTTAAACAACAATATAAATATTAATCATACTAAATAATATAGATATTTAACGAATATGAACACATACATAAATAACTACATACTTCTATATATACAAGCAATACAAATACCTAAATAAAATACACATATACGTTTTAGAAATAGCAACCGTGATAGCCCAGTGGGTAGAACACTCAATTTTTCGTGCAAACGACTAATGTTCAAATCCTGGGTCGGGCCTACACCAATTAGTCTTTTCTAAAGACATATGTGTGGTTAATTTATCATGGTTGTTAACGGTGAGGGAAAACATCGTGAGGAAACCCACATGGCTGAGTTGTACTTAGTCATGTGACAGTGTATTCGTACAAAACGGCGATAGGCCTGCCCCCTATCACGTGAGTACACTGTCCATGCAAAACGTGGGTACTCTGAACACCAGGTGACAAAGTCACGTGATGTTCAGAAGTATTAGTACCTCTGCCAACCCTTTCGGGGATATTCGGCGTGAACGTTATGTTTATGTTATGTTTTAGAAAAATAAAATAAATATATATTATACTTAGTTTTGCTAGAATTGCTCTCAGCTTATCGCATACGTGTTCCAGATGGGGTCCCCAGTCAAATTCATGATCAACAACTAGTCCCAGGTACATATGCTTGTCTACTAGATCAAGTGCGTTGCAGTGGCAAGAGGACGGGCGTGTGTGCAGACACTGGTGGTCGTGCGCTATCACTTTTGGTAGTACACTACTTTTAAGATATTATTATGGGGAATGGATATGCATCAACTATGTTTTTTCACTTTTTGCTTGCTGTGTAGTGTAGTGTCGGCATAGAATAGCACTACCCCATTTCTGCCGGTGGGTGTACGTAAGAGGCGACTAACGGTATTGGGGCTTTTAAGGGATTTTAGGGCGATGCGGTTGGAGACTCATCACCAACAACCTTTATTCTACCATCTTTTCCCCACTCAACTTCCAAAAGTGGCTGAGGTAGTAGCTCTGGCTACCCCTTCTAGGGATTTATAGCCGTGAGTATATGTATGTATGTATGTTATTGAAAGACCCAAGTCGTGGACCCACGAACTAACTAATCAATTTCTTTCCACGGTTGTCGTAAGAGGCGACTTAGGGTTTTGGCACTTTTAAGTGATTGTTGTGCGATGTGACTGGACACCTCACATAACCCTTTTTATTTTTTATTGGATAACAATCTGAATATTCAAGAGATGCTATATATTTTCTAGTTTTGAAGCTCTGGCTACACCATTTTGGAATTTACAGCCGTGAGTTTATTGATAAACTTTTAATTTTGATTATTTATTTAAATGATTTTTTTGGAGTTAAATGTTAAACAAACAGCATTTGTTCTTATAAACATTAATTGTTTCTTCCTCAAATCACTCAACATGCAGTAAGTAGCAAATTGACCGAAATGATATAATACTGAGACTCACATAAATTTTTAATGGTTTTTGCAACTATTGTGAACTAACAGAGAATCCACTAATCAATCCCTTTGATCTACGTAATCCCAAAGTACTACGGATTTTTTTACAACGTTTACTATTTTTATAAATTTAATTTCTCGTGTGTGCGTGTGATAACTATTAAGATACAAGTGGTCCACCCCGGCTTTGCACGGATGGTGATAAATATTTTTACAGCTTACCCCTTACGATAATGATATATATCTTATGCCCTTTTCCTGGTTTTATGCTACCTTTCCAACAATTTTCACCTAGATTGGCTCATCCGTCCTAGAGTTACAAATAGTGTAACTAACACCACTTTCTTATATATGAGGATACTAAGTTTGTGATATAAAGTGGTGTTAATTTTAACTCATTTAACTAGATGACGCGATGTGCTTTGTAAAATATTGAAAAATGATATCAATTCTTTTACTTCATGACGTTATAAGGTAAAATTAATGACATCCCAGAATACTAGTTCTATAAAAATGCTTTTAGCAATGTTAACAAACGGCAGTCATAAAAAACCCCTAGCCGTTGCCAACAATGGTTATAAAATAGAGGAAATAATAGAGCAAAACGTTTAGAAATTGAACAACTCTGCGATGCGATTGAAAAGAAACATTAAGATACGTTATTTTACTACTTAGATTCGTATTGCAAACAACGACTTAATAGCCTAGGACTTTGGTAATTTTTAATTTTGTACTGCGTGATGGGACATTTAAAACTAATATAAACTAAACATATATATTCAACAGCAGCGTAGTGCCGGCTTAGAATGTCACTACTCCTATCTCCCACGGATGTCATAAAGATAAAAAATTAAAATTGCTTGATTTATATAATGATTTAGTATAATATGCATATTATGTACATATACTCACGGCTATTAACCCCTTAGAAGGGGTAGCCAGAGCTTTAAAATGAAAAATTCCTCATCCACTTTGGAAGTTGAGTGGGGAAAAGATTATGAAATAAAGGTTGTTGGTGATGGGTCTCCACTCGCGGGTAGAAATGGGGTAGTGCTATTCAAAGCAAAACAATACACAGCAATGAAGATAGTAACCATAACTAAATAAACACAACTAAAACCAAATCATAAACAAAGATGTACGCCATTGAATCAAAATTACGAAAAGCTCTGCGTTTGAAGAGATGTTAGTCTGCTGGTTATAAAGTCAGTGTTTGCGAAATAAGAAAACCATTTGGTTTCCGACGAACCTCCCGCTTACATTCACAAGTTATAATAAAAATCGTTTTGAACCCGTCTCGAGTCTTGATCAGAAACTCAGTCCGGTTAAAAAGAAAATCATGGACACATGAATATCTTACATCTCGTTCTCACCTATGAAAATCATATCAGTACTTCCTTTTCTATCTTAAAATCTTTTGTGTCGAATATAGATTGAGAATAACTTTTCAATTTACCTGCTTACATTCAACCTAAAAGATATGTTATTGTTGGAGCTAGCTTATTTTGCTTATTCGATTTCTATCTTCCATTACTGTTTAGTCTTCATAAATTGATGTTTATTTTGAAGGTAAATTGATTCAATTCATTCGTTCATTGGTTTGATTAAGTATTGTTTTTCGTTGGTTTTATTCATTTCTTTGCGTGTTTTGAACGTTGTGCTACGAAAACAATGTATCGTTATAGTATGAGGGCAGTCTACATTAGCAAGAGTAATTTTTAAGTATGGTTTTAGTTTACCACTTTCTTACCATCAATCGCAATCACTTATCTTATTTGTTATTTATTTATTAAGGTTATTAACGTATGCTGTGTAGTGCCGGCTAAGAATAGCACTACCCCATTTCTTCCGGTGGGTGTACGTAAGAGGCGACTAACGGTATTGGGGCTTTTAAGGGATTTTTGGGCGATGTGGTTGGAGACCCATCACCAACACACCTTTATTTCACCATCTTTTCCCCACGCAACTTTTCAAAAGCGGCTGAGGAATTTTCAATTCCCTAGCTCTGGCTACCCCTTCAAGGGATCTACAGCCGTGAGTATATGTATGTATGTATGTTATTAACGTATTGGTTAAACATCGTGATGAAAAGCTACATGGCTGAGCTGTAATTAGTTGTGAAACAATGTGTTCAGTAAGAAACCGTCCCTGTCATGCGAATTCACTGTTCAGGAATATTCTGTAAAATTTTTAGGCATCCTGCCATCCTATTCAGGAAAACTGGCGTAAACTATGAATCTAAAGCAACAATGAAAGAAATAGCATTAAAAATAGAGAGTATTATATTACTTTAGTGATGTGGTGAGTATAAAATTGGTGAGGGAAAATTGCGTGAGAAAACCCACATGGCTAAGTTGGACTTTGCTTGTGACAGTGTATTCGTACAAAACGGAGATAGGCCTGCCCTTTATCACGTGAATACACTGTCCAAGCAAAAAGTGGATATTCTGAACATCAGGGGACAATGTCACGTAATGTTCAGAAGTATTAGTACCTCTGCCAACCCCTTCGTGGATATACGGCGTGAAGGCTTGAGTCTTGAGTGAGTATAACAAAACCAAACATTTGCTGCTTTGAAATGTTTGCTGAATAAAGCTGTGAATTTCGCGGTACATTTCTCAAATCCATAATGCATGTTTGGAAATCTTACAAGATCCCGAGGAGATGTAGGGAGGATCTTAAATATTTATCTGGTAAACTGTGCTCAGAATAAACCTTCTACTAACTCTACTACGGTTTAATTTCTTTTCTTTTTGAATTCTTTCACCTCTGACCTTGATACATTGAAGTTTAAGACATTAAGGCTGCGTCCCCAGTAGGCAAACTGTTAGCCGCCGACAGAGTGAGCCGCAAATTTGCAGCGAACTGAAATTTGAGTTAGCTGCAGACTCAAATCAATTTTGAACAACAACAACCGGTTTTGGTGGGAGTCGGCGGCTCACTAAGGTAGTCGGCGCGCGTAACGCTGCAAACTGCGTACAGTGAGTGCAAAACTAGCAAACTGTGAACACTCCATTTGAAATATATGGAAGGGCGTACTAAACCGATACGCCGCTAACTTAGTCGGCGGCTAACAGTTTGCCTACTGGGGACGAAGCCTAAAGTTCAGAATAGCACTACCTTATTTCTTCCCATGGGTGTTCTTAAGAGGCGGTTTAGGATATTGAGTTTTTTTAACGTAGTTTTTGGACGATTGGAGACCCATCACCAACGATACTTTTTTTTACAATATCGTCCCCTACCAACTTCCAAATGTGGTTGAATAGTTTCTAATTCTGAAGCTCTGGCTACTTCTTTTTAGAATTTATAGTCGTGAGGATATGTATGTATGTAAGCATTAGCAACCCTGTATAGTGGATGGTTTTACTATCTCTGCCACCCTATTCAAGATAGCTGTCATAAACTATGATTCAAAAGTAAAAGGTGTCGGCTGAAAACCAGCGTGTCTCGGAACGGTCTGTGTCCCGTTCCAGGCTCATATGCTGAGACGACACCCTTTTGGCAATGTTAATTAATGTTTTCCTATATATTTTTTTATTCTTTGTTTTTTCAATATGTTTTCTATTATGTGTCATTCTGTTTACGTTTGTGTGTGTGTGTGTGTGTGTTAATTTGCCAAATAAATGTCTTTTACTTTTACTTTAAAAATTTAAAAAATAACATTACATGTAAATTTAGAGATTTTATTATCAAACATTTACTGCTATGAAATGTTTGCTCATACGAAATCCTATAAAGCTGTGAATTTCGCGGTACATTTCTCAAATCCATAATGCATGTTTGGAAATCTTACAAGATCCCGAGGAGATGTAGGGAGGATCTAAAATATTTATCTGGTAAACTGTGCTCAGAATAAACCTTCTGCTAACTTTACTACGGTTTTATTTCTTTTCTTTTTTAGATTTCTTTCACTTCTGACCTTGATACATTGAAGTTGAAGAAAGTAAAATTCAGAATAGCACTACCTTATTTCTTTCCAAGGGTGTTCTTAAGAATTGGCTAACGATATTGAGTTTTTTTAACGTGGTTTTTGGACGATTGGAGACCCATCACCGATACTTTTTTTTTACAATATCGTCCCCTACCAACTTCCAAATGTGGTTGATTAGTTTCTAATTCTGAAGCTCTGGCTACTTCTTTTTAGAATTTATAGCCGTGAGGATATGTATGTATGTATGCTTAGCAACCCTGGATAGTGGATGGTTTTACTATCTCTGCCACCCTATTCAAGATAGCTGTCATAAACTATGAATCAAATGTAACAATTAAAGAAATAACATTACGTATAAATATAGAGATTTTATTATCAAACATTTACTGCTATGAAATGTTTGCTCATACGAATTCCTATAAAGCTGTGAATTTCGCGGTACATTTCTCAAATCCATAATGCATGTTTGGAAATCTTACAAGATCCCGAGGAGATGTAGGGAGGATCTAAAATATTTATCTGGTAAACTGTGCTCGGAATAAACCTTCTATTAACTTTACTACGTTTTATTTCTCTTCTTTTTACAATTTCATTCACTTCTGACCTTGACACTTTTTACCTGAAGACATTGAAAGTTATAAGTTAAATTTGTAATTAAAAGTATATAAGCATAATACCTTACTTAAATTGACGGGCACTGTACCCTAACGGTAAGAACGCTCGGCTCGAAATCTAAAAAATGGGTTCAAATCCGCCGGGCAATCTTACGAATTATCATAAAATTAAATAGCCAAATCACCCTATACTTATTGGAGCTTAAACTGGAGGTCAATCTCAAAAGGGTTAGCTAGACTGTGAAAATAGTCAACCCACAGTTACTTTAGGGAGCCAAGTTGAAAATGTAGTAAATTTTGTAAAAAAAAGGGTGAATTTAATAATCATTTCACAATATTTAAACCTGTTAATCTTATTAGTTTTAGTTAGTGAACATTTCAAAAGAACCTCTTCTCTAATCATGTTTGTTTTTTCGCTATTGGTAGGATATTATTATAAATAATATAAATAAATAAATGATAATGTCTGTAAATTAAAAGTGCGAGGAAAATTCTCAAAAAGGAAGTATAGCATAAAAAATAAATATGAAAAGATCAATGAATGTAAATGAAAAACGAGAGGTTATCCAAGAACCTACAAAGTGGCGATCGAAAGACTTTGCGTACTGCAATGGCATAAATCAGCGTGATTACACATATGTATGTCTGTAATGTTTAATTAAGATTTTGCCATTACATCCTAATAACAATCAAAAATCTCAGACAATATTATGATTTAATGCAATCATTTGACATAAAAAGTATTTAATAGTTATTCAGTTCCAACACAAACTAATTAGATCGCACAATTCAAATTGATACAACGATCGTTTGATCAAAGATAATTTATAATTTGGCACGACATCACTCATACGATATAGGGATGTACCGATCCAATCCGCTCTTTTGAATTATCAGATCCGCTAGCACACGATTCGGCGATTTTCGGTGCGAAACGACTTTATACGGTTTTTTACTGGATCGATCAAAAATCTTCAAAAAATATAAATATGCGTGTAGGTACCTAACTTAATAAACTAATAGAAGTTTAGTCATTAGGTACTGTAAGTATATAACTGTTATTAACGCTTATTATTTGCATGCGATTATAATAGATTTTTCGAAAAACGGATTGAATTTAGATCTATTACAATACAATCCGAAAAACGGATAACCGACCCGAATCGCACATCCCTAATGCAATGTCATACGATCGAATACACGTTAGAAAATAATTCAGCATGTAAGCGAACCATATTACTTTTCAAATTTAATATTCTCGTTAGACGAAATGGAAATTCGAGAGCGCATATTTCAATTAATGTTGTGATTATAAAGTCGTTTAAACGTATTTCATTAAAGTGACTGCCGTTATATGTTTAATTTTGATTTGATTACTGTTATGTCTGCGTTTGGAGATAATTAACTAGTTATTTTAAGGTTTAATATTCACTTTATTATATTATAATCAATACTCGCCAACCACTTAGTCTCAATGACAGAAGCCGTTAAAGCCAATGGACGAATATACTCCAAACTACATAACATAAACAAAAACGTTCACGCCGAATATCCCCGAAGGGGTTGGCAGAGGTACTAATACTTCTAAACATCACGTGACATTGTCACCTGGTGTTCAGAGTACCCACGTTTTGCATGGTCAGTGAAACTACATATATCATAATTATTTTGAAAATCTGAGCTATGTCGTCATGCTGTCATATATACATACATAAAGTTACGGCTATAAATCCCAAGTAAAGGTCAGCAGAGCTTCGGAATAAAAAAATCCTAAACTTCTTTTGGAAATTGAGTGGGGAAAAGGTTTAAAATTGAGCGTCTTCACTTATCTTAGTTATAGCAGAAATTTTAACATCTTTTATATATAAAATCAAAAATATTAGATATTATGAAGTATAATTTGTGGCATATACAAATATCAACTTATTCATATTAAGTATTCACATCAGATGCAAGATTAAAGAATGAAAATGTATAATAAAGGGGTACGTAGTTCCCAAGAGGCTGGCTACATTACCTCTCGCTATATAGTAATGCTCACTTTTTGATCAAAGTATGTGCCAGCCCTAGGATCTCCACTAGTTTTGACTAGGCGCGCAGATATTTTCTTGAAAATTTTATAAAAAACAAATATCATGTCAGCTCTCCCTAACTCCACCACTAAAGTGAGAAGGAACAAAGGAAAGAAGAATTTCGCATCAGTAGTCACTTGACACCATAGTTCAATTGGCTCAGCGACCGGGGCGTTGACCGAAAAAATTTGCTGCTGCTGGTGGCAAAAAAGTTTTCATTGCTCAATTGATTAGTAATAATCCCCACATGGGTTTTCATGAACAAAACATTTCGATTAAGTATTAAAACTTCATAATTACACCGAGTACTAAGAGACAAAAAATCTTCATACCCTTATTAACACAACAATCTCACAACGACCTTGTGCCTTCGAAAACACAGCTCATTTATTACGACACAGATGACTCACAGAATTATGATAAATGAATGCTCAGATGACTTTTGTAATGAATTCATTACAAATTGGAGTCCGTTCTCTCGGGCACTGAAATGTCTGTCATAGGTCGGCTATTTATCTGCAATGACATGCGAATATTAAAACTTTGCCTTGGCTTGGGAATCAAGCTCTCCAAACGTGTGATTGGATTTTAGGCGTTGTTTTATATTAACGACGTGAAAGCTCAATGGGTAGAACACCGGTTAACGTGCAAGCGACTAGCGTTCAAATCCCAGGTCGGTTATGTGTGGTTAATTTATCATGGTTGTTAACGGTGAGGGAAAACATCGTGAGGAAACCCACATGACTGAGTTGTACTTAGACATGTGACAGTGTATTCGTACAAAACGACGATAGGCCTGCCCCCTATCACGTGAGTACACTGTCCATGCAAAACGTGGGTACTCTGAACACCAGGTGACAAAGTCACGTGATGTTCAGAAGTATTAGTATCTCTGCCAATCCCTTCGGGGATATTCGGCGTGAACGTTTATGTTATGTTATGTTATGTTTTATGATAAACAGTCGTGCACAGCTGGCTTAGATAGCCATGTAGTGCCGGCTTAGAATGTCACTACCCCTTTCTACCCACAGTCTTTTAAGAGGCAATTAGGGGCACGGTTTTTTTTAAATTGGCTTTTGGGCGAGACCCATCACCAACGATACTTTATTTCTACCATCTTGTCCCCTATCAACTTCCAAATGTGGCTGAGGATTTTCTACCTCTGAAATTGGGGCTACCCCTTTTATGGCCGTGATGAAATATTTATGTATGTATCATCATCATCACAGCCCATGAATGTCCCCACCAAGTGGCTCGAGCCTACCCTATATAGGATGATTTGGCCATAGTCCACCACGCTGGCCAATTGCGGGTTGGTAGACTAACGACTACTACCGTAATAGTAGCCGGGACCGACGGCTTTACGTGCCCTCCGAAGCACGGAATCATCTTAATTTTAGGATAATCAGGTGATTCAAGCCTGCAATATCCTACCAAACTTGGTTAAATCTTACTAATTAAATTTGTAAGGTTACCACCGCCCGGGGATAGAACCCGAGACCTCCTTACTTGAAACCAAGCGCTTAACCGCGAGACCACGGAGGCAGTCAGCTATGTATGTATAATTACTAAAATAAATACAAAAAAATATATGATAAAGCTGGCCCTAACAAATTAAAATTCTTCATTTTATGCCTATATTTGATTTCATTTGGCAATATACCTACGAGTACATTTGCGCAAAAATATTTGAATATAATTGGATTTCGGGGTATTTGACATATTTGGCGGTTAGTTTGTGTACTGCATAGTAATAACTAATTAAATTTTACAGATCGATCGATGAAACGACGGACGCCATTATAAAATAAATGGATACTGCGCATCAATATCAACGCATTTTTAATCACTCAAACTATCACTTCAAGTATAATCGCTACTATATTTTTATCTTTATAGTTAATATCCATAAATATAAAGAGAGTAGAAAAGCACTACCCTATTTCTTTCCATTTGTGATCGTAAGAGGCGTTGTTTGGCTTTTAACGTGAGTTTTAGGCGATGCGGTTGGACACGCTTAAACAAAGACATTTATTTTACAAGTTTTTCCCCACCTAACTTCCAAAAGGGGCTTAAGATTTGTCTGATTCTGAAAATTAATGTAACTTTTCTTTCCAAGAATTTACAGCCATGAGTATAATTTGTATGTGTTATTTTGTTTAAAAAGATAATAAATATTGGTTAAACGGCTATGGCTAAAATATCACATCTTTTCGGCAGGGCTTAAAACAACTCTCTGAAACATATTCAAAACTTGCTCTCAATAGCACATAATGTATGAAGTAATATTGCTGTGTAGTGTGGGCTTAGAATAGTACTACCCCATTTCTTCCGGTGGGTGTACGTTCTTACGTACAAGAAAAACGTACGTTACGTAGAAGAGGCGACTAACGGTATAGGGGCTTTTAAGGGATTTTTGGGCGATGTGGTTAGGACCCATCACCAACAACCTTTACTTTGCCATCTTTTTCCCACACAACTTTCCAAAAGTGGCTGAAGAATTTTTAATTCTTAGCTCTGGCTACCCCTTCTAGGGATTTATAGCCGTGAGTATATATTTGTATGTATGTAATATTAAATTTGCGAATCCAAAGAGAATTTGTAACAATTTGGTGCGTTCAACTTTCACTCAAATAAGTTATCGTGGAGCGAATTTCAAAGTTTAAATACCAATATGTGCTTTACATATTGAACACAGGGGATCAGAGTTTAGAGCGAATTCATAACTTTTTAATTGTCAGTTGTCGAACGGTATTAACTTTTGATGGATATTCTGATTACAGTATATGATGATTGATAAGCAACCGTGATACGAGTTCGTCAGTAGGTAGAACACAGCAGACAATGAGTGTTCAAATCCGGGGTCGGATCTACTCCAATTTGTCTTGTCTTAAGACATATGTGTGGTTAATTTATCATGTTTGCTAACGGTGAGAGAAACCATCGTGAGGAAGCCCACATGACTAAGTTGTACTGTGACAGTGTATTTGTACAAAACGGCGATAGGTCTGCCCACTATCACGTGAGTACACTGTCCAAGCAAAACGTGGGAAATAAGAACACTAGGTGACAATGTCCCTTAGGGGATATTCGGCGTGAACGTGAACGTAGTGTCATATGGAATTTTCTCATTTATGATATACAAACAGGCATAATTACACTTACGCTATTATTTCGACTGTAACTGGTATGTTCAATTGGTCATTAAGATATTTCCATATTGATGATACGGTGAAAAATCAACTTACGATGCACAAAGATATATTTTCCTACAAGAAACACTAAAATAAAACGCCTACTAGACCACACACTTGTTTTTCCAATTTTCCCAACGAAATTGTGTTCAGATCTCAATTTTATTAGATTAGACACAGCAGCTGTTAAAGAAATTGAATAGCGTCGAATATTACGCAAGTATCCCGAATAACTGACATGGATATATTTTGTAAAAATGTTAGGCTAATTTTACAAATTGTATGCATAATTCGTGGGATATTTTAAATTTATTTCATGTTGACGTTAAGATGTATATGTTGATTCGATTTCATTAAAGTTTTTGTTATTTTCTATCCTATATTATAGCACACAGCTTTACGCAGTAAGCTTTTCATCATTTTGTTTACATGTATACATTTACTCACGGCTATAAATCCTCAGAAGGGGTAGCCAGAGCTTCAAAATAAGAAATTCCTCAGACACTATTGAAAGTTGAGTGGTGAAAAGATTGTAAAAGTATAAGAAATATAGTGATGGGTCTCCAACCGTATCGCCCTATAACTACTTTAAAAGACCCAATACCCTTAGTCACCTTGGGTAGAAATAGGGTAGTGCTATTCTAAGCCGACACTACGCAGTTTTTGTATAATCCTCTTCAATTTCTGCCAGCCTATTCAGGGTATGCTACAACCCCTCGATGGAGACATATTATGGACTGTTCTTTCCAATCATACATATACTCACGGTATCAGTTCTTGTCGCCGCCGTAAGCAGACTATCAATCACCATCGCCATTTTGTATTATCCCGGCACGCCTTTCGAGGTTTCATTTATACATGCACTCTCTAATAATGTTCTGGTACGTAAAGGCATCCATATGAACTTGGTTTTTTGATGGAAGTGCCTAAGCGATAGATTAAGTTACAAAATTCAAAATAATACCAGTTCTCAGAAGATTAAAAACATGCGTCACGCGTGCGTTAAACGTTGGAATAAATTGTTAATAGTTAGCGCACCCTTCTATTTTACTTGCATAGTATGTTATACTAGTTTAACAAAATCTAAATAAGCAGCCTAAAATAATAAAATTTTAACAATTTTATTTTAAAAATAATGGCATTCTTGTAACGCAATATAAAAACTAAACAAACAGGTAGTTAATAATAATTACAGGCGGGAATCGAACCCGCGACCTCGGCTCGGCTCGATACGGTGGCTCAATTGGCAGAGCGTCGGGGCGTATACCCGAGGTCACGGGTTCGATTCCCGCCTGTGTCGAAATTTTTCATTCCTTTATTTATTAGTAATAATCCCCACATAAGGTTTTGAAGGTTTTAAAACAGGTTGTTGTTACAAAAATCCTAAGTAACCTATAAAAAACTGTCATAATTTAATTTAAAACCTGTAAATTTTTATAATAAATATTGGCTGCAAGAAGAATCAAAACAAATAAATCCGTTAGTCGTAGCTAAGGCTTGCAAATCATTGGCCCTTCGGCAACAACATGAAAACAATATAAATTGTTGAATAATTATTGTCAATGTTCTTCTTATCACATCGCCTAAAGCGACAAGACAATTTCGTTTGAAATATGTTTTAAATTCAAATAGAGCATGTAGCTACTCAATATGCAAACAAATACCGAATATTCTTTTCTCTAGTACACAAAAGAATTGCAGATATTTTTTACAAAAGATTTAAAAAATGAATGATAAAGGCAGTCGCGCTGCGATACGTCAGTTATAATTAAATTGGACTTGTTTTCCTTTTAACCGGATGCAATGACGTTTCATATTTTCTACCTTTATTTTAAAATGTACAAATGTTCTTTTTACAAAAAAATTATTTTATTTTAGATTCAGATATATATAGATTTAGAATAGATTTTCCCTTATTGTCTTTTAGGTTCAATATAATAAACATTACTCCTTACGTCTCGCTTTGTTACTAAGATAGCTGTAAAGTTTCTCTAACTAAGATAATCTATAATAATTTTAAGCACAGGATTTGATTTTAATGGAATCAACATTTTTCTTCCGACATATAAAAAAAATATTTCGGTGAAAAGATCAAGACAATTTACCTAAAAATATATAAATAACAGCTCTAAACACCGTATCATTAGTCTGAACGGGTACACAGCAAGTAAATTTATGGCCTTATTTATGACTCTATAAAGAATATTAACATTTAAAAAGCAACTTTACCTCAGGCCAGGTCTAGCGGATGCATTCATCTATGATGCATGAGTTTCAGACAGCAAGATACTTTTTTGAAAGTTTCAGCACATTACTACGCCTTATTTCTACTACCATAAGGTAGCTTTTGGCTTGAAAAAGCTCGCCATTAATTTGGTTCTGATGATGGCATAGAGCCAGGAGTAAAATGTAATACGTCCCTAAGTGTGGGTGTATTTTGCCGCCATAAATATTAACGTAACAGAATGCTGCAAAATTATAATAAATTTCAGTGAACAACACTTTATCTTGACTAATGCTGCAAGATGTACAGTATGATATGTTTTATCTGTATCATTGAACAAAAATTAAACGCTCAAGAAGAAATGGCTATGGTAATGTTCTCTGAATTAAACAAAATAATTAAATGTAAGCGAATCGTAATCTTTTTGTTTACGTCTTATATCCCTGAAGGGTGTCGCTTGAAGATGAATAACAGGGCTGTTGTGAGCTGACACTTCAAATCATTTAAATACACATCATTTAATTATTTATCTGTGCTTAAGAAATCAAGAAGAACAATATTTATTTCACAAAACCATAATACATTCAAAACTTTTCGTGTCATCCTATGTGCATTAGAGATTAGATGAATGGCGTGTGTTGGCAGCATAATTTTTCTTTTAAATTTCATTACTTCATTATCACATTTTTATGTCATCAGAAAATGTGTGCTGTTTTATGTTCCGTGCATTTAAGATGACAATCAATTTGTAATAAAACCAGTCTTATATCTAGTTTTCTCCGTTTATTTTTGTGAAGCTAAGTACATACATACATATACTCACGGTCATACATCCCAAAAAGTGGTAGTCAGAGCTTCAGAACTAGAAACTCTTCACCCAAATTTTGAAGTTTACAGGGGACAAAATGGTTTAAATAAAATATCTTCAAGGTGATGGGTCTTCTACCGCAGTGCCCAAAATCGACTTAAAAAACCCCCATAACCCTAAGTGGTTGGTTGAGGCGATTAATCGCCTCTTACGACTCTCGTGGAGAGAAAGGGGTAGTGAAATTCTAAGTCGGCACAACACGGCATGATAACTTACATTCAAATATGTATAAATATATCCGTATGAGCTTTAGATCAGTGTCAAGATCGTCAGTCGATGCTCCGAAATGTTTAGTGCGCTAGTTTTAGATCGTAGCGTATGAAAATTGTATGGGCTATTAAATCGTAAAACAGGTAAAGATGTGGGAAGGTATTTCCTTGCTAACGGTAATCAGTATAATCCATTTGCTTGATAGCCGAACCACCAACATGACAACCATAATGAGCAGAACACCCACTCATCAAAACAAATAGGCCTCAGTTCCCATTTCGGGTCAAACCCTGCACCAATTTGTCTTTTCTTAAGTCATATGGGTTGGGTAATTTATCACAGTGAGGGAAAACGTCGTGAGGAAAGCCACGCGGCTGAGTTGTAATAATGTTGTATTCGTTCAGCAAAGGCGATAGGATTGGAGATTACGTGTGTAAACTGTCCTAGTAAAAAGTAAGTACTATGAACACCAGGTGACAATGCTACGTGATGTTTTGAGTATTAGTAGTTTAGTACCCCTACGAAACCAATCGTGGATATGCGGCGTGAACGTTTGAGTTGAGTTTGAGCTGTATCTCATGTCATGTCAAGATTGTCAGTCGATGCTCTGATATTTTCAGTGCGCTAGTTAGGCAGTATTATTGTAATTAGATCGTGAAACTGTTACAGACGTGGGCAGGCATTTTTTTAACGGTAATTAGAGTAATCCATTTGCTTAATAGCCGAAAGGTAGTAAACGTGGTAATACATGAAACCGTAGCTGACGTTCAGTAAACTAAATAATACAACTCCTTTATGCGATTTGAAAATTTTGGCTTGAGAAATAATAATTATATTTTAATTATTAAAATAATTAATAATAATAATTAAAATGTTTTTTTTTCAAGCAATAAAGACTCACATTAGTGTTAGTAAAGGCTTACATACTATGTTAGGAACAACATAACTTAAGTATTCTACTAGGCACATACTATGTATAGTATATACACATAATATATTTACAAAGCCCTATCCTTTTTTACACAGGGAGCATGAAGGGAACAACAGTATCGCATATAGGGACAATCTAACCTCGCCCCGATCATACCTAGTATTGTGTTAGGGCTGTCCCGCACCCGGCGCACCAAGGAGGCGCACCGCTTACGCATTGTCGCATAAAAACAGTCTACGTGCGCGTCTGCAAACATCCTTGATGCGCTACAGAAGCGGGGCAACCCCACCAACACCCGGAAACAATTATTAAATTGGATACACAGGGCCCCGTATGCCCGTTGCGTCTAATCACGCCACAGGCTGCAGGTGTAAAGTGACGTGCAGTAAGCTCTAAAAAGGGTTACTTTAACCTCAACGGAACACCGTGCAAACCTTCGAGCGATCATATTTGCCCAGACAGACAAAGCCCTACGCTCTCTTTCAATATCGCAGTCATCCTTCAGATCAGACGTCAGAACATGACCTAGGTACTTAAATGACTGCACCTGCACCAAGCTAGCGCCATCTAACCTTATAGCTGGTACCTCACTAACATACCGCCCACGACCAGATCCAAATACCATATACTGACTTTTCCGCGCGTTATATTTTAAGCCGTGTTCAACTGCAAACGTCTCACAAACATTGAGCATCCTACGCAAGCCACAAGGTGATGCACTCAGCAGCACCATGTCATCAGCGTAGCTCAAACTATTTACACAAACGTCGTCTATGCGATAACCAACATACATGCTGCTGAACGCCTCAAGTAGTGCATTCATGTATATATTAAACAGTAACGGGGAACTCAGCCCACCTTGTCTAACACCGCACTCCAGTACGTACGGTTCCGAAAAGCCGCTCGACCATCTAACGCAATTGATCTGGTTTCCGTACCAGTACTTAAACAGTCGAACTAATTCGGCAGGGATGTTTAGTAAATTCAGCTTATTCCATAAGACGTCATAGGAAACCAAATCAAATGCCATTGACAAGTCGAGGAAACATGCATAATCAGGTGTATTTTTATTAATATAGTATCCAACAGTAGTCTTAAGACACAGTATTGCACTTTCAGTAGATAGTCTTTTACGAAAACCAAATTGATTATCGTGTATCTTTACATGCGCATCTAACCGAGAGTTAAGGACACTATCCAACACTATTGCAATAATAGTCGCTAGTGAAATCGGTTTGTACATACTTTTATCGCAGATATCCCATGTTTTGTTCTTAACTACAGGAACTACTATTGTTTTCATTAAATCGAGTGGCAGGTAAGAGTGTTTAATCCAACGATTAAATAATGGTGCCAGTATTAAGAACAATTCAGGACCCGCATTAAGCAAATGCTCAATGCTATGCAATATAATGGGTCAGCAAGTTCTGAAGATCCATATTTATCTTTTCCCCATTTCACACCGAAAAGTGACTGAGGAATTTATTTCTAATTCTAAAAGCTACACCTTCGGGTTTTATAGCCGTTAGTATATGTAACTATAATTTATTATACATGATATAATAAGGTTGACTTATAAGGCCCGTTCAGACGAAGGTCATTTGGCAGTTTACGGTATACGTATGAAGAAATAAATAGTCATAAACTTGTAGTTATTGTTTGAATGATTCAATAAGTGTACTATAATAATAATGTCTTCAGGGCAAAACCAAGAAATAATCTTAACCTCTTCATGTTTAACTAGTAAATTCATGATACTGCCCGATGAGTGATGGATAATATTTACTTAATTATATATAAGTGTGACGAAACATAATGTTGAATTATAAGTACTCAACGACAGCCGTGGAAAAACTACGTGTTGTTTAGTTTTCTTTCTTCATTCTATCTATCATATCAAAGGACGGTTAGTGATGGGTCCCCAGCCAAATCGACTAACAATCAATTAAAAGCCTCAAAACCCTGAGTCACCTCTGATGACACCCGCGGGTAGAAATGGGTTAATGCCACATTATGGATGGCTAATTTATTGGAGGGGCTATGGGAACTAATGGTGTGAGTATATGTAATTTCATCTCTTGTCATTTGAACATACAAATACATACATACGTATACTCACGGCTATAAATCCCTTAACGGGGTAGCCAGAGCTTTGGAATGAAAAATTCCTGAATGAAAAACGATGGTAATAATAAATGTTTTTGGTGACGGGTCTCCAACCACATCGCCCAAAAATCACTTAATAAGCCCCTATACCCTTAGTCGCCTCTTACGATCACCCACGGGTAGAAATGGGGTAGTGCTATTCTAAATCGACATTATACCGGTGTCATTTGAAATACAGCCTATATTTTTTTCTCAGTCAGCCCTTTAGTAAAACCAAAAACTCTGTGTTTGTTCAGACAGTTTATATGCTTAGATAAAATGTTAAGCTAAAAATCCCGGGTTACGGTTATATTTTGCAACAAAATGGATGCGATCGTAAAAGAGTATATGAAGCAGGATTAGGCTGAAATAGGTGCTCTGTTTGAAACGATTTTTGTTATGGCAACATAAACTCCAATCCATAATTTGCAGTGAATAATGTATTATTAGCTAAATCACAAACATAGAAAAAGTAAAAACAAGGTCGTATGGTCACATTGAACAGAGATGCATGCATGTATATACTCACGGCTTTAAATCCCTTAAAGGGGTAGCCAGAGCTAAGGAATTACAAATTCCTCAGCCACTTTTGGAAATGTGGTTGAAAACCAATACTGATAATCTGGTTACCGCTTTTAGAGCTTTATAGCTTTCAATTTATAATTAATCCGGTCAATTTATACATTCAAGGTTACATAAATTCATAAGAAGCTGAAAATTGGCACAATTGTTCAAAACATGATTATAAATGAAACCTCAAAAGTCCCCATCGTTCCGAGGTGTGCTAAAAATTTTACACGAGGTCAAAGGTAAAAAAAATGAGTTTTTTGCGATTTTAAGCGAAACGGTGAGTTTTTTCGCAAAATCACCCCAGTACAAAATTGTAGATCAAAAAATTCTCTACAAAAAAGATATTTATATTTTTTTTCCTAAAAGCCACCATTTTGAAGATATAACGCGATGAAAAGTTCGATCATTGGTTATCTTCATACTTTGCACACGTTTCCACGCCACCTATGAGGAAGTGTACTTAGCGCGTTTTATTTTAACGTGGTATCCCCTGTAGGCCTATTCCACGGGTCTGCAGTGATTTTATTTGTTTTAAAACTATTGTAAAATATTATTGTACATATTGGTTGGTTAAAATAATGGCGGTGTAATTGAAAATGAAATGATTAATATTCCTCGTCTGATTCGTAATTTTCCAGGATTACTGTTTCTTGTTCTTCGTCTTCTTCTTCCTGTTCTTCTTCTTCTTCTTTTTTTTCTATTTCACAGATCAACTGTTCCACTAGCGATTCCTCATTGGTATCATATGAGTCTTCTAGATTAGCTGACTCAACATTAGAGCACGATCGGCCTTGGCAGTTTGTGCATGCCATGGGACAAAACAGTCCAACTTTTCTGCATCCACATTTAGCATTACAACCTTTTTTACAGTTGCAAAATATTGAGTTGAGAAGTTTCTCAGGTGCTGGTGGAAGTAAAGTTAGAACTGGCTCTAATGTATTGTCGACCAACTTCCAACCCCAGTCTTTAGGGTCCAGCTGATTACCAAGCCACACTTGAACTTGGTAATATACCCGCAATAAATGTTGGTGAGCAGATACTGAGGTTGGAGGTAAAGAAGCTAGTTGTACTTGCTTTTTATTACGCGTATTTTTAACAAAAGTTGCGTATCGCAACTTATCTAAGCAAGTGGTTTTTTTAGGAGCTCCATACATAGCGAGAAGAAATTGAATTCCGCTGTTGATAACGTCTGAGTTGAGTTGAGTCACTATTTTTAAAAACTTCAGCACATTGAAGTAAGTCATTTTTTTCAAACATTTTGAAAACTGTTAAAAGTTATAACACCTTATAAGTGATGTTCATACGTGGCGTACATGTGCAAAGTATGAAGATTACCAATGATCGAACTTTTCAACGCGTTATATCTTCAAAATGGTGGCTTTTAGGAAAAAAAATATTGATATCTTTTTTGTAGAGAATTTTCTGATCTACAATTTTGTACTGGAGTGATTTTGTGAAAAAACTCACCGTTTCGCTTAAAATCGCAAAAAACTCATTTTTTTTACCTTTGACCTCGTGTAAAATTTTTAGCACACCTCGGAACGATGGGGACTTTTGAGGTTTCATTTATAATCATGTCTTGAACAATTGTGCTAATTTTCAGCTTCTTATGAATTTATGTAACCTTCCTCCTTATTTTAGGCCTAAATTGACCGGACTAAATGTAAGTGCAGGTATGTATAAAACTACAGTAAACTTAGCGCTAGATACAATTTATAAGTATTATATAAAAAAAGGGGACAAGTGCGAGTTGAACTCGCGTGAAGAAGGTTCCGTACGATGTTAATATTGAGTGATTTATCATGTTATTTTAATATTATGGACTTCTTATAGGTTTTCCTGTAATCTATAAGGAGAAAACTAATCCTGTATTTTTTTCAAAATTTTAGGTTCAGCAGTTTCAGAGATAAGGGGGGAAATGGTCAATTTTTGTCCATTTTCTTGAATAACTTGGAAACTATTTATTTTAAAATTACAAATAAAATACATTAAAGATCTTCTCAACAAGACCTTTCATTTGATATGCAACACAATGCAGTTTTTTTTATTTTCCCCTTCCCCTCCAAAAATGACCCCCCATATACAGATTTCATCTGCTCACGTCACACCTCTGTGTTTAGGTCATAGAAATTAATATGTGTTGTGTACCAAATTTCAACTTAATCAGTGTAATAGATTCGGAGATAATTGACTGTAAGCGACGGACGGACAGACACACGAGTGATCCTATAAGGGTTCCGTTTTTGTATTCAGACGTACGCTTTTAATTAGCCCTAAAAAGCTTTTAATTACAACCGATAGGGTACATAAGTATCAACAAAATAAATGAAACAGTAAACATTTAAATCACACTTAAATATATAGAATTTAGATTAGCACACCACAATTCAAAATAACTCTATCATTTTGAATCAAAATTAGCAGTCGTTCATTCTGATTTCAATGAAAATTTGATAGCATAAACCGAATACGGAAAGCTCTTAGTTTTGCAACGTAGAACTCTACTCAATTTTACGCTTCATATAATTAAAGAGAACTGCATACATCAAATCATTTGCATTTCAAACAATGTGGATTCTGCACTAGAAATATTTCGTGTTGTTTCTCAGTGTTTTAGTGTTCGCCGAAACGTATTTTGACAACAAATTGGGCAGTAAAGTTTTATGTTCAGGTGTACTCTGAAATCGTGTTAGCATGCAAAGACCGAAATGAAGTAAAAGCAGATTTTAACAAAGACATAAAAAATTTGTTACTTTATAAATTACGTTACATTTATAAATTCAACAACCGTGATAGCCCAGTGGGTAGAACACTCGGTTATCGTGCAAACGACTAGTGTTCAAATTCTGGGATCGGGCCTACACCAATTTGTCTTTTCTAAAGACATATGTGTGGTTAATTTATCATGGTTGTTAACGGTGAGGGAAAACATCGTGAGGAAACCCACATGGCTGAGTTGTGCTTAGTCATGTGACAGTGTATTCGTACAAAACGGCGATAGGCCTGCCCCCTATCACGTGAGTACACTGTCCATGCAAAACGTGGGTACTCTGAACACCAGGTGACAAAGTCACGTGATGTTCAGAAGTATTAGTACCTCTGCCAACCCCTTCGGGGATATTCGGCGTGAACGTTTATGTTTATGTTGTGTTATGTTATAAATATATATCCTCACGCCATTGAATGCTTAAGTTGTCGAATAGCATCAAGCCGTGGCTGGTAGCTTGATTTTTAAGGGAGCTCTTACATTGGCAACGAATATCAATAAAAATAAAATAAATTGGTGTTGTGTTGCTTAGAATCTGCCAAGCCGAGCGCGAAGCAAGCACTGCCGTACCATCCTTTTCTGGAACCGTTTCGGCGCATTCAAGAACCTTAGGAAAGGATTAAAACGCTGAAATTTTCGTCACCTAGAAATTCGTAATCACACACTTAAAATCTAAGTCAATAAAACTACCTGACCTGCCTTTACCAATACCAATGACTAATAGTTCTATGTATCGCCATAAAAAACGTTAATATAATTCAAAGAACGTAAAAGAACTAAGGCGTAGTAAATTACCGTTTTCCAGGTAAGTGCAGGCACTTGTAGATACTACCGACTGCCGACACTGAGTACTTGGTAAACTTCGTTAATAGTTCTGACCTCAAAAACGTTTGCTTTAAGTACATACATACATACATATACTCACGGCTACCAATCCCTAGATGGGGTAGCCAGAGCTAAGGAATTAGAAACTCCTCAGCCACTTTTGGAAAGTTGGGTGGGGTAAAGATTTTTAAAATAAAGGTTGTTGGTGATGGGTCTCCAACCGCATCGCCCAAAAATCCCTTAAAAGCCCCAATACCGTTAGTCGCCTCTTACGTACACCCACCGGAAGAAATTGGGTAGTGCTATTCTATGCCGACACTACACAGCAATATTAATGAAAGTACCAAACTGGCCTGTACCAATTTCATCGACATATGTCTCTGATGTATCGCCATTAAGTAAACTTCAAGTAAGTTAATATCCATCAAAGACCGTTAAAGAACTAAGGGGTAGTAAATTACCGTTTTCCAGGTAAATGCAGGCACTTGTAGATACTACCGACTGCCGGCACTTAGTACTTGGTAAACTCCGTTAATAGTTTTGACCCCAAAAATTTTCACTTTAAGTGCTTCAATCGATAATAGTTCAACTCTTAGCGCCGTAAATCCCTGTAGGGGTAATAGAGGTACTTTTGAACATTATGTGACCGAGTGAGTAATAGTGTTATTCGTGAAAAGTGTGGTGTGAAAGATGATATTGTAAGAAAGATAGAAAAAGGAATGTTGAGATGGTTTGGACACATAGAGAGGATGGATGATAGAAAATTGGTAATAGACCTAGTGTGGATGGTAATGTTAGTAGAGGACGACCACGGGGAACACACTTGGACCAAATTGAGAGTGTGCTTAAAAAAAGCTGGCGTCCGAAGTATGAAGAATAAAAGAGCATGTATGAAAAGATTGATGGATGTAAACGAAGCTAGAGAGGTTTGTCAGGATCGTACGAAGTGGCGATCAATAGTCTCTGCCTAACCCAATGGGAACTAACGGCGTGAGTATATGTATGTATGTATGTATGTTTTGAACATTCCGTGATATTTTTGGTGACCTGCTAAAGTACCAACTATTGGCTTGGATTGTACATTGGTGTGATAGAGGATAAGCTTATCGACGTTTACACTAAGTCAATGCTGTTGCTATTTTCTAGGGCTTTATAGTAAGAGTAGTGCCGGCTAGTAGTAGTGTAGTAGTAGATAGTAGTATGCCGTGTAGTGCCGGCTTAGAATGTCACTACCCCTTTCTGCCCACGGGTGTCGTAAGAGGCGACTAAGGGTATTGGGGCTTTTTATTGGATTTTTGGGCGATGCGGTAGGAGACCCATCACCAAAAACCTTTATTTTTACCATCTTATTCGCACTCAACTTCCAAAAGTGGCTGAGGAATTTATAATTCCTTAGCTCTGGTTACCCCTTCTAGGGAAATATAGCCGTGAGTATATGTATGTATGTTATAGTAAGAGTAGCTGGGTACCTTATTCAATTAAAAAACATATATCATACGAATCAGTTTGATACAGTAATAAATTAATACAAAATTTCAAAACAGTCGTCTATTCAACAATTTGCCTAAACCAAAACGCTGTGGCGTTAATGTGCATTATGTACGAGAAGATTAATCCATTAGTATTTGAATAAACCGAAAATTACCGCTCCTAACATGTGAATAATTCCATTTGAACCACTTTAACCGACGAAACATCACAATTCTGCAACCGCTCAGCGGGGTTTGTAAATTGATTACCAGGATTCCGGATTTATTCAAGTTAAAATCTTGGAAACTTGGGTTTAGCGCCTTTTGTTTTCACTCCAGATAACAGTGATTTGTGAGGAAAAGTTCTAGAAACGCTGCTACATTCGTTTATTTGTAGCATGTTTACTTTGTAGTGTTGGCTTAGAATAGCACTACCCCATTTCTTCTCCGGCGGGTATACGTAAGAGGCCACTACCGATATTAGGGCTTTTAAAAGATTTTTGGGCGATGCGGTTGGAGACCCATCACCAACAACCTTTATTTTTCCATCTTTTACCCACTCACATTCCCAAAAGTGGCTGAGGAAATTCTAATTCTTTAGCTCTGGCTACAGTTTTGAAAAAATGAAAAAATGTGAATGTAAAGAGTTTCTTTGTTGCTTCTTCTCTTTACGAACACCTTCCGAAGCAACGGACTTATGATAAATTTAAAAAATTTGACGTTCAAAAAATGTTAGTTTTTAACTTAATTTTGAAAAATAAACTTTTTGACTTTTTTTTTTTTTGACCCCTTCTAGGGATTTATAGCCGTGAGTATATTTATGTATGTTTTTAAGAACTAAAATATTTTTTGTAAAAGCATTGCCTAACTTTTATATATAATTAAACGCAGGCACTAAGTTGTTATTGCAATCTATTATTAGTTTTTAAGCATTCACTACCTTATGCGAGTACTTTGTTACCTGCTATCGCCAAAACAGTAGGCATAGGTAGGCGGGCGGTATGTTTTCAAGAAGCCTCGTTTTCAACTGTAGAAAAACTAAATAAGAAGATAAATCATAATGTTTCATTGAGCGAATATGTTTTATCCACTGAAGTATCGTATCACGTTTACTGTAGGCCTGTAGATCCGTAGTTCAGGAAACGTAGATTAGGTTAAATCCATACGACGATTTATTAGATTTTTTTTCTTATTTTATGCTATTAAGCTTTATAGTTAAATAATAAATAGTAGGTAATAAGTACTTAAAGCGAAGCCGGACAAAATCAAACATGTGTTGTTTTAAATTGTTTTATTGCAATTTTCGAAACTTTTTGTTTTTTACTGAGTCTGGTAAACCAAATGGCTGAAAAATTCTACCGTTGACATCTTAGCAAATTAATTAACATAACATAACATAAACGTTCACACCGTTTATCCCCGAAGGGGTTGGCAGAGGTACCAATATACTTCTGAACTCACATGGCAGCGCCATCTAGTGTCCAGAAAAGGCACCCACGTTTTGCTTGGACACTGTACTTACGTGATAGGGGGCAGGCCTATCGCCATTTTGAACAAATACACTGTCACACGGCTAAGTAAAACTTACTCATGTGGGTTTCCTCACGATGTTTGCCCTCACCATTAACAACCATGATAAATTAACCTCACATATGACTTTTAGAAAAGACAATTGGTGTAGGCCGTGTATTGGTGTACCCGGGATTTCAACTCACGCCCTTATGTTAACGGGCGGGTGATCTACCAATTGGACTATCGTGTCATTAATAAAATCAGACAAAATAATAAATACAGTTTTGAAAATTGGTACAGTTATTCCTTAACGTGTCCACATGAATATACTAAAGGTCTCCGAGGGAGGGACGTCAGCTGGCGGTGGGGGAGAGGGAGAAAGATCTAATTCTTATTTTTTTTTGTTTTTTTCTCGAAAACTATATTAATTACAATAATTATCTGGACTAAATTCTCTACAAATTATATATTCTCATTTTTTATGTACGATAAGTACTGTAGAAGATGATAAAAGGTCATAAAAACGCATAAAACTTATAAACAAAAATATTTCCTCCTCTCCCCGGCCGGCCCGGCTCAAGTGTTTCCCTCGGAGACTTTTAGCATATTCATCTGGACACCTTAAGGAACAACTGTACTAACGTTTTAAGAGCTAATTAGGAGAGGAGAGGATTAGGAGAGGGCAGGTAGGGATTTTCAGCTTCCTTTGTATGGGAAACGTTCAAAGATGATAATTCCTCAATGGTAACATCTATACAACGTGATAGCTCAATGGGTAGAACACCGGTTAACGTGCAAGCGACTAGTGTTCAAATCCCGGGTCGGGCCTACACCAATTTGTCTTTAATAAAGACATATGTGTGGTTAATTTATCACGGTTGTTAACGGTGAGGGAAAACATCGTGAGGAAACCCACATGGCTGAGTTGTACTTAGTCATGTGAGCCTGTATTCGTACAAAACGGCGATAGGCCTGCCCCCTATCACGTGAGTACACTGTCCATGCAAAACGTGGGTACTGGATGTTCAGAAGTATTAGTACCTCTGCCAACCCCTTCGGGGATATTCGGCGTGAACGTTTATGTTATGTTATGCTATGTAACATTTATCTAAATTTTCTCTTCGTTAAAACCTAGTCTTTGATGTCTTGAACTATCGTGCAAAATTTGGCTGTGCTCGGATCAACCGTTTAGGAGAAGTTTTGTGACGAACCTAATACAAAAGTCGGTGGTAAATGGAGCTTCGCTCCAATAAAAGAAAATTATATGTTTTTTTATGTCTCATTTAGACCTAATAATTTGTTTAAACACCTGTGATGTGCTTCATATTTTCAATGCCGTTATAGAACAAAAACCACTATTTCTTTGAAGGAAAGTCACATAACTATGAAAAAAACTAACATTATACGTACTATCATCAAATTACAAAATTCCAACCCAAGTGTAAGCCGCAGAGGTTCCACAAAGAGTGATGTACGCCAATTTATCAGTCACAATGCGGCACCAAACTGCGTTATGAGATGACCGGCATAATCTTTTAAGCTGATTGTCCATTAGCCTGTCTGTTTCATACGATTTAGATTTGTGTAGCATTTGGACTAGGCTATATAGCAGAGCGACAAAGTCATTTACTATATTAATATTACATTAATGAGTAAAATAAGCGTCTACGCCATTTAATCGTAGTTTGTTTTTATTGTATAATTTAATTTTAATTAAATGTTATATTTATTTTAACTTTACATATAAACATAAACATAAACGTTCACGCCGAATATCCCCGAAGGGGATGGCAGAGGTACTAATACTTCTGAATATCACGTGACTTTGTCACCTGATGTTCAGAGTACCCAAGTTTTGCATGGACAGTATACTCAGGTGATAGGGGGCAGGCCTATCGTCGTTTTGTACGAATACACTGTCACATGACTAAGTACAACTCAGTAATGTGGGTTTCCTCACGATGTTTTCCCTCACCGTTAACAACCATGATAAATTAACCACACATATGTCTTTAGAAAAGACAAATTGGTGTAGGCCCGACCGGGGATTTGAACACTATTCGCTTGCACGTTATCCGGTGTCCTACCCATTGAGCTATCACGTCGTCCTTTAATTTTATATTTTAGAATAAAGGTATTTTGCGAAGAGTATTCAACCGGTAGCATATTAAATGTATTTGTTTATATTTAAAAAAACTTATAACAATCAAACTATACGCTAAGACTTATTTCCCTAAGGGTCTTGAGTAAACCAAGTCTTCAGAACGCCCTTTTCTTAATGTTTAAATTTCAATGCATAAATTTTGCATCTGTATCGCTACACAAACTCGTCATTGAAACGTTTGAAAGAGGTGGTGTGCAAAAATAGCTACACAGCAGTCATATTGAAAATTTTAATAGATATATGTAAGTGTATGTATGCTGTGTAGTGTCGGCTTAGAATAGCACTACCCCATTTCTTCCGGTGGGTGTACGTAAGAGGCGACTAACGGTATTGGGGCTTTTAAGGGAATTTTTGGGCGATGCGGTTGGAGACCCATCACCAACAACCTTTATTTTTACCATCTTTTCCCCACTATCATTTCCAAAAGTGGCTGAGGAATTTCTAATTCCTTAGCTCTGGCTACCCCTTCTAGGGATTTACAGCCGTGAGTATATGTATGTATGTATGTATATGTAAGTGATAAAACCGCGAATTGTAGTCATATACTCGAATAGTCATCACAGCACTAGGTCAGCTGTCATCTTAGGCAATAATACAAATTATTTACGTTGTTATTTGAATAAAACAGTAATCTATTAATTTATGTACATGATCATTATGTTGGTATCAGATGAATATGAAATAAAGCTAAAACAATTAAAATTCAACGATGTTTTCTAATTAAAAATAGCAATAAACAAAACGGTCCCTTGTTAATAAGCAATAAACTATTATGAGAGCGAGTGTTTGGCATGTGCATGGCATGGCTGGTTCTGGCATGATGGGTTAATTAACGACAATAGTTATAATAATTTACATACATACATATACTCATGACTATAAACTCTGAAAAGAAGTAGCCATAGCTTCGGAATCGGAAAAGTTTCAGACAATTTGAAAGACAAGTGAGGTATAGTTGATAAAATAAAAGGTTTTTGGTGATGGGTTCTTTATACATCGCCCAACAATCACTTAGACGCCTTATCCGACGCCAGTCTCAGGGAAAATTTGGTAAGTGAATTATCACGACATTTTTAAAATTACTGGTTTGCGTAAAAAAATAATTACAGCTAGAAGAATTTTATACCTACCGTGATAGCCCAGTGGGTAGAACACTCGGTTATCGTGCAAACGACTAGTGTTCAAATCCTGGGTCGGGCCTACACAAATGTTTAAGAATTTTATAAGATTTTTTTATTTTTAGGTACAAAAATTAATGACTGCTAAAATAGTACAAATATTTATGAATTTAACTACTATCAGAGTTGAAAGCGAGCATGGAAACTAAATAGTTTATTTCTTTCAACATATTGCAAGGCTTCTTTTATCAGCATAGAAAAGTACATACGAGGGCTGCTATTTATGTATCCGGAATAAAAAAAAGAAACAAACATATATCAATTAATATGGTTTTATTGCTTCTCAAAATATTCGCCGCTCAGATCTATACACTTTTGCATGCGTTGAAACCAATTTTCATAGCACTTTTTCCACTCAGACTGAGGTATCTCCAAAACGTGCATTTTGAACGCATCGACTGCCTCTTCGCGGCTCGAAAAACGTTGACCACGTAATTTTTTCTTCACATTTGGAAATAAATAAAAATCATTGGGTGCCAAATCAGGGCTGTACGGCGGATGACCTGTTAATTCGATCTTTTGAGCTTCTAAAAACTGAGTTGTGACGGCCGACCTGTGACAGCTAGCATTGTCGTGATGCAGAATGATTCTACGTTGTCGGTTAGTCTTTCTTATTTGTTCAAAGACTTCCGGCAAACAAATGGTCGTATACCACTCCGAATTAACAGTTTTACGATTCTCTAAAGGCACTGTAGCTACATGGCCATTTATACCAAAAAAACAAGCGACCATTTGCTTCAATGTGCTTTTTGCACGAATAACTTTTGTTGGGTTCGGCTCATCTTGGAACACCCACACCGTGGACTGCTGCTTAGTTTCGGGGTCGTAAGCGTAGATCCAAGATTCGTCACCTGTGTAGATATTATAAACAGCTTTTGACGCACCACGGTTGTATTTTTTTAACATTTCTTTGCACCAATCGACACGAGCCTGTTTTTGATCAATACTCAAGTTGTGCGGAATCCAACGGGAGCAAATTTTTTTTACAGCTAAATGTTCATGAAGTATCTTATGTATGCTCGTCATACTAATGCCCAGAGATGCCTCTATCTCACGATATGTAACATGACGATCTTGAGTTATTAGTTCCCGGACAGCATCGATGTTTTGAGGTACAACGACCGTTTTAGGGCGACCTTCTTTAATTTCATCAGTAAGCTTAGATCGTCCACGATTAAACTCGCTAAACCAGTGATACACAGTGGTCTTTGAGGGTGCTTCATCCCCAAAAGTCGAAGTAAGCTGATCGATGCACTGTTTTTGAGTTAGACCACGCCGAAAATCGTAAAAAATCATGGCACGAAAATGTTCACGAGTTAAATCCATGGTGGTGAAGACACGCAATTTTCAAAATGACGCTACGATGTGAAAACAATTGACAGTCACATAAAAATAAATGTATTCTAAAGCTAAAGAGTTCTATTTTTAAATGATGTAATTACTTTTTAAATTATTGTTCTGTAAGTGGCCAGTTCCGGATACATAAATAGCAGCCCTCGTAGCATAGAGTCAATTCAAATAACTATTACACTATGATTTGCTCATTTGCTTACACGATTTTTCTCGGAATCAAATCACTAGTGTGGCAGGCTTGCACGGAATCCTAGCTAGCTAGATTTTACTTTTATTGTATTATTAAGCTTGTGCCAAAATAATATGCACACATTATACAAACTTGCTGTATGGTGTCGGTTAAGAATTGCACTACCCCATTTCTTCCCATCGGGGCCTTATAAGTGATATTTGGGCGATGCGGTTGGAGACCCATCACCACAATTATTTTGCAATCTTTTCCCGAAAGCTTCCGAAAGCAACTAAAGTTTTTTTTTATTCTGAAGCTCTGACTACGCCTTTTAGGGATTTATAGCCGTGAGTATATGTATGTATGTGTATTATACAAACATTTACACATACCCAGGCTATAAGTTCAGTTGAGTTTGAGTCCTAGTGTTTAAGAGCCTGACAAACCTATCTATATCTATATATACACAAATCTTTTCTTCACAACAAATAACCGTAATAGTCCAATGGGTACAACACCCTCCCGTCAATACAGACAGGCGTCGGTGTAATCCCCGGGTCGGGCCTACACCAATTTGTTTTATCTAAAGACATGTGTCATTAATTTTAGCATGGTCGTTAACGGTGAGGAAAACATGGCTAAGTTGCATTTAAATTGTATGTTATTTTTATTTTCACAGTGCTAATTACGTAAACAAAACAGTAACAGTTTTTCAACATCGTGATTTAATTATTGCCCTGAGAGTTTACGTATTTTATTTCAAAAAGATTAGAAAAGGTTTAATTCGATAATGTATGTCCGATCTTGAATAATGCGCTCAAATAATATGTATACATTATTATTGATAGTAAAATAATAGCAATTATTGCTTACATCATCATACCATTTTATATTACGTAAACATAAACATAATAACATAAACATAATAACATAAACGTTCACGCTGAATATCCCCGAATGGGTTGGCAGAGGTACTAATACTTCTGAACATCACGTGACATTGTCACCTAGTGTTCAGAGTACCCACGTTTTACTTGACAGTGTACTCAAGTGATAGGGGGCAGGCCTATCGCCGTTCTGTACGAATACACTGTCACATGACTAAGTACAACTCAGTCATGTGGGTTTCTTCACGATGTTTTCCCTCACCGTTAACAACCGTGATAAATTAACCACACATATGTCTTTAGAAAACACAAATTGATGTTGGCCCAACCCGGGATTTGAACACTAGTCGTTTGCACGATAACCGGTGTTATACCCATTGCGCTATCACGTCGTCTTATATTACGTCTTCTGTAAATATTGCAAATATTAACATTTGCTTGTTTACTGTGTTCTTAGAATGTTTATTCTTATAACAGAATTGCGTAGATTAATGGCAGTTTGGTCAATAAACTAGAATTCTGAGCGTTTAAAAGCGATTGCTTTTATTTTACTATGTTTTCCCATCTCAACTTCCAAAAGGAGATAAGGGATGTCTAATTCTGAACCTCTGGTTACCTCATTTTGGTATTTATAGTCGTTACTATAAAACCGTGTAGTATCGGCTTAGAATAGCACTACCCCGTGTCTACCGATGGATGTACGTAAAAGGCAACTAACGGTATTGGGGCTTTTAAGGGATTTTTGGGCGATGCGGTTGGTGACCCATCACCAACTACCTTTACTATCTTTCCCCCACTCAATTTTCCAAAAGTGGCTGAGGAATTTCTAATTCCTTAGCTCTGACTACCCCTTCTAGGGATTTATAGACGTGAGTATATGTTATGTTATGTACTATAAAACGTACTAAAGATATAAGTGGAAAAAAAAAGTAAAACTGCTATATCCCGTATGAAATTGGGTCATTTTGGTCCTCATTTAGACAAAACTCCTTACAAAGGGTCAAGTACGCTACTCATCAAGTAAATAGAACCAACATTACGTATCGTTCACGCCGCCGTATGAAGAGTTTGCAGATGTTATATTATGTGACATCAATAGCTGTGTAGTATCACTGTCGACAATGCGCGTACTTGGCTTAGAATAACACTAATGCATTTAATACTAGAGAAGATGGATGACAGTGAATTGGTGAAAGTGATCTATAGAGCTAAAGTAAAAGGTTATGTTAGTAGAGGACGACCACGGAGGACATTTAGACCAAAAAGAGAGTATGCTCAAAAAGGCAGGCGTCTGAAGCATAAAATAAAAGAGCATGAATGAAAATATTGATGGATGTAAAGGAAGCTAGAGAAATTTACCAGGATCATACATAGTTGCGATCGAAAGTCTCTGCCTACCCAAATGGGAAATAATAGCGTGAGTATATGAATGTGTGCATTTAATCCCGTGGGTGTCGAACGAGGTGACTATATACTGTCATGCGCACTTATCTGTTTTATTACCACTCTCGTACTTATACGTATATGTTTATATTCCTATGTATTTATTAAGAAGGTAGAAACTTTGTTAGGGAAATTGGTCGTCGTTTGAGGGATCGGGGATTGGACTACCGCTCAGGGGCATTTCTGGTCCAGAGGATTTCGCTCGCTGTGCAGCGTGGGAATGCTGCCAGTGTGATGGGAACCTTGAGGCCGGGTATGGCTTGGGGCGGTTTGTTTGCCTAATTTTGTTGTGTTACTTTTAATTTTTTCTTTATTATTTTTGATTTACGTGGGACACTCAGAAAA
The DNA here is from genome assembly GCA_963576735.1 of Bedellia somnulentella. Taxonomy (NCBI): domain Eukaryota; kingdom Metazoa; phylum Arthropoda; class Insecta; order Lepidoptera; family Bedelliidae; genus Bedellia; species Bedellia somnulentella. Next base: position 3,478,369 of record OY755192.1, on the reverse strand, counting down.
TTTTGCGAAAATATAAAAAATGTTCTATGGGTAAAAATGTTTTTAATAAATCTTTTCAAAGTACTCTCCACCAGCATCTATACAAAGTTTCATACGTCTAAACCAGTTTTCGAAACACTTTTTCCAGTCCGCCGCAGACACCTCATTTACAGCCCGCTGAAACGCTGAGAGCGCATCTTCCGGCGATGAAAATTGTATCCCTTTGAGTTGATTTTTTATTTTAGGGAATAAAAAGAAGTCACACGGTGCCAGGTCAGGGCTGGAAGGAGGGTGACCCAAGAGTTTGACCGGCGTGCTGTTCAGGAAGTCCGTCGTTTTGAGCGCGTAGTGAGCGGGCGCGTTGTCGTGGTGAAGCAGTAGCCCGCGGAGCCCTGTGTTTGGTCGATTGTTGCTCACAAGTGAGAAAACTACTGGCAAGCATTTAGTAGTATACCAGTCTGCGTTGATACTTATTTGATCTTGTAAAGGAATTGACACCAAATAGCCAGTCATATTGAAAAAACTTGCGATCAAAATCTTCCCACCGCTTCTAGATCTCTTCACTTTGGTAGGGGTCGCTTCGTTTTGAAATACCCAAACCTTCGACTGGCGCTTCGTTTCTGGATCGTATTGATAACTCCAGGACTCATCACCTGTAAAGATGTCGTAAACGAGCCAGCATCAAATTCATTAATCATATCACGACACCATTCCACCCGGGCCTGTTTCTGTACCTCGGTGAGGTTGTGTGGCACCCAGCGTGAAACTATCCTCCTCACGTGAAGATGTTCGTGTAAAATCTCATGAACGCTTCCCGATCCGCTCATCGATAATGTGTTGAATCTCTTGATACGTTATTCGCCTATTGTCATGAATTAAATTTTTCACTTCCACCACGTTTTCATCCGTAACAGCCGTTAGAGGGCGACCACTTTTTTCTTTATCCCGCAAAGTTAATCGACCACGCTTGAATTCGTTATACCAACGATACACGCACCACGATACCTTGGAAGGCCCTTCATCCATAAACGCCATTTGAAGTCTATCGTATGATTCGTCTGGTTTTAAGCGACATTTGAAATCGTAAAAATTATAGCGCGAAAAGGTTCTCGGCTCAGATTAATTTTTCAGTAAGACACGACAATTTAAAATAGCTCGTATGAAATAAAGAGGGAAATTTTAAAATTGGAACGTACCTTTTTTTATTTATAAAGACTTATATTTTTAGTATACATTACAACCGGCCAGTGTTTCATACATTAAAACCTTTTTCCGAAATACTTTCTGAGTGGCCTGGTAGTTAAAGTCAATGGTTAATTTATTTTCTACAAATATATGTATTTTTAAGGGCCAGTTTCACCACTAACAGATAAAGTTTCAGATAGTTATCTGCCACATCACGTTATCTGATGAATAAAAGTGGCTGATATATTTTGTGGGTTTCACCATCTATCAAATAAATTACCCGTTAGTTAAATTTACCTGCCAGATAAGAATAAACAAGACGGCAACGTCGCTTTTATGCGTTTAGTTTAAATATTTGTTAATTAAGTTTTATTAAAAACATTTTGAATTGTCATAAAACCAACAGTTTTATTAAAAATACAATCAGAAACAATGTTTTTATTTAGAAAAATGCTTTTAAATGTTTGTTACCGTGTATATGTCACACAATTACGAATTACGATTTAAGAGCTTTCGTGAAAATGGAATCTCGAAACGCAACGCAAATGCTGTTGGGCAACCGAGTGAAGTTAAGTGTTTGTTTGTTCAACTTTGTTTTGCTTTTTTGCTGTGTTGAGTTTCATTTTTATAATTTACTATGGAAAAAAAACGTGGAAGGAATGTTTACTTCACTCAGGAAAATACGGACTTGTTGGTGTCACTTGCAGAGGCCAAAAAATATATATTAAAAATGATTCCTTAAATTCAAATAGGTCCATGTTAGAGTAAAGCAGTTTCATAATTTACCGTCTACAAGTGGCGGTAAATTATGAAAAAATTGTGAAAAATTTTTCTTATCTGGGCATTTCTACGGGCAGTATCAATTGAGCTACTGCTGTGCAAAAAGTATCTTATAATTATAATGACATACTTCAAAAAAATCACACGACTTTTAAGGGCTTTTGACTCCATGGAGAGCATTTCTAAAACATTGTTATACTTTATTTAAACTCTGAAAAAAAAACCTAAACTTTGAAAACGGGGAAAATTGGGCCAAAAAAGTCGTGTCGGGATTCCAGAATTGACTCGATATTGCTTCATAACTTTTTTTATAATACCTTCATAGTTAAAAATCTTACATTCCCAGAACATGGAATAGACAATCAATCTATATAAGTAAATATATTTAATGTTACTACTTGGGTTTTAATACAATAACACTTTGTAACTTTGTCGGAAGCTTCGGTCTCAATTCGCTGAAATTTACTTTTGTCTACCTACATCACTAACTAAGCTCAGTACGAACGTCACTAGCTGGTTCCCACAAACTGCCGGTAGCGCCCGAGCGGCCGAGCAATATGTGCAAAGGGACAGCATTATTGAGTAGCATTTTTCGAAGGTACGAAAGTAGTCGGTAATTTTTGGATCGTGTCATTTCTGAAATCGGTGTGTTACATAAATTATGACTATAAAAGTATTTACAAAGATTATTGCTCAATTTATCGACTAGTTTAGTGATATCTTCCTATGTATTTTGAATAAATAGCTTCAAATTGTATAATTTATGAGTTATTTGGTGAAATGTGTTATTTCCCCAATTCGGTGGGTCTCAATTACCTGGAAAATTGAGCACCGTATTGAGAAAACTTACACCGATTTGAAATTTTACTATGCTTTTAAGAATTTACTATAAAGATTTGATGAAAATTAGCTTAAATAAGCAAAAATTACATACATATACTCACGGCTATATTTCCCTAGAAGGGGTTGCCAGAACTAAGGAATCATAAATTCCTCAGCCACTTTTGGAAGTTGAGTGGGGAAAAGATGGTAAAAATAAAGGTTTTAGGTGATGGGTCTCCAACCGCATCGCCCAAAAATCCAAAAAAAACCCCAATACCCTTAGTCGCCTCTTACGACAACTGTGGGAAGAAAGGGGCAGCGACATTCTAAACTGGTACTACACGGCTAAAAATTACTTTACCAATATATGCTTCATGTTTCTAATATTATATCCCAAAACACGTACATTAAAAAAAACAAAGCTGAACTTGCTTATGACCAATGCATAATCCACTGTGACTTTGGTCAGAACTATTGCACGAAGTACGCTAACGAAATAGCAGGAATGGGATACGATGGAAGTAGCAGGCAACAAATATCCTAACACACATCACTTATTTACTATATACATACATACATATACTCACGGGGGAATTATCAATTCCTCAGCCTCTTTTGGAAGTTGAGTGGGGAAAAGATGGTATAAATAAAGGTTTTTGGTGATGGGTCTTCAACCGCATCGCCCAAAAATCCAATAAAATGCCCCAATACCCTTAGTCACCTCTTACGACACCCATGGGTAGAAAGGGGTAGCGACATTCTAAGCCGGCTCTACACGGCTTACTTACTAAATGAAACATGGAAACCTCGTTACCCAATCATTCTGTACTGTAAGTGAATGTCTTAGGTACGATGCTGTACGATTTTTAGAAGATGAAATTTTTTCTCAGCAGAATTTCAGCTCAGTATTGCAACCGAAAAATCTTTTTTATCATGACTTGTCTTCACTAGCATTTTCTTAGCCTTGCGTCGGATGGAACTATGTATAGTGTATAGTATAACTATGGACAGAGCATGGGCATGGTAAAGGAGCGCCTGATGGCGTTGGAGGATGCCTTAAAAGTACGGCTGATAAAATAGTATGGCATCCTGGTATTGACAACTTTCGTGAATCTTTTGAAAAAACATGTCAATAACATCAAAATCGAAGTGGTCGATGAGTCTGGCATTTTGAAAAAGGAAATGCTTGATTAATCTATAATGTAGGTAGTATTGAAATATTATTGATATCTAGATGGTCATTTGTTGTACTACTTAAGTAATCTTTTGATAAGTACAGTTTGTTAAATTGTTAAACTAGTTCCTGGTATTTTTGTAGTTCCTGGTATAGCACAACGGTGTTTTTATTTTGTGAAATTTCTTCTTTATATGAAAATTAATGATATTTAAGCTATTCGAGTTACTTAAAATGATGATCTCGCTATGCTAATAGTGATAAAACGAAGTGAATTTCTTAAATAATTAGCATTTATAAGATTGTCTTCTTTTACTTTCATGTTGTTGCTGCAATAAATTAGTTTTATTTCTGATTATGTATCAGTATTTTCAATATAAAATTACACCGTCAATAAATAAAATCAAGCATGTTTCGGTATTTTTTAGTAACCATTACATTATTTCTCTAATAGGTGACAGCGTTTCTTATTTCGCTAGAACATTTTCTGAATTTGTTGTACTATATTCCAATTCGGTTGTTCATTTTCTAAATTCGCTGCCATGTATTCCAATTCGGTGACCCATTTTGTCAATTCGGTGCTTTCTCAATACGGTGATTAACTTTTCTCATAAACCACTTTACGAAACCTGGTGCCAATGCTTTATTTATATTAAGTATACAATATACTTCAGACTTCATTATAAAATTACTTTATAAAACCTTATTTCAATTTCAGCACCGAATTGAGAAAAACACGGGCCTTCTGTAGAAATGCCCATCTGCTGGATAAGAATTTAACAGCCACTTGATGTGACTGATAAGATACCAGGGAGTTTATCCGCAAGATATTACTATCTGAGACCTGTGAAACCGAAACTTGTTGTTTATCCGGCAGATAAGTGCCGAATAGACTATCAGAGAGTTTATCTGTGAGTGGTGAAACTGGCCTTAAATCATCATTCAAAATAAACTGACATATATTTATCTTAAGTATATTATATACATATCTATAAAGTTTAAATTTCCTCGAACATTTTACCAATGTACAGTTGCTTTATTTTTTATTATATATGGAGTAGGTTTCTTTCCTTTTTTCTCTGTTACAGTATTTGTTTCTTATTATTTAATTATATTTTTTTTGCTTTATGTATAAGTTAGTATGTAGTAGATATAAGTTTGAGGTGTTGGCTGAAAACCAGCGTACTCAGCGTTTGTGTCCAGCGAGACTTGCGCTGGGTACATTTTATGCTGAGCCAAGAGCTTTTTGGTAGCATTAAACGTTGTATCTAATTGTTAAATACTGTTTGTAATTTTGTTTTTAATACCAAATAAACATTTTACTTACTTACTTGCTTACTAAAGGTCATATGTTATCGATCAACCATCTCCCAGGACTAAGCAAGGTTATAAAAATACAAGTGGCAATTTTAACTCCAGATTTTTCACTATTTGTTTAATATTTAAAAATGCATAACATTTTAGAGCCGACTATAAATGATACAACGTTTTTTCTTCAACATTAAATAGCCACAGGTCGTCTACAGACTCCATGTATTCATTAAATATGTTTTATTTAGCGCTTTTTTATTAAAGAGCTTCTATACAATAACATTTTTTGTGTTTGTTTTTCATCGATTTTGGTATGGAACCCTCCGTTTTTGAATCCGGTTCATACTTGATCGGTTTTGACTTGCTAATGTTGATTATAAAATTATGAACTCCAGACTATTGTACCCATAGCCTTTCTATCCTAAATTACTAAGCAACGAGTACTCGCTAAACTTAATACACAGAGTCAATGAAAACGTTGACAAAAACACATACTGAGGCTGATAAACGTAGGTACGTTTACCGCACGTAGACAGCGCCCGTTCTACACACACATTTCGTTGGTGCGCCGTTTCTCTGACTGGAGCGGGCTTAAAGTAAATTAACTGCCAAGTGCATCTTCAGGTTAAGGAGTTTACTGCAAAGCTTAAGAGATAATTTCACATAATAATGTAGAGGTTTTGTTCGAGATTTTGTTATTTGAATAGAGGTTGTTCATAATATTTAATTTTCAAAATTAATCATTTATCTTTAAGTTGTTAAAACGCCCGCTACAGTCAGGAAAAGAATTGTGTACCATCAACAAGAGCAAACAAGTTTGAAGCAAACGATTATGTTGCACCAAAACTAACCAGACTTCCATAGTAGTGACATTTCAAGCCGGTATGGTACTACACGGCAAAATAATAATAATATAACCCCTACAATCCAACGCAACGTTATAAATAAACTCCATTGTAACAATGACAAGGTGTGGAACCATTATTGGGAATAAACTCAACTCACAGGAAATTTGCGAATTTCCGGACCAAATAATCGACGAATATTTTGTAACTTGCAATTTTTCAGCCAGTAAGCCGGGCTGTTTTATTTTGTATGTCGTGTGATTTTCATTAAATAATAAATAATAATAAATTTAATGTACTTATACGGACACTATTACACAAATCATATTAAAAAGAAAAGTACGGTAATGACTAGTGTCTGAATGAATAGTGCCGTGTATAACCGGCTTAGTATGTCTGTACCCCTTTCTTCCTACGAGTATCTTAAGAGGCGACTAAGGGTGGCCTTTAGGCTATGCGGTTGGAGACCCATCACCAACGATAGTTTATTTCTACCATCTTGTCTCCTATCAACATCAAAATATGGTTGAGGAGTTTCTAGCTCTAAAGCTCTGACTACCCCTTTTGGGATAAACGGCCGTGAGTATGTATGTAAAGCAAAATTCATTTTTATTTTTGGGATTATGATGTGGTGGAACCTCATACTGGAATCGTATCAAATCAGCTAAAAGCTCACACACAAAATTTCTGATTTTACGATATTTATTTATTTTATTTTATTAGGGACATCAACAGCACATAAACATGTAAGTTACAATTAGATAAATACAATGGAAAAGCCAATAACAGACATCCACAGAAGATACAAAAAAACAGTAGTACATACAGATATGTAAGAAAAGTTGTAACATAAAATGTGTAGAATGATTGAATGATTGATTTGTGTTATATGTGGTATATGTATATATATGTGTGTGTGTGTGTGTGTGTGTGTGTGTGTGTGTGTATGTGTGTGTGTGTGTGTGTGTGTGGGCATCAAACCAAAACGCTGAAAACTCCAACCGCGGGGCAACGTAGAAATCTTAGAAATACATACCGGTGTGAAGTTAGCGGCCGATTTCAGCGGCCGATTATAACCCGACCAAATTAAGAAGTTTTTTTTTAATTAACTAAGAAATGGAAATAAACGTCCAAAAATCAATGAGATTGATATGATTATCTAAATCTGATCCTTTCAGTCACCAGGAAAAGGCTTTTCCACTAGAAGAAAGACGTAACTGCGGATTCCAATGTAATTATTTAAAAAAAACTAGCTCCATTTACCAATTCAAGATTCTCAACTAGCCGCAATAATACTTTAAAATTAGGTTAATTTGATGGCCTACAACATAGGCTTTTCAGGAAAGCTATGCTGAGCAATCGTTTTGCCGATCTTCATATAGCCAAAGAGCTATGAATGCAGTAGAGCGGAAATTTGACCATATTTCTTTTATCAACAATATTCGATCGCCTATCACAACTAAACGATTTCCGGTAACACTTTGACGCTAGGTTTATTCAATAGCCTAGATTATAGGCTTTAAAGAAAAACTATGCTCATCAATAGTATTGCCTGTCTTCATATAGCCAAAGAGCTATGAATGAAGTAGAGTGGAAATTTAACAAATTTCTTTTATCAAAAATATTCGATCGCCTCTCACAACTAAACGGTTTCCGGTAACACTTTAACGCTATGTCAATTTTATAGTCTAGATTATAGGTTTCACAGAAAAACTATACTTATTAATAGTATTGCCTGTCTTCATATAGCCAAAGAGCTAAGAATGAAGTAGAGTGGAAATTTAACAAATTTCTTTTATCAACAATATTCGATCGCCTCTCACAACTAAACGATTTGCGGTAACACTTTGACGCTAGGTTTATTAAATAGCCTAGATTATAGGCTTTTCAAAAACACTATGCACATTAATAGTTTTGCCTGTCTTCATATAGCCAAAGAGCTATAAATGAAGTAGAGTGGAAATGTAACAAATTTCTTTTATCAACAATATTCAATCGCCTCTCACAACTAAAGGATTTCCGGTAACACTTTAACGCTACGTTTATTAAATAGCCTAGATTATAGGCTTTACAAAAAGATTATGCTCATCAATAGTATTGCCTGTCTTCATATAGCCAAAGAGCTATGAATGAAGTAGAGTGGAAATTTAACAAATTTCTTTTATCAAAAATATTCGATCGCCTCTCACACTTTAACGCTATGTTAATTTTATAGCCTAGATTATAGGTTTCACAGAAAAACTATACTTATCAATAATATTGCCTGTCTTCATATAGCCAAAGAGCTATGAATGAAGTAGAGTGGAAATTTAACAAATTACTTTTATCAACAATATTCGATCGCCTCTCACAACTAAACGATTTCCGGTAACACTTTGACGCTAAGTTTATTAAATAGCCTAGATTATAGGCTTTTTAAAAACACTATGCACATTAATAGTATTGCCTGTCTTCATATAGCCAAAGAGCTATGAATGAAGTAGAGTGGAAATTTAACCAATTTCTTTTATCAACAATATTCGATCGCCTCTCACAACTAAACGGTTTCCGGTAACACTTTAACGCTATGTTAATTTTAAAGCCTAGATTATAGGTTTCACAGAAAAACTATACTTATCAATAGTATTGCCTGTATTCATATAGCCAAAGAGCTATAAATGAAGTAGAGTGGAAATTTAACAAATTTCTTTTATCAACAATATTCGATCGCCTCTCACAACTAAACGATTTCTGGTAACACTTTGACGCTAGGTTTATTGGATAAACCCTACCACCCACCCTACTTCATTTATAGCTCTTTGGCTATATGAAGACAGGCAATACTATTAATGTGCATAGTGTTTTTGAAAAGCCTATAATCTAGGCTATTTAATAAACCTAGCGTCAAAGTGTTACCTCAAATCGTTTAGTAGTGAGAGGTGAACAAATATTGTTAATAAAAGAAATTTGTTAAATTTCCACTCTACTTCATTTATAACTCTTTGGCTATATGAAGACAGGCAATACTATTAATGTGCATAGTGTTTTTGAAAAGCCTATAATCTAGGCTATTTAATAAACTTAGCGTCAAAGTGTTACCGGAAATCGTTTAGTTGTGAGAGGCGATCGAATATTGTTGATAAAAGAAATTTGTTAAATTTCCACTCTACTTTATTCATAGCTCTTTGGCTATATGAAGACAGGCAATACTATAAATGTGCATAGTGTTTTTGAAAAGCCTATAATCTAGGCTATTTAATAAATCTAGCGTCAAAGTGTTACCGCAAATCGTTTAGTTGTGAGAGGCGATCGAATATTGTTGATAAAAGAAATTTGTTAAATTTCCACTCTACTTCATTCATAGCTCTTTGGCTATATGAAGACAGGCAATACTATAAATGTGCATAGTGTTTTTGAAAAGCCTATAATCTAGGCTATTTAATAAATCTAGCGTCAAAGTGTTACCGCAAATCGTTTAGTTGTGAGAGGCGATCGAATATTGTTGATAAAAGAAATTTGTTAAATTTCCACTCTGCTTCATTCATAGCTCTTTGGCTATATGAAGACAGGCAATACTATTAATGTGCATAGTGTTTTTGAAAAGCCTATAATCTAGGCTATTTAATAAACTTAGCGTCAAAGTGTTACCGGAAATCGTTTAGTTGTGAGAGGCGATCGAATATTGTTGATAAAAGAAATTTGTTAAATTTCCACTCTACTTCATTCATAGCTCTTTGGCTATATGAAGACAGGCAATACTATAAATGTGCATAGTATTTTTGAAAAGCCTATAATCTAGGCTATTTAATAAATCTAGCGTCAAAGTGTTACCGCAAATCGTTTAGTTGTGAGAGGCGATCGAATATTGTTGATAAAATAAATTTGTTAAATTTCCACTCTGCTTCATTCATAGCTCTTTGGCTATATGAAAACAGGCAACACTATTGATAAATATAAATTTTCTGTGAAACCTATAATCTAGGCTATAAAATTAACCTAGCGTCAAAGTGTTACCGTAATATTGTTGATAAAAGAAATTTGTTAAATTTCCACTCTGCTTCATTCATAGCTCTTTGGCTATATGAAAACAGGCAACACTATTGATAAATATAAATTTTCTGTGAAACCTATAATCTAGGCTATTTAATAAACCTAGCGTCAAAGTGTTACCGCAAATCGTTTAGTTGTGAGAGGCGATCGAATATTGTTGATAAAAGAAATTTGTTAAATTTCCACTCTACTTCATTCATAGCTCTTTGGCTATATGAAGACAGGCAATACTATTGATGTGCATAGTGTTTTTGAAAAGCCTATAATCTAGGCTATTTAATAAACTTAGCGTCAAAGTGTTACCGGAAATCGTTTAGTTGTGAGAGGCGATCGAATATTGTTGATAAAAGAAATTTGTTAAATTTCCACTCTACTTCATTCATAGCTCTTTGGCTATATGAAGACAGGCAATACTATAAATGTGCATAGTGTTTTTGAAAAGCCTATAATCTAGGCTATTTAATAAACCTAGCGTCAAAGTGTTACCGCAAATCGTTTAGTTGTGAGAGGCGATCGAATATTGTTGATAAAAGAAATTTGTTAAATTTCCACTCTGCTTCATTCATAGCTCTTTGGCTATATGAAAACAGGCAACACTATTGATAAATATAAATTTTCTGTGAAACCTATAATCTAGGCTATAAAATTAACCTAGCGTCAAAGTGTTACCGTAATATTGTTGATAAAAGAAATTTGTTAAATTTCCACTCTGCTTCATTCATAGCTCTTTGGCTATATGAAAACAGGCAACACTATTGATAAATATAAATTTTCTGTGAAACCTATAATCTAGGCTATTTAATAAACCTAGCGTCAAAGTGTTACCGCAAATCGTTTAGTTGTGAGAGGCGATCGAATATTGTTGATAAAAGAAATTTGTTAAATTTCCACTCTACTTCATTCATAGCTCTTTGGCTATATGAAGACAGGCAATACTATTGATGTGCATAGTGTTTTTGAAAAGCCTATAATCTAGGCTATTTAATAAACTTAGCGTCAAAGTGTTACCGGAAATCGTTTAGTTGTGAGAGGCGATCGAATATTGTTGATAAAAGAAATTTGTTAAATTTCCACTCTACTTCATTCATAGCCCTTTGGCTATATGAAAACAGGCAACACTATTGATAATTATAAATTTTCTGTGAAACCTATAATCTAGGCTATTTAATAAACCTAGCGTCAAAGTGTTACCGCAAATCGTTTAGTTGTGAGAGGCGATCGAATATTGTTGATAAAAGAAATTTGTTAAATTTCCACTCTACTTCATTCATAGCTCTTTGGCTATATGAAGACAGGCAATACTATTGATGTGCATAGTGTTTTTAAAAACCCTATAATCTAGGCTATTGAATAAACCTAGCGTCAAAGTGTTACCGGAAATCGTTTAGTTGTGATAGGCGATCGAATATTGTTGATAAAAGAAATTTGGTCAAATTTCCGCTCTACTGCATTCATAGCTCTTTGGCTATATGAAGATCGGCAAAAGAATTGCTCAGCATAGCTTTCCTGAAATGCCTATGTTGTAGGCCATCAAATTAACCTAGTTTTAAAGTATTATTGCGGCTAGTTGAGAATCTTGAATTGGTAAATGGAGCTAGTTTTTTTTTAAATAATTACATTGGAATCCGCAGTTACGTCTTTCTTCTAGTGGAACAGCCTTTTCCTGGTGACTGAAAGGATCAGATTTAGATAATCATATCAAAATCATTGATTTTTGGACGTTTATTTCCATTTCTTAGTTAATTAAAAAAAAACTTCTTAATTTGGTCGGGTTATAATCGGCCGCTGAAATCGGCCGCTAACTTCACACCGGTGAAATACATTACTAAAACTCCGCAGATTTCAAAAATCTTTGCTGGACAAGCATTCAGAGATATGAATTTTCTTTCGTGCATTGATATTTATTGCGGAATGGTTTGGTTCTAAAGCATAATGTATGTTAGAGTGTTTGGAAAATATGTTATTATTTTATTTCGTCATATAAAATTTATTGGGAATTATGCACTGTTTAAAGTATTAGAAATGATATAATCTACATACATATACTCACGGCTATAAATCCCTAAATGGGGTAGCCAGAGCTAAGGAATTAGAAATTCCTCAGTCACTTTTGGAAAGTTAAGTGGGGAAAAGATGGTAAAATAAAGGTTGCTAGTGATGGGTCTCCAACCGCATCACCCAAAAATCCCTTAAAAACCCCAATTCCGTTAGTCACCTATAACGTACACCCACCGGAAGAATTGGGGTAGTGCTATTCTAAGCCGACACTACATACCAATATAATCTGATATGTTTAATAAAAAAAGATGTATCTCATTGATTGAATAACATTATTATTTTATATTTTACATTATTTAACATTTTATTTTAGCAACCGTGATAGCCCAGTGGATAGAAGTGCGGGTAAGTGTTGGTGATAGTTGATAATGATAATAATAAAACACGAGTCCACAGATGATAATAAATATACTGATAAAATTAACAAATTATGATACAAATGATATTGATATGCGCGTCGCGATTGATAGATGATTTTGGACTGACTCATACGCGTTAACGCGGTTCGACCTAAAACTAACTATTGCTGACAAAGGTGTTCGAGTGCATTGCACCGAACATATTCCCACCGGGACAAGATATCATGATTAAATACAATTTAAATGCTAAATTACAACTCTACCCCTTAATAACCCAAATTATATGATAGGAAACTTAAATTAAACAATCTCTATTTAATAAACTTAACTAGTCATTAAATTATACCCCAATTAAAGTCAACAATATTTAAAATAAAAATTCAATTAAACTTTATACTCGACTATCTTCAACGTCAATGTACACTCTTTTAGTAATTATGGGAGATGTTGCAATGTCCACCATTGATTGGCTTTGCTCACTTAACACATAACCACTAGGCTGACGGTCAGCCGTGCTCTGCTTTCGCGCACTTATCACACTGTCACTAAAAACACTATCACTTATCACTCTATCACTTATAACACTTAATTCAGTCTGCTGCTGTGGCTGGGCGCGGGGAGCGCGTCCCGGGCTCCCGCGCCGCCGCCACCACACCGCCACTGCTAGCCCGACGGCTCCTGCCACCCCCATGTATGACACTACATACTGGTGAATGTCATGTCCCGACAGTTCTATATCTTCATTCATATCTTCATGCTTTAATAATTCAATTTTTTGCTTCACGTCGCTGAGTGAGGTTGAAAGGTTTGTGTCGCTAGTGCTATAGTTACACGCAGTGGGCATGGTTAAATTCAAAAAGTGATTTATTGGTGCTATTTCAAAGTCATAAATCATCTGATGACTGATGTTTAACGTATTTGTTTGTGGTATGTTCGAATAAAATGTGAAATCTCTCCCTTTAGCTATACATTTATTTTCTAAGCGTATAATACCAGAATTCTCCAATTGTATGGTCTTAATATCATGGTCGCAAATAATTCTCATGGTGTATAAGTAACAATGAAAATATAAATATGTAGAAGGCTCTGTTAATTCAAACCATTGATCCATGCATGTAGTTGTTTGTATTTGACAATTTCCATTATTATCTAATTTACAAAAGTTTTCTTCTGCACTCATTTGTTTAATAGGGCTATTTAGTTTGCATAAATAAACCTTTCTTTGGTGTAAGCACTGCTGTAGTTCATAATTATTAGTGTCTATGTATGCGTCCTTCGGTAAATTCATTGCAACATGAGATGCTCTTGGAATTATTTGGATCATTCTGTCGTTAATATTGTGTGGGACAGCAATTAATTTATATAATTGGAAATTATCACGACTGATCAGAGGAAATTTGATTTCAAATATCACGTAGTCGTTAGTTATTCTTGATTTTACGCTTAAAAGCTTGTATATTTCGTGATAGCCGCTTGATATATCTTCTATCGGTAATGTAAGGTCCTTTGTGAGTTGGCTAGATATAATTTGCAACTCCTTTCGGAACTGTTCCGGGCTCAGAAGATGTATGTTAAAGCGCCCATGATAAATATCTAATAATGTGCTCAATAAGGCATCTTGCACCCTCCTTAAATTTGATATTATGTTAACAGCGGTGATAGATGTCAGTGAAAAATCTTCAGATATGGTTAATCTACTAACTTGTAAGGTAACGTTGTCAATCGAGGTATCTAATTTGTAAAGATGCTTGCTGATAGTTTTATGCTGATTCGTCATGATTTCTTCGGTTCTTTTCAAAAGGTTATATTCAGCTTCGATTACTGAGGTCTGATTTTTATAGAGCGTATATATATGTTTGGTATTTTCTTTTAATAATTTAATATCTTGTGTGTATTTTTCTGCGAATCTCTCATCTAATATACCGAACAAGCTGTTTGCAACATAACCCACGCCGTCGATAAGGCCGCGGCGCCGACGCTGTCTGGAGTGAAACCCGTCTCTTGTTTCAAATGCCTGATTCAGCAGAAGCTCATTGTAGTATTGTAATTCCTTTTGATCGTGTTCTAATTGTTTTAATATCATATTGCATCGTGTGTGGTCTTGAATTATCGCACATATCTTTTGTAAATATAGTAAGTATTTTTCAGTTGCTCGAAATCCTTCCCAATAAGGAGCCATATTAAAGTAACTTATCATAGTCCAGTCATCGCGAATAAGTCTTAAGTTCGCAACAGGGTCGAAATAAAGGGACTTGTTATTGTGATCAAACTTTGATAACGTGAACATAGCTTCTGAAGGTGATAAAATTGTCATGAATAGTAATAATGATATTGCCATAGAAATAAAACTTGTTTTCTGTGTGTTTTGCTTGACCTTGATAGGGTGGCGATTCGTGTCTTCTGATTTTGCTTCTTTATTGATTGCTTTTGTGTTTTGATTATTTTCGGTCTTAGTTGAAAGCGGTAACAATGATATTTTAGTGATTGGTCTCTTCAGATACCCATTTTTAGTTTTTAAAGTAACTACTCTAACTAACCCATCGCTTCCTGGGTGAACTTCAACTACTCTTCCCATTGCCCATTTCCCCGCTGGAAGGTTCTCTTCATGGATGATAACCACGTCTCCTAT
Organism: Bedellia somnulentella; assembly: GCA_963576735.1. Classification (NCBI taxonomy): domain Eukaryota; kingdom Metazoa; phylum Arthropoda; class Insecta; order Lepidoptera; family Bedelliidae; genus Bedellia; species Bedellia somnulentella. The sequence continues at coordinate 3,463,198 of OY755192.1, read as the reverse complement.
CTCAATGTTTTTTCTCTGTTCTAGCCACTTACTTTTAGCCGACAGTTGCACGAGATATTCACTTTTCCAGTGTTTCCAAATATCTTTAAATGATCTTGTTATCAAGTTCCATCTTGTTCGAGCATCCTCAGCTGTTTCAATGACGTCACCACCTACTCTGCCGTTGAGAAAATGTGCTGGTGTTAGGCACTCCAAATCTTCAATGTTTTCCGTTAAATTACACAGAGGGCGACTGTTCAGACATGCTTCTAATTGAGACAATAAGGTAGAATATTCCTCAAATGTAAGTTTTTGAGAACCTATCACTCTCTTCAGGTGATACTTTAAACTACCCACGGCTTTCTCCCATAATCCCCCGGCAGAAGCCCATGTTTGTGCATTAAATCGAAATTCTATCTTCATTTCTGTGATTTCTTTAAGAAAAGTGTCATTAAATATATGTTTCAATTGATCGTATCCTTCTTGTAATACCCGATTAGCTTTAATAAAATTGGTTCCGTTGTCGCTGTAAATATATCTTGGCGTACCCCTTCTTGCCGCCATCCGACGTAAGGCAGCCAGAAAGGCTTCGCTGGTTAATTCAGAAACTAATTCTAAATGCACGGCTTTAGTGACCATGCAGATGAACACTGCAATATATCCCTTTGTTGTCTTCGCTCCTCTCCCTTTATTTAATTTAATGTCTACAAATCCAGTGTAATCTACGCCCGTGTGATAGAACGGAGGAGCTGGGTTGCAACGTGCTTCTGGCAGGTCGCCCATCCTTTGAGCATTTAATTCAGGTTTATTCTTTCGGCAAATAACACAGTTTCGTAGTTGTTTTTTAGTAACGTTGACGCCTCCTACGATCCAAAATTTCCTCCGTATTGTAGATAATGTTAATTTTACTCCACCGTGATATGTTAGTTCGTGAGCTTGGTCAATAATTAATTGTGTTAATCTGTGATTATGCGGAATTATCATAGGATGCTTTGTTTCAAATGGCAAATCAGCATTTCTCAATCTTCCTCCGACACGCAAAATTCCAGTTGAATCGAGATATGGCTGTAAATTTAATAGTTTGCTGTTCGTGTTCACAGTTTGCTTTTTCTTTAAATTATTTATGTCATCACTAAACTCGCAGTATTGTATATGTTTCACAATACGTAATTTTGCAGCGTTGAGTTCCGGTAAGGTAACATATGTAGGTCGCTGCACTCGACACGGTGTCAATGCTCTAATGACCCATGCTAAAATTAAAATGACTTTTGTAAATGAATTATATTTTTCTAACAATTGATTAATTATGCTTATATTATCTTGTTTTATTACAACATTACATGATCTTTTTATTTCGTGATTTGTAGAGTAATTAATGCGTTGATAATTAATTTCTGAGAGCTCTGATAAATACGTGGGCCCTTTCCACCACAATGATTGATTTTTAAGCTGGGAAAACGTTAAACCACGACTTGCTGCGTCGGCAGGGTTATCGTTGGTTTTTATATAATTCCAATAGTCGGCTGGTATAACTTCCTTAATCTTTTTTACTCTGTTTGTGACAAATGGTTTCCACCGGTTCTGATCTCCATGTAGCCATCCTAAAACAACCATTGAATCACACCATCCGTACAATTTAATTTCGTAGTTGCTAAAACATTCCATAACCTTTTTTGTTAGTTTTGCAAGTAGTTCAGCTCCGCATAGCTCTAATCTTGGTAATGATACTGATTTGTTGTATGGTACTAATTTAGTTTTCGCCGCTATCAATACAACTGAACACTGAAATTCCTTAATAACCCTTGCGTATAAAACTGCAGCGTAAGCTATTGTCGACGCGTCGCAGTAGCCATGAATTTCGAATTTGACTCCCTGTGACGTTCCGATCCAGCGTGGGATTTTAATATCATTAATGTTGTTGATGTCTTCTTTCATTTTAAGCCACTCCATTTTAAGTTTGCTAGGTAACTCGTCATCCCATTTTAAATTTTCGCGCCACACAGCTTGGAATAATAATTTTAACTTAGTAACTACCGGGGCTATCCAACCCAAAGGGTCAAATATTTTGGAAATCTCGGCTAATAATTTCCGCTTAGTGATTTTAGTGACTGGTTGTACGTTAATATTATGTTGAAAAGAAAATTGATCTTCGTTTGTGTTCCATTGAACTCCCAATGTTTTTGATGACGAATCGAATTTAAAGTAATACAAGTCGTTTGAATGATTAATATCTTCTCTGAGGTTTTTTAATAGTTGGGGTTCATTTGACGACCACTTCCTTAAAGTAAATCCTCCTGCTTTTAATAACTGATTCAACTGATAAATGTGCTTCTGACCTTGAAATATATCGTCACACCCATGGACAAGGTCATCCATGTACATAGATTTTTCGACTATTTTTGCGGCCTCGGGATAATTTTGTTTCTCATCAGTGGCCAAACGTTTTAAAGTCATCATAGCGAGAAACGGTGCAGCTTTAGTGCCGTATGTTACAGTCATTAATTGATAATCGGTTAATTTGTGATTAAACGAGTCTCTCCATACTATTTTCTGCAGACTTTGATCATTTTCGTTAATCATTATTTGTCTATACATTTTTTCAATATCGGCAGTATAGGCATATCGATATTGACGGAATTTCAAAATTAATGATTGTAAATCTAATTGAAGGTTTGGCCCTTTATGCATTAAGTCATTGAGACTATTTCCGGAAGTTGTTTTTGCTGATGCGTTGAATACCACCCGAACCTTTGTAGTGCTAGATTCTGCACGGAGCACTGCGTGATGGGGTAGGTAGCACTGTGTATTTGATGGGTCGTTATATGATATCTTCATATGATTTAAATCAATGTATTCCTTCATAAAATCTTCATACTGTTTAGTTAATTCGGGCCGTTTGATAAGTGATTTTTTCAAATTATTAAATTGTGCAACTGCTAACGCTTTCGATGATCCTAATTCCTTCTCATATCCCTCTCTCATAGGTATTCTTACTTCATATCTTCCGTCTGGCCAACGTCGTGTGGTTTCTTGATAATATTCAATGCATTTCTGATCTTCTGAAGATAATTCGGGCTTATCGCTGATATCTTCTATCTCCCAAAAGTTTTTTATATCTTGTATCTGTGTTAAGATGACGTTACAGTGGAATGATTGTATTTTTCCGCAAAGTAACCACCCTAACTGTGTTCTTTGTGCGAGTGGTTCATACTGACTTCTTCCCCTTATTAAACCCTCTTGCATGATACTGGAATAAATATCTGCCCCTAAGAGTAAATCGACTGGGCGACTTATATAGAACTCCTTGTCTGCTAAATCGATGTTGTAAATATGAGACCAATTTTGTTTAGGTAATGATGAATTTGGAAGATTTTTTATTAATTGATTCATTATAAGCACTTCGATGTTTAATGAGAAATTGTTATATATCGATTCGATAGTTATATTAAGTTTTCCTTTGCAGTTACTTTCGTTTTCTCCGACTCCAAAGATAACACCCTTACAATGCTGACGTTTTAAACCAAGTTGTTGAGCCGCGTGTTCAGTTATAAGCGATATTTGCGACCCTTGATCGATAAGGGCACGCATGACTTTGTATGATCCGTCGTTTGCTCTTACTTTAATCATTGCTGTTGATAACAAGATCTCTGAGGCATTTTCTTGCGTAACATGCGATGTTCTTACTTGACTATCATTTTGCTGATTCCGGTAAATCGGTCGTATGTTCGAACTAGCTGGATTTGAGGTCGTCGGCCTCCGAACTGTAGCGTCATGTATTAATGTATTATGGCAATCTCCACAAATGCGACAACGGCGTACTGAAAAACATGGTTTACCGTAATGTGAATACAGACAATTTTTGCATATATCTAATCTTGTAAGCGTTCTTAGTTTCATTTCATTTGATTGTTCTATAAATTTTTGGCAACTGAATAAACCATGATCTAATTTACACAATGGGCACTTGATAATTGGAGCTGTGACATGATAGGATTTATTAAACTGTTTTGGCGATTGGCTGTTGCGGTGATAAGTGGGATACTTGTTATAAGCGTTAGCGTTCATAGCGTGAGGCTTTTTAGGGTAGCCAGAGTAGTTGTTTGAGTTTAAATAGGTATCTTTCTGTGGTATATCCTGCTTTCTTCTGGATTGCTCAAGCATCGTGAATTTGTTCTCCAAGAATTCTAACAGTTCTTGTAAATTAGGTAGTTCTCTCGGCTGTTTTAATGACTCGACATAATCTGCATGGGTTTCATTATCTAATTTTTGTGCAAGGATATGGACTATTATTGGGTCCCAAGTGCTTATATCCACACCTAAGTTCTTAATAGCATTAAGGCTCTCCTTTGTGGTGTCATGAAGTTTCTTAATCTGAATTAAAGATTGATGTTGCAAATTAGGCAGATTAAGTATGATATTAAGATGAGAGGAAAAAATTAATTTCTTGTTTTCATATCTATGGTTTAAAATGTCCCAACACGTTGTATAATTTTCAGAGCTTATTTGTAAGTGCTGAATTAACCGTTCTGCATCGCCTCTTATTTTACCTTTTAAATATTGCATCTTTTGCGACTTAGACAATGATGGATTGAGATGCACAGCTTCCATGAAAAGGTTTTTAAATGACACCCATTGATGGTAATTGCCTGTAAAGACTGGAATATCTATCTGTGGCGTTATATATTCCCTGTGCGAAACTGACCACAACTTTATATTAATTTCTTCTTTCAGTTTATTATATATATTTTCATGATACGTAAACGACTCTTCGTAGGATTCATCTTCACTATCTACAATAGCCTCTATCTCCCAGTGAAGTGAGTCGATAACCGACCAGCGTGATTGCAATTGTTTTAGCGTGTCCTCAAATTTCCATTTTTCAGCAATAGTATCTATATTAATGCCCTTTACGGTTCTCATGAGTGCTTTAAAATTAATTGATTGTTTATTTAGCATTTCATCCAACCTGCTGAACGCTCCTGTTGATCGTTTATTAATGGTATTTGAATAAGTAGCCTCTCTGTACTTTTCTTCCATAAAATCGTCCTGTTGCTGTAACCCACCTGATCTGGTATTTCCCGCTCTTTCGCTCTGGTTGCATGGATTCGGAGTCTCTGCTCTAGCCTGCGACGTACTTGGTTTATCATTGCTAGCGACACTCAACTGATCATACACACTCCTTTCCGTTGTTTCCCCTGCTTGCTCTGATGCTAAACGATTTAAATAGTTTTTGATTCCCGAATATAGCTGTTCTGCCTTGTCAAATTCCCGACGAGCGAAATAAGGACGCTCTTTATCCTCATACGGAATTAAGGATTTATGATTGGCAAGATACTCTATCCAATACGCTTCTAATGTTTCTAACTTCCGCTTGATATAGGTAGGGGCAGATTTTCGATCTGCTCCATCCTTTTTAATATTGTTAAATAGTTTTTCCATGATAGACAAAAGTTCAGATTGTGCATTGTAGATATCCTCCATTGTTAAAAAATACTGATATTGATATTAATAGAAATAATTGGAAAGATCTTACTTCGTATCCGCCTTCAGTTACTCCAAACCTGATATTGATATTTCACTTTAGTCCAACACTACCCAATTCCGTCACTGGTTCACCACGAGTTTTTAGAGTTTAATTTCCAAAACGCGAGGTCCCGCTACGGAGCTCGATGGACCAAAAAATGTGCGGGTAAGTGTTGGTGATAGTTGATAATGATAATAATAAAACACGAGTCCACAGATGATAATAAATATACTGATAAAATTAACAAATTATGATACAAATGATATTGATATGCGCGTCGCGATTGATAGATGATTTTGGACTGACTCATACGCGTTAACGCGGTTCGACCTAAAACTAACTATTGCTGACAAAGGTGTTCGAGTGCATTGCACCGAACAACTCGGTTATCGTGCAAACGACTAGTGTTCAAATCCTGGATCGGGCCTACACCAATTTGTCTTTTCTAAAGACATATGTGTGGTTAATTTATCATGGTTGTTAACGGTGAGGGAAAACATCGTGAGGAAACCCACATGGCTGAGTTGTACTTAGTCATGTGACAGTGTATTCGTACAAAACGGCGATAGGCCTGCCCCCTATCACGTGAGTACACTGTCCATGCAAAACGTGGGTACTCTGAACACCAGGTGACAAAGTCACGTGATGTTCAGAAGTATTAGTACATCTGCCAACCCCTTCGGGGATATTCGGCGTGATCGTTTATGTTATGTTATGTTTATGTTATTATTTTACGTTGCACCGTCTCAGTCACATGCTGACAAAGGTATTCTCTATTTTGGACCACTCTTTCTTGTATATATATAACTCTTTGATGCCGTGTGTCTACTCACGAGTGTCTTAAGAGGCGACTAATGGTATGGGGCTTTTTTTAAAGTGGTTTTTGGGCGATGCGGTTGGCTATCATCAACGATACTTTATTTCTACCATCTTGTCACGAGAAGCTGTGACTATCCCATTTGGAATTTATTACCATTATTATATGTACATACATACATATACTCACGGCTATAAATCCCTTGTAAAATAAAGGTTATTGGTGATAGATCTCCAACCGTATCACCCAAAAAATCCCTTAAAAGCCCCTATACCGTTAGTCGCATCTTACGTACACCCACCGGAAGAAATATAATAAATGTATGTATGTATTCTTCTTCTTATTCGTTTCGCTCTTGTCAGAGCGGTCGTGGTCTTCATGAGGGAGGGTATCCTGTGCTATCATGATGACTCTCTTGGGAAGTTGTGCAGTTTCCCCTTGCCTTCTGCACCAGTCATTTTAGAGGTTATTTAGGCCTCAAGGTCGCTGTAGCCTCTTCCAGCGAGTTGACCCGCCGGGTGTGTGGATATACCGCCACTGCTCGGTCGCCAGAGCCTCGTCCGTTGTCTAGCAGGGAGCACCACGATGACTAGGATGTCACCGCCGCCAGCTATTCATACGAACCACTGGCGCGTGCAGGTGAGGTTGACAATTGGACCGGATTAGATGGTATTTCCGTTCTTCCCTTACTCCCCGTATACCTAAGTTATTATAATACGAAAAAAGTAGGTAGCAAGGTAAGTTGTTTACCAAATGTGTAGTGATGTGGCTAAAGAGCACATTTGTATTATAAACATATACATAAACTTAAACGTTCACGCCGAATATCCCCGAAGGGGTTAGCAGAGTTACTATTACTTCTGAACATCACGTGAATTTGTCACCTGGTGTTCAGAGTACCCACGTTTTGCATGGACATTGTGCTTACGTGATAGGGGGCAGGCCTATCGCCGTTTTGTACGAAAACACTGTCACATGACTAAGTACAACTCAGCCATGTGGGTTTCCTCATGATGTTTTCCCTCACCGCTAACAACCATGATAAATGTCTTGTCTAAAACCACACATATGTCTTTAGAAAAGTCAAATTGGTGTAGGCCCGACCCGGGATTTGAACACTAGTCGTTTGCACGATAACCGGTGTTCTACCCATTGAGCTATCACGGTTGCTATCACTCAAGTTCTAAAACGGCTAAGTAATCTCAAATACTGAAACCCTGTCTACCACTTAATAGAATATAGCCGTGATTAAGAGTGTAAGTAAACTAAGGTATTCAAATAGAACACTTAATATATAATAATATAATGATTGGAAATCAGGAAGCCAACTGTATGTTAAAATCTACATAAATTTATGTTCCTCGTTAAAACAACATCAGCAAAGTTCAACGACCTCCCGCATAAGCACCCTTGATCGATACAAAACTAATCATATTTCATGTCCAAAGAAAACAAGATAAGGAAATTTTCATTTCCAATATTACTTGGCAAGCCCACCTAATACGGTTGATGTGGTTAATGTAATATACCTGTCCATCATTTATCAACTTATTTTTATACCACGTAAAGTTTATTTTTTACATTAACTCTCGTTTGCTTAAGGTGAAGCAATATTTATGAATTTCGGTTTAACTGTTTTTTGTCATTTATTTATTCTTTGTTAATGAGATAAAAGAGCTGCTAGTATTTAAGCTATATAATATATAAAAATCAGTTAATTTTTATAAATGCATACATATACTCACGGCTATAAAACCAAGGCCTGACCTTCAGAATCAGTAAATTATTGAGCCACTTTTGGAAGTTAAGTGGGGAAAAGATAGTAAAATAAATGTCTGCAAGCACGAGCCGTGTTTAAACTAGTTATCGCGTGGGATAAAGCAGCCATCTCTTACGCACTTACTTAGTATCGTATACTGCCATCTCATTCTAACCGTTATCGTGTCGATAAAATAGCGCTCGTGCTTGCCCTTGGTGATGTATCTCGTCGTCCTCCCATGGCACCTGTGGGTAGAAAGGGTAGTGAAATTCTAAGCAAGCACTTCTTTTTACATTTCTACTGTTTATGTCTCCAACCGCATTGCCCAAAAATCCCAATACCTAACATGCGGACACTACACCGGTATTTTTTTTAACATCATACAAACATATACTCACGTCTATAAATCCCTTAACGGGGTAGCCAGAGCTTTGGAATGATAAATTCCTCAGCCACTTTTGGAAGTTGATTGGGGAAAAGATGATAATAATAAACGTTTTTGGTGACGGGTCTCCAACCACATCGCCCAAAAATCACTCAAAAAGCCCCTATACCCTTAGTCGCCTCTTACGATCACCCACGGGTTGAAATGGGGTAGTGTTATTCTAAGCCGACACTACACGACACAATTTTAATACCACTCATTTAGTAATAATATCATAAAACATTTAGAATTATTTAATGTTTCGTTTTGAAAACTATGCAATTATACTGCTAATTGATAACAGAATGATTGTTAAAATTTACACTTAAACATTATTCTCCTTCATTTCATTAGAAAAGTGTAACAAAACATATTTATAATAACGGTTTTACTAAGAAACAAAATGCATGTATTCTTTTCCTATACGGTACATTGATAAATATCTCAGTACAGACGGTCTTGTCAGCTGGGTGGTTTATATACAGTATGTTGCGAGAGACAGTCCTAATTCATCTCCCCTTACTAATCATTAGAGACAAGATTGATGAATTTGTTGGTTAGACGTTGCAGACGCAGACTGAGTGGGAAGATGTTGTGATGAAGTGGGTCTGATATTTTTGGTTTGTTCACATTGAGTTGAGTTGAGTGCCGTGTAGTGTCGGCTTAGAATAACACTACCCCATTTCTTCTCTCTTGTAATCAACTTCCAAAAGTGGCTGAGGAGTTTTTCTTTCCAAAGCTCTGGCTACCCCGTTACGGGATTTATAGCCGTGAGTATATGTATGTATGTACATTGAGTTTCAAAGTTTAATGTAAATTAAATACTCGTAAACAGAATATTATTGTTTCGTTTTGATTAAAAATTTAATATCTATTAATTTAATGTTTTTTTGACATGAATTCCTCATGTGGGGATTATTACTCATAAATAAAAGATTCGATTCGATTTCGACACTGGCGGGTTCGAACCCCGCCAGTGTCGAAATTTTTCTTTCCTTTAATAACATCTTTAATATCTATTATTTATATTTTTTTATGCTGTGTAGTGCCGGCTTAGAATAGCACTACCCCATTTCTTCCGGTGGGTGTACGTAAGAGGCGACTAGCGGTATTAGGGCTTTTAAGGGATTTTTGGGCGATGCGGTTGGAGACCCATCACCAAAAACCTTGATTTCACCATCTTTTCCCCACGCAACTTCCAAAAGTGGCTGAGGAATTTCTAATTCCCTAGCTCTGGGTTCCCCTTCATGGGATTTATAGCCGTAAGTATATGTATGTATCTATTATTTATTTAAATCAATAAAATATGTTTGTATACTTCATAATTAAAGGATACAAATAATTTCTACAAATCATTGCCGTAGGGGGTAAAAACATAAAGTTCAGAGTACCGACATTTTTCATGGGTAGTATTCTCACGTGATAGGGGACAGGCCTATCGCCGTTTTGAATGGTAGTATAGAGGCTGTGCTGACTTTAACTTAAGATTTTTTCAGTAATGAACTTTTACACATGCCTAGTTAAATTACAACTTACGAGTTGTAGAATTAAGCTTATTTAGCAAACATTTCCACTTAAAATCTTAATTAGACTTTTGATTATAATAAAATATTGCTCGACATTGAGATTTGAACTCTGTGGCAAGTTCAAAAATTGACAGTATTATATATTCTGAAGACATATGTGTGGTTAATTTAACCGTGAGGGTAATCATTGTGAGGAAACTCACATCGTTAGAAAAGAACTATGAGAGAGTATTTGTACTACATGGCGATAGGCCTGCCCCCATCATGTGAGTACACTGTCCAAGCAAAACGTGGGTACTCTGATCACCAGCTGATAATGTCACGTGATGTTAAGAAATATTAGTAACTGTGCCAACCCCTTCGGGGATGTTCGGCGTGAACGTTTGAGTTAAATGTAAGTCCATAGGGAGCTTATGGCCAGATTTGTAATAGGTAAACATGAAGAGGTCTGGAACTTTGACCTCTTGTCGGATTCATTTGAATTTGAAGTGTACGAGTGATTTAGATCTGGATTATTACATACATACATATACTCACGGCTATAAATCCCTTAACGGGGTAGCCAGAGCTTTGGAATAAGAAATTCTTCAACCACTTTTGGAAGTTGATTGGGGAAAAGATGGTAACAATAATCTGGAGTATTAATATAGAGTTAATGAAATTATTGAGTTAAAAATATATTACGCTTAACTATATAATTATCTCCCTAATACCGTTAGCCGCCTCTTACGCACACCCACCGGAAGAAATGGGGTTAGTGCTATTCTAAGGGATTTTTGGGCGATGCGGTTGGAGACCCATCACCAACAACCTTTATTTCAGCATCTTTACCCCACTCAACTTTCCAAAAGTGGCTGGGGAATTTCTAATTCCTTAGCTCTGGCTACTCCTTTTAGGTATGTATGTATATATTATCTCTTGAGTTGAATAAGCTCATTTGACCGATAATTGAGCATACATGCAATATTCTCTATTATGTTGGAATGGTGAAGGTGATAAGGTAATAAATGGTAAATTAATTATAAGATCAAAATCATTATCAACCAATAGATCTCCACTGCTGTAAGATGTAGGCCTCCTGAAAAGATCTCCAATACGACCGGTTCTGTGCTGTCCTCATTCATGGCTTACCATCTTATTTGACTTTCAGAATATGCTTCATTATTAAACTACCGTCGTGTTGTGGGCTTCAAATTAAAAGTTTAAAAAACAATCTGTTTTGGATTTTTTTAAGTATTTGTGTTGCTACGAGATAATTTTACTAAGAAACGTGTGCTAAAACGAAGAGGTACAGGTAATTTGAAGGTAATATCAAGCCAATTTATGCAGAAATTTTATCAAGTATATTGTCAGAACATAAAATTATTTTACTAATCAATTGAGGAAAGAAAAAAATTTAACACCAGCAGGACTCGAACCCGCAACCTCCGGCCCCCTGATAATGTATCTTTTGCGAGTGACGATTGTGTCGCAAGTTGCACGATTGTCGTTGTCAATGTCATAAATTTGTATGCGATCTGACACTTTTGACAGCGACAATATTGCAACTTGCGACACAATCGCGGTCGCTAAAGATACATAATCAGCCCGCCCCGGTCTTCCCCACGGGCGTACAATAATCCCCACATAAGGTTACATGCACTACAAAGTCTAATTATCTTATTTTTGAAATATATTTTTTTTGTTTAATTATTACTATGGCACAGTTTTTAGTTGGATGTCATATCTTATCCACAATAAATATAAACGAAACTAGAGAGCTTTGCCAGTATCGTACGAAATTTCGATCGATAGTCTCTGCCTACCCCAATGGGAATTAAATGCGTAAGTATATTCTCACAGCCCATATATGTCCCCACTAAGGGGCTCGAGCTTACCCTATATAGGGCGATTTGGCTATAGTCCACCACGCTGGCCAATTGCGGGTTGGCGGAGTAACGAGTGCTACCGTTATAATAGCCGGGACCGACGGCTTAACATGCCCTCTGAAGCACGGAATCATCTTAATTTTCGGTCAGGTGATTCAAGCCTGCAATATCCTTCCAAACTGGGTAAAATCTTACAAATTAAATTTGTGAGGTTACCATCCCCCGGGGATCGAACCCGAGACCTCCGTACTTGAAACCAAGCGCTTAACCGCGAGACCACGGAGGCAGCCATACATGTGTGAGTATATGTATGTATGTATTAATTAATTAACCGTGATAGCCCAGTGGGTAGAACACTCGGTTATCGTGCAAACGACTAGTGTTCAAATCCTGGGTCGGGCCTACACCAATTTGTCTTTTCTAAAGACATATGTTTTTTATAATAAAATAAATAAATAAAAATACTTTATTGAGTAGATAAAGCCTAATACATGTGAGAGACCACTATTTGTACATATATAAGAAATATATAGTGTCGGTTCGTACTGAGCGAGGCTATTAGTTAACACATATTTATTTATCTTTAGCACCTATAATAGACCTAGATCTGTGCTATAGGTACTAAGTAATAATTACAAAGTGACAAAATGCCAATATGGATCGAATAACAGAGTACATGAAATCAGCTTGGTCAGCTCTATGAGATGAGCTGTGTGAGGAATTCATGTCAAAAAACATTAAATTATGACATATGTGTGGTTAATTTATCATGGTTGTTAACGGTGAGGGAAAACATCGTGAGGAAACCCATATGGCTGAGTTGTACTTAGTCATGTGACAGTGTACTCGTACCAAACGGCGATAGGCCTGCCCCCTATCACGTGAGTACACTGTCTATGCAAAACGTGGGTACTCTGAACACCAGGTGACAAAGTCACGTGATGTTCTGAAGTATTAGTACCTCTGCCAACCCCTTCGGGGATATTCGGCGTGAACGTTTATGTTTATGTTATGTTATGTATTTAATTATAAGTTAAATTTTTAAAAATATAGTGTATCTAACAGTAACGATACGAATAAACTGCATTGTATGTTTATGTGAAGAAGGCCCTAATTGAAGATATCTTATAGACTTCTTCAATCCTAATAACTTGAACTCCATCTTTTTAATGTCCTATTAACGTCTACTATCGGCTTAGAATAGCACTAAGACGTCATCCTTGACGGCAATGCATCAATGTTTTTTCTCATTTATATTCTTACGCCGTTAGTTCCCAATGGCGACCGTAGAGACTTTTGATCGCCACTTTGTACGATCCTGGCAAACTCTCGCGCTTTGTCCACATTCATCCATCTTTTCATACATGCTCTTTTGTTCCTCAAAATATAGACACCTGCCTTTTACAGCACGTATTCTATCGAATATAAATATATCCTCTGTAGTCTACTTCTTCTGAAATTATCATCCACATTGACTCCACATATTTTTGAAACAATTTTCTCCCCATTAACTTCCAAAAGTGACTGAAGAATTTTTGGATTCTGAAGCTCTTGCTACCCCTTTCAGGGATATATAGGAATAAAAATTTGTATGTATGTATCATATTAGGTTTTATCATTTTACGGGGAAACAATACAAACTTACAAAATCGCTCAAAATAAAATGAGACGAAATTTCCAATCACAATAGAAAGAATGTCAGTTCTTCAAAATGCAATTGGATTTTCCAATCAAAAGTCGAGCTTCACATCATACAAATGCGAGAATTTAATTCCTTTATTAATTGAGTTGGTTGTCCAATTCTGCTCGAATGCATTGCAAGTGTAATGTAAAGCCACGGTTTGGTTTCGAGGACGTGACTTAGAAATTAATACAGAATATCAGATCTGCAGAAGACCGGAGATTATAACGTATTCAGACTTTTACAATAATGTTTTATAAATATGGTCATATCCGTTAGCGGTATGTCTGTAATTGTTTTATTATTAACATTTGTTCTTGTTTTTTGTTAATCTTTTAAGTATGCACCTCATTGTCACCTGAGACAATGAATAAATAATTTCTTTCTTTCGTTCTTTATATATTTATAAGTTGGTTGAGTTTTAATGCGCTCCACTCACAGTAAGCACAACATAAATTAAATGTGCAGATAAAATGATAACAGTCTTCATATTATTATGGTATCGTTATATCATTATTGTGAACACATATACTTTTGCTATAGGTGAAGATTTGTAAATGGCATTGTGTATTCATAATTAGTATTTTATTGTTTGTATTGGTCTGTTAATCTTCCAAAGAAAATAAAATAAATAAAATAAATAAATAAAAATCCGCACAAGGGGTAGCCAGATCACTAAAATTATATTATTATATAAATTAAGTAGTGTAAATTAAAAGTTCTAATTTCCAAAATCGCAATCCGCGGCTAGTCCTGCCGTGTATTTGATTTGAATCCAATTTTGAGCCCCTACAGCTTCAAGTAATGTTATTGAGGATAGAAAACAATTTTCCACTTAGTACGACTCGACACAACTTCAATTTTCAAACTCATTTTCCTGTTTTCCAAATGCAACCGTCAATCAATTTGAATTCACTGACAGGAATATGATGACGCAGGTTGAATAATATTCCTGTGAAATAAAATTGTTTTCTTCAGGACTTACAATTAAAATGAATTCAGTACAGTAAATTCAAAGGTATTTTATTGATATGCAATTATTTAAAAGAGCTTTTTACATTCATTTTTAACATGGTTTTTGTATATTGTTTGAAGTATTCTTTGTAATGATTTAAAATATACACATACATACATATTCTCACGACCATAAATCCCAAAAAGGGGCAGCCAGAGCTTTAGAGAAAAGATGGTAGAAATGAAGTATCGTTTGTGATGGGTCTCCAACAGCATCACCCAAAAACAACTGAAATTGCCGCACACTCTTAATCGCCCTCTACGACACCCGAAGGTAGAAAGCGGCAGTGACATTCTTAGCCGGCACTACACGGCTTAAAATGATTTGATACTTGTTAATGAAGACATAAAATACCAAGTTCCTCGCTCCATAAACGGTAGACGTCTGCATGCTAATTTATTTCATGAGCAGCCAAGCAAAACTATAGCAGGCAACCGAGCTCCCCTAAACAGAATATGTCACACTTACAACAAATACTTCATTGATATTGATATTTTTAATTGCACCTTAAGACAGCTTAAGCCCTGGGCAGCGGAGACCCTGATTCGACAGTGATATAATGATCTTGGGTTTAGTTTTTATCTAGTTTTTTTTTGTATATCAAATGCCTTAGATAAGCTATACTCAACCTGCGGCCCGCGAGTCGCATGTGGCTTGCAGAGGCTTTTTGGTTGGCCCACCTGGTAGATGCACTTATTTGTTATCAAATTCAAATGTGCTCTTCAAAGAGTTGGTAATTGAACAGGAATCATTGGAATGTGAGCGATATCAATAATTTGCTTAAATTGCAAACGAAAGAAGCTCCATAACTTAAAATTTTATAATTCAACTATTAAGCGAATTTCAAAAAAGGTTCCAAGCTCTCAGCAAAATAAAGAAAAGTAACTTGATGGGTGGATTCATCATTAAATGCCTCTCGTATGCTGATGATCAAGGGCTACTTGCATCATCGGCATAGGAGTTGCGAGAAATGATGAATATTGCATGTGAGTCTTTTGTAAGACCCCAAGGGAGGGGAGGGGTATGCTCCGCTGTTACACCGCGCTGTTCACCCAGTGTAACTGCGGAGCTTTTTTTTTCTTCGCAGTTACACCAATGTCTTTTTGACATGAATTTAACAGCTCTACAGATATACGAATACGATCATAGACGAAATTTTCGCGTGTTCAAAATCATCAAGAGGTAAAAACACTTAAATTATTTTTGCAAAATGTTGCTTATTTTAAACAAAATTCTTATTACTCGGCAAGTACTAGAAGTTCATAGGTACATTAGAAATATCCCTAACGCAGGATTAGTATGCGTATCTCTGATTTTAAATAATCATTGGACGGAGGCTTTGATCATATATACCAAAGATACCCTTCTTTATACAAATTCAACGCCCAAAAGTGGACCGCGATCATACACATAGATAAAATTGTCACAAATAAATGAATGCTATTATACCTCTGCCAACCTCTTCAGCGTGAACGTTTATGTATGTTTATGTTCAATTTAGCAACATAAGTAAAATGAAAATGATTAAATGGAGCGAAGCGCATCGTAGCGAAGAGTTTAAACCTGAAATTTGCATTCCGTTTGAACTCCTGTTCCTCCTTCGCCGTTCAAATGATGGTGACCAAAAATGACACAATGGCCAGGAGCCTTCAGATGATAATCATGATCATAAATCAGAGTTAGTTACTCGATTTTAATCATTGTATCACTGACCCGACAGACTTCGTACTATCACTTGAAGGATGTCGTCAAACTGAAATATTTAGCTGACCCGTTGAGGGTGTCTGTCAAGCGATGAGAAGAAAAGATGTTTTTAATATTATCCTTACAATTTATTCACTTTATAAATTTTAAGTTTGTAAGTATAGTAGTTTCGTCTGTGCATTGATTCTGATGCAGTCAGTCAGTTTGGCCTTTTATATGTAGATGTTGGTGTTATGATATATGTTACACCCAGATTGTAAATAAATATAATGTTTAATTTGTATTCCTTGGAATACATGTTTTATGAGGTCCCAGTCCAATGAATATTGAAAATCTCAGATGTGCTGTGCATACTAAATTGCAAACAAAATCAATCCTGCGTTAGGGATATTACTAATAAACCTATGAACTCCTAGTACTTTTTAAACTATACATACATACATACATATACTCACGGCTATAAATCCCTTAATGGGGTAGCCAGAGCTTCGGAACGAGAAATTCCTCAGCCACTTTTGGAAGTTGATTGGGGAAAAGATGGTAATAATAAATGTTTTTGGTGAAGGGTCTCCAACCACATCGCCCAAAAATCACTTAAAAGCCCCTATACCCTTAGTCGCCTCTTACGATCACCCACGGGTAGAAATGGGGTAGTATTATTCTAAGCCGACACTACACGGCGAAGCCGACACTACACGGCGAACTTTAAACTATATATATTAATTATATTTCTAAAACGCATATGTGCATTTTATTTAGGTATTTGTATCGCTTGTATATATAAAAGTATGTAGTTATTTATGTTTTGATCATATTCGGTAAATATCTATATTATTTTGTATGATTGAAATTTAAAATGTTATTTAGATTAAATAAGTTAGTGGCAAGTTAGCTTCATAGATTATTGTTCTTTTTTGGCCTTGTTTTGTGCATCTACCCAAATAATTAATTTATCGATTTCACCTTCCAAAGGTTGTCTGGAAGAGATCGCTTTTAGCGATAAGACCGCCGATTGTACCTCACTGTAAACTGTTTGATCATATTATTATTTTTGTAAATTTGTGTTTGATGTGCAATAAGGAGTTATTCTATTCTATTTTTTACTTGCGGGTCCAGGTTGCTGTGACTACAACGTGATTGTAGCCCCTTTAAAAAAAAGGTTGAGTATGGCTGCTTTAGATACTTTTCTCTTATTTACGTTTTTTTCATAATAATCTGGGGGCACGGCAGTGCCCCTGCCAAGTCTCGAGCAAAACGGGCACGGCCGTACCATCTTTTCTCGAAGCGGTTCGCGGCTGTTTCGCCCCCCCCTATATCTTCGACGTGGACAAAGCTAGGAGTTTAGGTTTTCGGTGAATAATAGTAGGCATTAGAACAAGCTTAAGTTCGAAATTACACGCCAAATGAATTAATAGTTTAGGAGTTACGGTCGATCAAAGTTACACCATTTTGTCACTCACTGACTCACTGACAGATCATCAAAAATCTAAGGTACTTCTAGCAGACTTAGAAACTTCAAATTTTGCACCAAGATAGGTCATTAGCCACATATAAAGGAAAAATTATAAAAACATTAAAAAATTATATGCCATAGAAAACAATTTTATATTTGCGGTTTGGCAAGAACATTATGTATGGATTTTGACTGCATTGTTAACTTTGTTCGTTGTTCAAGTACCTATTCAATTGGATGAATACATACATAGAATAGAAAAGAATAATATAAATGTAATACATAGACTATCATTAATACAAATTAATACATAAAGTTCATTAAATTAATAAAGCTAAAACTCCATTGTATTGCGATAAATATTGTATGAGCGCTCGATAGATGGCGTTGTACCTGTCTGAATCGCTCTATGGTTTCGTTACAAAGCGCAGTGTAAGTAGTACTTCAAAATAATTCGATAATATTCATTTGATACATCTGTCAATGAAAACCCATTTCGAAACTAAAAAATATTGTAGTGATAATTGATATTCGGAGAACTTTACGTGTTATTTAGTTTAGTTTAGTTATAGTTTGTAAGTTAGTAGATATATATTTATTTAGTTAGTTATTTGTTAGTTAGTTTAGTTCTATTTAGTTTGCATATATATATAAGTTTAAGCCCTATTGTTATAGAAGTAATTGTAAATATAGTGTAATGGAACGTGAAATATTGTACATAAATGGCGACCTTTGTCCACACAGAGTCATCTCTATTCCTGGAGATGGGTCGTGTTTATTTCATTCGTTGTCATACAGCATGTATGGGAGTTTTCAGTCGTCAAACGATAAGGGAATTTTAGTAGTATCAAAGCTCAGGAGACAGCAATAGCAGAATATAATCGACTCCGAAGTATATATCGCCCAGACTTGTCTACCTTAGAAGTAACGAAGCCTCAGAGAAGAAACAAAAGAGATAGAGACAGAGAATGGGTTCTAAGCAAAGCAGTAGCTGACGTCCAAGAAATTGTGAGGTCACCTAAAAGTAAAAGAAAGAAATACACTTACAAAAAATAAATGAGATCCCACCAAAAACATTAAATGTTAAAAAATGCCAAGTCTCTCGATGCAGTCTTTCCATCGTAAAAAGTTTTGAGATCTCATAGAAGCCAAGTCCTATTCAAAATATTTCGTAGTTATAAATCAACATTTAGTAATTGTATCAATAGTTTTCTTTATATTATAATTATAGTGACTTGGCAATGAGCACAAATTAAAAGCTGCTTGCTGCCTGGAATTATGTGCAAATGTTACTGACGAGACCAGTGATCAGATTATTTGTTATGTGTGAATCATGATGGTCACTACCGACTACATTCTCCAATACAATAATTAAGAATACCTTACGGGCCATCGCTTTATGAAAGTAAATGAATCGAGAGTGCACTAAGACTGACTGCCGTTGCCGAAATTCGGTTGGGACGACACGGATAAACCAACAGAAAATTAATTTTGTGATATTAATGTTTACGCATGCGGTGTGTGTAACTTTAAACTCCTCCAAATATGCCGTTTTATTTGTTTCTTCTTGTGCTCATTGCCAAGTCAAAATAATTATAATATAAAGAAAACTATTGATACAATTACTAAATGTTGATTTATAACTACGAAATATTTTGAATAGGACTTGGCTTCTATGAGATCTCAAAACTTTTTACGATGGAAAGACTGCATCGAGAGACTTGGCATTTTTTAACATTTAATGTTTTTGGTGGGTATTACTTTACGTCCTCGTGATGAAGTTCAAGTTAACGAATTTATAATATCATTTATTGTCTTTTATCTCCAGTGTATGTATAAAATTTGTTACTATTGTTTGTCCTTAATAAATAAATTGATATAAAAAAAATATATCATGCGGTCATTTATTTAGAATATCTTTATCTTTAGAAATATAAATCCAGATGCGTGCCGTGTAGTGTCGGTTTAGAATAGCACTAACCCGTTTCTTCCGGTGGGTGTACGTAAGAGGCGACTAACGGTATGGGGCTATTAAGGGATTTTTGGGCGATGCGGTTGGAGACCCATCACCAACAACCTTTATTTTACCGTTTTTTCCCCACACAACTTTCCAAAAGTGGCTGAGGAATTTCTATTTCCTTAGCTAAAAAAAAAAAATTTAACACTGTTTATTTCAAAAAAATATTTACAACACTTGGCCAGACAGTCTGAAAACCTTTTAGATTTTTATTAGACTGTCAGCTCGGCTTTTTATTTAAATATATATTTATGTATACTTATATTCTAAAAACAATACATTTAATAAATAGAAAAAAGAAAAAAGACATGTGCATTTATACATCACAGCATTTAGAAAAATGATTTTTTAATATAGATAAAACCTGAGTTTTATTTTTATTTTGCAGTTTCGTTACAATAGTTTTCGGTAGATTGTTAAGCATATTTGGCATGATGTAGCTCCATACTCTTTCTCCATACATATTATTACATTTAGGTTTTGAATACAGCGGCAAATATGACAGAGATCTTAAATTATCATTTCTTTTGTTTCTACTTAGATTGTTAATTTGTTTATGATATGCTGAAATAATATTAATTTTTACTTTATCGAAGACATTAAATACTTTGCAGAATTCAAATAGCTCATCATACACGTTCATACACATTCAGTCACGTTCTCGCTGTTGTCGGAGCAAGTCGCGTCTATTGAGTGTTGGTTGTTGAGCGTTGGCGAGTAATTGTGTTATCTACAGCGCTGTGGTTTCGAATTCTAGTTTACATCGGGCCCTCTCGTATTATCTTGCGCGTCTGCCCGTTTGAGCCGGTCGCCATATTGACTTTTGTAGTGCGCTGTCCCTCTCCATTGGCGCGTCGGCGGTGCTACTTAACAAGTGACTACTTAATTTAAATAAATAAATTTGAAAAAGACTTCACCGGTGAAGGGGATCGAACCCGGGCACCTAGAGATTTTGTATCGGCGACTGACCCCCTGCTCCGCTGGACTGTGTGCGATTGAAGTTGGAGTGGCGAAATTACGCATCACATTGAGTCTTCCGCCCCTGTACCGCGCTCTTAGCGACAGTTAAGCGATACGTATCGTTAGTGTTCATAGTACCAGGACTACGTCTTATAAAATGAGTTCGTGTGCGGGATGCAATAAACTCATCAGTTATACTGAGAAACTTGACTGCTCTAAATGCAAACGAACTTATCATTATGGATGCGTTAACCTTACAAGGTCAAAGTTTCTGAAGCTCTCTCAGAAATCCAAGACCACATGGAAATGCCCCGAGTGTATACCTAAGCGTAAAAACGGTGATGAGACACCCATAAAGGATCCCACCGACGTGTCGGATGGTGAAAAGACGGAGGAGTCTGATGGTGAAAAATTTACGTCACCGCCACTAGGTGTTTCTATCGTGTTACCGGACGATAAATACTCGTCACTCTTCCGTGAAATCAGGGCCATGAACGACAAACTATCAACGCTTGATTCCTTAAAGGATGATATTAAGGAATTAAAACATAATTTAAAAGGATTGCAAAAGAGTTCTGATAAAACTAATAGTGTGATCCAGGAATTCGCTGCTAAGTTGGCATCTATTGAAAATCACGTAGTGGAGCTTGAGTCAGCGCGGAAGGCCCAAACTGCTCAAATAACTTGCATACAATCTCGAATTGACGCTATTGAAAGCATAATGCAGGAGAAAGAGCAGTGGGACAGGATGAACAATGTCGAGTTGAAAGGTGTCCCTGAGACCGCGAACGAGAATCTCTTCAGTATAGTAACTGCCGTTGGAACGCACATTCAATATCCCATCTCCAAACAGCAAATAAATTTTGTCGCGCGAGTACGTTCGAAAGATAGTAATCAGATCAAACCTATTATTGTATGTTTCAATAACCGGTACGCCAAGGAGGATTTCATAGCTGCGGCTAGAGCATCAGCTAGGCAATCTCCGCTAATGGCGGCATCGCTTGGTCTCAAAGGCAATACAAGAATTTACGTAAACGACCATCTTACCGTCCAAAACAAGGAGCTGCTTACGAAGACTAAGAAAGTTGCTAAAGAAATGGGTTTTCAGTACATATGGGTCAAACACGCGAAGATCTTTGTGCGACGCGACGATACATCGAAAATTGTGCATATAAGATCAGCGAAGGATCTCTCAAAGATGTCTACTACTCAGCGAGATTGATCTATACTAAGCTAGTTTGCAACGCATATTTTGCTAAGTTTGTCTCTGTTATTTTTGTTTATCATTGTTTGTACATCGTACGTTCACGTTCTCGAATGAGTTATGCCTCTTTAATATCGCAAATTTTGAATAATGCTTACGCCTTAAACATCCCCACTAACAATCTCAATTACATCTATGGTGCTTGGCTTCAAAGGTTGGCCCATGCAATTTATTATATTAACTGCATCCTAATTTACTTCATTCGCTGCTATCTTTCCTGTTGTTCTGCTTTAGCAAATGGCTAGTCTAAATATTTACCATCAAAATGTACGCGGCCTGCGCACTAAAACGTGTGAATTCTTAAGAAATGTTTACCTCAACACTTATGATATTATATCAATTACAGAGACTTGGTTAATCGACAGCATTCAGGATATGGAAATGTTTGATGCTAGGTATCTGGTCTGGAAACGACACCGTGATTACGAGTTTACAGGTCAAGCCAAGGGCGGAGGTGTTCTCATGGCAGTAAGGCGGGATCTCAGTACAATTGAGCGGGAAGATTGGCGTAGCTCTGCAGAAGATATTTGGATTACTGTCACTCATAAAAGTAAACGTCCTTGTGCCTCATATAACATTCATATCTGTACTGTTTACCTGTGTGATCAGAAGCATGGACTATCTTATAACGATCAATTAAGAAACTTTTCAGATAAACTGTATGATTTAGTAATCTCTCATCCTTTAGATAAATTTATAATTTTGGGAGATTTCAATTTAAGTGGTCACGTAGGATGGAGTAGAATCAGTGATAGTTTAGAACTTTGGCCCACTGAGTATAGTAGTAGCGAACCAATAGTTAATTTTATTGACACCATAGCCGCATGCAACTTATCTCAATTTAATGGTGAAGTGAACTGTAATGACCGAGTACTAGACCTTGTACTGTCAAATGATGTAGTTAATGTACAATCGTGTAATGCCCCTCTTGTAAGCGAAGATCCTCATCACCGATCTCTTGTCATTGAGGCTAAATTCGTTGAACTCCATAGGTTAGAAGAACTTCCTCAATATAGATATGATTTCAAGCGGGGGGACTATGATACCATCTCTGCAGAACTCAAAGCTGTAGATTGGTCAGCACTTCTTAGAGCTGGAAGCGTAGACGATGCAGTCGATCTACTATACCAAAAGATATATAAGCTTCGTGATATGTACATACCGAAGAAACTTGTTAAACCTAACGTGTATCCGGCCTGGTACAATAGTACATTAAAAAAGATATTAAAAGAGAAATTTAAATTTCATCAAAAATTCAAAGTTTACAGTAACACCGTTGACTACCAAACCTTTTCACTTCTTCGACAAAGAGCAGCCTTAGTGGAAGAAAACTGTTATAACCAGTATATGAAAGATATCCAGTCTTCCATCATTAAGGATCCCAAAGCTTTTTGGTCATATGCTAAAAGTAAGTATAAGTCTAATTCCTTTCCTAAAATTATGAAGTACAAAGATGTCACTGCTGACACAGGCCAGGATATCAGCAATTTGTTCGCTACTTATTTCCACTCTACTTTCTCTATTGGTAACCCTAGCACTACAAGCATTATAAACTTAAGTCATGAAAAGACCATCCCTGTCACAACTTGCAGCCTGTCTTCAATTGAGGTGTCTCAAACTGAAGTACTTAAGTTACTTAGATCACTAGACCTTTCAAAAGCTGGTGGTCCTGATCTGATACCACCTTTATATATAGTTAAGTGTGCTGAAGCACTGTCGATCCCTATATATATTTTATACACTAGGTCTTTGCAGGAAGGTGTCGTGCCCAAAATTTGGAAGTCCGCATTTGTATCACCCGTTCACAAAAAAGGAGATAAAGCTAATGTAGAAAATTACAGACCTATCTCTAAGTTATGTCTCTTTGCTAAAATTTTAGAAAGATTGGTATATAACCAACTTTATGCAGCTTTAAAGTCTTCATTCAGCCTTGAGCAACACGGCTTCTTGAAAAAAAGGTCTACAACATCTAATTTAATTCTCGCCCATGATCTTATATCGAAAGGTATGGATAAAGGTAGTCAGGTTGATGTCATATACACCGACTACAGCAAGTGTTTTGATCGAATTGACCACAGCCTACTCCTTGCCAAGCTATCCGTTGCTGGCATTCATGGTGATTTGCTAAGATGGTTCTCGTCATACATTGAAAATCGTAGTCAGGCAGTAGTTCTCTCAGGTTTCTCATCTAACTGGACTATAATACCATCAGGAGTACCTCAAGGATCCTTATTAGGGCCTCTTCTATTTATAATATTTATCAATGAAATTAATTACTGTTTCCACAACTCTAAGATATTGTTATTTGCAGACGATATGAAAGTTTTAAAAACCATTAATGACCATCTTGACATAGAATTACTTCAAAACGATCTGGACCGATTTACTCTATATTGCGAAGAGAATAAGCTAGATCTAAATGTATCGAAATGTTTCTATGTAAGTTACTCACGCAAATCAAGAGTTTTGAACAATAGTTATATTTTAAAAGGACAAAATGTTCAGAATGTAGATGTGATTAGGGACCTGGGAGTACTATTTGACTCTAAGCTGTTGTTTGATAAACACGTGGACAGTATAGTATCAAAGTCATCAAAAGCTCTGGGATTCTTGATGAGAACTTGCGCTAGTTTTGATAATATCAAAGCTATTAAGATTATTTACTGCTCGTTTGTTAGAAGCCATTTAGAATACGCGTCGCAAGTGTGGAACCCGAACTATAACATCTATATTCGGCGTATCGAGGGTATCCAAAGGAGGTTCCTTCGATATGTTGATTACAAAACGCGACAATATACAGCCGGTTACCATCAGAGATGCATTCGATATCATTTCTTGCCCCTTGAAGCCAGGCGCCGTATAAGTGACATGTGTTACTTGTTTGATATTGTTAGAGGAGTAGTGGATTGTCCCGAGTTGCTTAGCAAAATTTATTTACGCACCAACCAAAAGGCCTTAAGGAAAAGACCCGTCTTAAGTGTCCCAAAAGCTAATACCAATTATAGGCGTAACTCATTTCTATTACGTGCATGTACTAAATTTAATGAATCAATAGTAGATTTAGATATTTTCGATACAAGCACTACAAGAGTAAGAAAATTATTAACTAATTTACATTTCGGCCAATAATTTCTACACTAACCTCAACATTATAATTATTTAATTGTTACCTAAATCTTTTTAGTTTTTAGTTCTGTAAGTATTATGTTATTTTGCTATAGGTGAAGATTTGTAAATGGCATTGTGTATTCATAATTAGTATTTTATTGTTTGTATTGGTCTGTTAATCTTCCAAAGAAAATAAAAAAAAAAATAAAAAAAAATAAAATACCTGTCTTTGTAAATATGTTTAGTTTTTAAAGGTACAATTAGTTTTAAGATTCTTGTTTGTAAATCATATATTTTGCATAGATATGTTTGGTATGTTCTACCATAACAAGAAAGGCCGTAATTAATTGTTGAATCTGCTAATGCCATATATAGTAGCCTTAGGGTGCCATACGGTAACTTGTATTTCAGAATATTTAATTTTGCCATTATAGCTCTGAGTTTAGTACAGACATGATCGATGTGGGGTCCCCAATTGAATTTATGGTCGATTATTATGCCCAAGTACACATGCTGGTTTACCAATTCCAAATAATCACAAGCACACACACCAGCACTCCCGTGTAAACAGCTGTGTTCGTGGGCTTTAACTTTAGTGATATGATTTGTTTTTAAAAACGGAGAATGTATATGCATAATTTTTGTTTTGTTATAATTTATGGCTAGTCCCATGTCATGTGACCACTTACACAGCTGGTCAAAGTCGTGCTGTATCTGCTCCTGTGCTACCTGTGGCTTGTCATTAGCAACTAACAAACATGTGTCATCAGCAAATTGGTATACCGAGCTGTATTTAAAAATATTACACATGTCATTGACATAGATGAGGTACTCTGTCGGACCGATTATTGAACCTTGGGCTGTGCCCTTGGTTGTAGGTATCATTTTACTCAGTTCCCCAGCTATGTTTACAGCAGTGAATCTGTTGCTATGGTAATTTTTTAATAATTCCAACAACGGGCCCTGTATACCATTTTGCTGCATCTTTGTGTACAGTATATTATACCTTAAAACATCAAACGCTTTACTAAAGTCAATAAATATCGCAATTACATGTTTTTTTTTGTCCAGATAACTATTCACTTCATCACAAAACTGCTCAAGAAGCTGTGATGTACTTTTATTTCTCTGAAATCCAAACTGCCGCTCATGCAGTATGCCATTGCTCGACAAGAACTTATTAATTTCACGCCCTAAGTACCTTTCGATGATTTTGTCTATACAAGAGAGTATCGTTATAGGCCTATAATTGTTCGTGTCCAAGCGACTGCCTTTTTTGAATATAGGACGTACAATACCTACTTTAAGCTTGTCTGGGTATATAGACCTGGTGATACATGAGTTGATTAAGTGGGTAAGTACGGGTGTCATTACATTAGCCATCTTTTTTAGATCTTTTGCACGAATTTTATCGTGACCTGGACTTTTGCTATCGTCTATGCTTAATATAATTTTATACAGAATCTCCTCATCTAACTTATTTAATCTCATTGAAAGGTCTGGTAGTCTTGTGAATGTATTTTTGTCGAGCAAGGGCAAACGACATGAGTTGCTAACAATATCAATATTATGCTGAAATTCCTGTGCAAATTTATTTGCTAATTCATTTGGCTTAACTTTAAATAATCTTAATAATACATCGTCTAAGGCACTAACAATTTTACCACACAATCTATTAATTATTTGCCAAACTTTTTTCGAGTTTTTTAGATTATTACATATATCTCGTTTTATATAGTTATTCCTAGTATTATTTAAAATCTTGTTGGTTTTGTTTCTATAATTATTGTAGATTAATCTATTTATTTTATTGCTTTCGTCGTTTTTCCATATCTGAAATAATTCTTTTTTCTTATTACTCATGTATAATATATTATTATTTATCCAGTTGCAGTCCTGGTTTTTATTTAAATCTATTTTTAAGCTATATTGACATTTTTTATAAACATGATTAAATTGATCCACTATGTAGTCTAATATTTTATTTGGATCATCATTATATAATACCACATTCCAGTCTATTTGGGATAGCTCACTTATCACTTTTTTGTTATCTAGTTTATACACAGTCTTAAATCGATGGGCTTTACTTATTGGGTTCTGGCTCACTAGCGAGAACCCGGTTATGTAATGATCGGCTAGTGCATCGCTTATTACAGCTGATCGCACACTATGATAAAATTTACCTAAACATGAATCTCGGAAGAAAAAATGGTCTAAGCACGATTTGGATATGCCGCGCTTACCTTCGTGAACACGCGTATACTGGCTGATACAACACTCAAAACCAAATTCACTTAGTGTATTTAGATAAGCACTCAAAGTAGGGTTCGGGTCACAAATATCAATGTTTAAGTCTCCTGTTAAAACACAATTAGATTTTTGGGGTAACTTGTTTAAGACACATGAGAGTTCACTAATAAAATTAGTCTTATTTAGATTCGGCGGTCTGTATATGGCGCATAGAACAAACTCATAGTTATCACTTGTTTGAATGTTCCCTATTATTGATTCACAATGACACATCTTAGTAGGCAATCTTGTGAAGGAAATGCTTTTATGGGCGTATATGACGATGCCACCTCCGCGCCGATTACTTCTTAGATCCGTGTACATCGAGTAGTCAGTGATTTCAAACAGGTTTTTAATCGATTCTGTGATGTTTACCTCTGTGATGACGATAAGATGAATAAGTTTTGCACTTGACTGGATTACATATTCAATATTGGCGTGCCTTTTTATCAGTGAGCATATGTTAACATGGAGTATTAGAAGTCTGTTTTGGTTTTTTGGTACGTCTATGGTAAAATCATTCCAATTCAAATGGTTTGTTTCAGTTATATACGTATGTGGGTCATTTGTTGGCAAGTTATAAGTTTTCTTATGAGTAGGGTAGTTTCGTATCCGTTGATTTCGAGCCGATGTCGTGTTTATTGGGTTAAGCGGTTGGTTGTACGTACCAAGTTTTTTCGCAGATCCACTGATAGTCTATCTATGTCGCTGATTGAGCGCACAATGTATGGTTTATCATTTTCTGTCTTACGGACAAATATTGTGCCGTTTTTGAGCCACACATACTTACATAATTCCTTTTCTTTTAGTTCAGATTTGGTTTTCCATAGAAGGTATGCTGTGGTCGGTGTAAGGGACTCACGAATATAAACCTTAGCGTCGTTTTCACCACCGACTTCACTGGCACTGATTCTTGAGTCGCGGCTAGCAGCCAGCCAGGCGTCGCGACGGCCCGCACGCAGCGTCACCATGATGGGGGCAGAGGTGGAGGCTCGCTGGGCCTGTGCACTGCCGGCACGGACGGGTTTCTTTTTTCGGGAGACCGAGATTATATCCTCTTGGTTTAAGTTTAATTTGGAACATATTGCACTTGTAATTTCGGTTGTTTTTTCATTCTCTCTTTCCAAGATTCCACAGATTTCGACATTGTTACTCGTTTGTTCTTGCTCCATTTTGTTTAACCTTTGTTCAAGTACCTCGTTAAGAGTTTTTAAATGTTTGTTTTCGTTTTTGAGATCTATGCAGTGATTTTCAACATATTTTAGACGATCGTCATATTCCCTCATTGATTCTGTTATATGTTCGATTTGAGACGCATATTCGTTGAGTGATTTTTTAAGCTCGTCTCGGACAACGACAGCTACTTCTCGACGTATTACGGATAGGATTTTTGTGGCTTCGCCACTCCATCCACACTCGTTTTCGGAGTCTTCATCATCCGGCAGTATGATTGATATACGTTTCGGTTTTATCGACCCTGAGCAGGCGCGACATTTCCAATCCACCGACTCTGTGGATGACAAAGCGGCGAGTTGATCATTTGTAATGGCGGCACAGGTGCCATGTATCCACTTATTACACTTTGAACACAGCAATCCTGGGTTTTTCTTGTTCACTAGTTTGGTACACTTCGCACATTTACCCATTACCGTGATAAATATATTAATTTCGACGAAATTCGTGCACAATAGGATCGATTGCAAATTGTTGTTATCTATGCGCGTGCTATCGTAATCGCACCGAGCGGACGACTGCTCGGTGCGACCTCTGGCTACCCCTTTTAGGGATTTATAGCCGTGCGTATATGTATGTATGTGTTCAAATAATTTCTAACTATTTCTAACTCTTTTACTGAAACTTATATCTCTTTCTTTTAGAATCATAGCGCTACTGCATTCATTGTGCTCTTTCTTATTGTGAAACTCATTTTTTTCATGATAAATATTTATTACAATATATTATATAAACGGTATATACATGTGATCGGTAGTCTTTACTTACCCCAATAGAAACTCAGCCATGAGTTTATAAATGTATGCAAATAAAAGTGAGTTACAAAAATTCAAGTAATTTAATACAAAACGGACAATGAAGTCATCAGATTTCAGAGACCACAGTAATTTTGTAAATTTACTTATTGTATAATGTTGGCGCTCAAATTCAGTCATCAATATCAATTAGCCGAACGGAAAATGGTATTTTCGAATATTTCTATAACTATGGAATGGATATACTAAGGTTTAGTTCATACAAAAGTTTACAGATTTTATTTACCCGATTGACCGGTATGAATACGTGTATATTAATTCGTGACGATATGACCCCACCACAACTTATACGCTCCTGCATGGCTATCATGAGGGAACTTTTCACTAGATATAACAAGTGGTATAAAACAACCATCTCTATCGCACTTACATAATATCGTATACTTTTATATCATATTAACTGACAGAGTGACGATTAATTAGCGCTCGTATCAAAGAGATATTGCTAAAAGCGTATTAACCGGGCCATGTTTATAGATCACAATATACTGTAAAAACTGTTGTGTACATAGATGTGTAGAGTTAACGTAAAACAGCACAATCCCATTTCTTCATGTAGGTATCATTTAAGGTAAGGGCTCAAGAGCTTTTAAGTGACAACGATCACTACGATGTGACTATAATAAAAAATATATACATACATATACTCACGGCTATAAATCCCTTAATGGGGTAGCCAGAGCTTTGGAATGAGAAATTCCTCAGCCACTTTTGGAAGTTGATTGGGGAAAACATGGTAATAATAATTGTTTTTAGTGACGGGTCTCCAACCACATCGCCCAAAAATCACTTAAAAAGCCCCTATACCCTTAGTCGCCTCTTACGATCACCCTGGGGTAGAAATGGGGTAGTGTTATTCTAAGCCGACTCTACACGGCAAATTATATCTCTTATTATTTTTCAGTATTCGGCAATTGAACCACATACCTCCGTATCTTGAGCTTAAAACTCTTCTAAAACCACAGAGACAGCAAAGCTATAAATATATCGTAGCTATATCGCATAGCTGCCATCTCAGTGTAAGTAAAGCCTAACATATCAATGATAAATGACATCAAGCCCTTTTAAATATATTTTAATACTAAGGAAACATTAGCCTCCGTTGGACTTTAAAGCTACGAGTGTTTTGGAAACATACATTCATACATACATATACATATACTCACGGCTATATTTCCCTTGAAGGGGTAACCAGAGATAAGGAATTTGGAACCACTTTTGGAAGTTGAGTGGGAAAAAGATGGTAAATATAAAGGTTTTTGGTGATGGGTCTCCAACCGCGTCGTCCAAAAATCCAATAAAAAGCCCCAATAACCTTAGTCGCCTTTTACGACACCCGTGGGTAGAAAAGGATAGCGACATTCTAAGCCGGCATTACATGGCATGTTTTGGAAACACTGTCATACATACAAATTTTAGCTGATATAATGTACATTAAGAGAATTATTAAATTATAAATAAAAGTTAAATAGAAAGTACTTATCGTAAAAAATCAGCATTATCTCTAACAAAGCTGTCGGCTTAGAATAGCACTAACCCATTTTATCCCGTACCGACTTAAGTATTAGAACTTTCAAAGGTTTGCTAGGAGATCCGATTGGAGAGGAGACCTATCACCAACAACCTTTACTTTACAATCTTTTCATTACTCAACTTCCAATATTGGATGAAAATCTCCTAATTCTGAAGCTCTGACTATACCTTGTAGGAATTTATAACGTGAGTAGATATGTATGTATGAAAAAATATTGCAAAAAAATATCTTTCTTAATTGAACTCACGCTATTTATTCTCATTAGGGTTGATAGAGGCTATTATCGCCAATTGGAACATAATCCTAGAAAATATAAAAGAATAAGAAATAATCATAGAATATCCGCTTCGATTTTTGAACTCTTCTATTCGATACTGTAAATTACCTTTTATTTATATTGACTACAAAACAGTAATAAAGAAACTCTATAACATCTCCTTCCTTAACATTTTTATACATACATACATATTCTCACGGCTATAAATCCGAGGAAGGGGTAGCCAGAGCTAAAGAATTAGAAATTCCTCAGCCACTTTTGGAAATTTGAGTGGGGAAAAGATAGTAAAAATAAAGGCCAAAAATCCCTTAATAGCCCCATACCGTTAGTCGCCACTTACGTACACCCACCGGAAGAAATGGGGTAGTGCTATTCTAAACCGACATTACACGGCAAATTTCATTTTAATTTTATGACATGACTAATTACGGAATGTACGGGACCCATCACCAACTATCCAAAATTAAATATAAGTCATTAATTTAGATGCAACATTAATTAGCGTGTACCGGCTTACAATGTCACTACCCCATCCTACCTACGGGTTTCATAAGAGGCGACTAACGGTATGGGTTTTTTTTAAGTGTTTTTTGACGATGCGGCTGGAAACCCATCACCAAAGATACTTTATACCTACCATCTTGTCCCCTGTCAATTTCTAAATGTGACTGAGGAGTTTCTAGCACTAAAACTCTGGCTACCCCTTTATGAGCTTTATGTCCGTGAGTATACGTATGCATGTAGTTACGCTTTTTGGTCTAAGGCCTAGATAGAAACAAGGTAAGTACATACAAAATCTCATTTAATTTCCCAAAATACTAAAATTCGCATCTCGTAATAGAGAGAGAGTAAATCTTTTTACAAAAAAAGTACTGAAGGGTCGAGCTCATATTTTAAAATGCATTAAAGTCACGTCCTTGCTTAACGTGGCTGTCTCTGGAGATTATAATCAAGGTTGCCATTAATCAGGGCTCAGTAACGTTTTAGTATTCTGTGGCCAGGGTTGTGGGTTTATACGGCTGGAACTATGATTGTGCAAATTGTGTAGATGGGATATTAAAATAAATGTGTTTTTTTTAATACTTACATTTCAATATCGATTGTTCTAAGTTAGATATAAATTTATTCGATTTTTACACAATACAAATCTATAAGATCATTTTAATAAGATACATAAAATTATATTTACACTCACCGCTGGAAAGGGTAGACAGAGCTTCAGAAAAATTAATTCCTCAGCCATCTTTGGATGTTGTGTAGAAATAAAATTTGGTGAACAAAAACTTTTCCAAACGATCAGATTTTTGGGAGTCAATTAGGAACATTATTACAGAAGGGAAAATCATTCTCTGTGTATCAAAGTGATCAATTTCCAAAGCGCTTATACAAAATGTCCGTTGCTGCACAGCGGGAATATATTGATAGGCTTATCAAACAAAGTGACGATATCTCTGGGCCAAATGCAACAGTAAGGGGAGAATTTCATTGAATTCTTGTTGGTAAAGTGATCATTCTCAACCAATTCAAATATTTGATTGATAGTTACAGAGCAACCTTACCAATTTTCAAGCAACTAATATATACTTTTCGACCGAGATCACATCTACCGATTTTTTTTGTGCATAGTACAAATATCATAGCAAAGCAAGTGCGTAATTATACCAAATTATAGACTTAATGACGCTGACCTGAGAGTCCAATTCGCCTTTTCACTAAAGCATTATTTGAATTTTTGAACGCCTTTTTCATGTATTTTTGTAGTTAATAAATTTTGATGTAGAGAATAGCATTATTCCATCTTATCCCTTGAATGCCGTTCAAAATGGCTATAACCAGTAATAATAGGGGAGGCCTTAATGCTAAATTTGCAGTTGCTCGAGCGTCGTAGAAATAATATAAGGCTGTTCTAGCGATTATCAGTTCGATTTTATCTTTTAACAAATACTCGTCTAATAGCTCCTCAATGACAGGTCTTGTGATGCTCTCATCCATCGGTTTCAATTTATATCTAGTACGACGGGCATGCCAAAAGAAACTAGATACTCAAAAAATATAAAATTTATTTTATTACAAGTATCGATCTTTTCAAAGTATTCACCCTGAGCACGTATACACTTTTCCATACGTCTGAACCAATTGGAAAATACCTGTGACCACTCTTCTTTAGAATCCTCAGAAATCTCGAAATTATAGGCAACCAGCGCATCTTCTTTGCTTTCAAACCTCTTCCCCTTTAGTTTTTCTTTGATTTTTGGAAACAAATTAAAATCACAAGGCGCTAGGTCAGGGGAATATAGCGGGTGAGGGAGAATTGACACATTTTTCTAGTTGAAGACGTGAGTGGCAGACGTGTGCGGCGCCGCATTGTCGTGGTGTCAGAGAAGGTGCCGGATTCCTGACTTCAGTTGCTTGTCACGGCAAG
This sequence comes from Bedellia somnulentella, assembly GCA_963576735.1. Lineage (NCBI taxonomy): Eukaryota > Metazoa > Arthropoda > Insecta > Lepidoptera > Bedelliidae > Bedellia > Bedellia somnulentella. Next base: position 3,429,526 of record OY755192.1, on the reverse strand, counting down.
CTGATACTACTGTTGGAGCACAAACTGTCACATACCGTTCGGAGTTCACCGTTCTTTCATTCTCTAGCACAACAGTATCAATTAACAGTAATAATTTCGGCCTCAAGCAAAAACTAAATACGTGGCTTCAAACTCTATCTTATGAGGAAACAGAGAACTTCCTATCTATACTGACTTGAACTATCATTATTCTGTTTTTCTTAGTATGATTATTAAAGGTGTTATTATTATTATATATGTATATTTTAAGATATTAATGTATATTTATATTATTTTATAATATTTATATTTATAAACCTATTTACATTATATTTTATTACATAAAACACTATAAATATTTATTTACTTAACATATTTATTTTACTTCACACCTAGTTTAAGTTTCTTTTTTCTACAACTTCTGTGTTTTATTTTGAATGTTTTAGTAGTTTTTTTTTTTAATTTGATGTAATTCTTTAGTTTAGTGCTTAATGTTCTTTTACGCACGCAGTGCTGATTTTGTATTCTTAGCGTCACTGATGTTTTTTACCGGTACCTATAGCACAGGTTACCCTTTATTAGGTATCGGTTGTACCATTAATTAAGTACTATTGAGAAATACAGCTCTGTTCATATTATTACTTTACTGTATAGACTGTAATATTACAATTTTTTGGAAATAAAAAAAATACAAAAAAAAAAAAAAAAAAGTAGCAATATGACCCGTTTTGTAGAAAAACGAGGCGAGCATTTTTTTCTGTGTGCTTCGTGCACGGCGACATTTTGTTAGAGTTGGCTCGTCTTCAAAGCACCATACAGTCGACTGTCGCTTTGATTCGGGATCATAGTTATATAGCCATGTTTCGTCACCAGTTAGTATATCATATACTTTTTTTTTCTCGCCTCCGTTGAATTTATCTATCATGAATAGGCACCAATCCACCCGAAGGTCTTTCTGCTCATCGGTAAGTTTATGTATATGGTAGTTTATTTATACATATGTGATTCATCGGTTTTCGCGAATTAGTTTTTCGACTGCACGAACGTTTTCTTGCGTGACCGCGGTTGGCGGTCGTCCTGTCTTCGCTTAATCTTCGAGACATCCCCATCCTCTTTTAAATTCAGCAAACCAATTGAATACTCTTGCTCGGGAACAAGCAGACTCACAAAAATAGAAACCAACAGTTCAAATATGAATAAAAAAATGTCAATCAAAAAACCAGCCTATAAGATGGTGTATAGCTTGCCAGTGTCAATTAAATGAGAGCAGAGTATCTAACTTCTATTGGCATGCCCCTCGTATTTAATTAATCAATCAAGGTAAGCAAAACTTCGTCACCAGTGGGACTAGAACCCGCGACATTCCGGTCTACGCCCCGGCCGCTCTGCCAACTGAGCTATAGTGCCAAGTTCCTTGCTTCTGAACACTTTACTGGTGTCAGTTGGCAGAGGGACCGGGGCGTAGACCGGGCGTATATTGTAAAAAATTAAAGATGTCTGTGATGGATCTCCACCCTCATCGCCAAAAATCACTTAAAAAGTCCCTATACCTTCAGTCACCTCTTAAGATCACCTATAGATAGATAAGGGGTAGTGCTATTGTAAGCCGACACTACACAGCATCATTCAATATTAGCTTATAACCCCATACCGTTAAATTTCACTTATATTAATGGCCTGACTTATATTTTAAAATCTTTATATTTTTATATTGTCTATAACAATCTACTACAATATTTAGTACCTTATATTTATTATAATAATACATATGGGATACTTTCACAGATAAAATATTTCAAGCTTTGGCTATAAATTGGCATACGAGAGTATTGAGCAAATCAAATTATTTTTCAATTTCTAGTTATTGGAAACTAATATCTAATCTCGATATCAGACATACGGGTTATAAAAAAGATACGGAATGATCCCTTTGGGAAATCAACAAGATCACACTCAGTTTTACTGCTTGGCTGACCTTGAATATACTATTTTGCAACGCAAACTTATTCCAGGATTTGATAATTACATCAACCGTGATAGTCCAATAGGTAGAACACTTGTCCGTCAATACAGACAGGCGTGAGTTTAAAGCCTGCGTTTTGCCTACACCAATTTGTCTTTTTTAAAAGTCGTCGTAAGAGGCGACTAAGGGTATGTAACTTTTTGAATGGTTTTTGGGTGATGGGGTTGGAGACCCATCACCAACGATACTTTACTTCTACCATCTTGTACCCTATCAACTACCAAATGTGGCTGAGGAGTTTTTAGCTCTGAAGCTCTGGCTACCCCTTTTTGGGATTAATGGCCGTGTATATATGTCCCTATTAACAATATACTTAAGCGCAATAATAAGTTAGCTTATTCACCTTAAATAGTTACAAATTCATCCAACTTTTTGTATTTATAATTAAGGAACTAGAAAAAGGAAGGCTGAATGAGCGATGTATCATGCTAATAACTACTAAAACATCCTTTGTGCTACGTCAGTGTAATTTCGCTCGCAGTAGAAATATTTTAAAATATACAACGATACATGACTTTACACTTTTCATTCCCATCCTTTTAACATATTCATGTACTAGCACCATCATTTCCCATCAGGGGTGGGCAGAGATTATCGCCAACGATCCAGACATTTAATGGTTAAACAAATTTTAAAACGACTTTCACTGGCATATATTGTTGAGTAAGGTGTGTCTTAGGCCCTTTTTAAATATCAACTCAACTCAAACTCAAACTCTCACACAATATATCTCCGAAGGGGTTGGCAGAGAGGTACTAATGTACTTCTGAAAATCACGTGACATTGTCACCTGGTATTCAGAGTACCTACGTTTTGCTTAGACTTTATTATCGGATACTCATCGCTTTATTTAATATTATATAATACACATATAAATAACATTGAAGACTAAGAAACAATCATTAATGCTCATAACATGTTGCTCTCGGTGGAGATCGAACCCGCAACCTTCGCCGTGAGTCATATCATATCATAGCAACTTTCTATATTTCCATTTTTAATCTGCGCAATTTCTCTAAGAGCTTTGCCGCTTGAAACCGTGAATATTTCATGCTTTTAACAGATAAAGCTGAGGCACTAGTTGTCAACCCTTTGCTACCCTTGTCAAGCGATCCTCGCCAACTTTTGTGTCACGCAGAAAGCGGTCTTTTCATTTCAACCATTTGTTAGTTTCACTTATACTTATGAGAAGTAGTATTTTGGATTGGTGAGATCTTTGGATGTCATGAAAACTGGGTAGGTTAAAAAGTAAATGGATATCGTTTTATTGCGAGAGATGTTTAAAATTATATGTAGTGTCGGCTTAGAATAGCACTACCCCTTTTCTTCCGGTGTACGTAAGAGGCGACTAACGGTATTGGGGCTTTTAAGGGATTTTTGGGCGATACGGTTGGAGAACCATCACCAACAACCTTTATTTTACCATCTTTTCTCCACGCAACTTCCAAAAGTGGCTGAGGAATTTCTAATTCGTTAGCTCTGGCTACCCCTTCTAGGTATTTATAGCCGTGAGTATATGTATGTAGGTATGTATGTTTAAAATTGTTATGTATGGTATATTTTGAGATTAATTAAATTGCAAAAGAATGAAATCGGTTTTGTACTTCCATTATCAAACGCGCAGAAAAAAATATGTATTAATATACAGGGCCAATATTATTATAGTATATTAGTAGGAAAGTCTTCAAGAAGTTGACGCAGTCATGGGAGAATAAGGGCATCGATATCGGAGGCCACAAATTGACAAACCGCCGGTTCGCTGACGATATAGTCCTACTCTCCCACTCAGCACCCGAGCTCCAACGAATGTTGCGAGAGCTATCCACAGCAAGCCTTGAGGTTGGACTGATGATGAACCGGTCGAAGACGAAAGTTATGACCAATAGCATAAAACGTAGGGTTGAGGTAGATGGGCAGGAAATACAATACGTCGATGAGTACATTTACTTGGGCCAGATAGCGTCCTTCGAATCCAGACAGGACAAGGAAATCGATCGAAGGATTGAAAACGCCTGGAAGAGCTTCTGGTCCATGAAGTCGCTAATGAAGGGCGACTTACCTTTGTCCCTGAAGCGTAAACTCATTGATATGTGTATCCTGCCTGTCCTAACTTACGGTGCACAGACATGGTCACTGACTGAGTCTCAGAAGTCCAAACTCAAGGTGTGCCAGAGAGCGATTGAGCGCAGTATTTTGGGTGTGAAGCGAACAGACCGCATTCGCAACACCGACCTGCGCTCCAAAACTCAAATAGCCGACGTGGGTGCTAAGACAGCCAAATTGAAGTGGGACTGGGCGGGGCATGTCTGCCGTATGCCGCCGGACAGGTGGGCTAAAAATGTAACCCAATGGGTTCCTAGCAACGGCCGCCGGCGCAGAGGTAGACCAAGAAGGAGATGGCGGGATGACCTGGACTCGTATCAAAAAGATTGGAGAGAGCTGGCCCAAAGCAGGGATGAATGGAAAATCCAGGGAGAGACCTTTGCCCAGCAGTGGGACACAATAGGTTCATAAAAAAAAAAAAAAATATTAGCAGGAGACGGAAAATTGAAAAAGGTTAAAAGCAAATAACATACGTACATATCTATGAATCCCTAAAGGAAATGACTACTAATTTTGAAAGATAAGTGGTGTGAAACAGTAAAAACAGTACTTTCGTTTTGTAATTATAAATACTTAATTGCTATTATTTAATAGTAATATGAATTGATTATGTTTTCATATTATATAAGCATATAAGACGCGTCTGGTTTTGCGGAACAAGAGTATGTTTGATTTTTTAATCTACGGCTAATAGAAATCAAGTTATATAAAAAAGTAGAGGACTTTGAGAGCGTTTTTCTCCGAATAGTACTTTTGTTAGTTACTGCTTTAATGATTTGAGGAGCAGTAAAGATTTCTGGTTCAGCTTTTAAAAATACCACTGAATAAAATCACCGATACAAACTTGGATACTCGGAAAATTGCTAAACGTTATACATAAACTAGTGAAAAGGACAGTACTAAATCACCGAAATTGGTCTCCAATGATCTATCGGAACTTTTAAATAGCCCAAAGTTACTTCGGTGACTTCGTGAGAAATATTCAGAGAGGGTTATTTGAATAAGGGACGGAAATTAGTTATCAAGATTTATTACAGTAACTTATAGTAGATTACACTTTCTCTGTTTAAATTGAAGAATGAAAAATTAATTGTTACTTCTAGCTTAGCATTATAGTGAGTACATCATACGATAGATGCAGCAGCAGCAGTAGCTGAAAGTGCCACCACAAATTTTCGCGTTTATCTGCTGTCACATACATACACACATATATACATACATACATACATATACTCATATACTCACGGCTATAATTCCCTAAACGGGGTAGCCAGAGCTTTAGAATGGAAATTTCTCAGCCACTTTTGGAAGTTGAGTGGGGAAAAGATGGTAATAAGGTAATGTTTTTGGTGACGGGTCTCCAACCACATCGCCCAAAAATCCAATAAAAAGCCCCAATAACCTTAGTTGCCTCTACGACACCCGTGGGTAGAAAGGGGTAGTGACATTCTAAGCCGGCACTACACGGTTATATACACAAATATACACACGGCCATAATCTCATAAAAAGATAGCCAGAGCTTCAGAGCTCGAAACGCCTCAGCCACCAACCGTATCCCCTAAAACCACTTAAAAGCCCAATATCGTTAGTCGCCTCTTACGACACCCAGTAGAAAGGGGTAGTGACATTCTAAGCCGGCATTACACGACATAATTATTGATTAAGGTCAAATCTACACTTGATTTGACTATGTTTATTTTAAAGTAACATCAAACACACTTGGACCAAATTGAGAGTGTGCTCAAAAAGGCAGGCGTCCGAAGTATGAAGAATAAAAGAGCATGTATGAAAAGATTGATGGATGTAAACAAAGCTAGAGAGGTTTGTCAGGATCGTGCGAAGTGGCGATCAATAGTCTCTGCCTACCCCAATGGAAACTAATGGCGTGAGTATATGTATGTATCAAACATGTCTGTTTCCATATTATTGTGTAAGGTAAACTTTAACATTCCTATAATATCACTATAATACTTTAATACTATCCAGAATACTCCACAAACCGGGTACGTAGAAGTTTCCACAGGGCACTATTAAAACTATCTACTTGCAACAAAGTACTTTACAGTTGAGTTATGTTTCGTTCACCGCTTCCAACTATTGAACTTAGACGTTTGACCGTAGTTAATTGGATCTCAATTGGAATGGAATGTTAAGATGGTTTAGGCACAAAAAGAGGGTGGGGGATAGTAAAAAAGTGAAAGAAAATATATATAGACAGAAGAATCAACGTGAAGGGTGATTTTAAGAAAGGTTAAAATTAACAAAGAATTGTTTTTATTGATTTTAAAAGATATATATTACGAGTATAAAAAGTTAATGAATGAGAATGAATAGGCGAATGGTATGCCACGAATAACTTAAAAAGCAAATCCTTAAATCAAAAAATATATCAGGAAACCCACGGGAAGTCATTGATATGTTGACACTACACAGCTGTAGCCGTTTTAAAATCGTTCATGCTAGTTTTATATTCATCATAATACGACGATCTTACAAAATTTTTAATTGTACTTTGCCTTATTGCAACCGCTGCCAATTGTTAAGCATACATTATTGCAGTATTCAATCGGATAGGCGTTTGTTGTTGCGGCTGTGTTTTAAAGAACGCCGCCCATATTGTAAAATTTAAAAATTCTTACGTGTGTTTAAAGAACGAGAAAATATTTTCATAACATAAGTCAGCCACCATATCACGGAAAACATTTACAATACCATAATAATTTACAATATTCATATATTTTTTTAATCGCTTGACTTACAAAAGTAACTCATGTATTTTTAATTCTAAAATTTGCTTGCCTCTCACTGGGATTTCAGCTGAGATTAGTATTAGTATGAAATAGTAAAAAAGAACTTAAAACAAATAAAGAAAGTTTTTAATATTAAATTAATAATTAATTAATTTAATATTAGTGACTTTAGATGAATTGATGGATTATCTTTTGCGAAGTAAAATAACCTTTTTCTGACCATAAACTGTAGACACAACTATTGATAAAGGCGATATAATTTTCATCATCTAGAAAAAAGGGAAATCGTTCCGCTTTGTCTACATCAATTAAAACTACTCATATAAACTGAGTACGTATACATAATTTAATAATATTATACGGACATATTATTCACAGATCAGTAATTTTGCCGTGTAGTATCGGCTTAGAATAGCACTACCCCGTTTTTACTAATGGGTGTACGTAAGAGGCGACTAAAAGTAATGGGACGACTAACGGAACTGGGCTTTTTAAGAGATTTTTGGGCGATGCGGTTGGAGACCCATCACCAACAACCTTTACTTCACCATCTTTTCCCTAATCGACTTTCCAAAAGTGGCTGAGGAATTTCTAATTTCTTGGCTCTGAATACCCCTTCCAGGGATTTATAGCCGTGAGTCTATGTATGTATTTATTTATGTATGTATCAAGCTAGCCCCAAACTAAGTAAACTTCTATTATGGGATACTAACTCAACGAAATGTTTAACACATACCCATATAAATAGCATCCAAGACAAAAAAACTATAATTTATGCTCATCACATAAATGTTGCTCTCAGCGGGGATTTAACCCGCAACCTCCAGACCGAGAAGCCAGTCACCTATCCACTCGGCCACGGACTTATATACGAAATATCCTTTTTTATATTTATTTATACAACTTTCACAGGATTTCATTTAAAATTCAAGCCAACGCTTAATAATAGCTCGGTTCCGCTCTGGCCAATCAACACTAGCAATTAAGCCTCCGAATTTGGTGCAATGTTGTGAATTAATGACGGACTAACTTTACATTGCCGGTTCTGTGTGCTCGGACAAACAAACGTAAGTAAACAAGCGTGAAATGGAACACGTTTTCGGCTGTCCAATAGATTGCCGTATTGCTTGACATAATATTTAAGTTTGAGTTTTATAATTACAATTCATAAGCTGCGCTTTGTTTTCTCGTCAGTATGTTTGGCTATCTAAAACTTTAGACAAAAGTCTTTCACCAATGTATTTTTTTTAAGTGATTATTGGTAAATCCACCATAACCAACTATTGTTGGCAAAAAAAATAAATAGATGTAGTTCTCATCACTTTTTTTATACTAGCTGTTAGATTGCACACTCCTCTAAAATAATGGCTATGCATTCCAAATGCGATTCGGGATGTTAAATTTAAGTAACGGAGTGCAGGCTATCTAGCGAGTTCGTCAGACTTAGATTTAAGGAGAGGTTAAACATTTTAAATACGATTAAATAAAATAAAGACCTATAAAAATCGCCAGAAACAGCTATGAATTGTCGGTTTAGAATAGTACTAACCCATTTCTTCCTCTGGTTGTCAGAAAAGACTTGGATTAGGGGCTTTTTAAATGACTGTTGGGCAATGTACATGCATTTTTTATAATATACATACATACATACATACATATACTCACGGCAGTAGATCCCATGAAGGGGTAGCCAGAGCTAGGGAATTAGAAATTCCTCAGCCGCTTTTGGAAGTTGCGTGGGGAAAAGATGGTGAAATAAAGGTTTTTGGTGATGGGTCTCCAACCGCATCGCCCAAAACTCCCTTAAAAGCCCTAATACCGTTAGTCGCCTCTTACGTACACCCACCGGAAGAAATGGGGTAGTGCTATTCTAAGCCGGTACTACACAGCATTAATAATATAATATCTTCTTAACTTACTTTACTCTCTTAACTTTTAAAAGCGGCTGAGGTATTTCTAATTTAAACCTCTGGCAATTTGTTTCATTGTTTTAAAGCCTAAAGTATATGTGACTTAAATAATGTGAAACATACTTGCCATTATACAACAACCATTGGGAAATTCCTGCAAAATTCCTGAATTTTAAAAATATATGTCTGTTAATCTCAAAAAGAAAGCTAGATATTCTCCTTAAAGCATTATTAAGAAGCCGAGATAGCTGTAGAGATGTATTAATGGCGGTCCTGGCCTCAAGCGCTGAATTTAATCTTCTAATGAACACCTCGTCCCTTATACTGCATATTTGAATTGCCACTTTCGGAAGTTACATTAGTGTCTTTGATTACTAAAATGTGCTTTAGTGTATGAGTTTTACTACCTCATTCGGCCTTCACTTTATTAGCTGTGTAGCTAATAAAGTGGCAGCCATAAATCCAAAAAAGGGGTAGAGAAAACTTCAAAACTGGTGTGGGAACTTTAGGAGGGGAGTACTGTGGGAGTCATGTTAGAGCGCACACTACTGCGGACTCAAACGCACATAGCAGCGTCTCACTCATATTCCTACATCGCGGAGTGTAAATGTTTTTCGAGTTAAGCATAGATACAAATTATAAGTTGGTACACAGCAGGGTATACTGGCCAGTATATCGTTGCTGTTCCCACACTCAGCCACATTTGGAAGTTGATAGGGGACAAGATGTTAGAAATAAAGTAACGTTGATGATGGGTCTCCAACCGCATAGCACAAAAACCACTTTAAAAAGCCCCATACAGGCGTCTCGCCTCTTATGACACCCATGGAAAGTAAGAGGTGGTAGTGACATTCTAAGCCAGCACTACACGGCAGTAAGCCATGAAATAGGTATACTAATCATTAAACAAATGTCTTAAAGGGTCTGGCAGGCTAAGAAAGGAGCAGTGACCACTGTGAGATTTTCCGAATTTTTTTACACGTTTCTTTGCTGCTACCATGAATAATTTTCGAGATTTTGACAAAAACATCAAATTTGCAGACGTTATTTCAATTTATATTTCCTCCTTAACTATAGTAGGCAGAATATTGAAACCAACTAGTATCTAAGTGCATTGAGTTAAAGTATTCTCTGGTGTATTATTTTCTAATGTAAATAAAAAAAAAACGTATTATATAAACATAAATGTGTAGCTGAAACTAAATTGTCTTGTAGCATTGCAGCATTTCAGATGATGAAATATTTAACCTGACTTTCCAAACTCTGCCCATCTGATAAGGATTCAAAGAGTGACCTCATTTCCAAAGTTAGTGAAAGTTAGCTTTTGTATTATGAACTTTAGACTGCGTATCTTTGATCTTTATAAAAGTAAGTATGTTTTGGGCATCCAGTGTTCCTTTGTGTGTGTCTGTGTTTGTGTTCCCGGAAATCCAGTCCAAGACCTAATTTTTTTATTAAAATTTATTTATTGGATTACATAGCTGTTATAAAGTTACAAATAGTCACAACTTATACAATATTACTATAAGTATGGACCTTGTTCAGGCTTAGCAATATTCTATTACCTCCATTTCATAAGACCAAGGCTCTAATTATAGGATCCCAGAAGTAATAACTACTAGTAATAAATAAAGAATAAATAAAGGAAAGAAAAACGTAAACGAAAGTTAAGTAGGAAACGCAAACACTACTAAAAACGTGTAAAAGAAATAAAGGATAGACGAATTTCGCGCTGGCAGCCATTGACACGGTAGCTCAATTGGCAAGAGCGACTGGGGCGTATACCCGAGGTCGCAGGTTCGAATCCCACCTGTGTCGAAATTTTTCTTTCCTTTATTTATTAGTAATAATCCCCACATGAGGTTTTAATGAACAAAAAAGATTTAAATAACTACTAGTATTATTTATTTCCATAAACGTTGAAATTTTAGATGGGTAGTACTTTAGTACTGAAGGTGTGTAGTGGCTTAGAATAGCACTAACACATTTATTATTGCATATGTCGTAACATAATGAACGCGAGTAACGGCTTTTAAGGGATTTTTGGGCGATGCATCACCTTCATTTTACCATCTTTTCGCCACTCAACTTTTCCAAAAATGGCTGAGGAATTTCTTATTCCTTAGCTCTGGTTACCCCTTCTAGGGATTTATAGCCGTGAGAATATGTATGTAAAAGTATTAAATGAAATAAAAAATAGTTCTCTGGATCCAAAAAAATCGAATAAGTCTCTTCTTTCTTTCTGTGTCAAAGACAAACAATTAACTTGTCTTTCTGACATCCCTTATAATTCATTTTGGAGTTGTCAGCCGAGAAACACTTCAGAAGGCTTCTAGTGCAAAGTTTTGGAAGTTGAGTTGAAAACACACTGTTCGTAGAGTTACAATAAAGTAACACGCCTTTTAATTTTATATGTGGTTGCAGAATACTATTTTCCTGAATAATAGCTGATTTTTAGTTACCTCGTTTTCAAGTGACCGATTTGATTTCCTGCAAGTTGTACAATATTAGAAATTCAGCTATCATCAAATCATCAATCGAGTAAGTTATAAAACACTATCACATGTGATTCTTCACAATTTGGTATCCTCATCGGTTATCCTCGTGTTTTTTATATATAATTTAAATTTTACAAAAGTTTCTCAGACTCATAAACATAAAACGTTGATCTTGCAAAATTTAAACATTAATCAAAGAGAAATTAAATTTTCCCAAACTCACAGCTTTGTGAAAATCCCAAAACAGGTTATACAGAGCCCAGGAATCAACGAGAGAAAGATAGATAAATAAACTATCGTTGTGGATGGATATCCAGCTACACCTTCCAACAACCACTTTCAAAGCTTCGTGCCCCTTTATCGCCTCTTTCGACATCCGTGAGAAGCAATTCAAAAGTGCTATTCTCAGCCGACATACATACATCATACATATACCCACGGCCATAAATCCCAAAAAGGGGTAGCCAGAGCTTCAGAGCTACAAACTCCTCAGCTACATCTGGAAATTGATAGGAATTAATTATATAGACGGTAGAAGACGGAGAAATAAAGTATCGTTGGTGATGAGTCTTAAACCGCATCGCCCAAAACCCCTAGAAAAAGCCCTATTTCGTTAGTCGCCTCTTGCGACACCCGTAGGTAGAAAGGAGTAATGACATTCTAAGCCGGCACTGTAAGGCAATTCAAATCAAATCAATTCACAGTGAATATTATCAGAAATATATATAAATACTAATATTAATAAATTTCTTCGCTTAATTCAGCTAAATACCTGCAGTCTTCATGCAACATGCACTGTGCACCGCCCGCCCTCATGCATGAAGACTGCAGGTATTTAGCGGAATTAAGCGAAGAAATTTATTAATATTAGTATTGCTATGGATTTCCGCAAAGTAACGCCTGATTCAATCCAATATCATATATATAAATTATTACCTTAGTATATAACCAGCTTTGCAGTACTTAGTCGGCACATGACAGTGTTACAGCTAACTTCCTCAATCCAAGTCATGTCCAAAAACTTTAATGTAGGAAGTTCAACTTGCGTTTAGAGCACTATTAACCAGAGTAACTTTTGTACCCGCTTTTAGAGTTATTCCTGTTTTATTTTCTTGACATACATATATGCATATACTTACGCCGTTATTTCCCATTGGGGTAGGCAGATACGATCGATAGCCGCTTTGCACGATCCTGGCAAACCTCTCATACATTTTTTTTTATTCTTTACACCATAAATAATAATCGGGATTTACCAACGAATGCATTTTGAAATCACTTACGTGATATATCACTTCGAAAATCTGACTTTTACCTTAAGTCATCTCAAGAATATGACGTTTACGCCGCATGTAGCCGAATAGATGGCAGAGGTACTAATACTTTTAAACTAGATGTTCCATTATTGTCACTTTGTGTTGAGAGTAACCACATTTTGTTAAAAAAGTATACTCACGTGATAGAAGTTAAGCCTGTAGTCGAGTTTTTCATAACATACATACTTATACTCACGGCTATAAATCCCTTAACGGGGTAGCCAGAGCTTTGGAATGAGAAATTCCTCAGCCACTTTTGGGAGTTGATTGGGGAGAAGATGGTTAAAATAAATGTTTTTGGTGACGGGTCTCCAACCACGTCGCCCAAAATCACTTAAAAAGCCCCTTTTTCCTTAGTCGCCTCTTACGATCATCCACGGATAGAAATGGGGCAGTGTTATTCTAAGCCGACACTACACGGCAAAAAATATTGCTGTAACAAAAATCCAGTGAAGTTTGTATAAATTAGATGGATAAAATTTAAGACGCAAAAACTTTGTGTGTCATACATTTCACCGAATGTCGCGAGCTCGAATATTCATTTGAGTGGTACGCCAGCTCGAAAGTACGTGAATTCGAAAACCGCCAGCTCGAAAGACGTTGGCGCGAATCACGTTTCACCGAAAATCTTTCGTATGGTTTACCAGTTTGAAGAGCATATTATCATTAATGTCTTAATATTATTAATATTAAACATATTTTCTTTTAAGGTACTTTAATTTTTTAAGTAATTGATGTTATTTGCATCCACCCTCAGTAAAATAAAAACGCTTATTTAGTGGAGCGTCTGGAGCGTTAAAAACATTAAAACCTCGGATGTCTCAGGGACTAGATGAAATTTAATTATCTTTTCAAAAATGTGGTATGAAAAAATAAATAATAATCTCTACCTATTTAAAAGTTGTGCATTTGATTTTAAATGTATGTATGTGCCATAATGAAGGTAACTTTGTAGAATTTATTTTTTTGTAACAGAAGTGGAAGCTACTGAAAAAATTAATAAATTATGGATAATGAAATGTTAAAAAAAATATTAAGTGAACTATTTGTTTATTTAAATAATTTGCATATCAAAAAAATCTGTTATTATAGCATAAAAGTAAAATCGAATTAATTATTAAAAACAAGGAAATTATGACTATTTAAAAGAAAAAAATATATTTCACAAAACAAATATATTCATTGAAAAATCTAAATTTTTCAAATATAATCTTTAATTTCACTGATGTTAATCATAGGCGCTACATTTAAACAGCTGTCGTCGTTGCACTGTAGGCATGCTATACTGCAGTATAATCCACTTTTTCGGCCTCCGCATGCAGCTCCACATCCTTTTTTGCAATTACAAAATAACATTTTTATTAAATTTTCCGGAGCAGGTAATTGATTCATAAATATTGGATGATAGGTATTATTGGAATAGTTCCATCCCCAACTTTCGATGATTAAATCATTTCCTAACCACATCTGGATTTGTAGGTAAACCCGTTTGAAGTGTTCAAATACTGCATCAGATGTGGGAGGCAATGAAGATAAAAGAACACTTGTGTATTTGGCAGTTGCTTTGATGAAAGAATTGAACCTGAATGTATTCAAATCTGTCATTTTTGCCGAAGCACCATACAGTCCCAAAATACATGTAATACCAGCTTGAAATATATTATTTACATCTTCATGTACAGTTTTAAATACTGCTGCTGAGTCTACATGACTCATTCATGATCATTCCACTTCTCAAAATTTTTAATAAACTTAATTTTTCCTTTATTGTACAACGCAGAAGTAGTATCACAACCCGTGAAAGCATGTAAAAATAGAACATGTTCTTAACAGGCTGGTAGAGATTTCTCTAAACTTTTCGATTAAAATATTTGTTGGTTAACTTTGCCTCGGGATGGTTTTACAAAATATATTTCACAATCAGTAGGCGCCAATGCCGTAATGTCTTGCGGTGTTCCACAGTTCAGTCTTGGGCCCGCTCCTATGGAACATCGGTTACGACTGGGTCTTACGTGGCGCCAACCTCTGGGGTGTCCAACTCACCTGCTATGCAGACGACACCCTAGTGACGGCTCGAGGAAAGACATACAGAGAGGCCGCTGCTGCTTGCTGCTCAAGGTCCCTTCGACCCTTCAAATAAAATGGAATGTTGGGAAGATGTTTGTCTTTATCTATTTAAGTAAAATTTAACGTAGAACTAAAAAAAAATATTTCCAATTAAATATTATGCTCCAATAAAATATTTTTTCATATTGTTTTGTTTAAACAATGAAAAAATTAATTGCACAATATAATATTGGTAGAAGTTACGATTTAGAGCATACAAAACAAAATTCTGTTGGTTACATGGAAATTCATTCAATCCCTATGAGATCCGAGGTCAAAACCCCCGGGCGCTCCACTAATTGGAAAATCACATCACATTCGGTGAAACGTATGATAATCGTATAAGACCAATATCGAAGGTATATTAAGAAGGTTACTGCCACTTGGAAAACTAACTCACAAAACATGCATACCTATACTCACGGCTATTTATACTCAAAAAGGGGTAGCCAGAGGTAAGCAATACCTCAAGCTCTTATACGCGGGTTAGCCGTTTCCATGGAACACTACTCCTCCGGAACCGCTTGTGTAAGCTTATAATAATGAGTGTGCTATGATTGGCTATTATACTGTATAATTTATACTATTTATAATTGATAAACTGTATAGTTTTATTGTGTAATCATATTATTTACCTATTTAATAAGTATTAGTTGTATCTTGTATGAATAATGAGATACTTGTTTGACTTTACTTCAAAACAGCTCACGCTGATTAAAATAATGATTGTAATTAAATCCATTATTTTAGTAAATACTCATTTCTAAATGTTATTATTTATTTATAAATGAGTTATAATAATTATTATGTAAATTTGAGTAAAATATTATTAATAAGACTGTCAGTTGTTTTGAGGTTAGGTAAGGTATAAATATACGATCTCTGTTTTTGCGTGGACATTTGTCAGTAGTCCGTTGTATCGGCAAGTGGTTGTGAAAGATGAAATTATACGAAGTGTACCGCTATTTTGGGTTTTTATTTCAAAACCTCCACATTCCCTGAAGTTGACCCTACAACTCAGAAGTGAGGATAGGCGAAAAATATCACGTTTTTCGTACTGCGCCTACGTAAGTACCCTGTTCTTTTTTTTGTGTTTGCGTAATTAGAATCCTTGGTATGTTGAAATTGCCTTCTTCTTTATAAAATAGCATCCATAAACAGTCGTAAATAATAAAGTCTATTTCAATTGAACGCAAGAAAGTATTTTAAAAGAATTTTCATTTATTCTCAAAAACATAGGGGCGATACTCTTATGAGTGTTAATCTGTTACATACTTGAGCCTGATATCTAGTCCTTTTTTTCCCGATAGCTCAGATTGGTTTTTTTTTCAAAGCTACTGTTTGTAAACTTATCGATCTGAAGATTGGTATAGAACTCTGATTATCGAATAATATTGAAATGTTGGATCGATTTACCGTATAGTGAATTTTCTAAAACATTTTTCGTTTATGATTGTGAGTACACGTGCGAAAACAGTACACTTTGAAATTATGACATATGGCATTACAACATCTGTTTAAAGCATTACATGTGATGCTACGATCTAACAATTCCTACTATCAGGCGTGTGGTGTTGTGTAATTAATTAAATATTTCGTGTAATGGGAATATAAATATATCACATGAGGTAGAATAGCAGTGTTATAGGTAGTTATAGAATTACGTGAACGAGTAAGACGGGATTAGAGAAGAAATGTATCCATTACTTTTTAAATATTTATACGTTTTTGAATAAAGTTATTTTGTCATCATACTTTTACTCGCGTTTATTTAACTCAAGTGTGGTCCAGGCTTAGGACTAGCAATGTGCATGGATTAATTTGATGTTTACAAAGATTCGAAATGTATGTCAAGATAACACGATTTTAAATATCAAACAATTATCAAAATCAATCAATAAATTATATTCAACTTGCTAATCCAAAATCATGAAAACTTAATGCATTAGTTGTAAACCTAGAAAACTACAATTTGATTTTAATGTAGTAAGAGTTTTAGTTACACTGAATTAAATAAAATACATGCCTGAGACGAATGTTGACGGGATTCATCGATGTTAACCGAACTTTTTGCTATTATAATTAAAACAACTATTGACTTTAGGATATTTTTATTGCTATCGTTTTAAGTATCACTTTCATTTGCTTACCCATACGTTCGTTACCGATCAATCACGCAGCATCGCACTGCAGTGCTCTATGGTAGTGTAATGGAACGAAATGTAGTGCCACGCTAAGTGCGATGTTTGGAATGGTCGAGTAATGTGTAATGTATCAGTACGCGTCCGAGCGATATTAAGTGTGATGCATTGCTCGCGTTGCTTACACCATGCCTGGTTGTGAGTATCCAGGTTGTTTTTTTTATATTTTGTACAACTCAGCTGCAAACTTACTATAGGTTTGCTACAAATTACTACTACTACTGCTACTAAAATTTTAGCAAACCTGTAAGTTTAAAAAAATAAAATAAAAAAATATTGAGGCCTTTTATGTTTATAAATCTAGTTTTGGAACATAATACGAAGGAACACATAGTTGTTTTAATACTCATCATGATGCATAATATCTTTATTATTTATTTTAAATTTGAGATAGTCACCCGCTTATTGTAGTGTCTTCATATTATTCACGTAAGGGGTAAAAACGTCAAAATCAAAATATTCTTTATTAAACCAAGTAGGTATTATACATTTTCTTCGGCCCCCTGTAAAGCTGTACAAAGCGTGTGTAAGATAATACCGTGAATCCGTAAGAGAATTACATGACCAAGGATTAATACAGTAACTGTTTAAATATTACTTTGCAATACAAAGTAAGAATTAAACATTTTGAAACTTTTAACAACTACCTTCTAATAAAATAGTCAGCCTTACATTTGTTATCAGTGAAATATTTAAGTTACATTTGCGAAGGTCGCCTTTAATTTCAATAAAAGAAAATTGGATTTGCGTTATACTAATTGTTAGGCCCATTGAGATCAAAGAAGCTAAAGTATGTGTACTGAGGGTTGGCTTGATAGTTTACTAAGCTGAAATTTGTCAGTTTCAGTTCTCCACCATGGATCGAGAAGAGAGCAGGTGTCGTAGCCTCAGTTACGATAGATTGAGCGCAGAATTGGCGTGGAGGTGCCAAAAAAAAAAAGCCAGTCAACACGGAGGTGTTGGAGATGACAGGAAGCGTTATGCTGAACGACCGTGGGTATTACGGGAGCGTGGTACCGAGGTCAATCGACAACCGTGGGTATTACGGGAGCGTGATACCGAGGTAAATCGACCGTGGGTATTACGGGAGCGTGATACCGAGGTCAATCGAGGTGAACAGGTGAACAACGAATAGTCCAATAACAGCGGAGAGGTATCTTCGTAAGCCGGTTCGGCGTACACGAGAGCGTTCGCCTAGCGCGAGGACGAAAAAATAGCAGGGAGCGATGTTCACAGCATTGTGCACGCAAACGCAAGGGTGGATACTATTCCCAAAACAAAATAGACAGTAACCGCAGCTCTTTGGTTGGGTCGCTTAGTTTGAAACGACGAAGGGTAAATGATAATGGATGAGCTATTGTTTATTTTGTCTGAGATGCTGGCTGAAAGAGTTCAGTACGGAGAATCGCTTGATCAATATTATTACGCCAAAAACAATCTACTAAATTAATGTAAAATTAATGGGCGCCAGGATGTAGATTGTCTGCTGCACGGTGTTGGGTAGGTGCTCAGGCAGCTGCTTAAACCCGAACAAGTTTTTAATTTCTTTAATACGGTTAAAGTTGGTCAATATGGTGTTGAATGATTCAAAGGCGAAAAATTGATCGCAAATGTACTTTGCTTTTGCGATGGACAAGATGCTTCAAATTCAAATTTATTTACCGAAAAGGGCAAAATACAACTTGTAATTATTTAACTATATAAACTCAATTAATGCTAGGTAGATTTACAAATTCTTAACAATGTAAGGTTTTACGAATATGTTTAATTGTAGCTCAATCTAAAATAATAATAGAAAACGATTTGAATTTACGGGTAATTTCAAAAAGTTTGTTATATTTGGTCTCCGGACTGGGCGAACTCCGTTGGGCAGATGCCGGAATTTTCACTTTGTCGCGGAGGCCTTATTGATGTAATGATATTAAAACCAATATTTAATATTTACATCAAATGGGGACTACTACTGATTTAATGAATTGAATGTTCTGTTTCAAAAATTGATCATAGTTACAATTTGTGAATGTATTGTTCCTGTTTTGTATACATTTTATATTTTTTACATTAATGTTCAGTATTGCAAATTAATAAGATAGTGTATTTAAATATCAATAATAAAACTAAATTCCATTACTTAAATTAAATAATATCAACAATATCAAAGATAAATTATTATAATTATGACCGCCTTGTTCACCTGGTCTGGCTGGAAAAGTCTTCTCATTTGTCAGTTCATTGCAGCGAACAAAAAAAATATATACATACCAAGAAGGGTAATCCGAAGGATAAAAATTAAAAACAATGAAATAGCTCAAGTTCAGCTTTAGACCTGGAACTTGATAAATACTTAACTGACATCAAAGTAAATGGGGTAGCTCTAAATTGCTGTGTAGAGGTTGTAAGTCACGCTCTGTCATAAAACCTACTAAAGCCAGAGAGCTCAACTTTGATAGTTCCAAAGGGTATACCTCTACTCAGGGCTATAGGTAGGGCTCTGATTAATCCCGTGAGCATTACAACTACAACGTAGAAGTTCAGAACGTAAAACGAACGATAAAGATGTACATCGGTGGAGACTATGTTTTATTTGCCATATAAACCAAATCAGCATCAAACATTCAATACTTTTCTTCTGAAGTTTTCTTAAATCTTAAGTAATTTTTAGCCAAAATCTTTAGTAGCTTTGAGATATCTTAACCATTATAGATATGCTGGCGTATAGGTGCATGGGTTGGTAGAGAGTGATAAACATCATAGCATAAACGTCAACAAGGGTATACCTCCTGTATACCTGTGATCCTCTCGCGGACACGATAGCTGCCTACAACGGCTTAGGCATCAAGATGAACTGTCTGTGTGAATTATAATTGTCTTATTTTCGTTAATTCTGGTATTTAAGTCATAATCATTAGCACAGAATCTAAATCCATTGCATATCCTTCGGGAAATATTAAATTTTTAGCCATTCATGTCCAAATTAAGACTGTAATTATTACCATTTTATATGCTTTGCTTTGGATCCGAAATAAAAGATTTCGATGCAAATATATTATAAAACAAATAATAACTTCTATCATCACAATATATCAATTACGATAAAGTGTACGAATGGGCTAAAATGTCAAATACGTGAATTTTTATAAGGCTAGTATAGAATCCGCCACACTAGGGTCACCCACTCACACTTATTTAAGCACACCGTGTATTATTTTTGGATATCGCTGTCATCTTTGTCTTGTCAATACATAAGTGAAGCAAAATTAATATATAATCTTAACATTGTTTCTGTACTTTAAAAGTGCCGCTCATCATAACTGTTAAGACTATAACTGTAGATTTTACCTCAAATCTTCGCCCTGCGTCCATTTGTTAAAAATATAATTAGAACCAGCTGTGTAGTGTCGGCTTAGAATAGCACTACCCCATTTCTTCCGGTGGGTGTACGTAAGAGGCGACTAACGGTATTGGGGCTTTAAAGAGATTATTGGGCGATGCGGTTGGAGACCCATCACCAACAACCTTTATTTTACCATCTTTTCCCCACTCAACTTTCCAAAGGTGGCTGAGGAATTTCCAATTCCTTAGCTCTGGCTACCCCATCTAGGGATTTATAGCCGTGAGTATATGTATGTATAATTAGAACCACAAGCAGGGGAAGGTAAAAATAAATTAAAATTGTATAAATCAAAATTATGTACATTTTACCATAGCTTAATATTTATTAGAGAAACAAACTGTACACAATATTTCAAGCAAGGATGACCTCTAAAGTTTCTACCAATAGTTACAGTATAGTATACTAATTTTGAAGTTGATATAGAAAATTGCAAATTAAAATAAGTATTTAAAACAAAATATTTGTACATCGGCTATGATATGGATAGTTTATAGAGATGAATTCGTTTGAAGGCATCAGATTGTCATCCCCATCAGACCAAGCGAATATAACAAGATTTTAAAAACATGTACATGTATAATTAATTATGATATTATTGTTATTAAGTATACCTTAATAAGATTCTTTGTCATATATGGTACTAATTTTGAAGTAGGTATATTTATATTTAAAAACTGGTAATAAACATCAAATACAAAAATAAATATATATGTAAGATAATATATAAAGTTATCCATATTGAGGGAATAAAAGGGTAATTTATGTTACAAAAGTTTATTCAGTAATAAATTCAGATGGTGTAATTTAAACACAAAAGTAACAATAATCAATCAGAGAATAAATCAGAAATCGCTCAGCGTAATAGTGTGCTATGCGCGCGATTTATTAATCTAGCAACTTAAGGTATCTGGTACGAAGTTTATTGACTAGGTACATGTCAGCATAGGTACTAAGACCAAGAGTGGACGGACAGTTTTTCCGGGAGCAGAATGCTCTTGAGTCAAATCAGAAACGGGAAACTCCTTTCTATTGGCCATATGAGTTAGTTATAGCAAATCCCCGTGCAACTATTATTTTCCAAGGAAATTATTATTTTCGGTACACAATCAGTAAGAGCTTATTTAGAACTAGCTTACCATTATCATAAAGCTTACTAAATAAAAGTCAAGGTAGGAAAAATTAATAAACCCTGTACATTAAATTATCATGGTCAGGCATATATAAATTTAAAAAAGAAAAAAATTATATCATTCAAAAAAAAAAACCTAACTTAAAATCTAAAAACATCACCCAGTTCATCTTATCGGGAAAGGGTACCTAAGATGCTGGAAGCGTTACCGCGTTGTATGGCAAGATAAGATACATATATCGATGGATAAAAGTACTTAAAATACATACTTTAAAATAAATAAATTCATAATCTAAATAATTATATCATGAGAAAGTTTTAGGACTCGAACATTAAAGGTTGATCGGCTGATTCAACGAAGTCCAACTGTTTACAAAAGTATTTAAAATGAATAAATGCTTAATAAAAAAAAATGTCAGCTTCGGAAAATGGGGTGCGGATTGTGAATCGGATTCTAGTATTGTAGGACGAACAGCTGAAGTTTAACCTTGATTACAAGTCCTTTTTATGGATGGTTTTCATTAAAATTAGTTGATCCCTAGTGTCCTTTGTACATCTTAAGGGTTTTAAAGTTAGAACGTCCAGTGGCTGA
The DNA here is from genome assembly GCA_963576735.1 of Bedellia somnulentella. Lineage (NCBI taxonomy): Eukaryota > Metazoa > Arthropoda > Insecta > Lepidoptera > Bedelliidae > Bedellia > Bedellia somnulentella. The sequence goes on along the minus strand of OY755192.1, from coordinate 3,407,524 downwards.
TGATGATGATGATGATGATGAAGTTAGGAAGGTTGTCTAAATATGGAAATCTATAGTGAGGTGTTTAATACACTTAATTTGATTTTGTTGAAGCATTTTTATATAAACTTGATACATGGGGTCCCATACAGTATAATAAATTTCCATAGCAACCACCATAGTAGTTCTGATTGTGACATTAAGGCTCGTACCGCGTCTTAAAAGCACTCCCTAACGACAGTCATACCTAGAAGGCAGTAATGATCTAAGCGATTTAAATAGTGAATAAATACAAAAATATATAAGAAAATCACATAAGTACGATATAATATATAAACAAATAATTAATAATTAAGTTATAACCTCACGAGTATGTGAGTTGTGAATCTGCCTATTCTTTTTACTAACGTATTGATCTCTCCATTGAAGAGTTGTCTGGAAGAGATAGTTTTAAGCCACCAATTGTGCTTCTGTTTAGCAGTGTAATCTTTGTAAAATGTTTTAACTGTGATGACTGCCTCCGTGACCTCGCGGTTGAGCGCTTGGTTTCGGGTGCGGAGGTCTCGAGTTCGATCCCCGGGGGGGGTGATCACCTTACAAATTTGATTTGTAAGATTTGACCGAGTTTGGAGGGATATTGCAGGCTTGAATCACCTGACTATCCGAGAATGAAGATGATTCCGTGCTTCCGAGGGCACGTTGAGCCGTCGCTCCCGGCTACTGCTGCGGTGGTGGTCGTTGGTCTGCCAGCCCGCAATTGGCCGGCGTGGTGGACTGTGGCCAGATCGCCCTATGTAGGGTGGGCTGGAGCCCCTTGGTGGGGACATATATGGACTGTGAGGAGGAGGTACGTGATGAGTACCATAATGGGTTCTATTCTATTCTATATTTATGTGCTTAATATTACAATTCGTATAAATAAAAAAATAAAAAAATACGTTGTAAGTGTGTAATGTGTAGAATATGTAAATAAAAATATATATGTTTATTGAATGTGTAAATGATGTGTAAATGTCTGTAAAACTATGTGTATGATATGTGTGTGCATATATATGTATAAAAAGTTAATGCAATCGCAATTATGAAACATTAGTACGGATTAACACATTAGGACCTGTTAATTTTGAATCACTTGTTACCAGGATTTACAAGTTATTTCAAGAACTTACCTATGTATAAAAAAATATATAAAATAATAAAGTTTTATTAATTCTTTAAAAAAAATATTTCCAAAAGCGAAGGGACTCGCTTATAACAGGAAGGCCGAGCTGTAAGCTTATAATAATGAGTGTGCTATGATTGGCTATTATACTGTATAATTTATACTATTTATAATTGATAAACTGTATAGTTTTATTGTGTAATAATATTATTTACCTATTTAATAAGTATTAGTGGTATCTTGTATGAATAATGAGATACTTGTTTGACTTTACTTCAAAACAGCTCACGCTGATTAAAATAATGATTGTAATTAAATCCATTATTTTAGTAAATACTCATTTCTAAAATGTTATTATTTATTTATAAATGAGTTATAATAATTATTATGTAAATTTGAGTAAAGTATTATTAATAAGACTGTCAGTTGTTTTGAGGTTAGGTAAGGTATAAATATACGATCTCTGTTTTTGCGTGGACATTTGTCAGTAGTCCGTTGTATCGGCAAGTGGTTGTGAAAGATGAAATTATACGAAGTGTACCGCTATTTTGGGTTTTTATTTCAAAACCTCCACATTCCCTGAAGTTGACCCTACACTTGACAGATCTTAACCAAATTTCACAGGCTGATAGCCACAAAGTACCTACAGGTATTGGTGTAACTTTTTCTAACATCTAGAAGAAATTTGCCAAAAACTTTTCCATAGACTTACCATAGAGAAACTCATACGCTCACTTCCGCCGCTTCTTCGGAACGCTACTCCTCCTGAACTGCTTGAACGATCTTGATAAAATTTTTCAGACTGTTCAAGACTATGATATATATTGTTTTAGTTGAAAAAACGCACTCAGAATAAAAAAAAACAAAAAACAAAATTTTCATTACAGTCAATGGGAAAATTGACATTTGATCAATATAAAAAAGACATTTGATTTTTGTTAAACAAATGTTGAATTGAATGTCTTTCTTTAAGGATCAATAATTTGCAATAAAGATAGTTCAGTCGAGTCGAACATATCGCTCAGCTCTTTTTTTCAATTGCACACTTGCATTGAAGTCCTAGTTTAGCGGGGCGGGGAAAATATTGTGAAATAAAGGATAAGGTTGGCTCTCCAGCCACATCGCATAAGGGCTGCAATACTGAAGTGGCCTCGTACGACACCCAAGGGAGGAAATAAATGTAAAGTAGAGTAAAGTAAAGTTTATTAAGTAATTAAGCCTAATACAAATGAGCTAACATACAATATATGAAAAATACATTGTGAAATTGGACATATGGTTGGCTTGAGGGGTTATACATTATACATTGATGCCTATAATAGACGTAAGTCTGTGCTATAGGCTTCAAACACTGCATGAAATCAGTGCCAGCTTACAAATGTTTCTTAAGAAAGGGTGCGATAGTACAATTCCTTCTAATATAAATGCATTTTATGCCCTTGGAACCAAATAACACACGGCTGTGTAGTGTCGGCTTAGAATAGCACTACCCCATTTCTTCCGGTGGGTGTACGTAAGAGGCGACTAACGGTATTAGGGCTTTAAAGGGATTATTGGGCGATGCGGTTGGAGACCCATCACCAACAACCTTTATTTTACAATCTTTTCCCCACTCAACTTTCCAAAAGCGGCTGAGGAATTTCTCATTCCTTACCTCTGGCTACCCCATCTAGGGATTTATAGCCGCGAGTATATGTATGTATGTATGTACATTGAGAGTGTGCTCAAAAAGGCAAGCGTTCGACGTATTCTTAAACAAAGCTGGAGAGGTTTGTCAGGATCGTACAAAGTGACGATCGAAAGTCTCTGCCTACCCCAATGGAAACTAATAGCTTTATGGTTATGTTATGGACCCAAACAAAGTTCTTGTATTTTTTGAGCATCTCTCAAACTGACTCAATACTTGTTTTTATTATATGAAAGTCATAGATGTACTAATAAAAAACCGTAGATAAGTCATGCGCGCTCATAAGTGGCACTTAAAAGACAGGCTAAATGGCTCATCTGACTTCAGTCACGCACAAGCTGCCGTCGCAATCTTTCACCTATTTTGGCGTGTTCCTTTATCAAAATATTCGAGAATGCCGTCGTGTGTGATGAGATTTTGCACAAACTATAGTAGAAAAACTACTAAAATGATGAGATTACTTATCATTCGTAAGTATTATAAATTTACAACGTTTTAATTATAATTTATAATAAATCGTGAGTATAGGTCTTAATTATTCTTTGTCAAACGGTCGTCTTAGTGTCATATTTCCGAACGGTACAGAGAAAATATATTTCTCTCTTTTTAGCGCTTGCTTTAAGATGTGCTATCTCACTTTTATTTCAAATGTATTTCTTGGTGTGTTGTTTGGATATATTTCTAGTGGTGTGCGTTCATCTGCCGCAATCGGTGCCACTCGTAAACGCCGATTTCCTCTTATATGACCTATCTAACGTTTTTTAAATCTATGATGAAAGTGTTAATTTACTTTAGTATCTCATCTTGGGCGTAAGTAATATAAAGTGAGAAGTAATGGTGCTTGAACTTTACACAATTAGAGACTTTCAAACAGTATAGTTAATGAACATTTAAAATATAGGTAACTACTTTTAAACGCATCTTATGAAACACCAAGTATACTTAAACCAGAACGTACAATAAAATATCCTTTTATAGAAATCTTCTTATTTATATCTGGGTGTTACAAAGCAGTGCCCGGAGCAGAAAACCGGATATCTCCATGAGAAATACCCGGTTAGTTGTAAAATATAGTCCGGATTTCCATATTTCTTGTGCACTATCTTTGAATGCAACAGCAACCGTTTAAGAAAATAAAATTGTGTTCTATTCCACAAGGTGCATGTAGGTGGTAAATTTTAATATGACCAATTTTAAATACCTTATATTACAATATCTTACACAAAATTTATTTATACATGTTACAGAAGAAATATTATTAAATAATTACTATTCGGGACATTTATTATATTTGTAAATTTTATGCTTCAAAGTGATTTCTTCCAGTCCACTATTAAATAGTCAGTAATAACAATAATAAAGTGGGTAACTTGTTCGGTTCGTAAACGTTTAGTAACCAGGCAGTATACTTAATCTTGTTTCTTATTTAGACTAACTTTATATTAAAGAATAAAAACATTTTATTATGCATCAAAGTTAAAAAATGCAAACTTCTTTAGTGCAAGTATAATGGAAGGGCTTATATCTTCCAGATTATTTTAAATCATATATTTCAATAATTAGCTTTATTATTTTTCATACCTGCCCTTTTCTTCTCTACACTTGTATTACGCCTGTCTTTTTGATCAAAAGGTAATAATGCTATTTTAAGCTTACGCTACACAACAAAATCTCTTCATTTACCCTAAATACTAAGTGAATGTAGACTCAAAAATCTTCAAGTTAGTTAATCTGGAACAATTTGAAAGCTCAGCTAGTTTACAATAGAAACTCAAATGTCTATAACAAAACTGAGCTTCTCAGACTATCTGTCTGGTTGTTGCAGATAAAACTGATTCTCTTTGAGCGGGAAAACTTTGAGTCTGTAGTTTACAGCGGCGAAGGAACATTTTGATCGAATATATCTCGTCAACTATTATATTGAATTGTAGGAGAGCTTTGTATGGGGAAGTTTAAATAAAAATATTGTGCTTGCATACATGCATACATACAGCCATACATATAGCCAGAGATTCGGAATATGAAAATCTTAGCCACTTTTGGAAGTTGAGTGAGGAAAAGATGGGATATTGTAAAGGTTGCTTTTGATAGGTCTCCAACCACATCGCCTAAAAATCACTTAAACAGCCCCTAAACCCTTGATCGTCTCTTACGATCACCCACGGGAAGAAATAGGGTAGTGTTATTCTTAGCCGACACTACACAGTATCTATTACACAGATTATGGTTAAATATGGATATTCAGTTATTCGTTTACCTGTATTATAGTTGATTAGAAAAGTAGCACCAAATAGAAAAATAAGATTTTTACAAATGAAAAGTTGCACCACTCGTTATAGGCGAATAAAATAAAGGAGAGTTCTCCCGTATTTACGCAGTTAGCAGTAAAATAATAAAGATACATAAAATTTAATATATTTTTTTTATTATTTTTGCTGTGTAGGCTTAGAATAGCACTACTCCATTTCTTCCCGTAGGTGTTTGTAGGCGGCTATGAGTATTAGAGCTTTTAAGTTATTTTTGGACGATTCGGCTAATCGACCCATCAACAAAAATTACAACTTTCAAACACGACTGCCAAATTTCTTATTCCAAAGGTCTATCTACCCCTTGTAGGGATTTATAGCCGTGAGTGTACAAACAATTGTCTCGAAGTAAAATACATAACTCTAATTTGTGCCGAACTCAGCTGACATAAACAATACCATAATCAAAGGTTAGACATAATTTATGGTATACGTTTTGCTTACCAAGACGGACGGCGGTACCGATAACATAAAAACGTCAGGCTTAAGAGGAAAACGTACGAGGGTAAATTGTTTGAGTGTCAAAATGATTCAGGGCGCCTTTGATTCTTAACTGAACAAGTTATGGGAATGTTTTTCTTAGTGATTTTACTCAGGAAGTTTCTGCTATTGTATGACGTGTCTCTGCAGTGTTGGCTTAGAATAGCAATACCCATTTTCTTCCTGTGGGTATGTGAAGTGTACTTGTTCACACTAACTTATAAATAATCATATAACATGAACTAAAATAATTTCAATCTTTTTGTTCATGAAAACCTCTAGTGGGGATTATTACTAATAAATAAAGAATGAATAAAGGAAAGAAAAATTTCGACACTGGCGGGATTCGAACCCGCGACCTCGGGTATACGCCCCCGTCGCTCTTGCCAATTGAGCACCGTGTCAATGGCTGCCAGCGCGAAATTCTTCTATCCTTTATTTCTTTTTACACGTTTAAGTAGTGTTTGCGTTTCCTACCTCTGAATTTTTTACTGATTCGGAAGGCCACTTGTCTATCTTTTCAGATAGAATGCAAATGTTGAAAACGCCTATCACATAATTTAAATATTTTTGTTCATGAAAACCTCATGTGGGGATTATTACTAATAAATAAAGAATAAATAAAGGAAAGAAAAATTTCGACACAGGCGGGATTCGAGCCCGCAACCTCGGGTATACGCCCCCGTCGCTCTTGCCAATTGAGCTACCGTGTCAATGGCTGCCAGCGCGAAATTAACAACACTACTAAAACGTATAAAAAGAAATAAAGGATAGAAGAATTTTGCGCTGGCAGCCATTGACACGGTAGCTCAATTGGCAAGAGCGACGGGGGCGTATACCTGAGGTAGCAGGTTCGAATCCCGCCTGTGTCGAAATTTTTCTTTCCTTTATTTATTCTTTATTTATTATGAACTAAAATAGTTAAAAAAATCTCAGTAAGGAATCTTAGACTTGGCACGACTTAGTATAGATTTAATTACATTGGCTAGTTTTATACAGAATGTTTTTATGAATTTATTTATTTTAACTTAACATAATGCAATCAATTGCAACTTTTCAAGAAGCTGGCAAACCTCTTGAGCCTATTACGTTCCCTTTTATTCCTTACATTTCGACCGCTAGTGATTTCAATCAGGAAGTTTCAACTATTGCATGACGTGAGGAATGGTTATGTGTTATGTTAAATGTGTAGTTTCTTAGATCAATAATACCCAATTTCTACCCGAAGGTGTGTAAAGGAGAAGACTTAAGGAGTTGGGCTTTAATACCAGAAAAGATTTAAAATAAATGGTAGATGGTAAACGGAACAAAAAGCGCCAATACCCTTTGACGCTTCATACGACACCAATCGGAAGGAATGAGTTAGTAATATTCTAAGCCAATACTACATAAAAAAACTACTAATAAAAACACAAAAAAATAAAAGTCGTTGAACTCATAAGTCAAATAAACAATGTGCATTTTTTTTTAAATCAACTTAAACAACAAAGTTGCACTATGAATTTCAACCACAGCAACATTCAAGATATAAATTCAAAATCCTTCAAGCAAGCCATTCGGTGCAGTTAACTTGGAGTTCGTAGCCGCTCAGAATTTTAATTTCGTCTACGCCGTAGTAGTGGGTAGAAAATCGTAGAATATCTCCTGTACGGTCTTGCAGTCACGTAGACGTAGTGTAGCAATCAGCTGAATGCAACATCTGCAACGGAATATTCAACAGTTTTGTCTGTCTGGTGAAACATAACGTTTCCACTGTGCAACTGGGTTACGTAAAATCTTTTTGATACCAAGATTTTTTAGAGTTGAAGTTTAGGAAATAGAGATTGGAGTAACAAAGGGTGTATTGGTATTTTAGAGCGTGGTATCAGCTCTACATATAATCATTGGGTACAACAATTTATAGTAAGGGTATAGAGCTTTTTAAAGTTATTGCTAAGCGACGGAACTACAATCCGATAACCAACAATTATAAATTTTACTAATAAGTGAACACTGTTAAGTTCCATCTATACTTTTTTCATTATTTATATTATGTTATGTTCATAAATATTTGAGTTTGATCTGATTTTAGGTATAATTTAAATAAATCAATAATTTGAAATGTTTTGGAAAATTGAAGCCATTATTATCACTCAATTCCCAAAAGCGCCTGAGAAATTGTTGATTGAATCATAAGAGTAGAGGTTTGACTACCAATACTCACAGTTATGATTCCAAAACGCTATGATTATAATATATGATTCTACTAATACTCATGCCCACCTTTTTCATTGGGTAGGCAAATTCATAACATATAGCCATTTTTTCATTAATCCATTGTACATAGTATTTAAATACGCCACACTTTGTAATTTTTTTATTTATTTATTAAGGAGAAAAAACAGAAATAGCAAAAAGAATATAAAATAACAACATATAGAACATAAGTAAATAAATTTTGGTATCTCCTCAACTTTTCTCACAGATAGGTAACAAAAACAATCAATACAAAAAAGTTATCATTACAGAAATACAACAAGAAAAACAGAAGTAAAATATGAAAAAGGATAACAACCACAACGAACATAAATAGACAAAAGTAAATACACAACATTCTTCAGATAAATTTGAACAATAATTATAATAATTAATAATACACATACACATTAAATACATACATACATATTCTCACGCCGTTAGTTCCCATCGGGGTAGGCAGAGACTATCGATCGCCACTTTGTACGATCCTGGCAAACCTCTCTAGCTTCATTCACATCCATCAATCTTTTCATACATGCTCTTTTATTCTTCGTACTTCGGACACCTGCCTTTTTGAGCACATTTTCTATTTGATCTAAATGTGTCCTCCGAGGTCGTCCTCTACTAACATTACCTTCCACATTGGCTCTATAGATCTCTTTCACCACTTTACTGTCATCCATCCTCTCTATGTGCCCAAACCATCTCAACATTCCTTTTTCTATCTTTCTTACAATATCATCTTTTACACCACACCTTTCACGAATCACATCATTCCTCACACGATCACATAACCTTACATTACAAACTTTTCTGAGGGATCTCATTTCTACTGCATTCACTCTGCTTTCATGCTTCTTCTGCCACACCCAACATTCACTGCCATACATAAGCGTAGGAACGAGGACAGCATCATGCACATCCATTCGGGCCTTTTCGGACACCGATTGACTAGACATGAGACTATCCAGTGCTCCATTTACCGCATTACCCTTTTTTACTCTTCTTTCAATGTCTTCATCACACTTTCCATCCCTAGTAAACAAACTTCCCAGATATACGAACTCTTTCACTTGTTCCACTTTCTTACCATTGATCTCAATCACGCATTCAGTCATATTCTCCTCTCTCTCGAAAACCATGGTTTTGGTTTTATCCACATTCACTCTCATTCCTTTTCTTTCAAACGACGCACATGCAATATTCATCATCTCTTGCAACTCTTCAACCGACGGTGCAAGTAACACTTGATCATCAGCATATAAGAGGCATTTGATGACGAATCCACCCATTCTCAGTCCATAATCACTTTCACGCAACTCTGTCAGACAGTCATCCATGAACAAGTTGAAGAGCCACGGAGAAGCTACACATCCCTGTCGGACACCCCTAGAGATACCGAACCAGTCTGTGTTTTCCCCGTTTATTCTTACACATGCACTAGAATCCTCATAGAGTGATACCAATGCACGTATAAGTTGGCTCCCCAAGCCGAACTTGGATAACACCTCCCACAAATACTTCCTTACCACCCTATCATACGCCTTCTCTAAATCTATGAAGGAGCAATACACCTTTCGATTCTTGGCTAAGAACTTTTCAGTGATGCTCCTTAAAGAGAAGATTTGATCCATACATCCCATTCTCTTTCTAAATCCTGCTTGCACATCCCAAATTTTATCATCTGTTTCATTCATCACTCTTTCAATCAATACCTTTGCATACAATTTACCGACAACACTGAGTAGGCTGATTCCGCGGTAGTTTTTAGCTTCCTGGTGTGACCCTTTTCCTTTATATAAGGGCACAATTACTACCCTGCACCAATCTCGTGGTACTTTACCACTCGACCAACACTTTTGAAAAAGGAAGTACAGCCAGGAAGCCACCAACCCTTTACCAGCCCTCAACATTTCCATACTTATCCTATCATACCCTGCCGCTTTCCCTACTTTCATACTTTTCAATGCTATCATTACTTCTCCCATACTAATCTCACTGTCACTACTGTCACCCAATGCCTCATTCCAGTCAACATTGCTGCCAATTGGCGAAGAAATAGGTGAATCCTCTTTTTCAAAGAGTCCCTCAAAATAGTTCATCCATACTCGTCTTATGCTACTTTCATCCGTCGCCAATTCACCCTGTTCATCTCTCACAACATTCACTCTCGTGTTTTGGGAAATTTTCTTATCTTATATATTTCCAGAACAACTTTTGGTTATTCCGGAAATTATCAGAGAGTTTCCTCTCACACCATTCTATCAGATCACGCTTTTTCTTTTCTATTTTCTTCTTAACCTCATTCTTAACACTCTTATATTCATCTTCACTATTCTTCACTACATCATCTGTTACTCTCGCATCCATTCGTTTACTAGCTTTAATCGCTAGTAAATCTAACCAAGCTTTCTTCTTATCTCCAACTGCTTCTTTCTCATCTTTATCCCACCAACTTGTTGGTGGTCTATTTGTTCTTTTACTCAATCCACATACTTCCGTCGCACATTCAACCATTGAAGATTTGAGCACATCCCATACTTCTTCTATTTCCAATTCATCCTTCATCTCCACGCAACTTAGCCTGTTGTCCAATTTCTTCATATATTCATCTCTAATATTTTCATCCTCTTCCAATTTCTCCACTTTTATTCTCGCAAATTCAGTTGTTGACACTTTGGCCCTGTGACGCCAACGCTTGCACAGTCCCCTCAATCGTGATAACACGAGGAAGTGATCTGTGCCAACGTTAATGCCCCTGTAGACTCTGGTGTCAACAACCTTTGCTCTTATTTATTTATTTATTTATTCATTTATTTCAGACGTTACAACATCCACATATTTGTTAGTAGACAGTGAAAATGACTTAAACCTATTGTTAGTATTTAACCTATTTTCTTAGCCTTTCATCCACTATCACAAAATCTATTATACTTCTCTCGCTTCCCATCTGTCTAGTATACATATGGATATCTTTGTGTTCAAACAACGTGTTCGTAACACAAAGATTCCTCCCCAAACATACATCAATCACTTTCTCCCCATTCTCGTTCACTCTTTTATCACCAAACTTTCCTAAAACTCTTTCACAACCGTTGTGTGACACCCCAACCCAACCATTAAAATCTCCTAATATAACAATTCTCTCATTCTGATCACACCCATTCGCAACATCGTCTAACAAATTCCAAAACTCCTCCCTCTCGGATAGTGATTTGGACGTGTCCGGAGCATACACGCAAATTATGCGCATCCGGACCAGCCCTACTTTCACCTTTATCCATAGGAGCCTTGGACTCACACATGCATAGTCTCGTAGCACTTAGCCATCCTTTCAGATATTAGAAGTCCCACGCCTTGGCAAGCTCTGTCACTCTCGGCTACTCCCGACCAGATAGCTGTAAATGGGCCAAGTTGTGAAACCTCTTTTTCCTTGCGCTTCGTTTCATTTACACACAGAAAATCTAGGTTTCTTTCTTCTATAATCAAACATACTTCATCTAATTTTTCATGCATCCCTCCACACACATTCATCGTACCAAAGCGGGTCCACAAATACACATTAAAGACTTTTTAAAATAAGTAAGAACATTTTCTTGCAGCGCTGCTTCGAAAAACAAGTGTATTTCACATTTTTGAATTCAGACAGAAACAATATAGAATACATAAAAGTCCCGGCCATATTTTCGACAGCTACAAAGACGTTGCAATTCAATGGAACAACACACAGAGAGCCGAAAAGTCAGATAAGCGAGGTTGACAAAGAATAATGGATATTTGCGAGCTTGATAAATAATGCGTCCGAAACACTTGTCATTAAGAAATTGTAGCAAAAATACTTTGGCTACTTTTCCTTGTTTGTTTCATGGTAATGATTCAATTTAAAAGCTTTTCTGGTTAAGATATTTTTATAAGAACACTAGATGAACAAATTATATTTAAGGAATTTCTAGTCGATAAAATAAAAATAAAATGTAAATGTACAACCCTTATCACTTAGAAGTATAATTAAACCTAGTCTCAGAAATACCGATTATGTGCGCAAAATTTAATTTAAATTGGTTTAGCTGCTTCGGAGGAGTTTGGTGACAAACAATGTGACACGTAAATTTTATATTAACATTTTCTTAATATTTGCTGTAGAGTGTCGGCTTAGAATAGCACTACCCCATTTCTTCCGGTGGGTGTAAGAGGCGACTAACGGTATTGGGGCTTTTAAGGGATTTTTGGGCGATGCGGTTGGAGACCAATCACCAACAACCTTTATTTTACCATCTTTTCCCCACTTAACTTTCCAAAAGTGTCTGAGGAATTTCGAATTCCTTAGCTCTGGCTACCCCATCTAGGGATTTATAGCCGTGAGTATATGTATGTATGTATGTATTTTCTTAATATTTTTCAGATTACAATATTTAAAAATCCCACAAGAGGGATATTTTCTATAGTTTTCTTTTTTCTAGTGAATAGTGAATCCTAAATAAATGTTTTTTGTATCTTTTATATAAAGATTTTTTTGCTTTATATGTATTTTTTACTAATATCTAATTATAGCTAATGACGAAGCCAAAATAGAGTTAGCAAAAAAGATTTTAAAATAATTAAGTCATTTGACGTTGTGACATTATACAAATTGAATGCATGTATATTGAAGTGTCCGTATGTTGTGCATATATTTAGTATAGTTCCGGTTATATAGAGAAAAAGTAACCCTTGTCAATTTGTAGGTTGGCAGCTGTTCTGCAAAATGAAAACTGTTATACGAGTATTCGTAGAAGAATGCATTGGAGTGTTTACAAACAAGAGAAACTTGTATAATATAACTAAATTGTTATGGATTTCCGGGGAATCTACTCTATCTAAACAACAATCTACATAGATACCTACATAGGTATGCTTTGGCAATATAAATAATTATGGTACCCACAATTACCTAAAACAATAATGATAAGACAAAAAAACAAAGAATAAATAAATTTACTGCGAATGGGACTTCTCCGTTTCCAAATAAACTAACTAAAGACCTACGTTATGGGACTTTTTCAACTGCTTTTTGGGCGATGTGGCTGGAGACCCATCACCAACGATACTTTACTTCTACCATCTTGTCCCCTATTAACCTCCAAATGTGGCTGAGGAGTTTCTGTCTCTGAAGCTCTGGCTGCCCCTCTTGGGATTTATGGCCGTGAGCATATGTATGTATTTTCAAATCTGATATGTACACATAAAACAATGCGGCTATTCCCAGGAGTCTTACTCGATAGTTTTACCAGTAGAACTAATTGTCCCAATAGACTTACCAGTAAGGCTATTGGGAAAATAATTCCCAGTAGTCTTACCAACTTACCAACCAATCAAAACTTTTTGGTACATCTAAATTTTCCAATTTTTATGCAGCCTCAATAGGATTAATAGACACACCTCTCTAGTGAAATTGAGTGCACATTTCAAATTTAATATTTTTCTTGGCCGATTCTCTGTCACATAATATTTAATAAAATAAATAAAAAATAAAAATCATTTATTTCAGACTATTTTGTACGGTCCATAGTTTGTTAGTACCTAAACTTATCACTATGTTAGTAAGAACTTAAAGTAAAACAAAACTAATAATTAAGACAGAAAAAATATAAAAAAATAAATAAAAAGGAAGACAAAAGCACAACACATAATTAATATTTACAGACATTGAATGACAGCTAATTTAAATATCGGCCACAAGCAGCACCTGGAACATGTGCGTGCACACGCACCCAGTGACTGGCGAGTGGACAGTCTGGCCTCGCACTAATCGTCTTCAGGATGATGTTGGAACTTCCACGCATTCGGCGCAACAAGGAAGCGATCCGCTTTCGTATTACCGCATGAAAGCCATCGGTACGTCCATGTGTAAACATACCTGAAGCGCTACAAAATCGTGGAAGCCGCAACATCACCCTAAAGGCGTTGTTGTATTGTATGCGAAGGGCGTTGAAAGCTCCCTGCGTATAGCTAACCCACAGATTACACGTGTACAGCGTCTGGCAGAAGGCTTTAAAAAGTGTTATTTTCACTGCTGCGCTACACTTTGCAAATCTGCGGGCCAACATGTTGCAGCGAACTGCCATCGCCCTCCTTTCTCTCTCAATGTCAGCATCGTCCCTCAAATCCTCGGTTACAATATGACCAAGGTATTTGAAAGACGACACCCGAGTGAGAGCCACACCGTTAAGGTTCACCGAGGGCACACTGTCCAGCCCACGACCCCTAGCTCGAAACACCATTATCTCACTTTTTTTAACATTATAAAGAAGGCCGTGAGATCCCACATACCTTTCACACACAGAAATCAACTTCCTCAGTGCAGCGATCGATGGGCTCAGCAACACCATATCATCAGCGTAACTAATGCTGTTTATTAAAAGGCCATCGAGAGAACACCCGACATGTGTGTTGCTGAGCGCAACGATCAGCTCATTCATGTAGAGGTTGAAGAGTGCAGGAGAGGTTAAGCCTCCCTGCCTTACTCCACACTCCAGCCTGTACTCCTCCGAGAATTGTCCAAGCCACTTGACCCGGTTAAGCTGATTTCTATACCAATATTTGAAAATATTAATAACCTCCCCCGGTATGCCGCTGTCAGCGAGCTTTGCCCAGAGGAGATCGTAGTTCACCAGATCAAATGCCCTAGACAAATCCAGAAACGCAGCGTAGACTGTCGTCTTCCTACCAGTGTAGTACTTGATAATGTGCTTAAGAGAGGCAATCGCACATTCGGTCGATAACCCAGGGCGGAAACCGAACTGGGCATCGTGAAGCCTAATATATTGCGTTAACTGTCTCTCAAGCAAACCATCAAGCACCTTAGCTGTGATAGTGGCTAATGAGATCGGTCGATAATTCGTCTTGTCAGAGATGTCTCCAGTTTTATTTTTCACAACTGGAATAACGACCGACCTCATCAGATCCGTGGGCAAGTATGCGTGACGTATACATAATGTAAATAACATACCCAGAGTTCTCGGCAAGTGCGGCCCTGCATACTGGAAGTGCTCCACACTAAGGCCGTCGTGTCCTGGCGATTTACCTCGCGTCATTCCTTTAAGTACTGAATTAACTTGCTTAGCAGTTACACGTTCCGGCACACCGGACACGACCGCCTCCGAGCGCGCCTTCCCACCAGCAACTGCACAGTTAGGTGGTTGCACTTGAAAATGTGCCCTAAACATGTTGGCAATATCTTCAGGTTCACAGACACCGTTAACACTCACCGGAACGCCAGACCTCGGATTCATTTTCTTAGCCTGTTGCCAAAATCCACGGAAATCCTTGTTCTTGTGCTTAGAAGCTAAGATATTCATTTTAATTCTTTCCTCGTTGTTCTGGCAGTATTTAAGTTTCTGTTTGAAAACCTTCCTTGAATCAACCATTCTTTCATAAAACGGACCAGTATGGGGCCTACCGTACCACACCCAGTTTAGAAAATTTTGCCTGGCCTCCCGGTGAGCCTCCCGAACGTAATTGTTCCACCCTGCAATAGGACTACTGCTTAATCGATATGCATTTGCCGTTAACCAAATATTTCGCAAAATATATTGGGTAAGGGTTTCTTTGTTGTTGTAATATATTTTCCGCCAGAACGCAGTTCTATACGAGTATAATAACTTTGCATTTTTAGATTATTTTTACCATTTTTTCGTATTTAAAGTACCAAGGTAGCATAAATATAAAAGCAGCATAAATAAAAAAGCCTTAAGTGGTTTATACAAAAATATCTATTGGGTGTACAAACAAATAATAACTGTAACATTCTATCATCATCAGCCAATAGACATCCACAAGTGGACATAGGCTAAGATCTCCACTATAGCCAGTTCTGTGCTGCCCTCATCCATCAGCATCTCGCAATTTTGACCAAGTCATCGGTGCACCTTGTGGGAGACCTACGCAAACTGTGACAACTGTCTTAATAACCTGATTCATCAAATGAATCAGAAAAGTGTGAAAAGCAGTGGAAAAATACTTGTACAGATTTTCGCATTAAAGAGCGTTTATAAGTTAAAACAACTTGAATTTTATGCGCTCCTAGTACTTCAATTGAAAGTTAAAGTTACGCACATTTTTAGCTCCTTTTGTTATAATTTTAAAAAAATATTTATCTCATCTTAATTAAAACAACTATTGATTTTCGGATATTTTAATCGCGTGTTATTACATTGTTTTTCAAAGCCCGACGTTTCGAAAACTCTTCAGTTATCATGGTCACGGGGAGAACTGAGGTGTTATTGGTCATTATACAGTACTATAAAACTATTAATACTAACAAATAAATAAAGAATAAATAAAGAAAAGAAAAATTTCGACACAGGCGGGAATCGAACCCGCGACCTCGGGTATACGCCCCGACGCGACGCTCTGCCAATTGAGCCACCGTGTCAATGGCTGCCAGCGCGAAATTCTTCTATCCTTTATTTGTTTTACACGTTTAAGTAGTGTTTGCGTTTCCTACCTCCGAATTTTTTTTTTTTTTTTAATACTAACCACCTTCACAAAATTTTAGCTACATTTGCGTTTAATATTTGCTATGTACAATGCAATTACCAGCTGCTTGGAACCTGATCATAAGCACAACTAAGCAAGGGAAGAACACTAGCAAGACTCCAGATAACATTAGCTCTTTTTGTGCATAGCAAATATTAAACGCAAATGTAACTAAAATTTTGTGAAGGTAGTTAGTATTAATAATTTTATAGTACTGTCTAATGACAAATAACAACTCAGTCTTCCTGTGACCATGATAACTGAAAAGTTTTCGAAACGACGGGCTTTAAAAAACAATGTAATAACACGCGATTAAAATAACCGAAAATCCATAGTTATTTTAATAAAATTATAATGTGCAATCGTAAAAATCTCAGATTATAGTTTTATCTCATTAATCAAAATAATAAAAAATGCCAAAAAATATATATTTTTTATATTACAGTAAAGTAAATGTTTAACATACAAGCATGTATAATTCTAAGTTTTTCATAAAAAAATATCATTTTGCTTTTTTTATAATAATTTATGCCATAATTTATGCCAATAAACATTTTTCATTTATTTTATTTTATTTTTAGCCGTGTAGTGTGCCGGCTTAGAATGTCGCAACCCCTTTCTACCCTCGGGTGTCGTAAGAGGCGACTACGGGTATTGGGGCTTTTTATTGGATTTTTGGGCGATGTGGTTCGAGACCCATCACCAAAAACTTTATTTCACCATCTTTCCCCACTCAACTTCCAAAAGTGGCTGAGGAATTTATAATTCCTTAGCTCTGGCTACCCCTTCTAGGGAATTGTAGCCGTGAGTCTATGTATGTATGTTATTTTATTTAAATATTAAAAACAATATTAAATTTTATTATAAGGTCCTATCTATGTCTAATAGTTACGAGGCCTATGTTTTAAAACAATATGTTCAGTAAGACTAATGGGAAAAAAAATCCCATTAGTTCTACTGGTAAGACTATCCAGTACGACTACTGGGAATAGCCGAAACTATGACAGCGCCAACCAAAAGCATAATATCTATATTATGTAATATGTGGGTATATGTACGTGTGATGATACTTTTGGTCTTTCATTACTACAGAGCCCGAAACGTTGTAAAATGCAAAAACCTTTATTTCGGTTTATATGTAGTCAGATAAGTAGTCAGTCAGTCTCTTGTTGTTTGTTTGTGTTTTTTATTTTTTTTTATTATTTTGGCACTGGCTGAAAATCAGTGCTACTAGTACCCAGTACTGGAAGAAATATCCTGAGCCAGTGACCATTTCTTTGGTAAGAACAGAACATATTGCGTGTGCTGTAGTTTTTTTTTTTTTTAATATTGTTAAAGATGTAAGTGTATTTGTGTTAAGTGTAGTGTTTTTTTAAATTTATATCATGTTTAGGTCATAAGTACTTTGTAAGTGTGTTCTTACTTTTTGAATAAATTTTTTTCTTCTCTGTCTTCTTCTTCTTCATAAAAATATTATACCAATACAATGACATTATATTAAAGATATGAAGTTGAATCAAATTTATATTCTAACATAACTGATAGAAACACAAAATCCAGAAGCCATATAAAATTCCGTTACTTACATCACATTAATTTTGGGTCAAAATCTGACAGTGATCTGATCTAAATCTGTCACTCACCTATGACGTCATTAACGCAAGAACGTGTCTAATGGCAGTTGTCAGGAATTAAAAGCTGAAACGCGCTTAAGTAGCAGCTTTACTACTTTAGCTTATAAAGCCATGGATTTAGTTTTATTTCTTATTCGAGCGCTTTTAAGCTACCTGCTGAAAGAATAAGAGAATATTTTTTTATTCACAAAACCAGGAATATGTTCATCATATCATAAAAGTTCTGATACAGTAAAACGGCGCTAGACCTGTTATCAGTGAATACACTGTTCGTGCAAACGTGGATGCTCTGAAAACCAGGTGACAACGTCATGTGATGTTCAGACATATTTTAATACATACATATATATACTCACGTCATTATTTCCTATTGGGGTAGGCAGAGAATATCGATCGCCACGTTCGATACCGGCAAACCGCTCTAGCTTCGTTTACATCCATCAATCTTTTCATCGGACGGCTGCCTTTTATAGCACACTCTGTATTTGGTCTAAATGTGTCCTCCGTGTTCGTCCTACAGATCTCTTTCGCTATTTTCACAAAAGATTTTCTTTCAACAAATATATCGCTTGAAATAAAACAGCGCATTCACGCTAAAAGATCTAACAACATATGTCGCCGCTAAGAAGGGTGGTTTAGGGTTAAGTAAATAAGTAGTTAAATTAACATAGTTCCAATGTGTGTCTTTAACATGATGTGGATGCGTTCTTGAGATTGTCGGTACTTAATGTAAATGTAGAACAATTAATAATATAAACAAATATGGGAGAAGTGAGAATTCCGGCCTTTTGTGAAATGTGCTAAGTTACATATAAAGTTTATGTTGTGATGTAAACTCAACTAAAGCGGAGCGAAAAGGTGGGTTATGCTTTCAACGATAACATTTTTGTGTTTGTGTTTATGTGTATGACGACAGCCGTGGCCGAGTGGATAGGTGACTAGTTTTTCATTCCGGAGGTTGCGTGTTTGATCGCCGCTGAGAGCAACATTAATGAGATGAGCATAAATGATCAATTCTTAGTATCGGATGGCATTTATATGTGTATTATATAATACTAAATATATCGTTAAGTTAGTATCCCATAATACAAGTCTTACTTAGTTTGGGGCTAACTTGGTTTGTGTCTAATATGTCCGTATATATTTATAATTATTTATCAGCCAACTGTAGCCCAGCGTTGGACAAACATCTCCACAACAACCAGTCCTGTGCTGCCCTCATCCATCGCCTTCCCTCATACTTGACCAAGTCATCGGTCCACCTTTTTGCAGGCCTACCCCCACTTCGCAGTTACACACATACGTATCTATTTATTATTATCTTTTAAAACTCAAAGACTCAAACGATCACGCCAGATTATTCTAATGCTCTACCTGTTCTTTGGGATTCATATTCGTAATTTTATGTACTTAAGTATACGAGAATTCGTCTGATGGCATGTACAAACAATTTAGGTGCGATATCAAACAAGTATTTTAATAAACATAACCCGGGATTCCATCCATTTTCAGGAAAAATAAAGCTGTATTAAAATTCGGGTTATAAAAACACAGGTGCTGAGAACTCCTTTTGGTTTATTTTGGATATTCGTTGACACCTGACAATGGTGTGGCTTATTTTTTCAGTTTCAGTGTTACACGATAAAGGACTTCGTTTGTATTTTATATTACCTTGTTGGATCACATGAATTCCATAAATACTATTTTCTTTTATTGTATGTATTTTTTCTGGGGAATGTTTGAGCTATGATTACCAAATTGTCTCATTTAGATATGATATTTATTTGAAGTTTTACACACTATTAAGAATGTCTGATGTCTGTTGTTTCCTAAGCGATGGTTGTGGAGGTCACTGGTTCAAAGTCCGTTTAGTTCTGTTATTTGTATCATGAATAAATTATGGTGTCATTTGGGTGTAATTTAAAGTAGTCATTTAAGTCATCATTCACGTTATAGTCTCTGCCTTCCCCAATGAGAACAATACTTATTATGAAATTATGATATATACTTATGATAAAAATATAAACTATAAACTTACGATGACTAAACTAAACTATAAACTTATGATGAAACAACCGTGATAGTATAGTGGGGACAATCGCCTATCGTGCAGAGAGGCATGGATGAGTTCAAATTAAGCGTCAGGCTAACACCAACATGACTTTTTTAAAGTTTGTGTTATGGCCTTCTGTGGCCTAGTTGGTATATGACAACCTTCTCCGTCCAGAGATCGCAGGTTCGAATCCTGGTGAGAGCATCGTTAACGAATATGAATGTTTGTTTTTTAAACTTGGATGTTATCCATACTTTGGCCGTTGTAGCTGAAGACTTATCACCGAACATCCTTTACAATCTTATCCTTACTAAACTTCCAAATTTTGCTTCGGAATTTGTGATTCTGAAGGTCTACATCTTGTTTGGGATTCATATCCGTAATTTTATGTACATAAGTATATTCGCCTGATAGCATGTACAAAAATTTAGGTGCAACAATAAACAAGCATTTTAAGAAACACAACCCGAGATTCCATCCATTTTCTGGAAAAATATAGCTGTAATAAAATTCGGGTTATAAAAACACAGGTGCTGAGAACTTCATTTAGTTTATTCTGGATATTCGTTGACACCTGACAGTCGTGTGGCTTATTTTTTCAATTCCAGTGTTACACGATAAAGGACTCCGTTTGTGTTTTATATTACCTTGTTGGATCACATGAATTCCATAAATATATTTTTTTTATTGTACGTATTTTTTTCTGAGATATGTCAAAAGCTATGATAACCATATTGCCTAATTTAGATATGATATTAATTTAAAGGTTGATATTAATGGAACTACGTCGGAAGGATCACAAATAGAGATTGGCGTTCCTCAGGGTTCTATACTTGGCCCATCACTGTTCCTGATTTACATCAATGATTTACCATTTATGGTACAAAAGTATTCTGAGTTATGTTATGTTTGCAGATGACACTTCTTTAATATTTAATGTAGCGAGATCTTCTGTATCTCTTGACGATGTAAATAAAGTTATCTCACTGGTATTGCATTGGTTTACTGTAAATAACCTGGTTCTGAATGACAAAAAAACTAAATGTATTAAATTTACTTTACCGAATGTTAGGCAAGTTGAGGCAAATATTGTTATTGACAGTGAAAAAGTAGAATTAGTTAAAGAAACAAAATTCCTAGGGATAGCAACTGATTCTAAGTTGCAATGGGGACCCCATATACTAACACTTTCTAAAAGGCTGAGCTCAGCTGCGTATGCCGTGCGTAAGATTAGAGAAATAGCAGACATAGAAACAGCTCGCATTGTTTATTTCAGTAATTTTCACAGCATTATGTCTTACGGTATTTTATTATGGGGTAAAGCGGCTGATGTTCAAAAAGTTTTCGTCTTACAAAAGCGAGCTATCCGATCTATCTACTTGTTAAGGTCGAGGTATTCGTTGCGCGAAAAATTTAAAGATATTGGCATTTTAACTGTCCCTTGTCAATACATATTTGAGAATTTAATGTATGCCAAAAAGCATATTGGACAATTTAGTTGCCGTGTAGTACCGGCTTAGAATGTCGCTACCCCTTTCTACCCACGGGTGTCGTAAGAGGCGACTAAGGGTATTGGGGATTTTCATTGGATTTTTTGGCACTCAACTTCCAAAAGTGGCTGAGGAATTTACAATTCCTTAGCTCTGGCTACCCCTTCTAAGGAAATATAGCCGTGAGTTTATGTATGTTAGCAAAGTTAGAGATAGGCATACTGTTAACACTCGAAATAAGGACAAACTTAACGAACCGAAGTGGAGACTTAATAAAGTACCTTTATGGGACTATCCCTCAAAATGTTCAACAAACTTCCTTCTGACATATTGGAATTGCCTGTGGCATCTTTTAAAGGCAATTAAAGCCATGCTTTTAAAGAAATCTTATTATAGTGATCAAGATTTTTTAAACGACAAGAACCCAACGCGCACATGACCGTATCCGTAAAGCTATAAATCTTCCCTCGTCATTCCCAGGAATAATTGTCTGGTGAGGATTTTTCTTCTCACGTTATGTGATTTTTTTGTGATGGACAATTTAGTTTAATTATGTCAAACTAGCGTTTGGTTTTGTCGCATAGAAAATCTTTTATAAAGTAAAATTATGACCCAAAATTGTACAAACCATATTTTGAAAAAATTAAAAATTTAAAGAGTTTCTTTGTTGCTTCTTCTCTTTACGAACACCTTCCGAAGCAACGGACTAATGATAAATTTAAAAAAAAATTACGTTCAAAAAATGTTAGTTTTAACTTAATTTTGAATAATAAACTTTTTGACTTTTTTTGAGGTGCTGTGTTTCTACCGTGGGTCTTCCTAAAAGGCGACTAAGGTTAATCGGGTTTTTAAAGGAATTTTGGGCCATGCTGTTGGAGACCCATCACCAAACCTATATTTTACTATCTTTTCCCCACTTTACTTTCAAAAGTGGCTGAGGAATTTCTAATTACTTAGTTCGGGCTACCTTCCCTAGAGATTTATAGCCGTATGTATCTATTAATTAAAAGCTTCTACAAATTAATAAGAATGTCTGAGATCTTTTGGATCCGATGTGTTCACTTCTGGATCCAAAGTTTGCCAGTTCAAAGTCAACGGACTTCTATTATGCGTATGATGAATAAGTTAATTTATGAATAAGTTATTTATCTATACTAATATTATAAAGCTGAAGAGTTTGTTTTTTTTGAACGCTAGGATCTCAGGAACTACCCAATCAAATTGAAAAATTCTTTTTGTGTTGGATAGTCCATTTATTGAGGAAGGTTTTAGGCTATATATCATCACGCTGCGACCAAACTATCAGCGAATAATGTTGCAAAAACGGGGATAATTATTAATACTAAGGCTTCCGTTGTGTGCGCTGCGTAAACGGTTTAAGTTACCCAAAAAAATGTACTAAAGAATTATTTCTCTTTGAATGATCTAAAAAATGCCCGCGACAGTATATGTCTAACTTTTAAGTTTCACTTACTATAACCATTTTTATGGTAAATAAATTTGGTCGAATTTAATGCATAATTGCCATAATGTTTTATCAAGATAATATTAATCTTTATCCAAATAAATATGTTGTTGATTGAGAGTATTTAATTGAGAACAAAATTGTCCTTGACACTTACTTAATTTAAATAAACATCTTAGAAGATAATACAATTTTTAAATTACTCCGTAACAAAATTTACACGCGTGCATGAAGCGCAAGACAAGACGCTGCGCTGGCCGGCGAGCGAGGTCACCTGCGCGAGAAGCTTATGTTTAAGCCTAATCCTATTAATATTATAAATGTGAAAGTTTAGCTGTTTGTGTGTTTGTAGCTAAATGAAGACTAATTCACAGAACGCATTTAAAATAAAATTTACAGGAAGCCAGATAATGATCTAATTAACACAATAGGACACTTTTTATCCCAGAAAAATTAAGAGATCAATATTTTTTCTTAATAAATGGTTAAATAGACTAACTGACTAAGAATCAATGCTCAGCCGAAACTACTATACTTATAAACTTAAAACTTATGAAGTGAAAAAATTGTGAGGACGCTATGAAAAACACCTTTTTTCTCATCGCATGACAGAGACCCTCAACAGGTCAGTTAAATATTTCAGTTTGACTACGTGAAAGTCTACACTTTTGACAGTACGAAGTCTGTGGGGTCAGCTAGTTTTTTCATAAAATGAGTATTCTATTTCACTTTATAGTCTCTGCTTTCCTCAACAACACAAATAATGGGCCTAAGTATAAGTAAGTTCCTACCTTAATCTTATGTTTGTAAAGTCAAATTAAATTGTGTACCTTAATCCTGCTTTATATTCAAACCATTAATGGTTGACTTTAATATCAACCCAGTCACGCAGAACAATCTTAAGTACAAACTCTCAAGTGAACCTAATCACAACCTCACACGATGTAAGGCTCTACAAAGTCGCCAAGTCAATTATACGGGTCAAAGCCTGTTAAACATTCCGTCCCTAGATAGTGCTCTAAGATATTTGTGTTGTAGGATTCATTGTGGCTCGAGTAGAGACGAACTGAGACAATTCTCCGTATTGTTTTCGAGTTGTTGTTTCACAGCTGGACTTGATAATTGTCACACTAGATTGGTATTATTACAATATTTTGTTCAGGAAAACCTCATGTGGGGATTATTACAAATAAATAAAGGAAAGAAAAATTTTGACACCAGTGGGAATCGTCATGATACTTCACGTGTAAAAGATACAAAGGAAAGAAAAAATTCGCACTAGTAGCCACTTGACACTATAGCTCAATTGGCAGAGCGACGGCGGCGTATACCCGGAGTTCGTGGGTTCAATTCCCGCTGTTGTCGATATTTTTCTTTCCTTTATTTATTGGTATTTACTTTTTTGGCGTGTTGTCTTTGGGTGTTCGAAGAAAAAGTAAAGCCGACAAAAGTTGTTCGCTCGCGCGTATCAAAAAACATGGTCGCCAC
Organism: Bedellia somnulentella; assembly: GCA_963576735.1. Lineage (NCBI taxonomy): Eukaryota > Metazoa > Arthropoda > Insecta > Lepidoptera > Bedelliidae > Bedellia > Bedellia somnulentella. The sequence goes on along the minus strand of OY755192.1, from coordinate 3,383,025 downwards.
TTTTGTATTAAAAACTGGATACTTGGCAATCGTAGCCACGTATCCAGTTTTGGATACAAAAACGACCATGTTTGTGCTTTGCAGGGTTAAAGATCAGTATAGCTTTTTGGAGGTGTATTCCGATAAGCCACAGAAATCAGAAGTCCAACCGCATCTAATTAGCTGTGAGTGCAAATAATTGGGATTATATCAACAGTGGTTACGACTTCACTGTTAACATAGGGTATGAAAATTTTATTGGTGAATTCCTATTTTCAGACGACGAAACAATACAATGGAAATTAGAAGCTGTAGCCTTTTCAGAGAGTTTTGTTGAAGTTAGTTTAACATAACAGTTTAAGCAAGCTGGAAATTAGTGATTTAAATTTAAGTAAAATTTAAATTATTACTCGTACATAGACAAGTAATTACTTGAAGTCTATGTTTAAACTACTAAATACTATTAACCAATATTTAAAAACTATTTATAACGCATTGTTTTAAGCCAGGATTGATACTCACGTTTCCTGCATGAGAAGCACTGATGTTACCACTGAGATATAAGGTTTAATTTATCTGTTTTTCCAGTATATAAATAACATAACATAACATAAACGTTCACGCCGTTTATCCCCGAAGGGGTTGGCAGAGGTACCAATACTCCTGAACTCACATGGCAAGCGCCATCCAGTTTCCAGAGAAGGTACCCACGTTTTGCTTAGACAGTGTACTCACGTGATAGGGGGCAGGCCTATCGCCGTTTTGAACGAATACACTGTCACATGACTAAGTACAACTCAGCCATGTGGGTTTCCTCACGATGTTTTCCCTCACCGTTAGCAACCATGATAAATTAACCACACATATGACTTTAGAAAAGACAAATTGGTGTAGGCCCGTCCCAGGATTGGAACTCACGCCCTTCTGTTTTCGGGCGGGTGTTCTACCCACTGGACTATCATGTCGTCATATATAAATACTTATTATTTATTGAAAATTATTTGCTGTACAGTGTCGACTTAGAATAGCACAACCCCATTTCTTCAAGTGGGTGTACGTAAGTGGCAACTAAGGATGTTTGGGGCTTTAGAAGGGATCTGTGGAGGAAAAGGGAAGATCTTCCGCCAGGTGGTGGTATGCCTGAGGACCGCGGTCCAACTGTATTAAGTAGGAACTTGTGCATATAGTAAACATTTTAGAAACTTCGATTGCGCGATGTAGGGTTTGTATGTCGAGTTGGTTACGTGTTGCTGTAGAATGTGATACTTCTTGCACTGTCAGCGTTTCTATGTAGTGCGCGTCATTGTATACTGACAGCGCGTCGCTACAGATCTTTGGACGATGCGGTTGGAGACCCATGACGAACAACCTTCATTATACCATCTTTTCCCCACTGAACGTCCAAAAGTGGATGAGGAATTTCTAATTCCTTAGCTCTGGCTACCCCTTCTAGGGATTAATAGCCCTGAGTATATGTATTTATGAATAGTATTAGGCTTATAAGCTAAAGTTGTATTGCTATGTCCAAAGGTTATTTCGTCCAGTAACCCAAATGAAGTCTCCGTTGATATCGAGTTGTTGAAAACTTTACGTGTTTGTAAATAAAAGTTTTGGACCATAGAATATTAAAGTTTGAGTATCCTCATTTTCTTATCTCGGTATATTGTTTCAAAGGAAACTTAACTTTCCGTTCGCGGTAAATAAACGGGTAATGTAGTTTATGTTCTTTATGAAAGAAAGTTCTTAAGGTTTACGAAAGGCCAGATAAGGTACACATATTTATGCTCGAGTTATTCGTTCCTATTATTCCTATTGATACCAACCGTGATAGCCCAGTGGGTAGAACACTCGGTTATCGTGCAAACGACTAGTGTTCAAATCCTGGGTCGGGGCATACACCAATTTGTCTTTTCTAAAGACATATGTGTGGTTAATTTATCATGGTTGTAAACGGTGAGGGAAAACATCGTGAGGAAACCCACATGGCTGAGTTGTACTTAGTCATGTGACAGTGTATTCGTACAAAACGGCGATAGGCCTGCCCCCTATCACGTCAGTACACTGTCTAAGCAAAACGTGGGTACCTTCTCTGGAAACTAGATGGCGCTTGCCATGTGAGTTCAGAAGTATTGGTACTTCTGCCAACCCCTTCGGGGATAAAACGGCGTGAACGTTTATGTTTATGTTATGTTTATATTCCTATTATTAGGTAGAGACTTTTGATCGCCCCTTTACACGCCTTATTCCGTTTATCCACCCTAAAACAGCCACCCTAAGTCAGATACTCGGAAACGCGTGTCCTTTAATCCACCCTGAACAAGGTGGATAATCGTTATTTATATATATTTATATATATATGTTTCTTCCGATTTTTTACCCCAAGTACAGTTATTTACATAAACATAAAAAACACGAAACGGGTCCAAGAAACTTCGTGAACAATAAAATACTTTAGAACATACCTACTTTTCTACTTACAGTTAGAATAAAATTATCTTGATCGGAAGTTTTAATTTAATATTTATTGTTAACCATAGGGTTGGTAGGTAGTATTTGGGTGAAAACCATTTAAAATGACCGTGTTGTGACAAATAAAACCATAACAAGAAAGAAACTTTAAACAAAAAAGTGACAAATTAAAAATTTATGGTCTTTTTTCTGTAAATGTAGGCGGGGTAGAAAATCGGAAGAAAAATATTATATGAGTTACGGATATCCACCCCGTTCAGGGTGGATAGAACGACGCGCGTTTCCGAATATCCGCCTTAGGGTGGCTGTTTCAGGGTGGATAAACGGAATAAACCCTTAACACGATCCTGGCAACCTCTTTTATTTCTCACACTTTGGATGCCTGCATTGCTAAGCACATTCTCTGTTTGTCTTGTGTCCTTCATGGTTCTCCTTATTATATTCCTATATCCTCCATTTATAAGTTGCACTTGCACTTTAATAAAATAAATAGATAATTTGATAACTAAAAAAATATGGCAACCGTGATAGCCCAGTGGGTAGAACACTCGGTTATCGTGCAAACGACTAGTGTTCAAATCCTGGGTCGGGCCTACACCAATTTGTCTTTTCTAAAGACATATGTGTGGTTAATTTATCATGGTTGTTAACGGTGAGGGAAAACATCGTGAGGAAACCCACATGGCTGAGTTGTACTTAGTCATGTGACAGTGTATTTGTAGAAAACGGCGATAGGCCTGCCCCCTATCACGTGAGTACACTGTCCATGCAAAACGTGGGTACTCTGAACACCAGGTGACCTAGTCACGTGATGTTCAGAAGTATTAGTACCTCTGCCAACCCCTTCGGGGATATTCGGCGTGAACGTTTATGTTTATGTTTATTATGTTATGTTAAATAAAATAATAAACTGTTTATTTTCGGCTTAGAATAGTACTCATCCATTTATTACTGCAGGTGTCATAAGAGGCAACTTGGGATTGGGGACTTTTTAACTGATTGTTGGCGTATGTGGCTGGAGAGAAAACACCAACCATCTTTACATGTATACATACATATACTTAGGAACATATAATAAGGAATTATAAATTCCTCAGCCACTTTTGGAAGTTGAGTGGGGAAAAGGCGGAAAAATTAAGGTTTTTGGTGATGAGTCTCCTACCGCATCGGCAAAAAATCCAATAAAAAGCCCCAATACCCTTAGTCGCCTCTTACGACACCCGTGGGTAGAAAGGGGTAGCGACATTCTAAGCCGGCACTACACGGCAAATTCTTCATTCACATTCCAAAAATTTATGAAAATTACTTTTTCTTGAGCATATGAATGTATAATATTAAAGAAACACAAAAAAAAAACAAACAGAAACGTATAATTACAAAAAAAAATATGAGTACTCTAATTGACTAAATTTAGTAACCTTTGCTTTTTTATGATCAAGAGCCTATCTATAACATCATTTTGTGCTTGTAAAAGTGATTGCTCAAAGTAGTTAAATTTCCTGCTTATAAATTCATCAATAGTTTCTTTACTATAATAATTCTCCATATGCGTACTTATCCTTTTGCTTACTCTTGCAAGTTTTTGTAATAATATCGCTATTTCTCCTCTGATTTCATTGAAATAACTAGCATATGATGCATCTACTAATTTAGAATCAGACGGATTAGTCAAATTAAGTTTATTGCTTATGTCATCATGAGATAGTAACAATCGTCCGACTTCGCTAACAGTTTTGATATAAGCTTTCAAGTCTACATTAAGTTGGTTTCCATCAAATTTACAATAAAATCCATTAACATCTTCAATATCATTTTTTATATTTTCAGTACAATCTAGCGATTCCTGAATATGGTACATTATGTGTAGATTATAAAAGGTTTTCCAATCCATACTGACATCTATTTCGGATTTTATGTTCAAGTATTCTATCAATAGTAGGATAATAATTAGGCTTGGTATAGAAGGAGGCAATAAATCTTCAAGAGGTAAATCTTGTTGTTTTCTTGAGACTCCAGTTAATATTATCCCTTCTAAGTTCAGCTCTTCGGAGTTACCTAACATTTTGTGCTTGTAACGTTTGAGTACCTGAATCCAACTATATGTGTTTTGAAATCTGTTTGCGAGACTCGGTAATGTTGCAAAAACGCCATCAGCACCTTTAAATGCTGATGCTATCCAAACTTTGTGGTTATTATAATAATTATGGATATCTTTATTTTGTATTTCAACTGTTGGGTTTTCATCTTTAGCTACAATCTGAACAGGAATATTACTCAGATCTTTATTAACATCGAGTTTTGATTTGAGTAAGGTATCCCACATTAAAACGTTAGTTTTTGGATTAAGCATTGTTATATAGTTGTATATAGATGACAAATACTGCTTCAGTATCGAACTGTGAAACAAAAACAATTGCGTTAGTTTGCAAGTATGCTAAAATTTTATGAATCAAAAACTAAAAAATAAAAGTATTATAAAATATACAATCATATAGGAAACACAAAGAGATCACATCCTGTTAGGTTTCGACGACCAACTAGATAACTAAAAGTGTAAGAAAATATTGATTGTTCTTTTACATTTACAATATTTACATGTTAATTTAAGCCATTCTTCGCAATTTCGGAGATTTCATTTAATTTACTTGTAACTAAAAAGAAGTTCTATTAATTAATAAAAATAGCTAATACAAAAATTGGAAATGTGTATGGGAAATCATTTCATCATCCCATTTCCATTGCTGTGACACACAAAATTGGTGTTGTAATGTGTATTTCTTTTGTTTTTGTAATGTATGTGATTATGCTGTTATGCTTTGTGTGTCTTAGTTGCGGAAATAAATGTTTTATCTATCAATCTCAATCAGCAATAACAATAATTTAATTGATAGATGACATTAAATAAACATTTAGTTTATATGAAATACTACAATCCTATAAAATTGTTGTATATAAGTATTATTTCGTTTTTATTATTTTTCGTAGGTTATTGGGCGAGGCAGTTGGAGACACATCGTCAACAACCTTTATTTTACGATCTTTTTCCCCAGCTAACTTCTAAAAGTGGCTGAGGAATTGTCCATTTCGCACTCTCTTAAGATTTTTATTTATAATCCCGAAGTTCTGCCCACTCCTGGCATTTATAGCCATACTGTATGTATGTATGTTGTGTTTATATGAAAAGAAAAAGCTACAGTAACTAATAAAATATTTAAAACTTACTTTTTAGAAACTTTGCTCTTAGCACAAGTATTACATTCTAAAGCGTTGTATACATCATCACAACCAATATGGACATAGCTCAAAGCGCCAGCTTTCATGTGTAATTTTAATACCTAAAAATAAAAATGTTAATAATCGAAAATGTCATAATAATATAGTATATGACAATAATATGAAAAGTATCATTATTGATGGACTGAGAATCTTAGTATCATTTATTTATTTATTTATTCCGATTATCATGTTTTTTTTTCTTTAGTAAAACAAGGTTGCTATTGTAAATTTTCTTTGTAATGCGACAACAACTGCCTACGGGTTTTGAACTTTCATGAGTGTAATGGGTACCATAATACACTCGTCATATAAATAATACAAAATACTCGTCAGATCACAGCTTGAATACGCATCTGTGGTCTGGAACCCTTTCTACCCGGTTTATTCAGATAAATTAGAATCTATCAAGAAAAAAGCTTTAAAGTCAATTCATTACAGGCTCACCCATACTAAAATATTTTAGAACTCTCCAATTTAAAGAAACTGTCTTGTAGACGCGCAATATCTGATGAAATGACACTACTTAATATTTGCAATAATCTATACGACTGTCCAGATCTCGTAAATGAGATTAGTTACCTAGCACCTCGCACAGCAATACCACGCCACCATCCAACCAAACTATTCTATCTCCCAACAACTCGCACAAATTCTGGCCGACGGTCACCGTTATACAGAATATGCCATTCACATAATGAAAGGTTTTTGCCAATTGATATTTTTAATAAGAAACAGGGAGCAATAAGGAAAATTTCAAATGAAATTACATAAGACTTACTACTTTTATTGTATTAAGATTTTTTTATGTATAGCTTTGTTATTGTAACTTTTTAATGTTTCACTTTTTAAATATTTCATTGTGTCTTAGTGATGAACGTTTAAGGCGGCATGCTTACCTAGTATTAGTAATATTATATTTAAGATTATTGTAGTATATCGCTGTTGTTTATCCAAATAAATAAATAAATAATATAAAAATTAGAACGTGCATAATATTCAACATAAAACTACAAGACTGACAGCAGTAAGTTTTTACTACTTAGAGTTTAAGAGGTGACTATTGCTAAAATTCTGACTGAGTAAAATTAAAATAATGTATTAGAAATAGTAATTGTAGAATTAATAAAAAGCTGTTTAGTGTCGGCTTAGAATAACACTAACCCATTTCTTCCTGCGGGTGTCGTAAGAGGCGACTAACGGACTTGGGGCTTTTTAAGGGATTTTTGGGCGATGCGGTTGGAGACCCATCACCAACAACCTTGATTTTACGATCTTTTTCCCCAGTTAACTTCTAAAAGTGGCTGAGGAATTATCCGTTTCGCCTTTTTGGTACCTCTTTTTGGGAATTTTAGGTCTTGGTGAATGGCAGCCGCAGTTGGGTTGCTAAGAACATCTCCTAGTAAATTTCTAAGAAAACTCCGTACACTAAAATTGTAGACATGTACGTTATTTACAGAAATATGAGTAAATCTAAGAAATATTGGTAAAAATATTTGCTCAATTTCTTACTTGTCTCAGAATTTCTGTCATAACAACAAATGTTTCGTTTTTACTAGGACAAATGGAATCTATAAATTTGATATTTTCTCTCAACTTTTTGTGTTTTTCATGCTTCAGTATGTATTCTTGATGTCCGTAAACTTGTACCATAGGAATGACGTCAAATCCCTTTGATAAAGCCGAAATTATGAATGCTGTGAGCTATAAAATAAAAAGAAATTAATAAAATTCAAACGTTCACACCGTTTATCCCTGCAGGGCTGGCAGAGGAGCTTATACTTGGGAACATCACGTGACATTATCACCTTGTGTTCAGAGTACCCACGTTTTGCTTAGACAGTGTACTCACGTGAGAGAAGGCAGGCCTATCGCGTCGTTTTGTCCGACATCACTGTCATATGACAAAGAACAACTTAGCCATGTGGGTTTCCTGGGGTATGCTGCACTGTTACACCGCGCTGTTCACCCAGTGTAACTGCGAAGAATTTTTTTTCCCCGCATTCACACCAGTGTCTTTTTGACATGAATTTAACAGTTCTACAGATATATGATCATAGACGAAACATATCGTGGACCCAATACCGTATTTGGACTTTGAACACGCGAAAATTTCGCAAGTCAGATAGATGATCATACTCGTATATCCGTAGAGCTGTTAAATTCATGTCAAAAAGACATTGGTGTAACTGCGAAGAAAAAAATGCTCCGCAGTTACACTGGGTGAACAGCGCGGTGTAACAGCGGAGCATACCGCTCCCTTGGGGTCTTACAAAAGACTCACATGCAATATTCATCATTTCTCGCAACTCTTCTGCCGATGTTGCAAAGTAGCACTTGATCATCAGCATACGAGGCATTTAATTATGAATCCACCCATCAAGTTACTTTTCTTTATTTTGCTGAGAGCTTGAAACCTTTTTTGAAATTCGTTTAATAGTTCAATTATAAAATTTTAAGTGATGGAGCTTCTTTCGTTTGCAATTTAAGCAAATTATTGATATCGCTCACATTCCAATACTTCCCGTTCAATTACCAACTCTTTGAAGAGCACATTTGAACTTAATAACAAATAAGTGCATCTACCAGGTGCGCCACCCAAAAAGCCTCCGCGAGCCACATGCGGCCGCAGGTTGAGTATAGCTGATCTAAGACTAATATTCAAATTGATATACAAAAAAAACTAAACCCAAGATCATTATATCACTGTCGAATCAGGGTCTCCGCTGCCCAGGGCTTAAGCTGTCTTAAGGTGCAATTAAAAATATCAATATCAATGAAGTATTTGTTGTAAGTGTGACATATTCTGTTTAGGGGAGCTCGGTTGCCTGCTAAAGTTTTGCTTGGCTGCTCATGAAATAAATTAGTATGCAGACGTCTACCGTTTATGGAGCAAGGAACTTGGTATTTTATTTCTTCATTAACAAGTATCAAATCATTTTAAGCCATGTAGTGCCGGCTAAGAATGTCACTGCCGCTTTCTACCTTTGGGTATCGTAGAGGGCGATTAAGAGTGTGGGGCAATTTCAGTTGTTTTTGGGTGATGCTGTTGGAGACCCATCACAAACGATACTTCATTTCTACCATCTTGTCTCTAAAGCTCTGGCTGGCCCTTTTTGGGATTTATGGTCGTGAGAATATTTATGTATGTGTATATGTTAAATCATTACAAAGAATACTTCAAACAATATACAAAATCCATGTTAAAAATGAATGTAAAAAGCTCTTTTTAATAATTGCATATCAATAAAATACCTTTGAATTTACTGTACTGAATTCATTTTAATTGAAGTCCTGAAGAAAACAATTTTATTTCACAGGAATATTATTCAACCTGCGTCATCATATTCTTGTCAGTGAATTCAAATTGATTGATGGTTGCAATTGGAAAACAGGAAAATGAGTTAGAAAATTGAAGTTGTGTCGAGTCGTACTAAGTGGAAAATTGTTTTCTATCCTCAATAACATTACTTGAAGCTGTAGGGGCTCGAAATTGAATTTAAATCAAATACACGGCAGGACTAGCCGTGGATTGCGATTTTAAAAATTAGAACTTTTCATTTACACTACTTAATTTAATATAAAATAATATAATTTTAGTGGTAAGTGATTTTTAATTCTAAAGATCTGGCTACCTCTTGTGCGGATTTCTAGCCTTGAGTATATGTGTTCACAATCATGATATAACGATACAATAATGATATGAAGACTGTTACCATTTTATCTACACATTTAATTTATGTTGTGCTTACTGTGAGTGGAGCGCATTAAAACTCAACCAACTCATAAATATAGAAAGAACGAAAGAAAGAAATTATTTATTCATAGTCTCAGGTGACAATGAGGTGCATACTTAAAAGATTAACAAAAAACAAGAACAAATATTAATAATAAAACAATTACAGACATACCGCTAGCGAATATGGCCATATTTATAAAACATTATTGTAAAAGTCTGAATACGTTATAATCTCCGGTCTTCTGCAGATCTGATATAATGTATTAACCCACTTGTTGCTACCGTCGTTTTAAAACAACAGCATGAATAATAAAATCTACATCGAAATGTGGGTAGTTTTAATGAAATTTTATAATGTGATTGCTTTCGTCAGTGCAGCATCTAACCGAGGAAAAATACAGTTTACATCAAGATATTACGTGTTTTTTTGTATAAATATCTATAAAACACGAAAAATAATCATGTCTTTTCAAGGGTAAGTACAATATCATTTGAATATAATATTGGCCTGAAGTTACATTTAACTTGTTGTTATAACGTAGTTTTATCTATGCAGGAAAGTAATATGCCTTACAATTAACATTTTGGTACCTTTTTTGTCGAGAAAAGTAGGTGTTGTTTATAAACGACGATCGTAAAATGAACTATCTTACCCACTTATGCAGTGAGGATGAGGACGGTGCATAGAAATACATTCTTCCTACTTGAAATCTTTTGTGTTACCTACGCTTTAATTGTTTTATCTGTGTTATTGAAGTAGGTATTTCTTATTATTACAGATCCCGTTTCCACTCTTTGAGGCTTCATGAAATCGTTGAAGAATTGAAGAAGGACGATGACGGTCCTTTGCCAGATTCCATCGTAATACTTCCTCCGGATAATTGTAACGGTAATGTGACCGATGAAGATTCCGGAGACGAAGAATATGTTAACATTCAAAATCTACCAGGCTCCCAGCTTCGAGCACCCTGTGCAATACAACTTGATAACGGCGGCGATGATTTCAATAGTGATGACGAAGAGGACATTCCGATATCGCAGTTGGCAAAGCGTCAACGTGTGGATGATGCGCCCACCGCCTCTTCTACGGACGCTCAAGATACCTTACCAATACCTACGCAAGGTAAGAGTGGTGAGGTGACATCATGCGAGTACAAAAAAATAAGGCGTATTCCTGGATCGCAAGAGACATCAAGCCAAATGTTTCTTCCTGGCGTCCCCAAATGACTGCTAAGTTACGTCAAAAGCCGTTATATTATTTCGAATGTCTTCTCAGCAGCGAGATCATAGATATGTTAGTTGATTTTACTGATTTGTACGCCGCTCAGAAGAATAAGCCTGGTAACATAACATCAAATGATATGAGAACAAACAAAGAGATGCAAAAAACTGATAGGGGGTCTTTTCAGTACAAATCTACTAGGGGAGAAGAAATTGTCGTGTGCAAATGGAACGACAACAGTGTGGTGACTGTTGCTTCCAATTCTCAAAAAGTATTGCCTCCGTCAAAAGTCAAACGTTTCTCTCAAAAAGAAATTCATCCATGTGGATCAGCCGGCCCTAATAAAGTCCTATAATGAAAATATGGGGGGGCGTAGACAGGTCTGATCAAAATATTGGGCTCTATAGGACTTCAATTAGGGGCAAGAAATGGTATTTCTGTTTATTTTCTCACTGTATCGATATGGCACTGCACAATGCCTGGCAGCTGTATAAAAACGACGGTGGTGAATACGATCATCTAAAGTTCAGAAGAAGTGTGTCATGTGGTTTACTGGAGACATACAGAAAAACCGATCATCGTATGCCAGGTTGGGCTTCCGGTAGTTTACATGAATCTTCACGATATGATAACATAGGACATATCGTAACATATCGCCCTAAACAACTGCGTTGTGGTGTGGATATTGTCACAAACATGCCAATTTTTTTTGCGTAAAATGTAACGTCACGTTGCACCCCAGAGATTGTTTTGCAGCCTATCATAAGCAATGTTAAAAGCGTACCTACATACATATGCATTATTCAATAAAAGAAGTACTTATTTTGAAATATATTTTGTTTCAATCAACTCACCATGAACCCTTGCAACAGTAGTACATATTACTACCGTAGTTTTAAAACAACACCATTTTCCATAGGCCTGCCCCCTATCACGTGAGTACACTGTCCATGCAAAACGTGGGTACTCTGAACACCAGGTGACAAAGTCACATGATGTTCAGAAGTATTAGTACCTCTGCCTGAATTTAAAGCCCCAGGAATAGACAAAGTCTTTCCAGGGTTACTGCAATGGGGAATTGAAGCCATCCTACACTTGATCGCAGAAATTTTCCGAGCATGCTTAGCCTTTAGATACATACCCAGTAGATGGCGAGAAGTAAAAGTGCAGTTTATACCCAAATACGGAAAAACTGATTATACTAACCCAAAGTCCTTCAGACCAATAAGCCTCTCATCCTTTTTACTGAAAACACTCGAAAGGTTGTGTGATAGAGAACTACGAGATAACGCTCTCAAAACGATACCGCTCCATCCCAACCAGCACGCCTACAGCGCTGGTAAAGGCACGGAATCCGCCTTACATGCAGTAACATGTGTTGCAGAGGAAGCCATTAAAGATAAAAACATCTGTCTAGGAAGCTTCCTAGACATCGAAGGAGCCTTTGATAAAAAAAAATTTATAGCATTCACGAAGCCTTAAACAGGCACCAAGTCCCACCAATGCTATCAACCTGGATAGGAAACATGCTTGAAAGCCGAGTGATAGTGTCGGAAGACCAGACTAAGGTTCAAGTAGTGAAAGGTTGTCCGCAGGGTGGCGTACTCTCTCCGCTGCTCTGGAACCTGGTGGCGAACGACCTTATCTCAGAACTCAACAGTAGACATTTCTACACGATAGGATATGCTGATGATATTACTATTCTGATAACTGGTAAATATGCAAGCATAGTCTGTGACGTAACGCAATCAGCCTTGCGAATAGTAGAGAGGTGGTGCATAAGGCACGGGCTGACAGTGAATCCGGACAAAACCGAGCTTGTAATGTTCACCAATAAGCGAAAAATAGAAAACTACAACTTACCTAAGCTTTTCAACAAGAGACTGACGCTCTCACCGACTGTAAAATACCTGGGAGTAATCCTTGATAGCAAATTAAACTGGAGCTGCCACATTGAGAGCAAACTCAAGAAGGCCAGCATAGCATTCTGGCAATGCAGAAGCATGATAGGAAAACGATGGGGTCTAAACCAAAAAATAATCATATGGTTGTATACAGCTGTGATACGACCAATACTCTGCTACGGCGCTGTTGCCTGGTGGCAACGAACAGAGCTAAGTACAGTGCAAAGCAAACTACAAAGCTTTCAGAGACTGGTGTGCAGAGCGGCTACGGGATGTATGAGAACCGCCCCTACCGCCGCCCTTGAAATAATGCTAAATTTAACTCCACTGCACCTGTTCATCAAGCAAGAAGCTACTGCTTCAGCTGTGAGACTAAATTCAAACAAACTATGGAAATCCAACAAAGTCCCTCACGCCGAAATCCTTACCAGGATGGTAAAAGAGACACCTAGAATATCAGCTGTGAACGACAGGATTCCCAAACTATACCTCTTTGACAAGAAGTACAAAATACAGCTGACAGAAAATCCGAACGAAGGCCTCAATGAAAGGGAAGTGAGGATATTTACAGATGGCTCTAAAACTAAATCTTGCAGAAGACTTGCAGATAAAAATAGCTAGACCAATGGGCACCTGGAATTCGATATTTCAGGCAGAATGCTTCGCAATCATACTCGCCGCCCAAGCAGTAACAGCGAGGAAAATCAGAGAACTTCCAATTCGTATTCTCTCGGACAGCAAATCAGTCCTACAAGCCCTAATGAGCTACGAGTGCAAATCAGGGCTCATATATGAATGTCACAAAGCCCTAACGGTGATAGGGCAAACCAATGAAACTACCATACAATGGATCAAAGGACACAGCGGATCACGCGGCAATGATGCAGCAGACAAATTGGCCAGAAGAGGATCAGATACCCCGTTTACAGGCCCAGAACCATGTCTGCCTCTACCAAACGATCAGTTAAAAACTATAGTCCGTAAGGCCATACGAGGTAAGTGGGACGCATGTTGGTCCTCGGAAAGCGGCTGCAGTCAAGCCAAAACAGCTTTACTCAGGTTCAACAAGAAACTTACTAACAAACTATTTAAACTTAACAAAAAACAAATTAGTTGGATCACAGCCACCCTCACGGGGCATGGCCCTTTTAACAAACACTTGTTTACTTTAGGTGTTACAGATAGCCCTTTGTGCAGAGCATGCATGGAGAAGGAGGAAACAGCTGCGCACGTGCTCCTCGAGTGTACAGGCGTAGCGGATTACAGGGTAACACACCTGGGTGACGCCAGGTCGCTCCCTGAGGTGTTCAAGGATATTAGGGGGATCCTGAACTTCCTTGGTGAGCTGGGATGGCTAGAGTAGTGCCATCCCTTCATCACGCAAAACAGGCGCACAAAAGACGTCGACTTGCGGAAAATTACCCGTTCAAATACAAATAGTACCTCTGCCAACCCCTTCGGGGATATTCGGCGTGAACGTTTATGTTATGTTATGTTATGTTACCATTTTCCGGCTTTCCCAGAAAATTCTGTTTTTTTTTTAGTATTTTTTTCTTAATCGTAGGGTCATTAAACTGCCCCCAAACCAAAAATCAACTTATAAACTTAACTTTTTTTGTTTCCGTAATAAGTGGGTTAATTTCCAAGTCACGTCCTCGAAACCAAATCGTAGCTTTACATTGCACTTGCAATGCATTCGAGGAGAATTGGACAACCAACTCAATTAATAAAGGAATTAAATTCTCGCATTTGTATGATATGAAGCTCGACTTTTGATTGGAAAATCCAATTGCATTTTGAAGAACTGACATTCTTTCTATTGTGATTGGAAATTTCGTCTCATTTTATTTTGAGCGACTTTGTAAGTTTGTATTGTTTCCCCGTAAAATCAACGCTCTTAACATTGGGTAATACAAATTTAATGCATTTAGTTTTTTTGCCATTTAGTACAAGATTACTCGCGGCTGTAAATCCCTAGAAGGGGTATCCAGAGAATAAGAAACTCCTCAGCCACTTTTGAAAATGTGAGTTAGGAAAAAATGGTAAAATAAAGATTAAGTACAAGATATGTTTGAATCTGTGAAGCCGTGTTATTCACCTCGTTAATATTCTGATAATTTCTTTTAACGTCAAATACTAAAGAAGTATATAGAAAATAACACTATTTCGGACATTTTCTCGACCATGAACGGCAAATCATTAATATAAACCAAAAATAAAAATGGGCCCAAAATAGAACACTGCGAAACACCCATTTTTACATAAGTTCCAGGTGATATTGTATTATTAAATTTGCACTTTCTGTACCCGATCCGAAAAGTAAGACTTTATTTAAGTGCGTCACCTTGTATGCCATAATGTTCTAATTTAATAACGAAGATTTCATGATATGCACAATCAAATGCCTTCGTAAGATCGCAAAACAAACCAATAGCATCATTTTTACGTTCCCACGAATCAGAAATGTGTTTTATTAAGGCAACGCCTGCATCGGTGGTACAGCGGCCCTTTGTAAAGCCAAATTGATTTGGATGAAACAATTTTTTAGAAGCGAAATGCAAAAACATTTGATTGAACAATAGTTTTTCAAATATTTTACTTAAAACTGGAAGAATAGACATGGGTCTATAACCATCAAGAATAATTTTATCTCCTCCGGATTTAAGAAGAGGTACAATTTTACTATGCTTCATGAGATTTGGAAAGATTTTAATTCTTATACATTTAGGTCCATACTAAATTACGTACAATTGGCCTAGACCTCGATTTTAAAACATACCGTTTTTATATTTTAAATTGATAAAAGACATCAAACTAAACAACTTTGCCTATGTAATGCTTATCTAAAATATTGTAATTTTCAAAATAATTAATAATTAAAAAGTGTCGTATTTAGATCAAACCGAGAAAGTATAGTTCAGGAAACTCTAGGTAATTGGGTATAACTTTGTAAATTGTAAACATAACTGTATTTGACTGTATGTTTTGTAATAAATAAAAATAAAATGACTTACCTCTGCTTTCTTGTAACAATTTTTATTCGCTAACTCAGAGAGACTTCCTTCGAAAGGAAACATATCTTCGTACTCTATCATAATACCAGTTACACCATATTCTCCCAACACATTGAGTAATGATGTTAAATACGTCAATTTCAATGGCGCACCCTTGAGGTCCAAATGCACAACTATTTTTGGAAATAAAGATTTATTATTAGCAGGCGTTCGCTCATTATAAAATTTAACTTTAGGAATTATTGTCCATTCATTTTTGATATATTTCAGTCGGTGATCATCTAAGGATGAAGCAATGTGAATATTAAATATTAAAACTGTGTAAAACTGTAACGATATCTATACTTATAATAAATCTGTAGAGAGGTCAATTCTGTACATGAAATATATTTTCAAAATAACTATCAGGTGGTGATTAGGGATCGATACTGATGCCAAAAATGCAATCAGTAAAATTTTTGTCTGTCTGTCTGTCTGTCTGTCTGTCTGTCTGTCTGTCTGTCTGTCTGTCGGTTTGTATGTTCCTTATGGAAACAAAAACTACTCGACGGATTTTAACGAAACTTGGTACAATTATTCTCCATACTCCTGGGCAGGTTTTTGTATACTTTCCAGCAGAGTAGTAAAGGGGAATTTTGGGAAATTTTGGGAAAACGGGAGAAATTACTACATTTTTTAAGTTTCCGTCGCGTGTGCAGCCTTAATGGTTAAACTTACATAGAAATAATGTATGACGGAAATATTCTTCATAAAATTATCTAAAACAAAACCTCAACAGTTTATGTCTATCTTTTACGGTTGACTCACAATAACACGTGTAATTCCTGATAGCTTAGCAGTTCGGAACATTCTGATTATATTTGTTTACTCTTACGTATGTAAACCTCTCACACATCCCTAATTTAAAAAAGGTAACATTATTACCTATTCAATAAAAAAAGAATCATAGAAACCGAAATTATACATAAAATAAATCATCGCGCCCGTGACCAAAACCGAATCGTTACTAATTTACATATAACATACTAGATGGCGCCAGTAGTTGCATCCTACAACACGTAATGATTTATTTTTTAGATTGTTATAAATACTTCATAGCGTTTTATTCCAAAATTTGCTATTAAACGGAAATACTGAACCGTTCATTAAAGCGCATTAAAAATCACCAAACTACACTGTTTAGGGAGTGCTATAAATTTAATAAATGAAAACATTGCGCTGAATTTCACAATGCTTGAGCAGTGACTAAAGAAAGAAACCTCAGATATTTAAAAAACAACGCTACCCGTGCGAAGCTGGGACGATCCACTAGTTTTGAATAAATTTTGTTTCATGATTGTAAATATTTTACTATTGAAATAAAATTGTTATTGTGTAACTTTTGGCTACATGTTTATGTACTAGTAGTTAACTATTGAATATAAAATTCTTATTACAATTTGTTTGCGTAATACTAAAGATTTCGTTTTTGTTGGGCTTAAGTTTAAAGTCACATTTCACGTTAAATAATAATATGTTTGTAAAGAATTATAGCGCTAATATGGATGGTAATGTTAAAAGAGGACGACCTCATAGGGCACATTTGAATCAAAGAGAGTGTGCTCAAAAAAACAGGCGCTATAAAGGAGCACGTATGAAAAGATTGATGGATGTAAATAAAGCTATAGAGGTTTACCAAAATATCGATAGTATTTGTCTACCCCGACGGGACTTGATTTCGTGAATACGAGGGGCATGCCAAAAGAAACTAGAGACTCAAAAATTATAAAATTTATTCTTTGTTACAAGTATCGATCTTTTCAAAGTATACACCCTGAGCACGTATACACTTTTCCATACGTCTGAACCAATTGGAAAATACCTGTGACCACTCTTCTTTAGATACCTCAGAAATCTCGAAATTATAGGCAACCAGCGCATCTTCTTTGTTTTCAAACCTCTTCCCCTTTAGTTTTTCTTTGATTTTTGGAAACAAGTAAAAATCACAAGGCGCTAGGTCAGGGGAATATGGCGGGTGAGGGAGAATTGACACATTTTCGAGTTGAAAAAGTCTAGTGTTCTGGCAGACGTGTGCGGCGCCGCATTGTCGTGGTGCCACAGAATTTGCCGGATTCCTGACTTCGGTCGCTTGTCACACCAAGCTGATATTACTGTTCGAGCAGAAACTGTCACATGCCGTTCGGAGTTCACCGTTCTTTTATTCTCTAGCACAACAGTAGCAATATGACCCGTTTTGCAAAAAAACGAGGCGACCATTTGTCTCTGTGTGCTTTGTGCACGGCGACATTTCGTTGGAGTTGGTCGTCTTTAAAGCACCATGCAGTCGACTGTCGCTTTGATTCGGAATCATAGTTATATAACCATGTTTTATCACCAGTCAGTATATCATATACGTTTATTTTCTCGCCTCCGTTGCATTTTGTACTGAACTTCTTATTTTATTCTTTGTATTAAGGTGTGTTGTGATTGTTAGTCAATAAAGAAATTTATTATTATTATTATTATTTATCTATCACGAGTAGGCACCAATCCACCCGACGGTCTTTCTGCTCATCGGTAAGTTTGTGAGGCACCCATCTTAAACAACGTTTACGGAGAGAAAGGTGGTCGTGAATTATGGTTTGCATTGCTGCTGATCCAATTCCTAGTTCTCGCTCTAGCTCTACATATGTAATTCGTCGGTTTTCGCGAAAAAGTTTTTCGACTGCGCGAACGTTTTCTTGCGTGACCGCGGTTGGCGGCCGTCCTATCTTCGTTTCATCTTCGAGACATCCCCGTCCTCTTTAAAATTCAGCAAACCAATTGAATATTGTCGCTCGGGGACAAGCAGACTTACCAAAAGTAGAAGCCAAAAGTTCAAAACATTCTTGAGGCTTTAAACCTTTTTTAAAATCATAATAAATCATGGCGCGAAAATCACGTCGACTGAGCTCCATTGTTGCAAGTTTATTCCCGCCAGATTCTCGGAAAAATTATGCTCATTCAATTGAAAAATAAATAAAAGAAGTGTGTTCTATTTTCAAATACCAATTCTATTATAAAATAATATGGCTGCCAGCGCGAAATTCTTCTAATTTTTTCTTTCCTTTATTTATTCTTTATTTATTACTACTAACTAGTGGATCGTCCCAGCTTCGCACGGGTAGCGTTGTTTTTTTGAATATCTGAGGTTTCTTTCTTCAGTCACTGCTCAAGCATTGTGAAATTCAGCGCAATGTTTTCAATTTATTAAATTTATAGCACTCCCTAAACAGTGTAGTTTGGTGATTTTGAATGCGCTTTAACGAACGGTTCAGTATTTCCGTTTAATAGCAAATTTTGGAATAAAACGCTATGAAGTATTTATAACAATCTAAAAAATTAATCATTACGTGATGTAGGATGCAACTACTGGCGCCATCTAGTATGTTATATGTAAATTAGTAAAGATTTGGTTTTGGTCACGGGCGCGATGGCTTATTTTATGTATAATTTCGGTGTTTCTCTACCGATTTCTATGATTCTTTTTTTATTGAATAGTTAATAATGTTACCTTTTTTAAAGTAGGGATGAGTGAGAGGTTTACAAACGTAAGAGTAAACAAATATAATCAGAATGTTCCGAACTGCTAAGCTATCAGGAATTACACGGGTTATTGTGAATCAACCGTAAAAGATAGACATAAACTGTTGAAGATTTTTTTTATATAATTTTATGAAAAATATTTCTGTCATACATGATTTCTATGTAAGTTTAACCATTAAGGCTGCACGCGCGACGGAAGCTTAAAAAATGGAGTAACTTCTCCCGTTTTCCCAAAATTTCCCAAAATTCCCCTTTACTACTCGGTTGGAAAGTATACAAAAACCTGCCCAGGAGTATGAAGAATAATTGTACCAAGTTTCGTTAAAATCCGTCGAGTAGTTTTTGTTTCCATAAGGAACATACAAACCGACAGACAGACAGACAGACAGACGGACAGACAGACAGACAGACAGACATAAATTTTACTGATTGCATTTTTGGCATCAGTATCGATCCCTAATCACAACCTGATAGTTATTTTGAAAATATATTTCATGTACAGAATTGACCTCTCTACAGATTTATTATAAGTATAGATAGATAAGCTTTGAAGCTTTATATTATTGTGTTCGAAGTTATATTTACTTTATAAGTTTACTTACTAGTTTACTAACGCCGTAATGTCCCGTTGGGGTAGGTAGAGACTATTACAGGATAAGATATATCAATGCTGATTGGTGGCTATAAGTCTTGTAAGTAATGGAATGGAATTGTAAGCCATCACTACACTGCTTTTAAGCCGGGACTACAGAGCTATAAATTATTCAAACTCAAACGTTCACGCCGAAAATCCCCAAGCGGGTTGGCAGAGGTACTAATGCTTTTAAACATTGTACCATGTACCGTCAGAGTATCCACGTTTTGCTTCGACAGTTTACAAAACAGAAGTACAACTCAGCCATGTGGATTTCCTTACGATGTTTTCCCTCGCCGGTTTTTTTACTGGAATATTACATTATTTGTACCTCTGCCAACCACATCCCAGGATCAACAAGCAACTTACTAACAAACTATTTAAACTTAACAAAAAACAAATTAGCTGGATTACAGCTACCCTAACGGGGCATGGCCCTTTTAACAAACACTTGTTTACCTTGGGTGTTACAGATAGCCCTCTTTGCAGAGCATGCATGGAAAAGGAAGAAACAGCTGCGCACGTGCTCCTCGAGTGTACAGGTAAAACACCTGGGTGACGCCAGGTCGCTCCCTGAGGTGTTAATTAACTTTCAATTTAACTTACTTACTTTTAAATTAACTTTCTTAGTGAGCTGGGATGGCTGGAGTAGTGCCATTCCCTTGTCACGCAAAATAGGCGCTTAGCAGACGGCGACTTGCGGAAAACATACCCGTTCACAATAATACAATCAATACATTATTTGTACCTCTGCCAACCACATCGGGGATATACGGCGTGAACGTTTGAGTGTGAGAAGACTACATTCTTGGGATTTATAGCCGTGAGTATATGTATGTATGTACAGTAAGGTGAGTTTAAATTAGTGAGTTAAATTAGTCGTGATTATTATTTTTATTGAATCAAATCTATACCAAATAACTTTAAATATAGCAATGAAAAAACTGCTGATTAAATGTACATATTGGTAAAAACATATGTGAAATTCCCATTTTTGATCGTTACTCCTTAGTTTGAGTTTTGTTCGCCAAAACATTGATAGAAAACTGTGATAGTTTAATGGTTTTCATCTTCACGTCCCGTGGTGGATACTTTTGTAAATACCAATAGATAAAAGGGAATGTATTTTTTTTCCACAATTTCAATTTTCCTCACTCGTTCACATTAGTGATAGTTGGGCTATGTAGCCGGAGTCCCATCACCAACAATCCTTAATTTTACTACCTTTTCCCCACCCAACTTCAAAAAGTGTCTGAGCGGTTTTTATTGAGAGCTCTGGCTAGCACATTTTAGCTTTATGGCTATTTGTAATTCGAAGTACGTTTTTTAATAAGTCGCAGAATTTGTATCTTAATGGAACGGTACATAGAACAAAATCATTGGTTCTGATATCAGTTAAAGTTAGTAATTAACGTGAATCTATGCTAAAGAAAGCACGAGAAGCAGTTGGTCCTGAAGAGCAAGCACGAGCGCTATTTTATCGACACGATAACGAGAACGAGATGGCAGTATATGATACTAAGTAAGTGCGTAAGAGATGGCTGCTTTATCCCACGGGATAACTAGTTTAAACACCGCTCGTGCTAGCCGGGCTGGTCAATATTGTAGTAGTAGTCGGACTATAGCCAAATCACATTGTTTACTGTTCAGGGAAGGCTCAAACCAATCGATCAATAAATGTTCATACGAGCTGGAATGCTGACCGTGATACATCAGTTATATACATACATATACTCACGACCACAAATCCCAAAAAGGGGTAGCCAGAGCTTTAGAGCTAAAAACTAATCAGCCAAATTTGGAAGTTAATAGGGGACAAGGTGGTAGAAATAAAGTTTTCTTGGTAATGGGTCTCCAACCACATTGCCTGAAACCACTTTAAAAAGCCCCATACCCCTTAGTCGCCTCTTACGACACCCATGGGTAGAAAGGGATCGTGACAGCACTACTGGCGTTAATTATGTACGTTAGAATAATTTTAATCTAAATTTAGACTACTTGAAACGATTGATATTAGACATAGACTTACTGTTTTAGTATCAGACACGGTACTTTAAACTTAAGTCCCTTCGAAACGGGATGTCTTAATTTTTGTGTATCTAAGTTATACAGCCTAAAATATCTTTATTAGTTGAGGTATCTGGCAATTTTTATTTGTTGATGTACCCTTGAGTATCAACTCCGGGACCTCCCTATACTAAGCCTAAGGACCAAATAGTTAGTTAGAGGACATCTAAAAAATAACTTCCAATTTAAAGTAGAAACACTTTAATTTATCTTTCAAACACTGTCCCTTAAAATTAAAAAATAATATTAACTTATCCTAAAAAAATATCATTGGCATCTTTTGTTAAATACAAAATTATTACTTATACATTACCACTAACCAAAAGGCAAACGAGTCAATCAAATTGGTTAGTAATTCGTATTACATTTTATGATCTACCCACTAAGATTCTTTGGCATGAGTAGCATTAGGTTTACTAGGAACAGCTTCTTCAGTTTTATTTGGTTTATGTACCGGAGCTATTTCAGTTGGAGGTGGTCCTATTGGTACTAAACTTCCATCTTCCTCAGCAACCTTCAAACCGATAGTAGCACCAATTTTGGCACTAGCTTTTTTGAAAGTATCCGACAATTTCACTTGCACTACGTTAATACACATAGATGTTAATGCCAAACCAAAAACAAGGTACAAAATTGAACACATCATGAACATTGGATGGGTAGGTAAAAGATCACCGAGACCGATTGTAGACATAGAAATAAATACAAAATAGAAAGACTCGAAATATGTCCAAGGCTCCCAAAATGTGTAGCCTACAGCACCGATAACCATATAGACTACTAGGATAATGATAGCTAATGATATAGGTAGATTGAATTCGTCATCGATTTCAAAAACTGAAGGAGCTGGAGTAGCAGGTTCCAAATTGTCAGGATAATCAACAACTGTTCCTGGTTTAGGTGGTAGAGGCGGGGGTCCGTTGTCATCTTGGTTTTGTGATGATTTTACGTTTTCAACACTTGCTTTCATATCTTCTTCGTTGAGCATCTGCGAAGGACGCCGTACTACATCGTAGACAATATTCAGTCCTTTCATCACCTCCTGGAAAATAAATTTCACTTTTAGTGGTTAAATAATAAAATACGCTGTTAGCTGTTGGCTTAAAATAGGACTGCACTATTTTTTCACGTAGTTGTTCGTGAGTGGCGACTAAGAGTATAGGGGCTTTTAACGTGATTTTTAGGCGATGTGGTTGGAGACTCATCACCTAACCCACCCAAATCTTTTATTTTACAATCTTTGCCCATTCAACTTCCTCAAATGGCTGTGGATTTTCTTCGAATTCGAAAGCTCTGGCTATTCCTTCTGGAGATTTATTGGTGTGAGTATATGTACATACTCTATGAATGTATGTTTTACAATTGTCAGGTTTGATTAACCAACTTACTTAATATTAAAACGTCAGAAATTCTCGTGAATATATACATACATATACTCACGGCTATAAATCCCTAGAAGAGGTAGCCAGAGCTAAGGAACTAGAAATTCCTCAGCCACTTTTGGAAAGTTGAGTGGGGACAAGATGGCAAAATAAAGGTTGTTGATGATGGGTCTCCAACCACATCACTCAAAAATCCCTTAAAAGCCCCAATACCGTGAAGAAATGGGGTAGTGCTATTCTAAGACGACACTACACGGCATAATATAATACGGTACGGCACGGTATAATTTCGTGAATAATATAGACAAATTAAATAGTCAAGCAAAAGGAAAGACTTATTAAAAATTCACAAGAGTACATCCCCCGTAGAAGGGTATAAATTACTTAATTTCATTGCTAATTCACAACAATTTGTCTTAAAATACATTTTTTTATCCTAAAAACATAATATTAAACGTAACAGAAATAAAGTCCGCGAGTATAAAAAATCATTGTACAATTTATTTTCTTACTTATACCGACGCCATTACTTCCAATAGAGGTAGATAGAGACTGTCGATCGTTACTTTATATAATGCCGAGCTTTCCTCACATTCATAATTCTTTTTATACATGCTTTTTAACATTGTCTCTTCGAACTCCCGTTTTTGCGAAAATATTTTGAATCTAGTGCTCATATACCTTACATGTCCATCATCTTCTAACAATATCATCCACTTAAATATTATATAAGGTACTAGCTGTAAACCGGCATGAAGCGGATCGTGTGCGAAATACGCGGCTTAGGCACATATGCTGAGCTTACGCCCGATTTCTGAATTGAGTATTCCAGCTGAGAACAACTTAAGTATCGTTCTGTCGCATTGAAATCTTATCAACTGAATGAGACAAAACGATTCTTAAGTCGTTCTCAGCTTGAATACTCAATTCAGAAATCGGGCGTTAGTCTCTGGTGGAGCATTTTTATGTTCAGCAATTTAATTATTTGCGAAATAATTGAGAAATGATATGTTTTATATATCGTATACGTATACTTATACTCACGCCCATTATTCTCGATTGCACAGGCAGAGACTAACAATCGCCACCTACTTACTTTTGAGATTTTTATTAATCACACTAGCTTCCACTCTACATACATACATACATATGCTCACTGCTATATTTCCCTAGAAGGGGTAGCCAGAGCTAAGGAATTATAAATTCCTCAGCCACTTTTGGAAGTTGAGTGGGGAAAAGATGGTAAAAATAAAAGTTTTTGGTGATGGGTCTCCAACCGCATCGCCCAAAAATCCAATAAAAAGCCCCAATATCCTTAGTCGCCTCTTACGACACCCGTGGGTAGAAATGGGTAGCGACATTCTAAGCCGGCACTACACGGCTAAAGGGGTATAAATCCCTAGACACCCCAACAAGAGCTTCGGAACAAGAAATTCTTTAACCAAATTAGGAAAATGAGAAGGGAAAAGTTACTACGTATCCAACCACATCGCCCAAAGGTATATTTAAAAGCCCAAATACTGTTACTCGCCTTTTATAAACACTCACAAGAAGATATTTATTTATTTACAAAAGCATAAACATTACAGGTATATACCTAATTCGATCATGTTTCACATTAATAAACACACAAAAAAATAACTAAATAACAAAAATTATACTATAATCTACTGATAACAACTAAAACTTAAATCTATTTATAACATAAAACTTTAAGTCATATTCTATATTCATTTCATATTATTTTCTTTATATATGAAGAAGTGGGGACGCACGCAACTTCCAAAAGTGGCTGAGGAATTTCTAATTCCTTAGCTCTGGCTACCCCTTCTAGGGATTTATAGCCGTGAGTATATGAAGAAGTGCTATGCTAAGCTGATACAATAAAGCTAACAAGTAACAAGATGGAAACATGAATAACGTCAAATAGAGTATGATTGCAAGTTCAGCTTTCGCTGAACTTTAAAATGAACTTTTAACCCTTAAATACTTATCCAACCGTGATTGGAATTATTTTTCATTATCTAATATATCTAAATCGAATGTAATCATTATGTTTATTGTGTTTGCTGTGTAGTGTCGGCATAGAATAGCACTACCCCATTTCTTCCGGTGGGTGTACGTAAGAGGCGACTAACGGTATTGGGGCTTGTAAGGGATTTTTGGGCGATGCGGTTGGAGACCCATCACAAACCACCTTTATTTCACCATCTTTTCCCCACGCAGGTTGCGAATTGGCGGCGAAATAATATCTCGTTTTCATTATTTTGGTTTATATAATTTGTAGTTTCAATATAGTAATTTTTATAAGTTATCATCTTATAGTTATAGGAATTTAAATGTTAGTCTTTGCTAAATGGTCCGCCCAGGGAAACAACTGAAAATCAGTGTTTTGCGTAAAGCAAATTTCAACGCTGAGTTGGATCCCATTTTCATTGCTGTGACACACAAAATTGGTGTTGTAATGTTCTTTTGTTTTTGTAATGTATGTGATTATGCTGTTATAGTTTGTGTGTCTTAGTTGTGGAAATAAATGTTTTATCTATCTATCTATCAACTTCCAAAGGTGGCTGAGGAATGTCTCATTCCCTAGCTCTGGCTACCCCTTCAAGGGATTTATAGCCGTGAGTATATGTATGTATGTATGTATGTATGTTTATTGTCTTTTTTATTGCAGCATTTATGAGAAGATTGATAGATGTTAACGAAGCTAGAGAGCTTGATCTAGATCGTGCTTGCGATCGATAGTATCTGCCTACTCCAATGGGAACTAATGACGTGAGTATATATATGTATATTTTAGTATTCTTAATTAGTTAAAATGCCTAACAACCACAAAAAAACACAGCGCAACAAACAACAAAAGAATCAGATTATCTTTGTATGTTTTATCTGTAAGTATCAAAGTAATTTTTTAGATCAAAAAGACTGGTTTTTGTTTGTTAATAATGTTTATCTTTGAATGTTTGCAATGCCATAATGTAACAGGATTCTATGCAGAAAGTTTTTGACTTTTTCAGACAATTTTATTTAATTTCATATGAAATATGAAGACGTTTGAAGATCAGATTAAAAATGCTGTGTAGTGTCGGCTTAGAATAGCACTACCCCATTTCTTCCGGTGGGTGTACGTAAGAGGCGACTAACGGTATTGGGGCTTTTAAGGGATTCTTTGGGCGATGCGGTTGGAGACCCATTATTTCCATATAAACATAACATAAACATAAACGTTCACGCCGAATATCCCTGAAGGGGTTGGCAGAGGTACTAATACTTCTGAACATCACGTGACTTTGTCACCTGGTGTTCAGAGTACCCACGTTTTGCATGGACAGTGTACTCACGTGATAGGGGGCAGGCGTATCGCCGTTTTGTACGAATACACTGTCACATGACTAAGTACAACTCAGCCATGTGGGTTTCCCCACGATGTTTTCCCTCACCGTTAACATCTTATTATTCCATCTTTTCCCCAATCAACTTCCAAAAGTGGCTGAGGAATTTTTTTATTCCAAAGCTCTGGCTACCCCGTTAAGGGATTTATAGCCGTGAGTATATGTATGTATGTATGTACATTTTTAAACTTTTTCATACTATGCTATGGTATGTCACACATACATAACCTTCTACTATCTAACCTGCACTGCATTGAGCCTGTTATTAGATATAATACTTATATGTGAGTGTTTTAATCTAAAATAAAAATAGAGAGTGTGTGCAAAATCAAAAAGGCAGGTGTCCTTAGTATGAAGAATAAAAGAGCATGTATGAAAAGATTGATGGATATAAATGAAGCTATAAATGGTTTGTACAAAGTGGTGATCGATAGTCTCTGCCTACCCAAATGGGCACTAATGGCTTGAGTATATGTATGTATGTTAAATCTAAAACTTTGATGATATATTTGTAGCCCATGTAGACTAAGGGAAATTTAATGCCTTGAATTCAACCTCACGTTAAACATAAAATATTAGTTTCACTTTAATGAGGAACACCACAGTCCAACTTTTAGCATGAATTATTAAATTAAAACATTCACCTGCACTGGGGCCGTTCTTCTAACTTTCTTACAGCTTCTCGTGTAATAAAAGCGCCTTATAAATGACCAGAAGAACTTTATAACTCTTGTGAACAATTTTCCGAAGTCAGCCAGAACTATCAGGAATAAAGGAATACCGATAATGGCATAGACTATCGTCGCTGTTCTTCCGTAAGTGGTTTTCGGTGCTATGTGACCATATCCTGAAAATATAATTATCAAACTGATATTCAATAAATAAAATTAAGCAAGTGAAAAATTTCGACACCAGCGGGGCTCGTGTGGATGTCATAATTTCGAGTCCCCCTGGTGCCGAAAATTTTTATTTGATCAATTGATTAGTAATAATTCCCACATGAGGTTTTCATGCAAAACAAAGCCTAATTGTGTGATATTGAATAGGTTTGGCACACACTAATTAAATAAAGGTAGAATTAGTTAAAAAACTTGTGGATTGTATTTAAATTTTTTATTAGTTTATTTCATGTATTTGCTTACCAATAGTTGTAATCAATGTCAAACAGTAAACAAACGAATTCATAAAGTTCCAAGATCGCTGACCGCTGAACGATGTCACACCTGCCTCATGAGCATTATGTAGTTGATCCTCAAACTCAAATAATTTCTTCCGCGCCATCGATTTCCAATCTTCTTCTTTCAAATAATGACTTCCTCTCCATAAACTTTCAATAAAATCTCTTTTAACATTCCTAGAGCTACATTTATAAGCGTTTTCAAATGACCCCTCCAATGTTTTAAACATCATTGCCCCTAACCCACAATATATGATAAGTAGTAGTAAATCACTTATGCAAGTATTTCTTTGTAATTTCATGGTGTCATATTCTTTTTTGTGTTCAATTTTGAATTGTCGCCAATTAGCTATTAATTTGAATCGTGAAACTTTTGGAACTTTATTTAAAGTTTCTTTTTTAGTTGTGATCTCATCTTGTGCAGTGGTTATCGTAGGTTCTGCTTTGTGTTTTCCACTGGTGTGTCTTTTGCGTAGCCTTTTTTCAGGGTGACTATCGCTGTGTTCAGAATGAAACCTACTGTCATTAGTTTTTAATTGGTTTACTTCCTGACTTAAGATGATGAGTTTGTGTGTAAGTTCTGCTGTTCTTTCTGATAAATCAAATTTGTAATCATTGTCACTCGGTGAAGTAGAATAACAGCTTGAGGTATATTCAGACTGACTAGCATCTACATACCCTGAACTTTGCCGGCTGCATTTTTCTTTAGTAGGTATTTTTGAAGCTAAGCTTCCTAAAATTTCTTGGTTGCTTATTATTTGAATGGTTTTTGGACAAGAGATTCCTCTGGAACTTCTTTTTGGTGTAGATGGTATATTTTTCGGAGTCATTAATGATTTAGTATATTTTCGATATTCTGTTGGTAACTTTGGGTCATCTTTAGGAACGGATAAACTTCTGGCCCTAGCTTGGGACATTAGCTCTATAATATCTTTACTAGTTTGTGTCAACTCCGTTCCAGTTTTGTCAATAACATGTAAATCTTCTATTCTATTCACAGATCTAGATCTACTTTCGTGTGGGCCTTTTTTCAAAAATCTACGTGGCGTTGGTACTACTTTACGTTTTGGCGGTGCAATCTCATTAGAATTTAATTTGTTAGCTTGATCTTCACTCATCTCACTTTCACTAGTTTTACCCTGAAAATACCATTTCAGGTATGTGGTTAGTTTTCCATTTCTAAACTACATCTTTATAAGTAATCTTGGCAACACGTTATTTGAATACAAAATACAAATATAACGCTATTAACAAAGCAATTATAAAAATCAACATAATATAAACACGAACCCTAAATCTCGACGTTGAACGACTTCTGGCTGGTTTTACTGGTGGAAGCGGAGTCCCATGTTCTTCAGGTTTATTGATTTGCCTACTTACTATTGGTTTAATTTCACTCATAGATTTTCTACTCGGTGTTCTGACAACTCTTTGTCTTATTTCAACCACAGGTCTATTTTCCTGTGTTAGTTTTTTGCTTGGTGTCCTTTCGACTTGAATCACTTTGGTGACTATCTCTCCTGGTGCTGGAACATTTTCTGGTGGTTTGGGTGTTGTCTGTCGTGGCTTTTCTTCAAATGTAAACAACGTGTCTTGTTTCTGAGGAGTTGTGGGTTTACTCTTTGATTTGTCATTATTGTCTGCAATCTCATCAGGATAAACCATTTCTTGCAGTTTTTTTGGCGTTGTTGGTATTGGGTACAAGAAATCTGACTTATCCCTTGGGGAACTTGATACAGGGGGTGTTAACGAATGTCTCCTCTCAGTAAAAGTATCAATTGTCAAAGAATTCCTTCTACCTAAATCTTCGTCTTTTGGACTTAGTATGTATGACGTGCTCAATAGCTTGTTTGAAGGATCAATAAAACTTCCTTTCCTTTCCAACCTGCACATTTCTTCTTTATCAGGTAAGGCAAAAGGTGAAACACTTCTTCGCCTCCTATCATTTGCAGCTATAGCTCTAGCTTCCAAAACTTCTTCAGTATCCATATCGTATACTGGATCTTTGGTGCCAGCTTTCTCTTGCACTAAACGTCTCATTTCCTCGTAAGTATTATCGGCTTCTTTTTCACGGGATGAAGTACGTGGTTTAACATCTTCATCGTCAGAAGTAGTCGTATCTTCGTGGGGACTCAATGTTCTTCCAGGTTCCGGTGTTTTTTCTCTCTGTCTCATTGCAAGAGCACGGTTTTTCGAAAGATTTCTCCTCTTTCTGAGGTTAATATTTTGGTTAGTTTCCATTTCTTCAATATTAGGATTGCCTTGTGATACATTTAATAAACTGCTCGTAGTTTGGGTTTCGGATTCAGCTTTTATTTTGGGGATTTTGAGGGTGAAATTATCTAAAGGATTGTTACGTTCACTCTCTTCACTCATCACCAAAATGTATAGTGTGGACAACTGGAACAAAAAAATACACACTGTTAACAAGGTTTAACTGTCACAAACTAAGTATCACTAATTGATAACAGTCTAAAGGTATCAAGGCATTACAAAATTTGGCAATCGATGCATTATTGTTTGCCAAACAAATCAACGTATCAGTTTGTAAAACATAATTCACATATAGAAGTATAAAGAAACTTACCTATAACGGTGACGGTGCACTCCGTTTACCCTTTTATATCGAGGTCGGGTCGCACCAAAAAATCTAATAAAAGATTCTATTTCTGACAGCACAGCTTATCGAAGCAAAACAATCGCAGACAAAGCGCCACTGCGCGATCCATCTTTGTCACGTTATAGACACCAACATAAACACTTCGGAAACAATCAATAAATTCTTGTTGGTCTATCCAAAACGAAAGCCCGTCTTTTGTACACTCAGAAATTTCACTTCTGCTTGAATTTGTTTTAGCTCTGCGAACACTGGCTTCTTGGTGCCGAATCGCCGGGCACTGTTCCAAATTTAAACTCTTACACCTAAATGCCGTCCAGTCGCACCGAGCGATATATATTGTTAAAATAACTCCGAAAACACAGAATACTTTCAAATGTATGTAGCATTATATTATATTCTGACTCGCAGACACTACATCAAATTTGGCCGTCATAATTTGGTACAATAAAATACTTTCTTACTAAATAACATTATTGTGTTCTCACGTCAACTCAACATATATTGTTGAATAAACACATTTTCACAAAGCGCACTTGTGTAAACCATCATTATGAACATGAAAGAATCCGTGTTTTGTTTATTTTCCATGCAATGGGATACAAAGCGTTTGTTCGGGCCAAATTGCACGAAGCTTTGATAGTCTTAGAGCGTTTAAAAGAAAAAATATCACACACACATTTTCCTGCTTGTATAATGAATTTTACGCCTGGTGATTTTACATTTGCAAATGTACATATTTTAAATTAATGCACGCAGTACAACCAAAGGCGTTATGTAGAGTGTAAAAGTTTGAAATTAAGCCCCCAAAACACAATGGCCCATGCTGCCCCACTGCACACCATCGCCACTGTGTACAGGGGGTAATGGTATATGATAGCGGACAATTGTCAATCGTGGCGCGCAATCGGGAAGTTGTCGGTTTTTCGGGCACACTTCAAAGGAATCGTGGCGTAGCGTGGCCTGTGGTGTTTACACAGTGGGCCATTGTTTAGTTTGTCACCGGCCGCTGATAGATACTTATACTTTTTTGGAATGTTTCATTGCCAAATGTATTTATAATCACTATATGACGTAAAAATAACATAAATAGCGGCATGAATAAAATAAATTACATAATTAATAATAAATAAATAGCTGCAGCCGTAATTACGTCGACGTCCATCACAAGTGGTTTGCCAGGCAGCAATGAGCAATGGGCCATTGTGGGAACACCAAGTGATCGTGGCCTACAATTGTGCATTGCAAAGCGTGGCCCATCACAGGCCATTGTGTACTAGGCGCTTTAGAATATGTAATAAGGACATTTGATACATTTTCACATAGAAACGACGCGGTTAAGTGTATGACCATGATCTTAAGCTTTTTCACAAACCGGCGTATATTTTTCCTACACATCTATACATTGTGTGAAAAGGGACTAGTGTCAGAGAAATACATAAAGAAAAATACACATTTATGATGATAATAATATTACATCATCATGAATGTGTTGTGCTTAACGAGATTTGAACCCGCCACCTCCAAACCCAGAAGCAAGTCTGAAGCCTCCTGCCAACTAGGCCATAAACGTCGTTATTGAACGTTAACAAGACATGATTGTTCATATATACTTACCGATAGTAGTATAAATAGTTCCGGCGTAAAACATTGCGTTCCAGAAAGTCCACGTTTTCGCTGTAGTGTTATCATTGTTCAGCACCTTGGCTACTTCATTGTATTTCCTCACGAACTCTATGAGGTAAGTATCGATTTCTTTGTAAAACGCCTCTTGGTCGTTTTCTAGTAATCTTGGATTGCGCCTCTGGAAAACGAATAGAAGTAATAAGTAACTAAATCTATACGAAAAGAAGTAGATTATATTTAAGTAGTGTTAACTTGCTAGGTCCTAATTGTAAATGTCACCATATTGATACTGTGGATTTAAGAAATAAAGATTTGAATTTCTGTGCTGTGTAGTGTCGGCTTAGAAGAGCACTACCCCATTTCTTCCGGTGGGTGTACGTAAGAGGCGACTAACGGTATTGGGGCT
Source organism: Bedellia somnulentella (assembly GCA_963576735.1). Classification (NCBI taxonomy): domain Eukaryota; kingdom Metazoa; phylum Arthropoda; class Insecta; order Lepidoptera; family Bedelliidae; genus Bedellia; species Bedellia somnulentella. The sequence goes on along the minus strand of OY755192.1, from coordinate 3,350,557 downwards.
TTTAAGGGATTTTTGGGCGATGCGGTTGGAGACCCATCACCAACAACCTTTATTTCACCATCTTTTCCCCACGCAACTTCCAAAAGCGGCTGAGGAATTTCTAATTCCCTAGCTCTGGCCAGCCCTTTAAGGGATTTTAGCCGTGAGTACATAAATAAATAAATAAAATAAAAAGATTTTATTTGCCTTTTTACACATATTACAAAAAGAAATCTATATCATACAGTTAAAAGAAGTAAGAAAAGAAGAACAAATTAGATAACAATAAAAAAAAAAAAGACAAAATGGTTACGAGCTCGGTCTAACCACTTAAAGCGGATAGCTCCGGTTTTCAGCTCTAACCAATACTTATAACTAAATAAAACTTAAAGACTAACTTAGAACTAAACACACAAAATAACATACACACGTACAAATATACATATTCTTAGCTAATAGCTAATGTACAATATGTGAGTATTTTTGGGTACATGCGCCTTATACATAAAAAGATAACATTTACATATAAAATATTCTAAACATATACAATACATACATATACAAACATAGAATATATATATATATATATATACATACATACAGATATAGAATATTTATATACATATAAGTACAATACACACAAATATTCTAAATATTTACATATGAAAATTATAGGTATGAAGTATGTTAACAATAAAAACAAATAATACTCTTTTGCGTCTTAATGAATAATATGAATACTTACACACATGTGCACATATAAAGTTATAGCACATATGACATACATTAATAGATATAGTATATATACATATAAGAAGAAAAAGAAAAAAAAAAACAAAACTCATTCGATATTGGAAGCACAACCATAGGGAACAACAAATTCATTGAACTGCGATAATAACAGCCATTTGCGTAGTTTTCGTCTGAAGGTGTGAATAGACTGAGCATTTTTAATTGGCGGCGGAATGACGTTCCAGCATTTTGAGGCTGTTATTTTAAAAGAACCCTTAGTCCTACTAAGTTTGTGCTTCGGTATTATTAGAATGCTTCGACGGTCACGATGCGAGAAATTAAGTTTTTCGTACAAGTATATAGGCGTTTTCTTTTTAATGACGTTGTAGACTAAACATGATAGTTTAAGTTCTCTCGTGTAATGCATATTGAGCAAGTTATTATTAATAAGGTATGGAGTTATATGTTGTCGGCGTTGTATATTGAAGCAGTATCGCATGCATGCGTTTTGGACTCGTTGAATTTGATTTACAGTCTTTTTTTAGGCAGGGACCATAAACGACGTCACAGTAACCTAATTGTGATAGGACCAAGCTCTCACATAATTTAAATCGAATGGTTGAATTTAAAAATGGCCTTATCTTATATAAGCTGCTTAGAGCGGAGAAACATTTGGCTATCTTTAAATCTATATGTTTTTGGAAATTAAAAGCTTGATCTATATATAGGCCAAGGTTCCTAATGCAATCTTGGAAAGGAACCGTGACCCCATCCACCTGAACAGCCGGCAGAAACTCTTTTATTTTTGATACTTGACTCAATGTACCACAAATCAATGCTGTTGTCTTGTTCGGATTTATTATGAGATGATGCTTTTTAGACCATTCAACAATACGTTCGAGATCTCTATTAAAATTATACAGACCGGTACTGAACTGATCACTATCTATTGGCAGATGAGCATAGAGTTGAGTATCGTCAGCGTATAGATGGTATTTAGAGTCCTTTATGATCATCGATATACTGGCTGTGTAAATACTGAATAGAGTTGGACCAAGGACTGAACCTTGGACCACGCCACGCGTTATAGGAAGTGGATCCGAAACAGTGACATTTCCTTGAGTATCGACAGTTTTTACAATCTGGGTTCTGCCCGAAAAGTAAGATGAAAACCACTCACACACCGCCGATGAAAAACCAGCTGCCTGTAATTTGGAAATCAAAAGGGGGGGATAAATACAGTCAAAGGCACGGGTATTGTCGAGTAGCACTAATATAGAGGCATTCCCTTGGTCGGAAGAAGACAAAATGTCATCAACGATGTTAAGCAGAGCCGTAGTGGAGCCATGCCCACCCCTAAAACCAGATTGGAATGACGGAATTACACCGTGGGATTCCAAATGAGGAATAATCTGTTTTAAAACAACTTTTTCTAATATTTTGGAAAGAGCCGGTAATATTCCAATAGGCCTTATATCGGTAAGATGTTCCACTGAATTTTTCTTCGGGATGGGAGTGACCATAGAACACTTCCATGCGTCAGGGAAAATGCCTTCACGTAGAGATTTGTTCAAAATAGTCGTTATAGCATGAAGTGAGTACGGCAGTGTGACCTTGAGCATAAGCATTGAAATGTTATCCGATCCCTCAGCTTTAGATGAGCAAGTGTGGATAAAACGTGATACTTCCGCCTCCGAAATTTCCGAGAAGGAAAACTCCGAACCGCTTAAGTTGACCGCGTTATCGTCTGAACTACTAGGGATAGAAAAATCGATTTGCGGAACGGCATCGACAAAGAAACGATTTAAAACGTTAGGCTCCGAGAGATGACAGGGTATTGAGGAGACACGAGATGGCTTTAGTATTCTGTTTATATGCTGCCACATTTTCTTTGGATTTGATGAGTTTTTATTTACATAAGTATTTAAAAATACTTTTTTTTCCATCTTTAAAGCAGAATTCACCGTATTTCGCATGTCTCTATAATATTTATACGAACTCTCTGTCTGGCTCGTTTTTGCAGTTTCACAAGCTTTGTCACGGAGTTTTCGCATGTGCCTTAAGTTATTGGTCATCCAAGGTGCTGGTGGATGCCTAAAAATTTTGTGACGGATTGGGGCGAAGTGATCAAACAAGTCAATAATTAAGAAACAGAAGAAACTAACCATATCGTTAAGATCTTTGTAATCCTGTACGAACTCCCACGGAGTGAATTGAGCAGCGTGAGAGATACAATCTACGTTCTCCGATATTGGACGATATGATACTCTTCTAGGTGTCAATCTTTTTAATTTAATGGAAAATTCTGTGATCACCAAACCATGATCGCTCAAATCGTCGTTATGGATCACATTAATTGAGCACAACTTACAATGTCTTCTCGTAAATATAACATCCAGAAGTGTAGAGCTAGACGGAGTTATACGAGTAGGCTGGTTAACTATTTGTGAGAGCTTATATGTAGAGACGAGAGGTTCGAAACACGCGGGAGTGAAGGTATTGGCAGAGTTATCTAAGAGACAATTAACATTGAAATCGCCAAGCAGGAAAATATTATCATATTTTGGACCAAATATAGATAAAGAGTCTTGCAAACTATCGATAGCCTTCCCAGCGTTAACAGAATGCGGTCGGTAAAAAGTTCCTATAGCAAACTTTAATCCATTCAATCGTACCTCTACCCATAATTGCTCCAAGTCATCGCCAAGATGGTCAAGACGGCGCTTCTTTATGTCATTCCGTATATACATCCCCACACCACCGCCGCGGCCGCATTGCCGAGGAGCGTGTATGAATTGGTAGCCCGGGATTGTGTAACGTGCCAAATCTGAGTCCGGTCGTAGCCATGTCTCATTAAGACACACAATGTCTAATTCATTATTCCTAAGGACTTCTAAGAGCTCATCCCAACCAGTATTAATGGACTGTATATTTAATAACCCCAGTGTTAGACGTTTCATTTTAAAATTACAAATTTTATTACTATCGGGTACGGACATTTTTATAGGAAAATAATGATAGTAATACAAGCAGTAATTTTGCGCCAGTATAATAGTTCGTAAAAAGAATGTAACTAGACGCCTCTATACAAACTAATGCATAGTATATATAAACTATACAGATACTATTAAATCGATTTATGAATATTAATAAAATAAGAATATCATAAAATACATCTAATATTGTCGTAAATACAATATGGTAATATATATTTTTTAAATATTGCAAGTACATATATACGATATATACATGGTAATAAATAATATAAAATGCAATATGGTAATAATGTGCATGTATGTTTATAGTTTCACCAATTAAATGCACTTCAACAATAATTGTGTACTGAAACATTAAAATACTTGCCAGCCAAAACGTTTCACAATAGTACAAAGCCAAATAAAGTATATTACTAAATAAAGTAAACAGAAATAGAATAGAATTAAGGATCGATTTATAGATCAACATAAAAACATAAGTAATTGTTGGCGTAACAGTAAAATAAACATAACATTCGAAATTAAGCGCAGGTAGGAATATATAAGTACAGAGAACATAAATTATAGTATTTTTCATTAAAACATTGTGAAACTCAAAATAAGTGTCAATAAAAAAATAAAATAAAATAAGACTAATCAAACAACAATATGCCCAAAAATATGATCAATGTCTTCTTCTCGCCTCACCTTGGAGACCGGCGCGCCGTCTTTCTGGCGGACACACACTCGACCATCTCGGGTCCAAACATACCGCCAACCAGATGCTCGAGCTCGCTCGCGGGCTTTATTGAATAAAGACCTATTCAGTCTTGTCAATCGTTCGTTGACGTAGAACCGAGTCGGCTGACCACTGAGCCCCATGTCGGCGGTGGTGACGCCGCGCCGCACCCGCGCCGCGCGCAGCAGCTCGTCCCGCGTCGCGCGCCGCGCCAGCCGCACCACGATGGGCCGCGCGCCGCCGCCGTCACGGAGAGCTCCCATCCGCTCTGCACTAACAACGTCTCTGTCGTCCATTTTCACACCAAGCTTGGTTCCTACTAGCGTAAAAAGGTGGATAGTACTCTCACCCTTGTCCTCCGACAAGTTTGACAATTGTATATCATTACAAAGAGCATCCTGGTCCCTCTCCTGAAGCTGGAGTTGCAGTCTACATACCGCTTCTTCCAGCATTTTAGTATTACTGGCCTTGGTACTATCGGATACTCGGCGTTCCATATCATTAACCCTTTGGTCAATGCTATCTAACCTGTTTGTAACGGTTGCTATAGCTTCGCGAAAAATGTAGAACTCCGAACGAAATGTTGCGAGTTCATCACGTAAACTACGAATTTCGCTCCTAAAGGTGTTAATTTCCGGAGACCACTGCTCTGTTGAACGTGGGTGAGCATCTTCCAGTGCTAACTCGGCTGTTGATGTCTTTGTGGTAACTCGTTGCTCTTCCACTATGAACCCCTTAACTGGAGTGTCAGCCTTGTTGTCCCGCGGCATGCAACGGGTACATTCCGGGCACAACCAATTAGTCGGAGCGGGCTGCTTCGAAGGAATACCAACGCAAGCGCGGTGATAATACAGTTCACACTTGCTACAAACAGCGCCATCTGTACGCACCTGCGTCAACTTCTGACATCCCGCACACATTGGCATTTCTATATACTATCGATCGATTACAATTGCCAACTAGTGTCACGGTAATTTCAAGGAGTTCCGAAACGCGCGCAGAGATAGAGCCACTAACCAAAATTTTGAGTATTTTAATTGCGGGTGTTCAAAAAATAATAATTGTAAAAATCAATACGTGGTATTAAATTAAATAGATACGAAAACCATTTAAAACGCTGAATCCAACCACGCAAACAATTATTGAGGCTAGTTATAGACCAGCGAGCACAACACTTCACTTTACAGTACTTAATATGGCACATAAACAATAATTAACTATTCAAAACTCCGCAGCGTAAACGTATGACTTTGAGTTCGTGACGTACGTGTGTGTATGTATGTAAGAATAGCACTAATCTTCCACTTTTTGTAATCTCACGGGTTACTGGAGATTCAGATTTAGAAATGATACAGCTACTATCGCATGTAGACTATAGAGAAAAATAAAATAAAAGGGTGGTGGTCTTCCGCCGCATCCGCTAAAAATGACGTAAAAAGCCCCAAATCCCTTGGTCGCCTCTTACGGCAAGTGCGAAAGGAATTGGCTAGTGGTAGGAATGAGCTATTCTAAGCCCCAGCTTATAGAAATACATACATATAATCACGCCATTAGTTCCCATTGGAGTAGGCAGAGACTATCGATCGCCAGTTTGTACGATCCTGGCAAACCTCTGTAGCTTCGTTCACACCCATCAATCATTTTATACATGCTCTTTTATATTCCGTGATATACTCAATAGCTCAATGGGTAGAACACCGGTTAACGTGCAATCGACTAGTGTTCAAATCCCGGGTCGGGCCTACACCAATTTGTCTTTTCTAAAGACATATGTGTGGTTAATTTATCATGGTTGTTAACGGTGAGGGAAAACATCGTGAGGAAACCCACATGACTGAGTTGTACTTAGTCATGTGACAGTGTATTCGTACAAAACGGCGATAGGCCTGCCCCCTATCACGTGAGTACACTGTCCATGCAAAACGTGGGTACTCTGAACACCAGGTGACAAAGTCACGTGATGTTCAGAAGTATTAGTACCTCTGCCAACCCCTTCGGGGATATTCGGCGTGAACGTTTATGTTATGTTATGTCTTTTATATTCCATACTTCGTACACCTAACTTTTTGAGCACATCGTCTATTTGGTTCAAACGAGTCCTCCGAGGTCGTCCTCTACTCACATTACCTTCGACATTGGCTTTATACATCTCTTTCACCAATTTACTATCATCCATCTTCTCTCTATAGTTATATTCATTAATTACTTACATAAGCTAATCGATGATCTTGCGAGATCGTTGCATTGAATATTACATCAGCTGTGTTATGTCGGATTTCAACCAACGTTGTGTCATACTTCTCCTCGTGAGGACCTGTGGAAGAATATTCATAGTTACTATATAATGTGGGTCTGACACCATAATGGTATTAGGTGAGAGGCGACTAAGGGTATTGGGGCGTAAGTGACCCACCATCAAAAACATTTATTTTACAATCTTTTCCCCATTTAACTTCCAAAAGTAGCTGTAGAATTTTATGATTCTGAAGCTCTGGCCACCCCTTTTAGGGATTTACAGCCGTGAGTATATACGACTTTCAAATATTATCTGTAAAGATCTTACAAACATGATAGCTTAGTGGGTAGAACACCGCTTATCGTGCAGACAAAGGTTCAAATCCCGAGTTAGGCTTACGCTAATTTTTCTTTTCTAAAGTCATATGTGTGGTTAATTCATCATGGTTATTAAAGGGGTGGGAAAACATCGTAATAATACAAATTATACGTAGTCATGTGACAGTGTATTCGTCCAAGCAAAGCGTGGGTACTATAAACACCAGGTGACCATGACAAGTGATGTTCAAAGATATTAGTACCCCTGACAACCCCTTCGGAGATATACGGCGTGAACGTTTGAGTTGAGTTTAGTATTTTAAAATCCCGTATATATATCCCGTCCCACCGAGGGACTCAAGCTTATCCTGAATAGAGCACTAAGCTAGCCTAATGCAGGGATAGCACGTAATAGCCAAAACTCCCTTATTATTGTGTCACCATGTGACAAAAATGCGACGTGTTGCTTAGAAAAAATATTACCTCTGACACCAGGTGACATATTAGACAACTCATGTTCAGAGTATCACTATCAGTTTACTTGGATAGTGCATTAAAAAAATTAAAACAATAAACACCTTTTTATTTTTCTAAATAAATTTCATTACGTACATTTTTTTATCATCAAAAGTTTAAATTTTATAACTCTGCCTCTCTGTTTTAAAGAGAACAAGCAACAAGAAAGTCCTTACAATTCACATATTAATATTATTTAAATATGATTCATAAAATTTGGCGTTTAGAAATATTATTTTTACTTTCAAAAGATTTTCTATGCGACCAAACTAACCGCTAGTTTGACATAATTAAACGTGACAGGCGGCAAGCCTGTGGCAGCTTTGTACAAATACACTTTTTATGACAACGCAACGTATAATTCAGCCATGCTTATTACCTCAAACTATATATGTAAATTCATGATCTATCACCAACAACCTTTATTTAACCATCTTTACCCCACTTAAATTTTCAAAAGTGGCTGAGGAATTTTTTATTCCTTAGCTCTGGCTACCCCTTCTAGGGATCTATAGCCGTGAGTATATGTATATATATAGATAAATTAACAATTCATATGACTTAAGAAAAGATCGGCTGCTCTAAGCTAAAAACAAGTATGTCGATTTTTGACCGTTTGCTTTTTTTTACACCGTTGGATTCGTCATAGAAAGACCCTTATTTCTACATTATTAAAACTCAAAATATCTTCTTATTTAAGGCGCTATTGATAAAAAAAAATAGGGTAAGACTATTATTATTAGACTATTTTATTCTGCATTGGCGTTACTGTAAAGGTCAAGTTAAAAAAAATATTAATTTCATTAGGAAACTACATCACGTCGGACATATCCAAAAATCATCAAGATCCGACAATCACTTTAGGAAATATTTAAATTTATAGAAATAAAATGTTTTTTCGCTCTCCTGTAAAATTTGCCAAAAACGACATACTTGTTTTTAGTTTAACACAGCCGAGATGCATAGATGCATCTGCAAGATGAATATGCAAAAGAAGGTCTAACTCTTGCATAAAAGCCGTGGTCATAACCTTTGGAAGTTAAATTGGGAAAATATTGTAACATAAAGGATATTGGTGACGGGTCTCCAACCACATCGCCAAATAATAACTTAAAATATTTACAACATTTGCTGTGTAGTGTTGGCTTAGAATAGCACTATCCCTTTTCTTCCGGTGGGTGTACGTAAGACGCGACTGTCGGTATTGGGGCTTTTAAGGGATTTTTGGTCGATGCGGTTGGAGGCCCATCCCAACAACCTTTATTTTACCATCTTTTCCCCACGCATCTTCCAAAAGTGGCTGAGGAATTTCTAATTCGTTAGCTCTGGCCACCCCTTCTAGGGATTTATAGCCGTGATTATATGTATCTCCAACACTCTAAGTCACCTCTAACAACATCCTGAAGAAAAACATGGGTTGAGGCCGATTATATATTCTAAACCGATTCTAAAAAAAAAGATTTTAATTATTCAAGAATCGGATGAGTGAAAGAGTGCCGTAAGCTTATGACTGTCATTGCAGTAAGCGTATATAGCAATCTTGCCTATACACTCGGATCCTTTAACAATGCAAGCGCCCCTTTTGTGTCTAAATCAGTGCTCTTTGTTACCAATAATGGATTTTCTTAATTGTGTAGGCACCAAGTCAATAAATCTTCAGCGACCAATCAGATTGCAGCAATTTTCAGTATTAGAATATTTAAAAGCGCTGAGTCAGGTTTTTAATTAATTAAGCTGGGCCGTTGACTTAGGTTTTGAAAAGTATTAATGTACCCTTTTTTGTATACTGTCTGTGAGCTGGGTTTTAGTAATACACTCTACTGTTTTTGATTTAGGTACCTAATTTAAAAATACTACTTTACAAATTGAAAGGGTTAAGAAAAAGTATTTTGATTTCAAAGGAGTGAAAAAAACTGAAAGGGTATTTGGGTATTTGTATACGATATTGAAATTATCCCATCTTTGATTTAAACATTTTGAAGGGTTCAAGTTCAAACAAATCAATGCTTCTTTTTAATTTATAGTTTAGATTTACTCTACAATATTTATAATAATTATTATTTAAATCTTTACCTTATCATGTGGTCACAAAAATAAACGAAGAAATATCAAGACGTTGATTTGCGTCTATTAAAACACAATGTTTTAGTTTTATTTTGAACATAAATGATTCAATTATCACTTAAAATATGCGACGAAAACGTTGATGTTAACAATTTTCTGCTTTACAAAGATATACATATACAAACGAGGTAAAACTATACTATGATAGCAAAAATAATAAATTTTATAGTTACTCCGTCCCCTCAAATTCACTACAATAAATTTAATTAAATTCATTTAGACTTGTATAATTATTTACTCTTTGCAATCTTATTTATTACTATAGTTACTCTTTTTTGCTGTATTGCTCCTTCTTCCCCACCCAATATTCGCAGCCATACATAAGCGTAGTTTGCCGCGTAGTGCCGGCTTAGAATGTCGCTACCCCTTTCTACCCACGGGTGTCGTAAGAGGCGACTAAGGGAATTGGGGCTTTTTATTGCATTTTTGGGCGATGCGGTAGGAGACCCATCACCAAAAACCTTTATTTTTACCATCTTTTCCCCACTCAACTTCCAAAAGTGGCTGAGGAATTTATAATTTCTTAGCTCTGGCTACCCCTTCTAGGGAAATATAGCCGTGAGTATATGTATGTATGTATGTGTACATAAGCGTACTGGCGACTGGCTAGTCTTTTTTTAGTCAAATTCACAGTTTTATTTATTCCATTTCCTTGTTTCGTCTTTGTCGTAGTTTCATTGGTGTCAATCATTATTTCAACCTAACGACATACATATATACAGAGGTCACGGCTATAAATACCTAGAAGAGGTAGCCACACCTTCACAATAAGAAATTCCTAAACCAATTTGAGTTGTTGTTTTAGTTGGTTGGGGCATGAACGAATGTATAATAAAGGTTTTCGGTGGTAGGCCTTCATTCGCATCGCCTAAAAATAACAGTAAAATCCCCCAATACTACGGGTATTGGGGAAAAGATGGTAATAATAAATGTTTTTGGCTACGGGTCTCCAACCACATCGCCCAAAAATCACTTAAAAAGCCCCTATACCCTTAGTTGCATCTTACGAACACCCACGAAAAAGATATGGGGTAGTGCTAAAGTAACAACGCTTTATAGGCAAGTAAGTGAGTAGTAAGAATACAGTGGTCGTTTTTTAAATCTTTATGTCTAAACATAATTATGCAAGTCATTAACAAGGAGAACATTCCGCGCAAATGGAGAAAAAGCTCATTTCCGCTTCCTCCGAGCTTTCCATCTAAATCGTCGACTGCGGCAGGAGCTTTTTCTGTGACAATTAAAATGGCTTTTGTTTTCTTTTTTGTCTGATCGAATCCATGAGCGATTATGTTTCAGTGTTTATTTTTCCATCGTTTTTCTACTCAGATTCCTAAAGTGACTGATATTTAAATTCGTTCATACAGTGAATAAGGTTCTATACCTTTTACATAGCTTTGTAAACCATACAAACATAAAACATACGTTTGCCATGTGTTGTCTATCTGCACAAAGAAAGCTCGCAGTTCAGAAGCATCAACGGTGTTATAAAAGTATTTGTCTAACTTATTTGAGCTTGACTCTAGTAGCAGATTGATTTTGATGCCTGCCATATAAAATATTTTGATAGTTTTAAACTTTAATTACTTTAATTACGATGCCTTTTGGGTGGTAAATCCGTGAAGAAAACATGAAATATATAATGACAGAATCTAAGAACTAAGACAAGGCGAAATATCATCTAGCTTTTAATAGGAATTCCTTTTTATTATTCTATAGTTTCATTGAGTCCTAAAGTATCTGTAAAAAGTTACATTCCAAAAGTCTCCGTGCGAAAATAACCGAACTTCAAACGGAAAACTTTTCGTAAACAAGTTGTGTTAGTGTTTATCTTTTTCTTAGAGATGTTTGTAAACTTGTAGTAGTTTGTCTCAACAACTGTACTTTGTCAGTCCATCAATATTAGAGCTACAAAAAGTCTATCATTTCGAGGCTCTGACTTTTCTTATTGTTCAAAGTTTATAACATTGTTTCTGCTTTATAAACAAGGTCACAAATACGAGGGGCATGCCAATAGAAGTTAGATACTCTTTTCTCATTTAATTGACACTGGCAAGCTATACGTCGTCTTATAGGCTGGTTTTTTATTGACATATTTGAATATAGAACACACTACTTTTATTTATTTTTTATTTGAACGAGCATCATTTTTCCGACAATCTGGCGGGAATTCACTTGCAACAATGGAGCTCAGTCGACGTGACTTTCGCGATATGATTTATTATGACTTTATGACTTTATCGCGATATGATTTATTATGACTTTAGAAAAGGTTTAAAGCCTCAAGAATGTTTTGAACCTTTGGCTTCTTTTGGTGAGTCTGCTTGTTCCCGAGCAACAGTATTCAATTGGCTTGCTGAATTTAAAAGAGGATGGGGATGTTTCGAAGATGAAACGATGACAGGACGGCCGCCAACCGCGATCACGCAAGAAAACGTCCGTGCAGTCGAAAAACTTGTTCGCGAAAACCGACGAATTACATATGTAGAGCTAGAGCGAGAACTAGGGATTAGATCAGCAGCAATGCAAACCATAATTCAGGACCACCTTTCTTTTTGTAAACGTTGTTCGAGATGGGTGCCGCACAAACTTACCGATGAGCAGAAAGACCGTCGGGTGGATTGGTGCCTACTCATGATAGATAAATTCAACGGAGTGTCAATTCTCCCTCACCCGCCATATTCCCCTGACCTAGTGCCTTATGATTTTTACTTGTTTCCAAAAATCATAAAAAAACTAAAGAGGAAGAGGTTTGAAAGCAAAGAAGATGTGCTGGTTGCCTATAATTTCGAGATTTCTGAGGTATCTAAAGAAGAGTGGTCACAGGTATTTTTCAATTTTTTCAGACGTATGAAAAAGTGTATACGTGCTCAGGGTGAATACTTTGAAAAGATCGATACTTGTAATAAAGAATAAATTTTATAATTTTTGAGTATATAGTTTCTTTTGGCATGCTCCTCGTAGTTTTTTTTTGATATAATCTTTTATCTTTAGTTAATGTTATCTAATATTTTTGGTTCCACGTGCACTCTCACGGCTATGATTTCCAAGACAACTTATACTTAAACATTCCCGTATATCCCCAAAGTGGTGGCAGGAAACAAGAATTGTCAAGTTATGTTAAGAGTAGAACACCAGGTGACAAAGTCACGTGATTTTCAGAAGTATTAGTACCTCTGCCAACCCCTTCGGGGATATTCGGCGTGAACGTTTATGTTATATTATTATTATATTTATATGTTCAGAGTACCCACGTTTTGCTACGACAGCGTACACACGTAGTATGGGGCAGGCCTGTCGCCGTTTTGTACGAATACAAGACCAACGTAGTCAAATTTATTTTTATGGGATAAAATAACTTTGATGTATTTACTAAATGATTTTGCAATTAATTTCATGTTTTTATGAGTTTCGATAATCGATATTTATAATATATATCGTGTAATTTGTAAACTTTATTCTAGGAAAGTGTTAGGTTAAATCTAGTCTTAAAGTAGACTTAAAAATCATTTTCTATTCGTCCTGTTTTATTATGTGTTACGTTAAAAGATTGATTTCAATAACTGAATACTAATTATACCTACGATTTATATATTATTAAAGTGCAATAAAATTTACATTAAAAAAACTAAAAGCATTTAAAACGGATCTAAAACTCCATTTTGTCAGCTAAGATATCCCACCCCATCAAAATAACAACGGGATATTTAAAATGAAATATGTGACTAATATAAAAATGATTTCCTTCGCAAAAACGTAATTTCCCAAGACACAGGTAAACGTTGCTAATTAATCCTTTAGAAGTGTTTACAAAGAAGTAAAATATGCCCGCCATTTTGTGTAACAGAGACAAAAGGAACCAACGACAGCGGGAGCGGGAAGCGCCCCAGATGGTTGGCGCCATAGCGTCAAACAATGAATGGAGTCAGTTTATGATAAATATTTTGCGTTATAACATAACGTCTAGTGTCGGCTTAGAATAGCACTTATGTTTTGAATTAAACTATGGCTATGTGTCCTATTATTTTTAGCAAATTGTTACTAGCGTGGCTAGAAACTTTCGCACATTTTCATTTATTTTATTCAATATACAAAAAAATAATTTTGTGCCTGTAGAACATAAAACGTGAAGTAGCAAGTATGGCGCTTGACAAGTGAAGATTTTGAATATATAATCTATCAGTATCTTAGGGAAATTTATTTTGGACCACCTCTTAATTACGCTAAATATAATAAAAAAATATAATTATACATACATACATTAACTTTAACTAAATCAAATATAATAGAAAAAAATAATAATTAAAAGTAACACGTCAAAATTAGGCAAACAAACCGCCCCAAGTCATACCCGGCCCAAAGGTTCCCATCACACTGGCAGCATTTCCACGCTGCACAGCGAGCGAAATCCTCTGGACCAGAAATGCCCCTGAGCGGTAGTCCAATCCCCGATCCCTCAAGCGACGACCAATTTCCCTAACAAAGTGTCTACCCTGGGATCCCCACACCCCCATTGTCTCGACAGCTAATGGTACAAACAAGTAACTCCCCATCAGCTGCGCGTACTTCATTCGCATACATCTCCGCCGCGGCCCCAGGATTTAAACTTGTGGACCTAATGTGGGATGCCGCCAATGTACATACACACGTAGCATCCCATAAAAGGCAACGACCTCTCTCCCACGGTATTAAAGTGAGAAAGTCCGGACGTTTCCCGTCGCTGCGACACAAACCTGGTGGTTCCAAAACGGATGGAATGTCAGCAGACACGAGAGCCCTCCGGACGATGTCATTGATTGAATGATGGCGAGAGAGTCTCCCTGCGCTTTTGACACAATGTAGCCCATGACGCCCCAGCGAATCGACCGATGAACCACAAATACAGCGGTGTGGCTCACATATGTTGCATCCAAGACGAAGCGCCACGGCTACACGCAGGGAGTTGTTGTCCAGAAATGTACCTAAATGCGGAGATGGCAACGCATGCAACCAAGCACCCGACTCCGGCTGAGAGACTGCTCTCAGACGAGCAAGCTCCGCTCCCGAGCTCTGCGCTAACAACCCACCGAGGGTGGACTTGCACAGTTCCTCATCCCAGGAGCGCTGTACGCTGGGCTTCTCTGGACAATCTCCTGCCGGGCAACGGGCTTGCCACAGCTGAAAAGCTTCATCGGCGAATGGGATGCTAAAACTGTCACCATCAAAACTAATCAGTATCTTATTTCTCACTATTTCTCACTGGCTCTCATGTGACTTATGCTACGGCGCGGCGTCTCGAGTTAAAAGATTTAGTAGAAGTAGAAGACATAGTTTAGGTAAAGTTTAAAATTTATTTGCGGTGTAGTGCGGTGTAGATGTCGTAAGAGGCGAGTTAGGGGGTATGGGGCTTTTTTGAAGACCCATCACCAAAGATACCTTATTTCTACCATTATATCCCCTTTGGTCCCTATAATGTGGCTGAGGAGTTTCTAGCTCTGAAGCTCTGGCTACCCCTTTTTGGGGTTAATGGCATTGAGTATATGTTTTATTTTAAATTTAAAAATAAAATTAGGTATGAGATGAAAACTCTATCTAGTCGTTACTAATCGCGGTCTCTTGGAAGTAGAACAGGGTTTGCCAACATTATTCACACGTGATGCAAACGTTAAGAAGTAATACTCTTATGGTGTATTGTTATTTTTAAGTACTTCTTTTGTGTAGCCAACTATTTAATAACTAGAACCTACATAGGGAGATAAAATGCTACTGGCTTGATAAGTTTTACTTGTTTAATAATATCAGCCAGGATTTTAGACACTTCAGTATTTGTAACCTTAATATAATGAAAGAAATATAGCATAAACAAGGTAATTCCAATTTACATACATACATATACTCACGGCTATAAATCCCTTAAAGGGTAGCCAGAGCTTCAGAATGAAAAAGAAATTCTGCCACTTTTGGAAGTCAAGAGGGGCAGAGATGGTAAAATAAATGTTTTTGGTGATGGATCTCCAACCGCATCGCCCAAAAATCACTTAAAAACCCTTATTCCCTTAGTCACCTCTTACGATCACCCCTGGGAAGAAATGTGGTACTGCTATTCTAAGCCGACACTTCACAGCTAATTCAACTCCCAGCTAATATATGAAAACCGAGCAGACCAAATGATATAAGGCAGATTTCAGCTGACAGGGCTAAAAACTGCGCGTTAAATTTCTAGCATACTTACATAATCACATCAGGAGAGTATCCATTCACAAATATTGGATTTTCGCTCGCAATTAAAGATAAGAGATTAAAATTTTAAATGAAATGTAAACCGCGAGTATGCGAACAATAAAAATGAAAAAGGTCCCGTTTAAATGTTCGCACTTCTCTTACTCTGTCAGTTAGAATGAAATAAAAATATATGATACTATGTAAGTGCGAAAGAGATGGCTATTTTATATCTAGTTAAAAGGTAGCTGAGCTGGATTATTATATCTTTAAAAGCTAAGCTTAGTTTTTTTTTTCTCGAAAATAGCACTACCCCATATCTTTCCGTGCGTCGAGTTAAGTCAACCATCTGAGGGTACAGGAAACGTTTTTCGTGGGCTAGTTTGTTGGCGACCAACTTCTGGGGTCCAGAGGTTTACGGATATGAATATGATTAATTACCGTAACCGTAACCGTGATAGCCCAGTGGGTAGAACACTCGGTTATCGTGCAAGTGACTAGTGTTCAAATCCTGGGTCGGGCCTACACCAATTTGTCTTTTCTAAAGACATATGTGTGGTTAATTTATCATGGTTGTTAACGGTGAGGGAAAACATCGTGAGGAAACCCACATGGCTGAGTTGTACTTAGTCATGTGACAGTGTATTCGTACAAAACGGCGATAGGCCTGCCCCCTATCACGTGAGTACACTGTCCATGCAAAACGTGGGTGCTCTGAACACCAGGTGACAAAGTCACGTGATGTTCAGAAGTATATGTACCTCTGCCAACCCCTTCGGGGATATTCGGCGTGAACGTTTATGTTATGTTATGTTATGTTATGTAATATGATTAATTATGTAAGTATTATAGAGCTGTGTAGTGTCGGCTTAGAATAGCACTACCCCATTTCTTCCGGTGGGTGTACGTAAGAGGCGACTAACGGTATTAGGGCTTTTAAGGGATTTTTGGGCGATGCGGTTGGAGATCCATCACCAACAACCTTTACTTTACCATCTTTTCCCCACTCAACTTTCCAAAAGTGGCTGAGGAATTTCTGATTCCTATGTATGTATGTATATATACTTAAATGTATCATTAAGGTAGTAATTATACCACAAGTCACTACTTTTACTTTGGGGATAACTTAATCTGTGTAGTCCATCTGTAATTTTTCGTGTTCAATTATAATTAAGCGATGTGTCTGAAGTCCCAACACAAGCGATAATTTATTGTTTTACATACTCAAATTCACAGTTATAAACCCAAAGGAGAGCAAGCCCAAGACAGTGCTTCAGATCTAGATCATACATACTCACGGCTATAAATCCCTGAACGGGGTAGCCAGAACTTTGGAATGAGAAATTTCTCAGCCACTTTTGGAAGTTGATTGGGGAAAAGATGGTAATAATAAATGTTTTTGGTGACGGGTCTCCAACCACATCGCCCAAAAATCAAAAGCCCCTATACCCTTAGTAGCCTCTTACGATCACCCACGGGTAGAAATGGGGTAGTGTTATTCTAAGCCGACACTACACAGCCAGATCTAGAAATTCCTCAGTAACTTTTGGAAGTTGAGAAAAGATTGCAAAACAAAGGTTGTTTATGATGGGAATGAAATTTTTATATTCTGACTTCTCTGGCTACCCCTTTTAGGTATTTATAGCCGTGAGTATATTATTTATGTACGTTGTTTATTCTAAACAATACGGACGCCTTCCTGTTTACCACTAAATACAAAGAAAGAGAGGAGTTATTTATTCATTGCGCCAGAGAGCAGCAAATCTATTAGAAGCAAAAATAAAACATAGAAGCATTCAAATACAATCAGAAAAAGACCAGTTTCAGGCATACATAATTTAATTTTTCACTCTGGCAAAGAAATTGTTTCTGTTGTAGATCTTTTTAAAGGTGCTGCAATACACACGCACACACACAAACACACACATACAA
The DNA here is from genome assembly GCA_963576735.1 of Bedellia somnulentella. Classification (NCBI taxonomy): domain Eukaryota; kingdom Metazoa; phylum Arthropoda; class Insecta; order Lepidoptera; family Bedelliidae; genus Bedellia; species Bedellia somnulentella. Next base: position 3,332,812 of record OY755192.1, on the reverse strand, counting down.
ACTATTTAGTTAATAAATTTAATTTGATATATTGTTAGTAATTTTATTTTTTATTTTATTGTAATAATATTTTTATTGTTCTTAGATAGGAGCGATGTCTCCAAACACAGACTTTTAACATAAATGGAGACATAAGCACGTTTTAATTTGTGTAGCCTTGTTTTACTTAATAAAAACATTTTATTTTTATTTTTAGCTGTGTAGTGTCGGCTTAGAATAGCACTACCCCATTTCTTCCGGTGGGTGTATGTAAGAGGCGACTAACGGTATTGGGGCTTTTAAGGGATTTTTGGGCGATGCGTTTGGAGACCCATCACCAACAACCTTTATTTTTACCATCTTTTCCCCACTTTTATTTCCAAAAGAGGCTGAGGAATTTCTAATTCCTTAGCTCTGGCTACCCCTTCTAGGGATTTACAGCCGTGATTATATGTATGTATGTGTTTATTTTTATTTTTTATTATTTTTAATACTTCTCTATATTCAACTAATACATAAAATTCACGTTTCACAGTGTTTGTCACCAAACTGCTCCAAAACGGCTGAACCGACTCAACGAAATTTTGCATAAACATTCGGAAAAGGTTTACAACTATTTTTTATACTGCTAAGTTGTTGTCCATCCCTATCATTTTGTTTTCATTTTATAGACTAGAAATAATTTAAATATTAAAACAACGTTTGCTAGGGTCAGCTAGTTGCTCTATATATCATACTCTATATGATTTAAATGTCCGCCGCGGTCTTTTACTGAGATTTGCTGATGTTATGAAATGCATTTTCCAGGTAACACTTCTTCAATGTCTTCATATGAATCACAAAAAGAGGTAGCCTAAGTAAGGGGGTAAACTAGAAATTATTAAGCCGTTTATTGTGGTGGGTGTGCAACTGCTCGCCCAATTATAACTTAAATCCTCAAACCCTAAGTCATCTCTTACGATACTTTTGCGAAGAAATAAGTTAGTGCTATTCTAAGCCAACTCCACACAGCGATAAACACAGTTGGATAGGCTAAATCTTAAAAAAATATGTTTTGGATCATTTGTGATAGCATAGATTAGTTTTCAGCGGCTAATTAATATATTCTTTATTTTTTTTTGGTTTAGACCTCATATCGTCACGATAAATATACTAAAAATTAACTAAACTCTAGGCAAAGATACTAATTCTCCTGAAGATCACGTAACATATTATTCTAGTAAGACTAAGAAACACACATTCATATTCAACATGTAATTGAATTTCGTAAGCGGGATTCAGCCCCGCGACGGATTAGTTCCCTCTCAACTTGGCCACGGACGTTTTATCCTATTAATATTACCTATATGTAAACGCGAAAGTTTAGATGTTTGGATGTTTGTGTGTTTGACGTGAAAAGGCTTCTCAATTACAGAATGTTTATGAATGAAATTTATCAGAATGCTAGATAATGACCCCAATTATCAATTAAAATACTTTTAATCCCGAATTTTTTTCACCAATACCATTCAAGCCTGATTGAACTCAGAGTACCGGAAAAACGCCTAAAGTTTGGCAAAAGCAAATTTACAGTATAAGGTCTGCCGGTTCAGCAGTATATATGATTTTGTTTATCTTTTACACATAGAAAAATTTGGAAACACAACAACAATTTTATAGGGAATAAGTATTTACAAAACAAACAATAGTATATATCAGCAAAATAAAAGACAAAATGGCTTAAAGGTCGGTTTTTCTTTTACTAGTAGATAGCTCCAATTTCCTGCTCTGCTAAATACAGCCTATGTTACTTCTGAAAGATATCAGTTTTTTTGTTGTAGAACCTATTTATTACATACATACATATACTCACAGCTATATTTCCCTAGAAGGGGTAACCAGAGCTAAGGAATTATAAATTCCTCAGCCACTTTTGGAAGTTGAGTGGGGAAAAGATGGTAAAAATAAAGGTTTTTGGCGATGGGTCTCCAACCGCATCATTTATTGGATAAAAGCCCCAATACCCTTAGTCGCCTCTTACGACACCCGTGAGTAGAAAGGGGTAGCGACATTTTAAGCCGGCACTACACGGCATTTATTACAGACAAAAATAACAAAAAATATTTCTTCTTCATAAAAGTACAATTAAAATCATAATTTTATTTCTACAAACCGTATATTTCAAACGCTAACCCGACACACAGTCTAGCTCGCGACAACATAAATATTTGCGTTGACTGAACTAACAGACGGTGTGAATGGGAACAAATCAACATTTACGTCGCAATACGTTTACAGTTAGGTTACAGAATACTGGACTGTTATTAAATCATACATACATACTTATACTCACGGCTGTGATTCCCTAAAAGGGGTAGCCAGAGCCAAGGAATTATAAATTCCTCAGCCACTTTTGGAAGTTGTGTGTTATTAAATCATCATATCATATTACGATGGTTTTTGTGAATGGGTAGACGGAGCAGAATCTTCGCTTTGGGAAACAATGAACTGCCAATACAAATGTTTATTGTGTACGTAAGTATACATTTACGGCTATTAATCCTAATAAGACGTAGTTAGAGCTTCTGAAGTAAAAGTTCATGAACCGGTTTTGGAACTTCAGTGGGGAGACATACATACATACATATACTCACGGCTATAAATCCCTAAAAGGGATAGCCAGAGCTGAATAATAGATTCCTCAGCCACTTTTGGAAGTTGAGTGGGGAAAAGATGGTAGTACAAAGGTTGTTGGTGATGGGTCTCCAACCGCATCGCCCAAAAATCCCTTAAAAAGCCCCAATTCCATTAGTCGCCTCTTACGTACACCCACCGGAAGAAATGGGGTAGTGCTATTCTAAGCCGTCACTACACAGCTCAGTGGGGAGAGAATTGTAAAATATAGATTATGGGTGATGTGTCTCCAACCTTTTTGCCCAAAAATTACTTAAAAAACGCCAATACCCTAAAGTGTCGTTTAAAAATGCCCGCAGGTTGATGAGTACGTGTTATTCTTAACACACATCAAAAAAATAAATTAAATCAATCGTACTATTAAATTTGCATTCTGTTTCTCAATTTTTATTTCTCTTGGATATAATCAAAATGCTTATTACCTGTGAAAAGCTAGGATAGATAGCCAGTAAACTATAAAAACGAAAAAAATAAAATCAAAGTGACGCCAGCTATTAGAAAACAGTTTTGTTGGCACCACTGCAACTTCCGGCGGAAATCGACCGTAAATAAGAGACAAGCTTATTCTCAACAAAAACTGCAACATAAAGAAAACGAGAACTTTCGTGAAAGACTTTGTTAGTTTATTGAAACAAAGTCGGATGTTTTAAAATTGTATCTCTTAGTCTGAAAAACTATGTGGAAATGAAAGTTGGTATACTTGCTTAAAATTAAAATTAAATAAAAGGAATTAATGCTTGTTACTTGAATTATTGTTCTATTCAAATTGTTAGCATATCGTTAGCCAATATAACATACGCTAAAAAATATTTTTTTCCCATGGCCATAAATCTTAAGAAGGGGTACCCAGAGCTTCAGAGCTCGAAACTCCTAAGCCACATTTGGAAGTTTATAGGGGAAAAGATTATAGAAATAAAATACGTTAGCGATGAGACTCCAACCGCATCGCCCAAAAAACCACTTAAGAAGCTCCTTACCCTTAACTTGAATGAAACTTATATATATTATGCATATATATATTATGATTATGACGATAGATGTCGCACATAAAACATCTGCTCCAAGTATTTAATTTGAAAAGTGATAATTTAGCAATAGTTATTGGTTTTTTTTTTGGAAATTCAAAGTCGTAAATGTGTAAATAAATAGTACAAGTGTTATCTATTTGAAAAAGTTCGGTTTAATGGGTTTTGTTCAACCATCACATAATAGTGTTCAAACCAGGACCTAATTACATAAATTTAAAACTTTTCATTAGTTAAAAACCTTCTATAATATATTCTCCATTTAGTTAACGAAAGTGAATACCTAAGTACAGTGACAATTGTGTTTTTAATAGATAATATCAGTATTAATTATTAAGAAATCTCGAAGTGTCGGTCAGTGTAAAAAAGTCTTACTGAGTATTTTCGCTAACTAGCGTCAGAATTAATGTTTTGGATATCGAAAAACAAATCATAAAGGTACTGACTATTTCGCTATTTGTCGTAGTGTAACATTGGCCCAGTGCATAACGGCTAAGACATTACTTACAAGTGTCGCGGTTCAATCCTCAAACAAGAATCCTCTTTTTGTATTTTATTAAGTTTGAATTTCACATCGGCCTGTATAAACACGACTCTGATTTTTTCTAAGGGTAAATAGTCTAAATAAGATACGAGCTATTTGCAACAATGAATAATATGCGACGTACACCAACGAAAGCAATTTCGACCACCTCAGACGACGAAAACACGCGAAATTCTCATCCGCAGAATAACAACAACAAGCGGAAAAATAAGCGCCAAGCCTCTTCTTCTCCGCTTGCTGAATCTGAAGCGATTACCCCCGAAAATATTAGGGAAATAATTAAAACAGAGATAACTGAGGCTTTTAGCAGCATCGGTAATACTATGGCGGGCATTTTAAGTGAATTTCGAAGGGTAAAAGGTGAAATAAGCGAAATGAAGGCATCAATGGAATTCATGAATGATAAATATGAAAAACTTTTAAATGAATCAAGCATTACGAAAACGGATATAAAAGAATTAAAAGATGATAATATGCAAATCAACACAAATATGAGAGATCTTTTGGCCCGTGTAAATAACTTGGAACAACAAGCTCGTATGAGTAATGTTGAAATACAATGTGTTCCCGAAAACCGCAATGAAAATCTTGTTTCATTAGTCACCCAACTAGGATTAGCAGTTAAAGTCAACATTGAGCGGGAAAATATTATTAATTGTACGCGTACAGCTAAAAACAACCGGCTCAGCACTCGTCCTAAATCAATTGTGGTGCAGCTAAGTTCATCTCATTTGCGTGATACGTTACTGGCTGCTGTGATCCAATATAACAAGTCAAACAGCTCCAACAAACTAAACACGAGCCATATTGGGATTACAGGAGATAAGTTGCCAATTTTTGTTACTGAACACCTCTCACCCGCAAACAAATACTTACACGCAGCAGCAAGAGCTAAGGCAAGAGAATTGGGATACAAGTATGTCTGGGTTAAAAATGGACGCATTTTTATGCGAAAGGACGACAACGCCCCTTACAAACTAATTAGGGATGAAGACTCTCTGAAGATTGTGTAAATTGTTTTGGCTTTATATGTTTGATTGTATTCTATATTTCTTTTTCTTTTAAAATTCGCAGAATTAAATATATTCACTCTAAGAATTTATTACCAAAATTCTAGAGGACTAAAAACAAAAACTCATGATTTTTATCAAAATGTATTATGTTCTGATTATGATGTCATTATTATTACTGAATCATGGTTAAATTCCAGTATTTTTAATAATGAACTCTTTGATGGTAGATATTGTGTGTTTAGACGAGATAGGTTTACAACTAAATATGGTTATATGAATGATGGCGGGGGGGAGCTGATTGCTGTAAAGCAATCTCTCCGACCTATTCGCCACAGTGACTGGGAATCAGAAAATGAAGACCTTTGGATAACTTTAGGTGATTCAAGGAATTCAAAATCAAAAAGATTAGCTTTATGTGGTATCTATCTCAGATCTCCAATAGATATGCAAACATTAAACAATTTTTTAATAAATTGTAATAAAATATATGAACAATATTTACATCATGATGATAAACTTTGTATCATTGGAGATTTCAATATGGGTAATATGAACTGGAGCACATCAGTTTCATCAACTAATAATACTTGCTATCAATCAAACTTATGTAACACCTTGACTGACTTTGTTAATATTAATAATCTCCTTCAGTGTAACAAAATAAAAAACCGTTATGGTAAGGTATTGGACCTTGTTCTATGTAACTTAGAATGTAATGTCAATGAGTCATGTCATGCATTATCGAAAATCGACGCTTACCATCCCCCACTTGAAATCGCAATTAATTACAACATTCCCAAAAACCTAATCCCTAATCCCAATCACTTAAAGCCCAACTTTTATAAAGCAGACTACATTTCAATAAATCAATATCTTGAGGGAATTGATTGGGTCTCTGAATTTGGTAGTCATAATATTGACTGCATGGTTGATATTTTTTACAAGCACATTGACTACACATTAGAAAAATTTGTCCCGAAGACACGAGTAAAACGGAAACACTTTCCACCGTGGTTCACGGAGAACCTTTTAAATCTACTAAACGAAAAGTATAAATTGCGAAAAAGATTCAAGATCTACAATAATCCATTAGATAAAATTTCATTAAACATTATAAGTAAACGTTGCCAAAAACTAGCAGTATCGTGTTATAAAGACTATATATGTATGGCCGAGGAAAATATAAGAAAAAATCCCAAAGCGTTTTGGTCCTTTTTAAAAGCAAAACGTGGAAACGGAAGCACTCTACCCGCAAATATGTCGAATGGAGTAATATCGTCATCAGATGGTAACAAAATATGTGAATTTTTCAGTGAATATTTCTCATCTGTATACTCTAAAGAGCAAGTTATTCTGCAAAAATATATAATTATAAATTCTCCGAATGACTGCCCAGGCTTACCATTTATATCTGTAGAAGATGTTCTGAAAAAACTTAAAAGTATTTGCTTATCAAAGGGAGCTGGTCCAGACGGGGTTCATCCATTATTTGTTTCCAAATGCTGTAGTAACTTGTGTATTCCACTACATATCATTTATAATAAATCGCTTAGTTATGGTACTTTTCCGACAAGATGGAAGACCGCCATGGTAGTTCCTATTCCCAAAGGTGGTGTTAGTTCGAATGTAAAAGATTATAGACCAATATCAATTCTATCTATATTTCCGAAAATATTTGAATCGCTTATATGTCCTTTTATGCAACACTATTTAAAAAAATACTTAAATGTACATCAACATGGTTTTATGACTGGCAGATCTACTAGTACCAACTTAGCTTTATTCATTGAAGATTTATCCCAGTCAATGGACAACCAGAAACAAGTGGATGCTATATATACTGACGTTTTAAAAGCGTTTGATAGGGTTCCACACGATATTCTTATGGCTAAACTTATGTCGTACGGGTTCAGCGGAGCATTATTATTGTGGTTTGATTCTTATTTGAAAAAACGCATATTTTTTACAGCTATTAACGGATATTTTTCGCGTTCAAAGGATATCACCTCCGGAGTACCTCAAGGCTCTCACCTAGGTCCTATTCTATTTAATTTATTTATCAACGACGTAACTGAATGTTTCCTGAACTCGACACCGTATCTCTACGCAGATGATTTGAAATTTACTCGGGTGATAGATAACACAACGGATTCAGTGGCTTTGCAAGAAGATTTGAATCGACTAGATGATTGGTGCAGGTCAAACAGAATGGACTTGAACATAAAGAAGTGCCTACACATAAAGTTTACTCGAAAAATTAAAATTATAGAAACACACTATTTGTTAAGAAACAATATTCTCGAGGAAGTGAGTGAAATAAAAGATCTCGGTGTTATGCTTGACAGCAAACTTACTTTTGTGCCACATATCGACAATGTTGTTAAGAATGCTTCAAAGATGTTGGGCTTTGTAATGAGAAGCGGTAAGGAATTTAAAAATGTATTTACTTTACTATGCCTTTACAGAAGTCTTGTTTTGTCTATAATCGAATACTGCAGCGTAGTATGGAGACCTCATTACTCTAACCATTCACTGAGAATAGAACGTGTTCAAAAAAGATTTATGTGGTATCTTTCAAACAAGTTTAATACAAACTCGTCAAAGTTTGATTCATACACATCGCGTTTGTCATATTTTAAACTATCATCATTAAATTGTCGATTAAAACTTTTGGATTTGATATTTCTATACAAAATTATCAAAGGCAATCTTGACTGCCCCTCGTTACTATCTAAATTCTGTTTTAGTTTTCCTTCCAAATATCCCAGACATAAGATAACACCCTTGCGCCCTCCTCTTCGCAGAACTGTCCATGGTACCCATTCCCCTGTTCCTAGACTATGTAAATTGTTAAACGAGTCTTGTTCTGTTGTCGACATTCATGCTGACTCATTGACAACTTTTAAATCTGCACTCAATCGCTTTTACGAACATTAATCTTTTATTTTTATTTTTTCTTTAACAACTGTTTCTTTAGTATAAGTATATTTTTAAATAGGTAATGTGTAATATTCAGTGGTTTTAATATTTTGTGCAAGTGGTGCATACCTATAATTGGTTTTGCAATTAGCTACTCTGTAAACTTTGTCTTATAATTAATGCGTGTATTATTGTAAAAACTGTTGGTATGCCATAAATAAATAAATAAATAAATAAATAAATAACATAACATAAACGTTCACGCCGAATATCCCCTAGCGGGTTGGCAGAGGGACTAATACTTCTGAACATCACGTGACTTTGTCACCTGGTGTTCAGAGTACCCACGTTTTGCATGGACAGTGTACTCACGTGATAGGGGGCAGGCCTATCGCCGTTTTGTACGAATACACTGTTACATGACTAAGTACAACTCAGCCATGTGGGTTTCCTCACGATGTTTTCCTCACCGTTAACAACCATGATAAATTAACCACACTTATGTCTTTAGAAAAGACAAATTGGTGTAGGCCCGACCCGGGATTTGAACACTAGTCGCTTGCACGTCAACCGGTGTTCTACCTAGTGGGCTATCACGGTAATTGGTTTAAATAGCTGAAATAGCCAGCTTTAATAATGTTTGTTAGTCATATCGTAAATAGAAGTTAAGCGTTTACTAAGCGTTACTCGTCGTCTTCAAATATCGGTTTTCTATTACATTCCAGAACATACGGTATTAAGGTCGACAGACAGCAATCGAGTGATTATTCGCATTATTAAAGAATTCCGATTGCATTCGAATAGCAATTTGCGATCGATTAACTTCGCTGGTCCGTGTGTAAGGACCCTTGTTCATGAGGTGGAGTGGAATATTTCCCATGAGACCATTTAGTTCATTCATATACAATACTTAAGAAAGTTACATATCATTCATTACACGCAAGGATCAAATGTGAAAGGATACAAGTACACAATACAAGATCAATGTAAACTGCAACCACGTTTACGACTGAAAAATTAGTTTTAATGGTTTTTATCATCTTTTCCCACTCAACATGCAAAAGAGGTGAAAGAATTTCTAATTGCTGTGTAGTGTCGGCTTAGAATAGCACTACCCTATTTCTTCCGGTGGGTGTACGTAAAAGACGACTAACGGTATTGGGGCTTTTAAGGGAATTTTGGGCGATGCGGTTGGAGACCCATCACCAAGAACCTTTATTTCACCATCTATTCCCAACGCACCTTCCAAAGGTGGCTGAGGAATTTCTGATTCCTTAGCTCTGGCTACCCCTTTCTTGGGATTTAGCTGTGAGTATATGTATGTATGTATGAATTTCTAATTCTGAAGGCCTGACTATCCCTTTTCCCATTCCTATTAATAGCTATGAGAATAGGTAGGTAAGTTTCATTTATCTTCTTGATATATAAGCAAAGTAGTTAACCTCGCAATGATTATTTTATACTATACCTATATCATTTTAAGTTAGTGAGAAAAATATGGTTTACTTCCTTTTCATTTAAGCAATTAAAGTTATCAAAAAATGTGTAAGTCCGATTTCATACCCACTAGATATACACTTGATACATACATACATATTCTCACGCCGTTAGTTCCCATTGGGGTAGGCAGAGACTATCGATCGCCATTTTGTACGATCCGGGCAAACCTCTCTGGCTTCGTTCACATCCATCAATCTTTTCATACATGCTCTTTTATTCTTCACACTTCGCACACCTGCCTTTTTGAGCACATTTTCTATTTGATCCAAATGTGTCCTCCGAGGTCGTCCTCTACTAACATTACCTTCCACATTGGCTCTATAGATCTCTTTTACCAATTTACTGTCATCCATCCTCTCTATATGCACTTGATATTTCATAAAAATTTATTAACCGGAGAAATTGTGTTATTAATAAACACTCCGAGATGAGAATTTTATATATATGAAAAATGTCGAGTCACGCTGTTTTCTGCGATATAATCCTAAAACAGCTGTATAGTATAAAAATAGCACAAACCCTGCGGCAGCCTTACGAGGAGGATTGTGAAGTATTTTCTCAAACAAAAAGTGTACTATTTTTCACCAGTAACCATAGTCCGATTTGCACATTTATAATATGCAAATCATATTATAGAAATCTAAGGACAAGATAACCGTTAATTTTACAAATAAGTTGGGAAACCCTCAAGTGTTTACTTAGTTTAGTATAGCCCCCAATGGGACTAATACTTTTGAACCTCACGTGACATCGTCACCTGGTCCTCAGAGTGCCCACGTTTTCACGCCGAATATCCCCGAGGGGGTTGGCAGAGGTACTAATACTTCTGAACATCACGTGACTTTGTCACCTGGTGTTCAGAGTACCCACGTTTTGCATGGACAGTGTACTCACGTGATAGGCGGCAAGCCTATCGCCTCTTGGTATGAATATACTATCACTTGACTAAGTACTACTATTACTTAGCCATGTGTTTAATCACGACGTATTTCCCCTTACTGTTAACAACCATGATAAATTAACCACACATATGACTTTAGTAAAGACTAATTGGTGTAGGCCCGAACAAGAATTTAAGTCACGCCTGTCTGTATTGACGGGCGGTCGTTCTACCCATTGGACTATCAAGGTTGGCTATTCAATACGGCAAATAATGATTACCAGGTTATTTAGTACATACATACATACATACATATACTCACGGCTATAATTCCCTAAACGGTGTAGCCAGAGCTTTGGAATGAGAAATTCCTCAGCCACTTTTGGAAGTTGAGTGGGGAAAAGATGGTAATAATAAATGTTTTTGGTGACGGATGTCCAACCACATCGCGCAAAAATCACTTGAAAAGCCCTTACACCTTTAGTCGCTTCTTACGATCACCCACGGGTAGAAATGGGGTAGTATTATTCTAAGCCGACACTACACAGCAAGTTTAGTATCTATATATTAAGCAAAAATTGTAAAACCCTAAACTGTTTTAGATATCAACCTAAACTAACCGACAGAATTCGTGAAGTGAAATTCATGGAAACCTTGCACAGAGATTTTCACAAGCGGAGAAGTATAAAAAAACACACCGTTAAACACAGAGCAAGGGCGTAGTGCTTTTTAAAACTTAAATTAACATTGAATCAATGACTCAGTTCACAATTATTTAAAAGATAAACAAAATAAACGATTAGTCAGTTACTTTGGCGAGAAAGGAAAAATTGGTCGTTGATTATAAATTGCAATGAAACGCCCAGTTACACAAACCCCTTTAACGCCATTTCACATAAACAGGAAAAAACAAATTTATAAATACTCGTATTTACGGATATGTTACGCAGATAAAGGAATTTTAAGATAGTTTGGGCACGTGGAGAGGATGGATGATAAAAAATTGGTAAAAAAGATCTATAGAGCTAAAATGGAAGGTAATGTTAGTAGAGGACGACCAAGGAGAACACACTTGGACCAAATTGAGAGTGTGCTCAAAAAGGCTGGCGTCCGAAGTATGAAGAATAAAAGAGACTGTTTGAAAAGATTGTTGGATTTAAACGAAGCTAGAGATGTTTGTCAGGATCGTACAAAGTGGCGATAAATAGTCTCCGCCTACCCCAATGGGAAATAATGGCGTGAGTATATGTATGTATGCATGTATGTAAATAAATAACATAAAAATTACGAAACAAACATCCACCGTATAAATTTGACCTCACCCGGGATCGAATCTGGGAGCTCCGGATCCAGAATAAAACTCCGCATGTCGTAGTCAGAGAGCATAGTGATATGACACATTTTGAAATGTAACATATTTTATTTCCTATTTAGGGGTTATGTTTGTTACTAAGTTAAGTTTAGTCTATGTTTTTTTAACTGCAAAGTTTTTCTTATTTTTGCTGTGTACTGTCGGCTTAGAATAGCACTACCCCATTTCTTCTGGTGGGTGTACGTAAGATGCGACTAACGGTATTGGGGCTTTTATAGGAATTTTTGGGCGATGCAGTTGGAGACCCATCACCAACAATCTTTATTTTACCATCTTCTCCCCACTACTTTCCAAAAGTGGCTGAGGAATTTCTTATTTCTTAGCTCTGGCTACCACTGCTAGGGATTTATAGCCGTGAGTTTTAGAATTTTTGTGGATACCTATCAATGGCTTTATTTTTTGTGATTTATTAACCATAATGTTATTTTAAGTTTTCGCTGTTGTTGTGCCAAATAAAATAAAATAATGAATAAATAAAAGATACTACATGGAGTAATCTGTTTAAAGGTATTAAATAAAAATGCAGAGGGTGCTATACTTAATCATTCTCATACATAAATGATAAGTGTCAGCAGATTTATCACTGATAAATTAGTGGATTCTTTGGAAGAAATCGGTCTTCTTTCCACTTGTACTATTAATACATAATTACATACATACATATACTCACGGCTATAAATCCCTAGAAGGGGTAGCCAGAGCTAAGGAATTAGAAATTCCTCAGCCACCTTTGGAAAATTGAGTGGGGTAAGGATGGTAAAGTAAAGGTTGTTGGATCACCAACAACCATCAGGGTCTCCTTCCGCATCGCCCAAAAATCCCTTAAAAACCCGAATACCATTAATCGCCTCTTACTTACACCCATCGGTAGAAACGGGGTAGTTCTATTCTAAGCCGACACTACACGGCAATAAAATATTAATAGGTACTGCAATATTTTTGCTGCTATTTTATTTTATATTCTTTAAACAAATTTGTTCATATCAATAATCTTTAGTTTCCCTTACAACCAAATATAACTTAATTTATGGGTGGGTGTACCACGTGGGTACGTGGCTGCGTTTCACTTAGTCGTGCGACAGTGTATTCGAACTAAACGGCGATAGCCCTCCCCCCCGTGGTACACTTATCACGTGAGTACACTTTCCAAGCAAAACGTGGGTACTCTGAACATTAGATTATGAACATCATATCACATGATGTTTAGCAGTATTATAGTACCTCTGCCAACCCCTTCGGGAACATACGGCGTGAACGTTTGAGCCTTCTTACAAGCAATATAAAAAGATAAGAGAACGTACGTGATGAAATCGGAACTTGACTAATCGTAAGTATAAATTTAAATTCGTTTACAAAATTTTATTTGATTCGTTCAAAAGCCAAATTCCGCTGGAGTAAGCAAATAAATTTTCATACTCATATACAGTTAGTATTAGGTTAAATATTGCGGGTTTTTTAACCGACTTCAAAAAAAGGAGTGTTCTCAATTCGACCGGTATATTTTTTTTTTTTTTTTTTTTTTTTATGTATGTTCGCCGATTACTTTGCCATTTATGAACCGATTTTGATTATTATTTTTTTATTCGAAAGAAGATACTCCCGGATTGGTACCATGATGAGGATATCAGGGTCTGATGATGGGATCTTGGAGAAATCGAGGGGAACCCTCAAATTTTATAGGCAAATGTACCGCGTTTTACATATTTTCTGAACTTATATTGGCATTTGCTTCTGAAAATCATATTGTTATGCTGCTGAGCTGATGATAGAAGGTGTGGATCCTCAATCACTAGGTATTAGGAAACAGTTCTTTCCACATTCTATATAGATTTATACTCCTCTTCGTAGCTTTTATGAAGAGAAGTACAGGTTCACTAAACATTTCTTTTGTTATGTTATTGTTACCGAGAAAGTACCATGAGACCAGGATCTGATGATGGCATCCCAGGAAATCGAGGGGACTGTCGAAACTCACAATTATGTGACAGTGTATTTGTTCAAAACGCCGATAGGCCTGCCCTGTATAACGTGAGAACACTGCCTAATAAATTGTGGGTACTCTGAACAACAGGTGACAATGTCACGTGATATTCAGAAGTATTACTACCTCTGCTAACCCCTTCAGGGATATTCGGCGTGAGCGTTTGAGTCTTTCTTGAGATGTAGAATTGAAGACCATCTCCTTTCGAAGGATTTTAAGAACAATGTAAGGTTACATATGGTTGAGCCTATTTAATATCGTACTATAATAGAAATACCTGAAATACGAAGAATAATACAGTAACTGTCGCTGCCTCATCCGAGAGGCATCTTTGCCAGGTCGACCCATCTCTAAAACTCGTAAAATAAAATAATTTTTAACAAAAAGAAAACCGACTTCATAGAAAAACAACCAAAAATAAACAATCTAGTACTAAAAAGTACGAAATAAGTTTTTTTTAATTGAATATGAGTACTGTGATTGATACCTTAGCAATTTCTTTATTCCACACGCGTCAGTTCAACCTACCTAAATATTACAATTCTCTTAAATTAATTTTTGAGTCGGTGCCAGACAAACAAAAGTAAATTCGTAAATTCACCCTGCTATCTATCTCTGATTATTACAATCTAAACAATATATATCTATCGCCTAGCGTTTTAAATGATAATACGTACAAAAATCAATTTACCCTACAACTACAAGGTACCCTACATTTTACATGTATATGAAGTGCGAAATACACACATCTTATTATCAATTATCATCGAGGCTGGCACCGGCTCACAAATTAATTTAAGAGAATTTTAAGATTTAGGTAGGTTGAACTGACGCGTGTGGAGTAAAGAAATTGCTAAGGTATCAATCACAGTACTCATATTCAATTAAAAAAAACTTATTTCGTACTTTTTAGTACTAGATTGTTTATTTTTGGTTGTTTTTCTATGAAGTCGGTTTTCTTTTTGTTTTTATAATATAATCTGGCCCCTATTTCACCAACATGACAATTGTCAGTGACATATGTCGGCTGAAATATGTCAGTGACAGGTGACAACTGATAAGTTTGAAAAATATTTCGTATAGAAATACTACTAAACACGACAGGCATAATGTTACAATTGTCGATAACTTAATTTAATGACAATTATGTTGTGAAACGAGGATAATTTTTCAAACTTGACATATTTGTAGATTTGTCGGAAATTATTGACATGAGATCGAGGCTATGTCAGGCTAGCGCTACAATTATCGTTTTTTTTAATCACAAAATGGCGCTCCGCGAAATCAGTAGTAGTGGCAGTGATAGTGATTTAGATGAATTTGCATATATGAGAATGTATACAGAACGAATAAATTTCTCCTTCAACATGACTTATTTTTAAGGAATAAATTTTGATAAGCAAAACAACATAAACATAACATAACATAAACGTTCACGCCGAATATCCCCGAAGGGGTTGGCAGAGGTACTAATACTTCTGAACATCACGTGACTTTGTCACCTGGTGTTCAGAGTACCCACGTTTTGCATGGACAGTGTACTCACGTGATAGGGGGCAGGCCTATCGCCGTTTTGTACGAATACACTGTCACATGACTAAGTACAACTCAGCCATGTGGGTTTCCTCACGATGTTTTCCCTCACCGTTAACAACCATGATAAATTAACCACACATATGTCTTTAGAAAAGACAAATTGGTGTAGGCCCGACCCAGGATTTGAACACTAGTCGTTTGCACGATAACCGAGTGTTCTACCCACTGGGCTATCACGGTTGCAAAACAAGTGTCGAATATTTAATAAATGAAATCGGTGCAGTTATATTTTTTCTTGATAATTGTCTGACTTGTCAGAGTGGTGAAATAGGGGCCTGGGCTGATATTTTAAAATGGCAGGCGTCTGAGTATGTAAAATAAAAGAGCATGTATGAAAATATTGATGGATGTAGACGAAGCTAGAGAGGTTTGCCAGCATCGTATGAAGTGGCGATCGATAGTCTCTGCCTACCCCAATGGGACTTAACGGCGTGAGTATATGTATTTATTGTAAAGCTGAAGAGTTTATTCTTGAACACGCTAATCTCAAAAACTACTGAAACGATTTGTTTTGAATATCTCAGTGTTAGATAGCCTATTCATCGAGCTTATAGGCCATCATGCCAAAACCAATTTAATGAAAAAAATTGCGTTGACGCTTCTGAAGTTGCGTGGGAAAAACTAGTGATGTTATATTTTGGAACGGCTACTATTTGTAAAGTAAAAGTAAAAGTAAAAGACATTTATTTGGCAAATTGGTAATAAAAAAAAAACAACACACAGTAAAAACACATCGAAAACAAAAAATACAAAAGTTAAGAAACAAGTAACCTATTGCCAAAATGGTTATCGGCTCAGCATGTGTGTCCGAAACGGTACACAGACCATTCCAAGACACGCTGGTTTTCAGCCGACACCTACTAATTTAAAAATGAAAAAACAATAATAAAAGAAGCACTCGTTATAGCATAAACACCCAGCAATGAAATAAATGAAGAAATACTAATAAAAAATATACAGTAAACAATGATATACTAGAAATATAAAAATAATAATATATAAAAAATACAATGAACATTAAGTCAATAAAACATATTAATATAATGGGGACAAAAAATATAGGGAAAATATATGTGCTTATTTGGCAGCTAAAGATAATTTATGTATTGTAAAGTTTTTTAACGTGGTATTTAAATGTCGCTGTACTGCTAAGATCTTTTAGGGGTGGGGGCAAGTCGTTCCAGCATTTCGAAGCCGCGTATCTAAAACTTCCCCGGAAGGCTGTGGTACGATGTTTCGGCGTTACCAGTAGGTATGAGTGTCCGCGCGTATGGTACTGTGACACTGTCCGGGACCATATTAGTTTCTCAAATAAGTATTTGGGATATTGAGTTTTTATAACACCAAAGAGAAGTGTGGCTAGATGGAGCTTTCTTCTTGTCTCGAGATTCAACATATCGTTAGTTTTTAAGTAGGGTGAAACATGGGTTCTGGGTGGTATGTCGAAACAATATCGCGCACATGCATTCTGTACTCGTTGTAACAGTTTCCTAGAGCGAGCCAATAGGCATGGACCGTATACCACATCTCCATAGTTTAGTTTGCTAAGGATGAGGGATTCACAGAGTCTAATACGGATGTCAGTTTTTAAATAGGGTCGTATTTTGTACAACACTTTAAGTCTATAAAAACAATTTTTTACAGTGTTTATCACATGATTTTCAAAGGTTAAGTCTGAATCAAACATCAAACCCAAACTACGCGTCTCATTCACTTTCTCGATTTGCGTGTTTCCAATTTTAACCGCAAAGTTATGACGTTCCATCTCACGCTGCTGATGTTTACTTCCTATTATCATGTATTTTGTTTTTAACGGATTGAGCACTAGAGAATTTTTCATAGACCATTCCTCGATACTTTTAAGATCTAAGTTTAGATGTTGTATCGCGTTTGTAATTTGTAAGTTGATTTATAGAGATATTCCAACTATTTTAATACGCTAGCTCTATTATTGCATAATTTCATAGCAACCGTGATAGCCCAGTGGGTAGAACACTCGGTTATCGTGCAAACGACTAGTGTTCAAAACCTGGGTCGGGCCTACACCAATTTGTCTTTTCTAAAGACATATGTGTGGTTAATTTATCATGGTTGTTAACGGTGAGGGAAAACATCGTGAGGAAACCCACATGGCTGAGTTGTACTTAGTCATGTGACAGTGTATTCGTACAAAACGGCGATAGGCCTGCCCCCTATCACGTGAGTACACTGTCCATGCAAGACGTGGGTACTCTGAACACCAGGTGACAAAATCACGTGATGTTCAGAAGTATAAGTACCTCTGCCAACCCCTTCGGGGATATTCGGCGTGAACGTTTATGTTATGTTATGTTATGTTCATATATGAGTCATAAGCACGTGCAGTATATTCTGAGAGTAGACAGAGTTTAAATATTAACGTCACTTTGAATTACGATTTTATTAACACGATAGTTTATGGTCTCGTTTCATTATTATTTTATTTGACTAAAGGGTTATTTAATGTGTTGGATGGTGATTCTTCAAGTCAATCCCAAAAAGTGGTGGCCAGAGTTAAAGAATTAGAAATTGTCAAAATGTTTAAATGTAAGGTAATGTTAGTAGAGGACGACCTCGGAGGACACATTTGGATCAAATAGAAAATGTGCTCAAAAAGGCAGGTGTCCGAAGTACGAAGAATAAAAGAGCATGTATGTAAAGATTGATGGATGTGAATGAAGCTAGAGAGGTTTGCCAGGATCGTACAAAGTGGCGATCGGTAGTCTCTGCCTACCCCAATGGGAAATAACGGCGTGAGAATATGTATGTATATATGTATGTTTAAATGTAAGGATTACTGTAAATACCAACACCCTAAGTCGCCACCGACACCGAACGACGAGAAAAAAATGGGTTAGTGCTATTTGAAGCTGACACCTTCCAGGGTAGGTTTCTCAGTCTGCTTCAAATCATGAATCGCTAAAAAATCCTCCATGTTTCTAAAATAAAAACATACGATTTCCGATTTAACATAAAAAGGTATTCAGAACATGCCAAATTCGAAACACGAAAAGTAGGCACGAACACCGATACAGTACACAAAACAGAATGAACCGGCAAAATTCAAATGTCGATAGACGAAAGAAAATGCAAAAGAAAACCGATGATAAATTACAACGATGCCTTAGAGTGCTATTGAACTTGGAATCCTCTTCATAAACATGTCGGTTTATCTCCTTACATCTGAGAGAATACATTTGAATATATCGTAAAAGTAAAAACGAAATAGCGATGAAATATTTTACAGCGCGATATGAACAGCCATTGCGTTTGATCTTGAAATATATGTGAGAAATTTGCATTGTTTAGTTGTGAATTTACTCGGGTACTTGGAAACTTTAACATGCATCGATGAGCACTTATAAATATTGTGATTAACATTTATATGGATAAGTTGAACTTTCTCTGTTGTCAAACGGTCAGAGAGTTCTACTAACGACAAATTCTCAGTTTTGATTCTCTAGGCGTGATTTTGAAGCATTCCATTTCTTTCAAATATGGCCGCCCCAAAAAGGCAGGCAAGAGGCAAGGAGGCAAGAGAGGTGCGAAAATAAACTAGTGTTTGTTCTCACACTTCTCTTGTCCAAATTTTCAAACTTTGAATTTTACTAACATAGTACATACATACATGTACTCACGGCTATAAATCCCTTGAAGGGGTAGCCAGAGCTAGGGAATTAGAAATTCCTCAGCCACTTTTGGAAGCGTGGGGAAAAGCAGTGGTGAAATAAAGGTTGTTGGTGATGGGTCTCCAACCGCATCGCCCAAAAATCCCTTGCAAGCCCTAATACCGTTAGTCGCCTCTTACGTACACCCACCGGAAGAAATAGAGTAGTGCTATTCTAAGCCGACACTACACAGCAACAACATACATACATACAGTACTCAAGTAAAATCGTTACTAAACTAACCTACTAAGATATGGACACAGTCTGAAAAAATGATTTTATTATTATTTTATTTAAAAAGAAGACAAAACCACGAGATCCAAAGCCAAGTGTTCTTTCGACCCTGTACATAAAACCCAATTAGCAATCATCCTTGATTTTACAAAGTTTCCCCACTCAACTACCAAAATTGTCTGAAGAAATCATAATTTCTATCTCCAGCTTCCCTTTTTGATATTTTTAGCCGTCAGTGTAGAATATGTATTTAATTTTCTCTCCGATAAAGAGCCCAAGCTAAGTTTAGACAGCGTGGGTGTTAGCTAACAATATACTGAAAAAGTTTACTATGTGATCGATCTGTGAAAAAATGCATGACATTATTTTACTGGAATCTCGATATTTTTCCACCTTAACTTTGATTGATGACTACTATAGTTAGATTCAGGACTTATCCTATTATCTTTGACAATGTAAAACAGGGCCGATTTCACAGGTGGCGAAGGGTGGCGGTGGGGCAGGTGAGCCATGAACTCTTATAGAATTCTTGCCTCATCTGTCACGCGGGTATCATCCGCGGCATGTGAAATTGGGCCATGTTACGATGGTCAGTCAGCATTGTATATAAATAGAGAACGTCACTAAGACGCAATACAATCAACTGTGATTTACAATGTAAGAGTGGGGGACGGTGGTCACAATTAAACCTTAGAAGAGGATTAAGTGACCACGATATAATCATTGTATGATGTAATAATTTAAAAAAACTGTTATAGTCGATACTGGAACGCAAGAGTTTTTTTAAAAACATTCATTCATTCATATACTCACAACCACAAATCTCTAGACGGGGTAGCTAAAGCTTCGAAATTAGAAATTCCTTGGCCACTTTTCGAAGTTTAGTGAAGAAAAGATCGTAAACTAAATGTTTTGGTAATAGGTCTCCAACCACATCGCCCAAAATCACTTAAAAAGTCCCAATACCCTTAACCACCTCTTACGAACACCCACGGAAAGAATTAGAGTAGTGCTATTCTAAGCCGAAACTACACGGATTTTTAAAAAAATATATTGGATTTTAAGATGAAATGTTGTAAACGTATCTAATTTTACACTTACGGTTAGTCGAGTTCAACGTCACGTATATCCCCGAAAGGGTTGACAGAGGTACGAATACTGCTGAACATCACGTGACATTGCCATCTGGTATTCAGAGTACCCATGTTTTGCTTGGACAGTGTAGTATAAGGGGTAGGCTTATCGCCGCTTTTGTACGAATACAATGTCACATGACTAATTACAACTAAGCCATGTAGATTTCCTCACGATACAACATGACTTTACGATAACATATGACTTTACATACATACATACATACATATACTCACGGCTATAAATCCCTAAAAGGGGTAGCCAGAGCTAAGGAATTAGAAATAGCCATTTCCATACCATTCATATGACTTTATAATAAAAAAAATGTAAAGGGGCCGGAACCGGGATTTTAACCCGCGCCGCCTGCACGATAAGCGGTGTTCTACCCACTGAGCTATCGCTATCACGGTTACTTGCGCAATGTATGCATATGCTAAAGTCGACTTTGAAACGGGTAATCCGTACACATCGTCTAATTTTTCTTACTTACTTTAAGTTTTAGTCCAAAAAAAGGGAATATATAATTTAATGCAAAATGTTTTCTTCTTTTCCTTGTCTCCGAAACACGAAGAATACACAAAATAACTCAGGTAGACTATTCAGGAAACTGAATTCTTTTAGTGCTTTCTCACAAATGTTTGCAAAAATACCTTAATACACAGCCGCGTGCCAACATTCTTTCACTAGTAAAATTCCATTCCATACGACCACAGAAGCGTAACCTTAGCGAACTAAAAGTCCTTTAAAATTACTTTCTTACTTAAATGCGACGCAAAAATTCAACTATGTTTTCATCTTTACGAACTTGTATTTAAAAGAATTCTACCGCTATTAATATCTGTTGATTCTTAATAAAACCATCTTTTTGCAATTTAAATGAATATTGTAGGTTCACTTCTAAATTTCACGCCAAAGATGATTCTGAAAAATACTGGTTATTGTTAGTGGTTGCAATTAACGAAAATTGCTTGACGACATAAACAATAATTGCCGTGTAGTGTCGGCTTAGAATAACACTACCCCATTTCTACCCGTGGGTGATCGTAAGAGGCAACTAAGGGTATAGGGGCTTTTTAAGTGATTTTTGGGCGATGTGGTTGGAGACACGTAGCCAAAAACATTTATTATTACCATCTTTTCCCCAATCAACTTCCAAAAGTGGCTGAGGAATTTCTTATTCCAAAGCTCCCCAGGGCACTTCGAATCCGAAAACCCCAGATGATGAGTCGACCTCTATTACAATTGGACCACGGAGGCAATTCAAACTATGGGCTAAAACGATAAGGCTGATTATCCAATATACCTATTAGGTACGTGCCTATTACCTTTTAGATTCACCTAGAAGTGTAGTGTTGGCTGAAAATTATATTAAACCATTTCATACCGAGGGTAAGCGTAGGAGATGACTTAAGGTTTTGGTTTGAAGCCTTTAGATCGAATTATGGACGATGTGGCTTAAACCCAACACTAACAGTCACTTTGCTGAACAATCTTTTCCCCACTCAACTCCCAAAAGTACATACATACATACATATACTCACGGCTATAAATCCCTTATCGGGGTAGCCAGAGCTTTGGAATGAGAAATTCCTCAGCCACTTTTGGAAGTTGATTGGGGAAAAGATGGTAATAATAAATGTTTTTGGCTACGGGTCCCCAACCACATCGCCCAAAAATCACTTAAAATCCCCAATACCGTTAGTCACCTCTTACGTACACCCACCGGAAGAAATGGGGTAGTGCTATTCTAAGCCGACACCACACAGCATTTACTTACACACAGTACACAGTTGCACAGCAGTACTTTATTCATATACCTACAGTAATGGGTTATTTCAGTATTACAAACTTAACTCCGATTTTATTTATTTATATTGAGACAAAATACGTGAGACAGTTTTCAACTCAAGTAGACAGAAGTGTTTTCTTTCCTTACGTATTCCACGTCCATTGCTTACAATATGTAAGCGCAGAAAACAGGAACAATACTTAGAATAAACATGTAGTACAAGGTTCGTAAAACCAATATATCAACGAATATTCCAAAATTCATACTTTTAGCTCAGACTGTGTAAGACATACAGTTCACTATCCACTATACGAGGCAATTTTGGAAATGAAACATTTACGTATCTGAAGGCGGCGGTTGGTACATATTTGACACGAAACCACCTTAGCTCCGTAGTAGTAGTGCGTAGTAGCGTAGTTGTATGCTTTGTAGTGTCGGCTTAGAATAGCACTACCCCATTTCTTCCGGTGGGTGTACGTAAGAGGCGACTAACGGTATTGGGGTCTTTTATGGGATTTTTGGGCGATGCGGTTGGAGACCCATCACCAACAACCTTTATTTTACCATCTTTTCCCCACACTTTTTTCTAAAAGTGGCTGAGGAATTGCTAATTCCTTAGCTCTGGCTACCCCTTCTCGGGATTTATAGCCGTGAGTATATGTATGTATGTATGTAGTAGTGTTATCTAAGGTAATATCTAAGGTTTTTATAATCACCTCTTATGAAATTGGAAAAAAATAGCAGATTATGAAAAAAAGGTAGTGAAGTAAAAGAAATAAAAATGTATCCAGTTAAAAAATTGCTTAATAAATTCCGCTGAGAAACTAATGGTTAAAATAAGTTCTCCCTGCACCCGTATTGGTCTTTTGTTGTTCATACGTTTGCTTCGCTTAAGTGGGTTGAAATGTTAGAAAGAAAGAAAGAAAGAAAACATTTATTCATTGCTACATACAAAGAAAAGCACAGTTGCACTCACATACATTGAGAAACAATTAACAATCAACATAAAGAAAGTAAACGTAAATTTCATAAAAAAATATAAAAATATTACAAAGGAAAAGAAGATCAACAATAGAATACAGCACATTAAACACAGATATACATTTAAAATAATATAACTTGTACTTAAATGAGATATCCATTAAAAGTTTCTCGTACTTAAATGCCTGCGTAGCAATGAACTGGTGACTGCCGGTGACTGGTGTTTAAAGTTTCTTCTCCATGTTTAATATGGATGTGATAGGGGGCAGGTCTATCAGCACTTTATACAAATCGCACCTCCGCTCAAATAGCGCCACAACTCAAAAAACAGATTGTTGAGAAAATTGCATTTGATATTTACACTTTCTCTTTAGATTACCTCTCTGCACTTATTACGAAAGTTAAAAATTATACTTTTATTACATACATACATATACTCACGGCATTAACTCCTAGAAGGGGTAGCCAGAGCTAAGGAATTAAAAAATCCTCAGCCACTTTTGGAAAATTGAGTGGGGAAAAGATGGTAAAGTTAAGGTTGTTGGCGATGGGTCTCCAACCGCATCACCCAAAAATCTCTTATACTTACTTAAATACTTTTATTGAAGCTATACTAAGCCAGTTTTTGAGATAACATTTTGATGTTTGGCAAACGTAATGATAAAACAAAAGCATTTTTTTTTTTGAGTTGTGACACTGTTTGAACGGAGGTACGAAATGTTCTTTCTTCATAAGGTTTGGTGTAATTTATATGTGTGTTTCCTAACCCTAAACAAATGAACTACTCTAAAGAAATGAAGTCTCACAGAAACAGAAGCTGTACTCTAGTCTACTAAGCTAAATTACTTATGAAAGTAAGGAAGATGATGAGTATTTCCAGCGAAGAAATACTTTACATTCAAGAAACAAAAACTTCTATGCCATACATACCGCCTGAAGTTTAACGGAACATAACTTTTATATGACCTATTATTACCCCAATTTATTACGAGTCCTTTAACAATAATGAGGTCCTTCTAATTCTCATATTATGGTATTGATAATGTTCATGTCATGGCCCATAAAACCTGAACACAATGATATAAAAAGGACATAAATTCTTAACGCCCTCTTTAAGATAGCGCGGTATAGTAAAGAAACATCATAAAGTAAACAATGTGTAAAACATCTCAAGTCTTCGCGCCGTATATCCCTGAAGGGGAGGAAAAGGTATTACTTCTGGACGTCACGTGATATTTTTACCCGATGTTCAGAGTACCCACAACCCACGTTTTGCTTATTATTATTATATTATTATTATTAGCCAGTGTATTCTAATGATAGGGGGCAGACCTATCGCTGTTTTGTACGAATAAACTGTCACATGACTAAGTAAAACTTAGCCATGGGATTCCTCACGATGTTGCCTCACCGTTAACAATCATGATAAACTAACTTCACATATTATTATAGAAAATACAAATTGGTGTAGGCCCGACCCGGGATTTGCGCCCTCTTTCTAGCATCTATCATTATATGCGGTGTTCTACCCACTGAGCTATCACGGTTGCCTCATCAAATAAACATCGTAAAGTAAAGGGTGCAGAGATATTACTTCTGAACATCACGTGACTACTTACCGCTATCTCTAACTGGAATTTCGGAAGGTATTTGTGCAGCAGAGAATGTTCAATGGCTGAGGATAATGAAAGAAGCAATATAAGAATTTATAAGAACGTGCCTGCAAGCGATTTTGGTATTATTTCATTATCATTACTTCTTTACTTTAGTTAATATATACTTATACTTTTAGTTTATGTTGTGCTTTTTTTTTAATTTTGAAATAGAATTTAAAGATAAATTGATTTTATCTATTTATTTCTTTTATTTTTACAGTACTTAAATACTCAAGACCTCTGACGAGGAAACCTGGATTGGTGGCGTACAGCAATGGTATGAAGGCATTGGAAGATGTATTAGTTCCCAAATTATCTGTGTCCTTTCATTTGTAAAAAAATTGTACACACACTTCACGCGCACCTGTCCTATTGTTAAGTAGCATTTTAGTGAAGCTCAATTGATATATTTCAATTTACTTGGTTTAATCTTTAGTCATTTATACTTATATTTTTTTTTCTAATTTGTTACTAATAATTTGAATTTTTTAATAGTTCTTAACCCTTTTTTCTTTATTTACGAACAAAGAAAAAATGTATAATTTATATATATTATATTTATTAAGATAAGTTACTGCGATAAAGGCCATGCCTAGTGCAAGGTTTGACGTAAAGATGTATTTTTGTAAAAATTAAAATAAATGATTTGATAATGACATTAACAACTGATGTTCAAAAGTATTAGTACTTTGCCAACCCCTTCGGGAATAATCGGCGTGAACGTTTGAGTTAGAGTTGAATGAAATAAATAGTTCTCTAAAATGTATTTTTATTCTACTGTTCTGTAAACTTACTGTATACATGAATACTTCTTTGTTGGTTCAAATATTAGTACAACTATGATTTTGCGTAAGAGAATATTGCCCATTTGTTTACATTACTCGTGTCATAGATGTTATAGATACAGTACGATGAAATACTGTGATAAATATTTATGCCGACTAAGGTCGTATCTATGGCATGATTTTGTCTTACTCTTACATACATACATTGGGGAAAAGATGGTAATAATAAATGTTTTTGGTGACGGGTCTCCAACCACATCGCCCAAACATCACTTAATAAGCCCCTATACCCTAAGTCGCCTTTTACGATCACCCACGGGTAGAAATGGGGTAGTGTTATTCTAAGCCGACACTACACAGCAAGCATATACAACTATAGCATAAGCTAAGTAAAATATATGAATTATCGGGTCTAACTTTACTAGGATCAACTTATTTCACACGCATGTTTTGTTTTCAAATGACTTAAATTTTAGTTGATTATCATTTATTTTATTTGTTACATCAACAGCAAATAACTTATAATAACAGAATGGTTGACAAATTACTTAAAAAAGGCTACAGAAAATTCTTAAATGTGTTCGCTATTAGTTAGTTCGCTATACTCACGCTATTAGTTACCATTGGGGTAGGCAGAGACAATAGATCGCCACTTCGTACGATCTTGCAAAACTTCTAGCTTCGTTCACATCCATTAATCTTTACATACATGCTCTTTTATTCTCCATACTTTGGACATCTGCCTTTTAAGCACATTCTCTAGTTGGTCCAAATGATTACTTACAATGCAAACCTATTGAGGAAAACTTGTCGATGTTATCAAACCTGAAAGTCATCTATCTCTGTTACGCCGAAAACACAAAGACAAAGTTCGAGAAAATTAAATGCAAATATTTAAAGTCCACAAATGAACAACTCCCGATCCTATAACAACAACTCGAGTGATACTTCACAAAATAAAATTTAATTCAATCCATCACAAGTTGAATGTTCCTTGAAGTGGAAACTGATATAATTATCCTTAGCAAAAATTGCATTAATTAAATAATTTCTTTCAACATGCAAATAAATGTCATGGATGGCGGGAAAAGAAAAATGTTATGTCCCTTTTTTATAGATGGCAACTTTCTTTACATATGCCAATATCATACTTTTTGAGTCATATAATAAAAATAACGACTTTGATAATGGGTGTTTTCGTATTGATTTTGATACGTTTATTTTTTTACGCGGGAAAGTTTGAGTAAAGCATTAAACAGAATGTTTATGGAGACAGCCATTGCCGAAGACGCTGTAAAACGTTTGATGACTGCAACATAAGAGTTATATTATATGAATGAATGGAGTAAAAATAACATTTTATTTCTTTCGTTCCTCGTTTGTGGTTATATTTTTTGGTTTTATGTAGGTTTTATACGTTGTAGTCTACAGAGGCAATGTTTTAAAAGATTTAACATAAAATTTGGTTGTGTGTGGTTTCCGTGGTTTTGTTTTCTGAATGTTGGAAGAAAATGATTGAAATGTATTGGGTTAAGTATAGCAAATGAGGTTTTTTTTCGATTCAGGCAACTATTACATTAGAGTTTGTAGACATACATACATATACTCACGGCTATATATCCCAAGAAAGGGGTAGCCAGAGCTAAGGAATTAGAACATCCTCAGCCACTTTTGGAAGGTGCGTGGTTAATAGATGGTGAAATAAAGGTTCTTGGTGATGGGTCTCCAACCACATCGCCCAAAAATCCCTTAAAAGCCCCATTACCGTTAGTCGCCTTTTACGTACACCCACCGGAAGAAATGGGGTAGTGCTATTCTAAGCCGACACTACACAGCGAATATAGTTTGTAGAATGAAGTTTTATTGATACCGCTCCCTGAAGAACCTCAAAGAGTAGTTTAATATTATTAATAAAAAATACCACAACTCAAATAAAATTATTGGTTTGGCAATATTATCTGTGGTTCCTGCTAGTGGTTATACCACAGAAGTTTGCATCGATTCACAATGCTATATTGTAAGTAATAGTGTTAATTGAATACTAATTTCTACAACCGTGATAGCGCAATGGGTAGAACACCGGTTATCGTGCAAACGACTAGTGTTCAAATCCCGGGTCGGGCCTACACCAATTTGTCTTTTCTAAAGACATTGTGTGGTTAATTTATCATGGTTGTTAACAGTGAGGGAAAACATCGTGAGGAAACCCACATGGCTGAGTTGTACTTAGTCATGTGACAGTGTATTCGTACAAAATGGCGATAGGCCTGCCCCCTATCACGTGAGTACATTGTCCATGCAAAACGTGGGTATTCTGAGCACCAGGTGACAAAGTCACGTGATGTTCAGAAGTTTTAGTACCTCTGCCAAACCCTTCGGGGATGTTCGGCGTGAACGTTTATGTTTATGTTATGTTATGTAATTTCTACAATCGTCTTTCACGATCATTATAGAACCCACTTTTGCCAAGCTCGCATACTTATATACATATTCTTTGTCATCGAAATGAACAGCGATCAAGACGACATTGCTTACGCCCGATTTCTGAATTGAGTATTTAAGCTGAGAACGACTTATGTATCGTTTTGTCTCATTCAGTTGTTAAGATTTCAATGCGACCGAACGATACTTAAGTTGTTCTCAGCTGGAATACTCAATTCGGAAATCGGGCGTTAGTGTCGTACGGGGTCGCATGTAGTGATCAAACCTACCATTGAGGAATGATCACCGTAAAACTATTTCCCCATTGAAGTCAATAGAAAAAGGTAATTGTTTCTTATTTAGAGCGCGGCTTAAAGCTTTTTGCACAGATAGTAAGAAGTCTGAAGTTTACCTAAGGGCCAGTTTTTTGATCCGTGGTTAACTCAACAATTTGTTAAATATCGTAACTATTAGTTAGATATCAGCAAAATACATTTTTTGACCCGTGGTTAGAGTAACTAATGTCAAATATCGAACCAAAATGGATTTACGATTTGACTACTGGTTAGTCATTTAACTATAGTTAATGTAACAAATGGTTATATTTTTAACTAAGGATCAAAAAACTGGCCCTTACTCGTTTAGCTCAATTCATTTCAATCGCAATTTGCATTGAAGTTCCAGTTATATGTTTTACTTTGACTATTTTCAAATCACTGAAGCAATGTGACATAATTATATACTAACTAGGTGATATGATGTAACCCATAGGTTTGGGATGTATCTCTTCTAGTACTTTACCTCTTTAGTTTCCAGGAAAAGGTTTTTTTTTTATAAAAGAGCATCGTATTTTTTTTTATATAGAAAGTTGACCGAGTCTTTGTACGTACAAGTTTACAAGGTTTACAAGGTTACATACGTATAAGTTTAAATCTTTCTCTACTTAATTTAAATCTTTTTGTTCATGAAAACCTCATGTGGGAATACGCAAACACTACTTAAACGTGTAAAAGAAATAAAGGATAGAAGAATTTCGCGCTGGCAGCCATTGACACGGTGGCTCAATTGGCAGAGCGTCGGGGCGTAAACCCGAGGTCGCGGGTTCGATTCCCGCCTGTGTCGAAATTTTTCTTTCCTTTATTTATTCTTTATTTATTAGTAATAATCCCCACATGAGGTTTTCATGACCAAAAAGATTTTAATTATGTGATAGTTAGGCGTTTTCAACATTTGCATTCTATCTGAAAAGATGGACAAATGGCCTTCCGAATTAGTTAAAATTCGGAGGTAGGAAACGCAAACACTACTTAAAAACGTGTAAAAGAAATAAAGGATAGAAGAATTTCGCGCTGGCAGCCATTGACACGGTGGCTCAATTAGCAGAGCGTCGGGGCGTATACCCGAGGTCACGGGTTCGATTCCCGCCAGTGTAGAAATTTTTCTTTCCTTTATTTATTCTTTATTTATTAGTCTTTCTCTACTTCTTTCCATAAGCTACACTTTTTAGTATTATATCCGTACGTAAAGGTACAAGTACTTACATAAATACTCACGGCTTACGCCGATAAATCCCGAATAGGGGTGGCCAGAGCTACATTTGGAAGTTGATACGGGACAATATAATAGAAATAAAGTTTCGTCGGTAATGAGTCTCTAACCGCATCGCCCAAAAACCACTTAAAAAAGCCGCATACCCTTAGTCACCTGTTACGACACCCATGGGTAGAAAGGGGTAGTGACATTCTAAGCCGGCATTACACAGCAAAGATATAAATGAAGTGATAATTAAAAGCATAATGAAAGAGCTGCAACGAAAACTAATTTTAGAAGGCGCCACCACAGACGCGATGTGGAAAACTGTATTAATATAATAAAAGCGTTTGCGGAGAGATGTTCAAATATTATGTTTAACGAGTTTGAAATGAAATGTTTTCCAGTTCACTTATGTGAACAAATCTTTTGCACTGACAACATATTTTCTATTATTGTTTGTGCCCCTCCCTCTACATCATGCATCTAAATAAAACCATTATAAGCGATATGTTGTAAGAATAAGTAAAAAAAAGTTTTGAGCAAGATACAGTGAACAGTGTTTTTTAGGCAAAGAAGTGAGGGGTCTCCATCTGCATTACACAAAAATTTTCTAAAAAAAAACATAATACCCTTAGTTGCCTCTTACGACACCCACGGGCAGAAATGGGTTCGTGCTATTTTAAGTTGACACTGCACAGCTAGTGTTAAACATTTGTCCCAATTCCACAGTTATATTAATAGTTTTCTCGACTTTTAAATATAGATAATAAGATTATAAAGTATCTCAACAAGACTTGATAGTTCATAAACATGTTTATTGAAACAGGTGGAAAATGTTCAACGCCCACGCAATATTAATTTAACTATATATCTAGTAATTTGATTATGATTCTTTGCACGTAATATACTCTCTAATAGTCGGTATAGTGTTGGCTTGGAACAGCACAACCCCGATTATTCGCCTAGGTGTATTACGAGGTCACTAATCCCAATAGAGGCTGAAGATTTTCCAATCTTAAAGCTTTGAATGCCCCTTTTTGAGATTTATAGGATATATTCATATCAGATTATCTTTTCGCAAAAAATAGAATTTCCCCGGAGACTTGGTTATTAGGAAAATAATAATAATTTTGCAATAATAAATGTACAGTGATAATTCTTCAGCTACGCAAAATAAATAAATACATTTTGGTATTACACTGACAACAAATTCAACGGAAAACAAAGGTTCATTCGTCAAGTATAGTACTAAAATACATATGGCAAATCTTTGACAGAACGAAATATGTCGCGTGAGCTTGTAATGAATAAATATAATATAGTTATCCTCAGCCACTTGTAGGAGTTAAGTTATGAAACGATGGGAAAATTAAGGATTTTGGTGATGGGTCTCCAACCGCATCGCCTAACATTCATTTAAAATAGCCCAAAACCCACCAGCGAACAACGACAAACGAACAAACCCAAAAGGGGAAGTGCTATTCTGACACAAAGCCTCAATGCTTAAGAGCTTATTCCATTTGTCTGAATGAAGACGTCTGAGAGCCACAGCATCTGAATTCAGACTAGTGGAATAACGTTCAGAACGCTAGGCTTCTGAAAAGTAGACAAATTTGTGTAGTGGAATAACAAGAGTCTGCGGCAGTAACTTCGAAGGACGTCTGAATTCAGAAACGACAAAGTGTAATGGAATAAGCTCTTTAGGCACACACCTTTGCCCCGCCCCAGGGCGGCCCTCAACTCCTAAAATTGTACAGTATTCTAGAAACAATTATGTCAGAAGTTTTTAGTGCCAGACAAATTTAAATTTCACTAACCTATGTATTTGAAAAATAAAAAAAAACACACGAGTCATCTAATCTAAATACAAAACGATTCAGAGCTTGAACATGTAATTCTTGACATTTTTTTAGGATTTAATTTATAATCAAAACACGATCTCACACAAATTGAAATGAGTAAAATAATTGAACGAGAACCAATATTTGATCAAATTTTAATTAATGTTAAAGTTTTGTATAATTTTAATCAGTCGGGTGGCGTCACGGGTCTGGTTGACGAGTTTTCAATTAGTACTGTTATTGTTTTCAGTAAGCAGTTTAATTATTGTTATTGGTTATTTTTATGACATATTTCATAGTTAAGTGTTCGGAAGTTTCTAATATTGAATACTTATGCGTGATTATTATAATATAGCTATTTTGTACTGCTCTGGCGAACCTCTCACGCTTTATGAATATTTATCAATATTTTTGTACACGATTTTCTCTGATATCACTCTGTAATAGAGCTGACTGAAAATCAGTGCTGTGAGTCGAAGGCTCACAGTAAATGCTGTGTCAGTACCGATTCGCTGTTGCAGTGGCGCAAGAAATACTGTTTTTTTTTGTTTTATACTGTTGGGTTGTTCTGTTGTACATGAGTTTTTTTTTGTATCATTTGTTTTGTTTTATATTTTTTGTTTTTATGCAGTATTTTTCTTGCCTACAATGGCGAAAAAACATATTTTCTTTCTTTCCTTCTATCTATCAATTTTCGTGTCAATCGTAAAATGCGAGGAAGATATTGAAAGGAGAGTGAAAAAGGGAAATGTAGGGTAAATTGATTTTGTACGTATTACCATTTAAAACGTTAGGTGATAGATATATATTGTTTAGATTGTAATAATCAGAGATAGATAGTAGCTACCACCCCTTCTAGAGATTGAAAGCCGTGAGTATATGTTTGTATAAAACGCATAATTTGGAAATCATTGTTTTGAAGTGTGTGCCAAAACACATATACATCGCCGTCGGTAGTTAAATATACAATATGAGATATTTCAATTGGTATTTGATTATGAACTTTATAGAGGCATGAATAGTATAATAAAATAACCACATATTTATAATCACGGCCATAAACCCAATGAAAGGAAGCCAAAACTTATGACTTGCGATTCTTCAAAAAAAGGAGTGTTCTCAATTCGACCGTATATTTTTTATTTTATGTTCGTTCGCCGATTACTTCGCCATTTATTAACCGATTTTGATTATTTTATTCGAAAGAAGATACTCCCGGATTGGTACCATGATGAGACTACAGGGTCTGATGATGGGATCCTGGAGAAATCGAGGGGAACCCTCAAATTTTATAGGCAAATGTACCGCGTTTTACATATTTTCTGAACTTATATTGGCATTTGCTTCTGAAAATTATATTGTTATGCTGCTGAGCTGATGATGAAATTTGTGGGTCCTCAATCAATAGATATTAGGAAACAGTTCTTCCCACATTCTACATAGATTTATACTCCTCTTCGTAGCTTTAATGAAGAGAAGTACAGGTTCACTAAACATTTCTTTTGTTATGTTATTGTTACCGAGAATGAGACCATCATGATCCATGAGACCAGGATCTGATGATGGCATCCCAGGAAATCGAGGGGACTGTCGAAACTCACAATCATGTGACAGTGTATTTGTTCAAAACACCGATAGGCCTACTGCCCTATATAACGGGAGCACACTGCCTAAGCAAATCGTGGGTACTCTGAACAACAGGTGACAATGTCACGTGATATTCAGAAGTATTACTACCTCTGCTAACCCCTTTAGGGATATGTGGCATGAACGTTTGAGTCTTTCTTGAGATGTAGAATTGTAGACCATCGCCTTTCGAAGGATTTTAAGAACAATGTAAGGTTACATATGGTTGAGCCTATTTAATATCGTACTATAATAGAAATACCGGAAATACGAAGAATAATACAGTAGGTAACCGTCTCGCTTCCTCATCCGAGAGGCATCATTACATCACCAGCTCACAAATTAATTTAAGAGAATTTTAAGATTAAGGTAGGTTGAACTGACGCGTGTGGAGTAAAGAAATTGCTAAGGTATTAATCACAGTACTCATATTCAATTAAAACACTTATTTCGTACTTTATAGTACTAGATTGTATATTTTCGGCGATTGTATATTTTTAAAAAATATGTTAAAACAAATATAGTTCAAAAAGAGCTTGTCATTCACATTGCAAAAAGTTTAAATTAAATTACGTACACTAAATTGATAACGACATGCAATAGTAAAGATTGAAAATAATATTTATATATTACAGTGTAAATATTATATATTTAATTATAATTATATTAAAGGTAAGTCATATCATTTACATGTGTATGCGAAATGGTTCACTATAAACCCCTGCATACCACTTAATGGGTTTTTAGCCCTGAAAAAGGTTATTTTGTACAGCATTCATTGCTACTTTTCAGTTTTAACCTTTAGAAAATAAGATTTATGATAAAAGGCGCCCCTAAAACGTAGCAAGATAAAGAAAAACAATTATTTTGATACAAAGTTTTCCGGAAATGGACATAAAATACGCAAAAATCCTTGTATTTCATCCAAGTTCTCAGTTACAAGTGTTACAACACTATAAAAAAGCAATAAAGTAGCAAATAAAGAGCAATAAAACCACAAATATAAAGGAGTCCTATCATCTTACTTGTTTACCGTCTTACTATTACTACACAACTAAGAAAAAGCTGAATTCGGAATTGGTTAACTGGAGTACTTTTATACTACACAAAATCGTTTCTCTCTACTCCATGAATCAACTCAAACATGCCGCAATGCCGAAGGGGTTTGCAGAGGTGCTAATACTTCTAAACATCACGTAACATTGTCACCTGGTGTTCAGAGTACCCACATTTTGGTTGGACAGTGTACTCTCGTGATAGAATACACCGGCAGATGACAAAGTACAACATAGCTATGTGGGTTTCCTCACGATGTTTTTCCTCATCGCTAACAACCATGATAAATTAAAGACACATATGACTTTAGAAAAGACAAATTCGTTTAGGCCGCCGCCCCGGGATTTAAACCATCATCGTCTGCACGGTAAGCGGTGTTCTCCCACTGAGCTATCCCCGTTCCCTAAGGTATTAATATTAAATGAAAAAATTACATATACTCACGGCTATAAATCCCTAGAAGGGGTAGCCAGAGCTAAGGAATTAGAAATTCCTCAGCCACTTTTGGAAATTGAAGTGGGGAAAAGATGGTGAAGTAAAGGTTGTTGGTGATGGGTCTCCAGCCGCATCGCCCAAAAATCTCTTAAAAGCCCCAATACCGTTAGTCGCCTCTTACGTACACCCATCGGTAGAAACGGGGTAGTGCTATTCTAAGCCGACACTACACGGCAAAAAAATGCTCGTTTGTTTATTAGTTTACGGAAAATACCTTTGCATAGAAACATCGTAAGAAATTTATTATTAATAAATTTTATACTTTTCTAAATTTCATCCTATCATAATCACTGAATTACATAACTTGAAGATTTGAGACTTGTGACTAAAAAGTTTCCTAAATTCTCAGCCATTACTGGTGTGCACCAATTAATATGTAAAATTGTAAGATACGAAAAACAACACGTTATCTACTTAAATAATGAAAATATATAGACCACATCGCACACTCTTGGAACGTGTAATTTTTTCTTGCATGCAGCACGCGCTTATCTATTTATATAACGTTAACAAGTCAACGAAGTTCGAGTCCTGTGTCGGACCTATAGAAATCTGTCTTATCTAAAGGCATGTATGTGGTTAATTCATCATGGTGAGGGAAAATATCTTACTCATGTCACACAGTATTCGTAAAAAAAGAGTAATAGGCCAGCCATGACTACACTGTAAAAAAAAAACCTGGGTGAAAACACCAGGGGAAAAAACTCTTAACACCAGGTGACAGCAATATGTAGTAGTACGTTTGAGTTCAGGGTTATCAAGCAAAATATAATTAGTATTTACAAACGTGAAAAACAAACCGATGACAGTTCAGTTTCCGAAATACTTTTGACTAATCGAAAAATTCAGGTATCAATGTCAACCTTGAATATTATTTCGGTCGGTGACGAATATCTTTTACTGTCGTTAATATATCTCCTTTATTTCTGTTGTATTTCGTAAGTGTGAGACGGCCCTACGTCACATTAGTTTTCCAATGTGGGTGGGTTGTCAGTTGATATTTATTATTACATGTCTCATAGAGATGGGCAACGATGAAATTGAAATTAATATAGCTTTATTGTTTTGAGTTTATGTTTGCTAAGGATATGTAATAGAACTAAAGACAAAAACTTTTGATAGAGTGTAAGTATTGTGTTTTGACCAAAATCAAGAACGTACATAACAGAAAAGACATTAGAATTAGGAAAAACAAAAAATAAAAAGGAACAGCTTTTCTAACTGAACAGGAGCAGTTTTTCTAACTGTTTTTTCATTGAAGGCACAAGAAAAAATAATTATTGCATAAAAACAATACATAAAACACAAAAAAAAACAAAAAATATACAAAAATACTGTGATGTACAACACCTCCATCAGTATAAATAAAATACAAAATAACAGTACCTCTTGCGCCACTGCAACAGCAAATCGGTACTGAATCAGCATTTACTATGACCCTTCAACTCACAGCATTGATTTTCAGTCATTACTATTATAGAGTGACATCAGAGAAAATCGTGTACAAAAATATTCATAAATATTCATAAAGCGTGAGAGGTTCGCCAGAGCAGTACAAAATAGCTATATTATAATAATCACGCATAAGTATTCAATATTAGAAACTTCCGAACACTTAACTATGAAATATGTCATAAAAATAACCAATAACAATAATTAAACTGCTTACTGAAAACAATAACAGTACTAATTGAAAACTCGTCAACCAGACCCGTGACGCCACCCGACTGATTAAAATTATACAAAACTTTAAAGTAATTATAACTTGATCAAATATTGGATCTCGTTCAATTATTTTACTCATTTCAATTTGTGTGTGATCGCGTTTTGATTACAAATTAAATCCTAAAAATAAAGGTCAAGTATTACATGTTCAAGTTCTGAATCGTTTTGTATTTAGATTAGATGACTCGTGTGTTTTTTTTTATTTTTCATGTACCTAGGTTAGTGAAATTTAAATTTGTCTGGCACTAAAAACTTCTGACATATTTTTTTCTAGAATACTGTACAATTTTAGGAGTTGAGGGCCGCCCTGGGGCGGGGCAAAGGTGTGTGCCTTAGCATTAAGGCTTTGTGTCAGAATAGCACTTCCCTCTTTTCCGTGGGTGCCCGTTGGGCAACTTTAAATAATTGTTAGGTGATGCGGTTGGAGACCCATCACCAAAATCTTTAATTTTCCCATCGTTTCTCAACTGAACTCCTACAAGTGGCTGAGGATATGTATATTATATATATTCATTTTTATACTTATTTTACTGGCTTTCACTCGCTTCTTCTTTTTGTGATGATAACCGTGAGTATAAGTAAGGTTTTTAACCGACTTCAAAAAATGGAATGTTCTCAATTAGACCGTGTATTTTTTTTGTTTTTATGTTTGTTCGCCGATTACTTTGCCATTTATGAACCGATTTTGATTATTATTTTTTTATTCGAAAGAAAATACTCCCGGATTGGTACCATGATGATGATATCAGGGTCTGATGATGGGATCCTGGAGAAATAGAGTGGCACCCTCAAATTTTATAGGCAAATCTACCGCGTTTTACATATTTTCTGAACTTATATTGGCATTTGCTTCTGAAAATCATATTGTTATGCTGCTGAGCTGATGATGGAAGGTGTGGGTCCTCAATCACTAGGTATTAGGAAACAGTTCTTTCCACATTCTGTATAGATTTATGTTTCTCTTCGTAGCTTTTATGAAGAGAAGTACAGGTTCACTAAACATTTCTTTTGTTATGTTATTGTTACCGAGAAAGTACCATGAGACCAGGATCTGATGATGGCATCCCAGGAAATCGAGGAGACTGTCGAAACTCACAATCATGTGACAGTGTATTTGTTCAAAACGCCGATAGGCCTGCCCTGTATAACGTGAGAACACTGCCTAAGCAAATCGTGGGTACTCTGAACAACAGGTGACAATGTCACGTGATATTCAGAAGTATTACTACCTCTGCTAACCCCTTCAGAGATATTCGGCGTGAACGTTTGAGTCTTTCTTGAGATATAGAATTGTAGACCATCGCCTTTCGAAGGATTTTGAGAACAATGTAAGTTTACATATGGTTGAGCCTATTAAAATTTAATATCGTACTAAAATAGAAATACCGGAAATACGAAGAATAATACAGCAACCGTCGCTTCCTCATCCGAGAGGCATCTTTGCCAGGTCTACCCATCTCTAAAACTCGTAAAATAAAATATTTTTTACCAAAAAGACAACCGACTTCATAGTTGGAAAAACAACCGAAAATAAACATTTTAGTACTAAAAAGTATGAAATAAGTTTTTTAATTGAATATGAGTACTGTGATTAATACCTTAGCAATTTCTTTATTCCAAACGCGTAAGTTCAAACAACCTAAATATTACAATTCTCCTAAATTAATTTTTGAGTCGGTGCCAGTAAACACAAGTAAATTCACCCTACTATCTATCTCTGATTATTACAATCTAAACAATATATATCTATCGCCTAACGTTTTAAATGGTAATACGTACAAAAATCATTTTACCCTGCAACTACAAGGTACCCTACATTTTACATGTATATGAAGTGCGAAATACACACTTCTTATTATCAATTATCATCGAGGCTGGCACCGGCTCACAAATTAATTTAAGAGAATTTTAAGATTTAGGTAGTTTGAACTGACGCGTGTGAAATAAAGAAATTGCTAAGGTATTAATCACAGTACTAATATTCAATTAAAAACTTATTTCGTACTTTTTAGTACTAAATTGTTTATTTTCGGTTGTTTTTCTAACTATGAAGTCGGTTTTCTTTTTGTTTAAAATTATTATTAGTCACTTGAGATGCCACCCTTTTCAATGTCCTGTGTACTGTTGACAAATAAACCGTGGAATTCCCGGAATGATAATGTTGGATGCAAATACTATAACACGTAATAACATGCTGTATAAACATGAAAATCTGGGATATTATCTGATGCATTAAATTGTGCAATAGCTGGAAACATGCCACACAGTTGACTCACGCAAATAAATGTTGTTTATAAAAACAGTATACTTTTATTATGAATTTGGTTTGTATTTCTCTGTCGTCTTTGTCGTGTAGTGTCGGCTTAGTATAGCACTAACTCTTGTATGACGACGTCCTCAGCCGAGTGGATAGGTGACTAGTTTCTCGGTCCGGAGGTTGCGGGTTCGATCCCCGATGTGAGCAACATTTATGTGATGAGGGTAAATGATTGTTTTCTAATCTTGGATGTTATTTATACGTGTATTATATGATATTAAACATCGTTGAGTTAGTATCTATCTGTATCTATATATATTAGATACATACATACATACATATACTCACGCCATTAGTTCCCATTGGGGTAGGCAGAGACTATTGATCGCCACTTCGCACGATCCTGACAAACCTCTCTAGCTTCGTTTCCATACTAGATCTGTGTATAATTATTTATTTTATTTGTATCCCGTGGTTGTCCTACGAGCCAAGGGCTTGAGGCTTTTTAACATACATATACTCACGGCTATAAATCCCTAAAAGGGGTAGCCAGAGCTAAGGAATTAAAAATTCCTCAGCCACTTTTGGAAAGTTGAGTTGGGAAATGATGGTAAAATAAAGGTTGTTGGTGATGGGTCTCGAGCCTCATCGCCCAAAAATCCCTTAAAAGCCCCAATACCGTTAGTCGCCTCTTACGTACACCCACCGGAAGAAATGGGGTAGTGCTATTCTAAGCCGACACTACACAGCAAGTTTTTAAGTTATTGCTATTTATTATTTACCCTTAGTTAGCTTGTAGGACTGTTTATAACAATCCTATCTTTAATTTCTACACTGTATTAATATTATAAAGGACGACCATGTAAGACACATTAAGATGAAATAAATAATGTGTAGAAAAAGGCAGGCGTACAAGCGTGAACAACAAGAAACATATTCATATTGCCGTGTAGCGCCCATAGCCGTCTTTAACCTATTGGAGGCCCTGGGCATATGAGAATAATGGGGCCCCTATGACTTTGACAGAACATTATTTTGTTAGAATAAACAAAGAAAATAGATAAGCAAGTTTCCAGATTCATTTTTCGATCCGGTCACGATCTTTCGAGTAAATCTTAGCGATGTCTGTTGTCGAACTAGAACTTCAGCCCGTTAACAATTAATAATTGGAAAAAAATACTTTAACATGTATATTTTTTGTATATCTACAGCTATTAGGCTAGTAGAATCGTTTTTAGGGTTCCGTACCAAAAGGTAAAACGGGACCCTATTACTAAGCCTCCAATGTCTGTCTCCATGCTGTATCTCATAAACCAACTAAACCGTGATAGCTAGAAAGCTGAAATTTTCACACCGCTACAACAACAAATACTAAAATATTAAGGGGGTCCCCATACTGTAAACGTGTTTTTTAGTATTTTTTGCTCAATACAAAATCACTTATATTACCTTTCATAATAAACTTTTGAATGACAATAAAGTAAATTTTAAAGGGGGGCTCCCATGATTTAAGCACAAACGTGATTTTCTATATAGATGATAGAACGCAACCCTTAATCCGCGAGCCGACTCGCTCTTAAGCTTTTTTTAGGAATTCACTGCTATCTATTTTTTGTAACAGCGTTTATATTTTATTTCGTTTGTAAAAAAATAGTACCATTTATATTTTGTTGATTAAATATCTCGAGAACAATGTATAAGAAATCGACACATGATAGACATAACTTTTAGACAATTTTACGTACTTAGTATTCCATCAAATTGTATTTTTATATATTTTAATTTATTTAGCTATAAAAACTGTAAGCAAATTGGTATTGTAGTCAGTAATTTAGGTTCGGTGTATACGAATCGAAAAAATTCTTTGGCCATAAATGTCGGTTATCGTTTCGTGATCTGGCAGAGACGAGGGGGCCCCTATCGGTTATGGGGCCCTGGGCACTTGCCCAGAGTGCCCAGTGGAAAAGAGGGGCTTGGTAGCGCCGGCTTAGAATGTTGCTACCCCTCTCTACACACGGGTGTCGTAAGAGGCGACTAAGGGTATTGGGACTTTTTATTGGACTGAGCGATGCGGTTGGCCACCCATCACCAAAAACCTATATTTTACCGCCTTTCCCCCACTCAATTTCCAAAGTGGCTGAGGAATTTATAATTCCTTGGCTCGGGCTACCCCTTCTAGGGAATTATAGCCGTGAGTATATGTATGTATGTATGTTCTTATTGTTCAAGCTAACCCGGCAAACGTTGTTTTGCCATAAACATATTTCTTAGAGATATTCTTATCTATATAATAAAATGTTCTGAAAGGACAACCCTTATCACGTTATCGTCACAAGTACAAAAAAATAGTTATAACCCTTTTCTCAGACCAACCGAATGTAACATACATACATAATACATAAACATAAACGTTCACGCCGAATATCCCCGAAGGGGTTGGCAGAGGTACTTATACTTCTGAACATCAAGTGACTTTGTCACCTGGTGTTCAGAGTACCCACGTTTTGCATGGACAGTGTACTCACGTGATAGGGGGCAGGCCTATCGCCAACCGAATGTGTCTGCAAAATTTCATTTAAATCGGTTCGGCCGACTTTGGTGACCAGCACTGACATGTGAATTTTATATGTTTGATAATTTATTAATGTAGATGATACTGAAGAGGTTAGCAAGAACTGTACAAAGTGGCAATTTTCAAAAACTTGAAAATTTTAGTTACATCTGTTACCAATCATTTACCTGTTTAACTTACAATCTTTTCCCCAATCATCTTCCAAAAATAACTGAGGATTTTCAATTTCTGAAGCTCTGGCTACCCCTCTACTGAAAGGTAGAAATGGTTAAACGCTATTCTAACCCAACTTCACATAACGTGACCCAATTCTACTAAAACGAAACTATATACAGCCATGAAACTCACAAACGCTCTTATTCTAGCAAACTGAAGTCTTTTCGAGGATGTTTTTAAAAACTTGTATTTTTAAGATACTGCTATAACCACCTGCTCAGTTTCAAAAGAATACGCGAAAGTTTCACGATAACATAAACTTAGGATGGGAGCGACGGACGTTATACAATTCGTTTTGTATCGGAGAACTTTAGCGCTGAAACTTTTAGTTTATATCTGTTATAATACATATAAAAAACGTATTATAGAATATAGCCGTTATACATACATATAACTCACGGCTATAAATCCTAAAAACGGGTAGCCAGAGCTTCAGAACTAAAAACTCCTCAGCCACATTTGGAAGCTGATAGGGAACAAGATGGTAGAAATAAAGAATTTTTGATGATGGGTCTCCAACCGCATCGCCTAAAAACCACATAAATAGCCCCATATCCTTAGTCACCTCTTACGAAACCTGTGGGTAGAAAGGGGTAGTGACATTCTAAGCCGGCACTACACGGCAGTGGATGAAAGGTAGTAATAGTTTAATGTTAATCTAAGCCAACATCGCATAGCATGACCCGATTCTACGAAGGAAAAACTTTACACAGCCATGAAACTCACAAACGCTCTTATTTTAGCAAACTGAAGTCTTTTTGATGACGTTTTCAAAAACTTGTATTTACGATACTGCTCAGTTTGAAAAGAATACGCGAAAGTTTCACGATAAAATAAACGTGGGATCCGAGCGACGGACGTTATACAATTCGTTTTGTATCGAAGAACTTTAGCACTGAAACTTTAAGTTTATATCATCTATACTATAATACATATATAAAGAAATATAAAGAATAACGCAGCATGTATGAAAAGATTGATGAATGTGAACGATGCTAAAGAGGTTTGCCAGTGAGTTCTGAGAAAAAACAAAGCTACTATTCTACTATAAATCCCTTAACGGGGTAGCCAGAGCTTTGGAATGAGAAATTCCTCAGCCACATTTGGAAGTTGATAGGGAACAAGATGGTAGAAATAAAGTATTTTTGGTGATGGGTCTCCAACCGCATCGCCTAAAAACCACTTAAATAGCCCCATATCCTTAGTCACCTCTTACGAAACCTGTGGGTAGAAAGGGGTAGTGACATTCTAAGCCGGCACTACACGGCAGTGGATGAAAGGTAGTAATAGTTTAATGTTAATCTAAGCCAACACCGTATAGCATGACCCAATTCTACGAAGGAAAAACTTCACACAGCCATGAAACTCACAAACGCTCTTATTTTAGCGGATGGAAGTCATTTTGATGATGTTTATAAAAACTTTTATTTTTACGATACTGCTCAGTTTTAAAAGAATACGCGAAAGTTTCACGATAACATAAACTTGGGATCCGCGCGACGGACGTTTTACAATTCATTTTGTATCGAAGAACTTTTAGCACTGAAACTTATAGTTTGTATCTTCTATAATACATATATCTATACTTATAATAAATCTGTAGAGAGGTCAATTCTGTACATGAAATATATTTTCAAAATAACTATCAGGTGGTGATTAGGGATCGATACTGATGCCAAAGAAGCAATCAGTAAAATTTTTGTCTGTCTATCTGTCTGTCTGTCAGTCTGTCTGTCTGTCGGTTTGTATGTTCCTTATGGAAACAAAAACTACTCGACGGATTTTAACGAAACTTGGTACAATTATTTTCCATACTCTTGGACAGGTTTTTGTATACTTTCCAGCAGAGTAGTAAAGGGGAATTTTGGGAAAACGGGAGAATTTACTCCATTTTTAGGCTTCCGCTAGGCTAGGCCAAGCTTCCGTCACATGTGCAGCCTTAATGGTTAAACTTACATAGAAATCATGTATCACGGAAATATTCTTCATAAAATTATCTAAAAAAAAATCCTAACAGTTTATGTCTATCTTTAACGGTTGACTCACAATAACACGTGTAATTCCTGATAGCTTAGCAGTTCGGAACATTCTGATTGTATTTGTTTACTCTTGCGTTTGTAAACCTCTCACTCATCCCTAATTTAAAAAAGGTAACATTATTACCTATTCATTAAAAAAAGAA
Source organism: Bedellia somnulentella (assembly GCA_963576735.1). Lineage (NCBI taxonomy): Eukaryota > Metazoa > Arthropoda > Insecta > Lepidoptera > Bedelliidae > Bedellia > Bedellia somnulentella. The sequence continues at coordinate 3,289,142 of OY755192.1, read as the reverse complement.
TCATAGAAATCGGTAGAGAAACACCGAAATTATACATAAAATAAGCCATCGCGCCCGTGACCAAAACCGAATCGTTACTAATTTACTTATAAAATACTAGATGGCGCCAGTAGTTGCATCCTACAACACGTAATGATTTATTTTTTAGATTGTTATAAATACTTCATAGCGTTTTATCCCAAAATTGCTATTAAACGGAAAAACTGAACCGTTCATTAAAGCGCATTCAAAATCACCAAACTACACGGTTTAGGGAGTGCTATAAATTTAATAAATTGAAAACATTGCGCTGAATTTCACAATGCTTGAGCAGTGACTGAAGAAAGAAACCTCAGATATTTAAAAAAACAACGCTACCCGTGCGAAGCTGGGATCGTCCCAGTACTACTAGTAAAGAAATATAAAGAAAAACGGAGTATGTATAAAAAGATTGATGAATGTGAACGATGCTAAAGAGGTTTGCCAGTGAGTTGTGAGAAAAAACAAAGCTAGTATTCTACAATAAATCAGAGCTTTGGAATGAGAATTTCCTAAGCCACTTTTGGAAGTTGATTAGGGAAAAGATAGTAATAATAAATGTTTTTGGTGAAGGGTCTCCGATCACATCACCCAAAATCACTTAAAAAGCCTCTATAGCCTTAGTCGCCTCTTACGATCACCCACGGGTAGAACAGGGGTAGATTTATAGCCGTAAGTATATGTATGTATGTACTATTCGGTGTATGCTATGTATTATTGATAATCCTATATACTGTTTCTATTTATTTATGTTTGACAATATGAAAAAAGTTGTAAATGAAAGATTGTTGGTGATGGGTCTCCAACCGCATCACCCAAAAATCCCACAAAAAGCCCCAATATAGTCGCCTCTTACGATCACCCATGGGAAGAAATTGGGTAGTGCTATTTTACGCCGACACTACAGAGCACAAGAAAACTTGGCTAAGTTGTACTTTGTCATATGACAGTGTATTCGTACAAAACGGCGATAGGCCTGCCCCCTATCACGTAAGTACACTGTCCAACCAAAACATGGGTTCTCTGAACAACAGGTGACATTCATTTAAAGTGATGTTCCGAAGTAATAGTTACTTTTCCACCCTTTGGAGATTAAGGGCGTGAACGTTTGATTTAAGTTCGATGAATGGAAATAGAGCTCGGTAGCTTAACCTATTTTAATCAAAATACATTTTATGTATGTAATGAATATATTTTAGACGCAATAAATGCATTTATAATTTTATCTCATTAGAGTAGCATCATCATAATCATCCCTTAACTAAACTTTGCTGTGTAGGTTCGGCTTAGAATAGCACTACCCCATTTCTTCCGATGGGTGTACGTAAGAGGCGAGAGAGCGAGACCTTTATTTACAATTTTTTCCTCACTCCAACACTAAAAAGCAATCATCTCATATATGATCACCTATTTTTATTATCACCTATTTCGATTATCACACAAATGATGCTCTCAGCAGGATTCGAACCCGTTTTCTCCGGACTCAGAAGCTATCACCTAGTCTAAGTAAATCGTCCGAACTGTGTTAAGAAACGAAAACTGCAGATTGTACAAATTGTAATATAATTCAGATCCGATAAAGACAAATCTCGGAATATACTCAAATTCCAGTTCTCTTTATTCGATAACATAACAAGATATTAAGTGTATTCATACGAAAACGAACTTCCCTATTCTTGGTTATTTCTTGATGCGAATTTTCTCTTGAAAACTTTATCAGAAAGAAAATTAAATATGCATAGAACTCGAAAAACTTTTTGTATAGCCGTTCGTTCCGCATAGCTTGTTTTTTATATAATTTGGTTTACGAGGTACCTAACTTTAGCTTTAAACAATTTTCGCGCAAACTTTTTAGCCGTTTGAAAATCTTTCACCTGTTGAAATTTTGTAGCAACATCATTTTTTACTATATTTTAAAACTTCAGGTGTTTCGATATTTAGGTATTTGTCAGCAATATTGCCGACACTACTGGACAGATTTTGATGAAGTTTGGAACACAGGTAAAAAGAAGAGGGTCTCTAATATAGGATTTATGTTTCCTGGGGATTATAAGTTATTTGTTAAAACTGGGATAGTTTGAGATATATGCTGTTAAACAAAGTCGAATTTCAACTCGATTAAAACTGCCGGGAAAAGCGAATACTGATATTTGCATCTGAAGTACTTTCCAAAAAATATTATATACTATTTTTTTAGCAGTTACAGTACAGTATTATGTTATCTGTAGTCAAGTCATAAATTGATTAAGTTTTTCACAACATTTTTTACAGAAAAAGTTTGCAAGTAATATAACACAATAAAACTTACCTTCCAACGCCACAAATATAACAGCACCAAGAGCACTATACAAAATAAGGCACAATGATAAAAAGAAATGCGTAAACCACTTTTTGGACCACACACTCAACTTGTTCATGAACCAAAATGCAGATTTTTCACCGACACTAAGACCACTTTTGGCTGTGTTCATCGTAAAGTCTTTGAAACCTGCGAATTGCTTGAACATAAAGTCTGAAGCTTTGCTGTGATACATATGCATGAACGGGTTATAATACGGGTTAATTTCGGGCCCAGTTGTATGCGAAGCTGGGGTTGTAGGCGGCCTTCCATGGAATTTCATCGGATCCCAGTACATCGTGTTAGCTGTTGTAGGCCCGCGAAACCCGGGGTTTGGGGTAGGAATTTGCAGAGTAATCCTCGGCTTCTCCGGTTTTTTCGGCGGCCTGTTTCCCGCGGTATCAGAATTATTCATATTTGAAGTTTATCTTCTAGTGCGTGAATGGCAACGTCTGTTTTTCGGCGCGAAAGATTGAAAATTGTTGCTTTAGCGCTCTGAAGATTGACTCAGCCGTGAAAAGATGTCGCGCCGAAACTTTTACGAACTATGAGATAAATATTATTTAAACAGAGATAGTTATAAATATATTTTGTCAGAGCGTCCGTGTGAGTGTTAGTTGTGACTGGACATTGGTTTAAATATAACTAGAGAATCATTTGGGCGCATCATCTAGTGATAGCGAATTCTAGATTCATGCCAAATTACTCTTAGTTCTTTGAACTTCGATTATAAAGATATTTGTCATTTGCATTTCTCACAATCTAGTTTTAAATACATGATGTGACTCATGTAAATTCTCACGTACTCTTTTTTTTTATTCATTCATGAATGTTATGATTTTATATGGTTTCTGAAAAAAAAACTTAATATAAATATGTAGTATGTAGTTGTGTAGTGCCGGCTTAAGATCAGTAGATGCGGTTTGATACCCATCACCTAAAACCATTACTTAATAATCTTATCCCCACAAAACTTCAAAAATTGGCTGAGAAACTTCTGATTCCTGGCTATATCTTCTGATGCGATTCTTATAATTTGGTTTCAGAAATAGAATGTTCTGATCTGACTTTTAAAGTTTATACAATATCCATCCATATCCTACTATCACTTTAGGGTTCTTATTTATTAGGGAGACCCTGGGCTTCCTTAGTAAGCTGGGATGGCTTGAGTAGTGACATCCCTTTACCACGCAAAACAGGCGCACAGTAGACGTAGATTTGCGGAAAATTACCCGTTCAAATGCTAATACAATTTGACGACAGCCGTGGCCGAGTGGATAGGTAACTAGCTTCACGGTCCGGGGGTCGCGGGTTCGATCCCCGCTGAGAGAAACATTCTTATAAATTTGTTCTTAGTCTTGGGTGTTATTTATATGTTTATTATATAAAATTGTTGCCGTGTAGTGTCGGCTGTGCCGTGTAGTGTCGGCTTGAATAACACTACCCCATTTCTACCCGTGGGTGATCGTAAGAGGCGACTAAGGGTATAGGGGCTTTTTAAGTGATTTTTGGGCGATGTGGTTGGAGACCCGTCACCAAAAACATTTATTATTACCATCTTTTCCCCCTATCAACTTCCAAAAGTGGCTGAGGAATTTCTTATTCCAAAGCTCTGGCTACTCCGTTAAGGGATTTATAGCCGTGAGTATATGTATGTATGTATTATTATATATATAATATTATGTCCGTATTTATTTATTTTAAGGGTTCTTACTCAATGTGTTTTTTATGCATACTTGACTTCTAAAACAAAAGTCTACGTAGATTATTATATTGAATGTGCTTTCTTGTTAGGTGAAGTACAAAATATTTTGTGTTATTCGGCATTCAACTTGTTTCTTCGTGAACGGGGCTGATGCGGGATGAGAAATCAAAGAGGGCGTGTTGTTCAGTCGAATGTATTTTAAGAAGTGATAATCAAAGATAGATATAATCAATCATAGACAAATTATTCAAATTATTTTTAAGAACGTGTAAACAGTATATAATTATAAGCAACCTCATTATACGACGTCAGCCATGCTGACATGCTCCGCGCAAACAAGTTTTATTACAAAGATTGATCGATTGGTAGAGGGCAAATATTATTGAATGCACGTTTGATGATTCCTCTCTGAGTCCGGATTTCGGCGACCCTCGTGACGCCGTCTCGGCCGGGACAGCAGCGCACGACGCGGCCCAGCCTCCAGCGGCAGGGCGGCAGCTGCTCGTCCTTCACCAGCACCACTGCATCTTCTCGAAGAGTAGGTCCCTTGGCACACTTCCACCTGGTACGCTCCTGCAACAGTCCTATGTAATCCCTTGACCATCTTCTCCAGAAATTTTGTTGCAGTTGCTGTAGCTGTTGGTAGTGAGTGAGTCGATTAATCGGTTCGTTCAGGTAATTATAATCAGGCATCGATATAGGGTTCCTACCAATCAAGAAGTGACCTGGCGTTAAAAATAAAATTTCGTCGTTATTTGAATTTGGAATCGGACATAATGGGCGAGAATTTAAAATTCCTTCGACTTGGGTTAGTATAGTTACAAATTCTTCATATGTTAACAAAGCTTGACCTAAAATACGCTTCAAATGATACTTACAACAGCGTATGGCTGATTCATGCAAACCACCCATATGTGGTGTTTTTGCAGGTAGGAATTTCCATTGAATCCCAGAAGTGGCACAAAAAGTTGCTACTTCATCAGAATTTTCGGCTAAAAATTTGTAGAGCTCTGCTAGTTCGTTACAAGCTCCATGAAAGGTTGTACCATTATCGCTGAGCATTTCAATAGGTACGCCTCTTCTCGATACAAAACGACGAAAAGCGGAAAGAAAAGCTGTTGTTTGCAACCCGGATACTAGTTCGATATGAACTGCTTTTGTTGTCATACAGACAAACATAGCAATATAGCATTTATTTGTCTTGTACCCACGTCCCCTCCTGTCCCTGACCGTATACGGCCCAGCGTAATCGAGCGCCGTGTGTAGGAAGGCGGGTGCACTGTTGGCACGGTTGACTTGAAGCACGTTACACATTCGTTGAAGACTTTATTGGCAATGGTTTTACCGTTAATCGGCCAAAATCTTTCTCGAACTGCCGCCAGAAGCAGCTGGGGTCCCGCGTGCAGTAGCTTCTCGTGTTCGTTGCGCATGAGAAGTTTGGTGAGTATGTGTTTGCTTGGTAAAATTATAGGATGCTTTTTGTCGTGTGGATATTGTGATAACCCTAACCGACCACCTACTCTTATCAGGTGATTGTCTATAAACGGGTTTAAACTCATCAAATTCGATGATTTTTGAATTGGTTTATTATTTTGGAGTAAGTTATATTCGGTGGAGTAATACTCAATCTGTGAAAGTTGAATTAATTTATTCAGTGCAAAGTTCAATTCTCCGACGGAAAATGGTCCTTTGTCTTTATTATTCACATTTAAGCAATTGTGAACAAATCGAAATATGTATGCAACACAATGAATGAGGCGGTTTATTTTCGACCACCTATGAAATAAATTATTTGTAGACTTTGTTGGTTTGACAGTAGAAGTTACAATGTTACAACGAGTTTCGATATCACCGATCGGTTCGAGGTTAGGTAATACCTGTTCCACGGGAGTCTGATTGGATGGCCACTCATCGTGGGGTTTTCTTAACCAATACGGTCCTTGCCACCACAGTGTGCAGTGTGCTAACTTGTCTGCGTGCATCCCTCTAGACAAGAGATCTGCAGGGTTCTCACTCGAAGCGATCCAATGCCAGTCATTAGTATTAGTTATTCTTTTAATTTTGTCTACTCGATTTCGTACATAACAATTTAGAGATTCAATTTTTTGTGATTTTATCCATGCTAATGCTACATTCGAATCACACCAAAAGTATATTTGGTTGTAATTTTGTTTCAATGCATTATTTACTTTTTCATATAATTGTGTTAGTAGGAAACACGCTTGCAATTCGAGTTTCGGTATTGTTTCGGTTTTCGCTACCCTTGTTTTCGAACACAGTAGGTTTGTTTTTATTTTTCCATACGCATTTGTAGTGCGTAGGTATATGCACGCCCCATAAGCAGAGAGTGAGCTATCAGAAAAACCATGCAATTCTAAAGTTACGTAGTCACTCATAAGTGCGTGTCTTGGGATATCTAAATAATTTAAAGTAAACAATTTTGTATAAAACGCTCGCCATTCGTCGGTAGTTTGCCATGGTAGCATTTCATCCCAGTCCATTTTACATTTCCATAATCGCTGGATGAAACATTTCGCAATAATTAAAATTGGTCCTAAGAGACCTAGGGGGTCAAAAATGGAAGAAGCTGAGGATAAAATCTTTCGTTTAGTCAAAATTTCTGGTATCGGTTTGTCATTAAATTTATATTTTAAATTATCGGTTGTGCTACACCATTCAAGACCTAAAACTTTGTGAGTACCTTGACCTAATGAGGTTGGTGCTATGTAGTTGTTGGTGACAGTAGAGTTGGTGACGGCGTTTAATATATCGGGAGAATTCGATTTCCATTTGCGTAAGTTGAAGTTAGCCGAGCGCAGGATTCGGTCTATCCTTACAGCTGTTTTAACTACCTGTTGCTTGTCATCGCCGCCAAAAAGTAGGTCATCCATATAAAACTGGTTTCTAATCGTTCTCGACTCGGTCGAATATTTGTTTTCATTTTCGAGGGCTAATTGTAATAAACATCGGGTCGCAATATGTGGAGCTGATTTGAGACCAAAACTTAGTGTTTTTAATGTGTATTTTTTTAATTGCTCGTTCTCATTCTCCCTCCAAAAAATGCATTGCAAGTTATAATGTTTAGGTTTTAAATAAATACATCTATACATTTTTTCAATGTCCGCGTTAATAACGTATGTATACTGGCGAAATCGTAAAAGAATGTTTGTTAATTCATCCTGCTTTATCTCGCCCTTGTATTGAATATCGTTCAGAGATAATCCGCTGTCTGTCTTGCAAGACGCGTCAAACACTACCCTAACCGGAGTAGTTGGTGAATCGCGCATAACAGCCTGGTGCGGTAAAAAATTGCAAAGCCTGTCGCAGCCGTCGAACTGCATCATATGACCAGCTTGCTCGAATTCTCGCATAAAGTTAATATATTTTTCTTTTAGAATATCGTTGCTTCGAAATTTGTTTTCCAATGCTCGAAACCTTTTATACGCAATGTGCCTAGATTTTCCTAAATTACTGGGAAGTGATTGGAGTGGAAGCTCTACCATGAAGTTACCATCAGACGTTCTTTGATGAGTTTTCATAAATATCTCCTCACAAATTTGGTCATCATCATGTGGTAATTTGGTTACTGAGTGTTCTCCATCCATTTCCAGTATAGAGTGAAGTTTTACGACATTACATCTCAAACTCTGTGCAGCTATATTAGTAGATAGAGGCCCGGAGATGACCCAGCCTAAACGAGTTCTTTGTAGGATTGGCAGACCATCTCCAAGGCGATGCTGACCTATACATAAGAGTTGATAAAATTGTTCAGCACCTAAAATAATATCAATTTCCCCACCTTGATAAAATGACTCGTCAGCTAAATTGAACTTTTGGGGAATCTTTAATTTTACTGCGTGGGTAATATGCGAAGGTAAATTACATATACTGGGCACAATAAAGCAGGATAAATTCGTCGAGAATGAATCGTTTTTTGATTGTATATTTAATCGGCATAATCGGTTAATTTTTGTGACATTTTCGTTAAATCCTAGGACTTCTATATTAAGAGATTCAGTAGGTAAATTTAACTTATTGTAAGCATTTTCGGTAATGAAATTCGATTGTGATCCCGAATCCAAAAGCGCTCGTAATATATGTACTTGGTTGTGGTTGTCTAAGACCTTAACTTGAGCTGTGGAAAGAATAATCGATTGACCTAGGTTCGGTGTTTGGGATGTTTTCCCATCGTGTTGGCCTATCATGATATTTGCTTGTCGTTGGTTAGCAATTAAATTGACAGATTGAGTCGAAGTAGTCGGTTCGGTTGTTGTGTCATGTAATGTCGACAGTCTAGTTTGTGGTGTAAGTTCGACGGCGTTTGGTTGCGTGATGTGTAGAAGTGTGTGATGTTTACCCTTGCAGGTTCGGCAGCTACTGGCTCGGCAGTTCGGTAATATGTGGTGAGCTGATAGGCAGTTCAAACAGAGACCTAGTCTCTTAACAAATCGAATGCGCGTCGGTACGTTCAAGGACAAAAACTTGGTACATTGGTTAATGTAGTGGGCCTCCCTACAGTTCGGACACTGATTACGAGGAATAGTGAATTTGGACGATACCTTGCCATTGGTTTGGGACGGAGGGCACGTGGTTACAAGCGCCTTCCGCGGCGGAAATTCACAGGCGTCGGTGGAGGTCTGGTCGGGTACAGTATGACTCAACGCCTCCAGCAGATCGGCCTGATTTCGGATGAACGCCTTAAATTCCTGCAATGTAGGCAATTCGCGTGAATTAGCTTTTTCTTCCCACTTTCGTTGCATTGGTTTTTCAAGTTTAGTAGTTAGAAAAAATATTATGAGTAAATCCCACCCATCGGTTGGAACATTTAATGATCGAAGTGTTCGTAAATGTTTCGATATATTATCTGTTAACGATCTTAAATTTAAAGCTGTAGTGGGAACTGTACCAATATTTAACAGAGCTCTCAAATGATTGTAAACTAGTACTCGGGGGTTGTTGAACCTTTCACAGAGCAACTGCCAAGCCATATGATGGCTATCTTCCGTATATTCTAATGAATCCACAACTTCCAGTGCACTATCGGATAGACAACTCTTTAAATACTTAAATTTTACTATTGGTTTGAGATTTGATTGATTTATAAGTGCATCGAAAGTGTCCCTAAATTGAATCCAGCTCGTAATGTTACCGTCAAATTTAGGCAAAGAGATGTCCGGGTACTTTATTGACTCTTGGGTTTTCTCCTCTCGAGAAGCACGACTGGGTGTCGCCGGTGCGCTCGGGCTACCGGACTGCTTCAGATAACCCTTACTTACAGAAACGCAGTCATAATAAGAATTTTCGAAAGCCTCCCTCTCTAACAGCTCTTTTTCGTAATCTGAACAAATGTTTTCGATTTTATCTTGCACGGTTTCGAATTCCATGAAGATTTGCTCTAACCGGTTAACACGCAATTGTAGCTCTATTAATTTGTCGGCAGTTAAAGAGATAGGTTCTATATTTAATATGAATTTTTTACACAATGTTAGTTTTCCCTTGATTGTTCCCCGTTTTCGAACTAGACTATTAAATTTTAAATCCATTATAACAGTGCTTTCCGACTCGTTGTCTGATGAAGCGGACATGTTATAAGTTTGTTTTAGAAGATATGACAAATATATTAACTACACAACTATGAAAAGGAATTTTAAATAACAGCCTCGAATAAATGCTAAATTATGCCAGTCACTTACTTGGTAATAGGTACCTATACCTTAGCCTTCCTGGTCTCGATTTTCTTTGAAAGCTTTTTTTTTCGGAACGGTCGACCGCCACGTTTTCGAAATGGCGTCCGTGTCGAACAAATGAACTCGTACTCCGCCTCGTTTGCCTCGCGCCGCTCGTTGCCAGCTCCTCGCGTGTCTCCTGGAGAGTCTCGTCTTCCAGTTTCGGGGTCACCAAATGTTTCTTCGTGAACGGGGCTGATGCGGGATGAGAAATCAAAGAGGGCGTGCTGTTCAGTCGAATGTATTTTAAGAAGTGATAATCAAAGATAGATATAATCAATCATAGACAAATTATTCAAATTATTTTTAAGAACGTGTAAACAGTATATAATTATAAGCAACCTCATTATACGACGTCAGCCATGCTGACACAACTTTAAAATGATATTGATAATTTTGCAGCTCGGCCTACCTCTTTTACATCTTAATAAATAAATAAAATAAATAAAAAAGCCTTTATTTCTACTACTTATAACTTTAAAGGTGTACATGCATAGAATATTATAATGTACTTAAAATTAATTAAGTAAAACATTTTCACATATCACATGAAATATTTAAAAAAATGTACATTCTAATTATTTCACGTAAAAGTTTGCATGCATAATTCATAATATAAATAAAATTCTAAATAAAAACATTACTAATTAGTGGATTGATTTCATTCCCTGATGATCTTAACCCGTGTTAAATCTCAAAAAAGAGGTACTCACGGGAATGTATGTACGTAATTTAGTCGGTAGGATTGCTGATATGAAGGTTTTTGCACACAAAAAAGATGAATAAAACTTAATATATGGTACCACGGAGGATACATTTATATCAAATAGCATGTGCTTAAAAAGGGAGGTGTCCAAATCTTGAAGAATATAACGGCATGTATGAAGATATTGATGAATTTGGACCAAGCTCGAGAGGCGATCGATAGCCTCTGCCAACCTCAATGGAAACGGCGTGAATGTAATGTATGTAGACCGAAACACCTGAAAAGAATGGCAGAGGAATAATTACACGCAAATTCAGCTCTCTTTGGCTTTGCTGTGTAGTTTAGAATAACACTACCTCATTCTTCCCGTGGGTGTACGTAAGAAGCGACTAAGGTTATCAAGGATTTTTAGGGGAATTTGGGCGCCAACAATCTTTATAATACCATCTGTCCCCACTTACGAGTAACTTCCAAAAGTGGCTGAAAAATATCTCATTCCTCAGCTCTAGCTACCCTTTCTAAGGATTTATAGCCGTGAGTATTTGTATATCCCAGCCCTCTTTCTCACTAAGTTACCATAGTCGTTTGAAATTAGTTTGAAATTTAGTTTAGTGAAATTCCCGACGGAAATATTAACAAAGATAGGGCAAGGTGCGTTCATAGCTAGTACGAGCGATTTTTCAACTCGATATCGCGTTTGTAAAACAGCCATCTCTTTCGCACTTACTTAGTATCGTATACTGCCATCTCATTCTAACCGATATCGTGACGATAAAGTAGCGCCCGTGCTAGATCTCGTGGGATATCATCTAAATATAACCGACCTTGCCTCCATTTCACAGAAGATTATGTTCGAACTATTTATTTGTTTAGTTTGTTCCGTGACTTCAAAGCTATTTACGTCATCGTCGTTTTATAAAGTAAAGTTCCTAGAAGCTCAGCTATACTATTAATGTGCCTCTAATTTCGACTTACAACAAATTACCTCTCAAATTGTTCTTAGAATTAAAACTTTTGTGCCTTCTTTTTCGCATTCTAATGTATAATGTTTTCACAGAAATGGTCGAAAGGAAAATATTTAAATACACTTTATTGAGTGACCTTGCTTGTTCTGTGAAAACAACGCTACGAATTTATGAAGATTGTTAACGATGAGGATAATAGAATGGAATATAATAAAAAGCACTCTATTACACAATAGTAATTATATTTTACAGATAAATTGTTCATAATTAGAAGTATAATTAGCGGTCTTTTTATTAAAAAGATCTCTTCCAAAAAATCTTTGCATGGACAGGTCAGTATATAATTAGTAATGATGTGTGTCCAGATGTACAAGCAAAACGATATTATTCTTCGCTACCCCTTTTTAAAGATTTAACTTTTAAGTTATTGTACTTTCTTTTTCTCATTTCTTGATATAGTCAAAAACGACCCGCAGGGCAAGCACGAGCGCGGTGTTTAAACTAGTTATCGCGTGGGATAAAGCAGCCATCTCTTACGCACTTACTTAGTATCGTATACTGCCATCTCATTCTAACCGTTATGGTGTCGATAAAATAGCGCTCGTGCTTGGCTTGCCCTTCAGTTACGAGAATTTCAAAGTCAACGTAATTAGAAAAGACATACGCAGCTGTAACATTATGATAACATTAAATGTACACCAACGTTCTTTAGCGAAATCGCATAATTAATCATACTTTAGAAAGTATTCGTACATACCTACTTGTATTAAACATGAAAGTACTGTGCGTGGGCTATGAAAGAGAATGATTAATGACTAGATGGTATAATGGCTATGTCGATCTTGGTACGGGTGTGTGTCCATTGTTGCTGTCAACGATATTTGGCTAAAGAAAATAGTGATATATATGTTACAGCCAAAGTAATAAATCTGGATATAAGTTAATAGCCTGCAAGGGGCTTTCTTGCAATAAGACTATTTTTCATAGAAACGTTTTTTCCTTTCATCGTCGGCTAGACCATACTATTACTTTGGCTAACTTTGACACGCTATTATGAATAATGTCCAGACAAAATGATTAATTTATCAATTTGTCTATTGAATTTGGCTTTTATATATAATGACCAGAAATTATGTTAAACACTATGACTGTGAACTTATGAAAAGAATTCTTTAAGTTTTTTTTCTTTAAGTTTATCGTAGGACATAAATAAACAAAATTGCATTTTGATATAACTTACATACATACACATACTCACGGCCAAAAAAAGGTTGCCAGAGCTTCAGAGCAAGAAACTTCTCCGCCACATTTGGTAGTTTATAGAGGAGATGATAGACATAAAGTGACGTTGGTGATGGTTCTCCAACCGCATCACCCAATAACCACTTTGAAAGATCCATACCCTTACCTTTGATATAACTTCTAATCGAAAATACTTTATATTGAAATAAAATAATTTGAGGAATTTCTAATTCTTTAGCTTTGGCTACCCCTTCTAGGGATTTATAGCCGTGAGTAATATGTATGTATGTATGAAATAAAATATATTCGATCGTAAATACAAAAGTACTACCTAAAAATACGTTTTATGCTACTTACGTTGGCACTGATTGCACTATATTTCTTATGTAGGTATACAAGACTTAAAGGCTTAAGAATTAACCATAGCAGAAAATATAGTTGTCATGTTAAAATGGCTGTAGAGTATCAGGTTATGATACTATTTTAATTAGCATTGTGGTAGAAAACTCATTGGATTCTTTATACATACATACATACATATACTCACGGCTATAAATCCCTAAAAGGGGTAGCCAAATTAGAAATTTCTCAGCCACTTTTGGAAGTTGAGTGGGGAAAAGATGGTAGAATAAAGGTTGTTGGTGATGAGTCTCCAACCGCATCGCCCAAAAATCCCTTAAAAAGCCCCAATATCGTAAGTCGCCTCTTACGTACACCCACCGGAACAAATGGGGTAGTGCTATTCTAAGCTCACACTACACAGCTTCTTTACTTATTAATATATTTTCCCTATTAGCTTCCAAAGAGGGTGAGGATTACTTCCGAATGTTTCCGAAGACTTTGCTAGCACATTTTAAAATGAGAGCCATAACTATCGGTTAGTTAAGTATAACCCGCTTAAAAAGATTTTCCAGGGACCCCACCTAAAACGCGTCTTAAGCCAGAAATCGTATTATGCGGGATAGGAAAAATAAAAAGAACGTACTACATTTTTTTTTTCATTCAATACAATATTTAAAATAATCACTTATTTTGGTTCGACAGAAAGATTTTAATGCATTAGCAATTAAAGAATTTCAACAAATCAAAAATTTTGCAATGCGTCTTTACTTCAAAGAAGCAACATAGCTTTTTAATCTAGCTGATAATGCCTTTGACGCTTTCTTGCATTTTATGGGGCCACTTATGGGCAGTTTTGAAGCTCGTGCTTGATGAAGCCATTCCACCAAAACTTTTTCTAATTTATCAAACCATTTGCTTTTTACTCTGCACACCTCCCAACCTAAATCTTTTTTTTAATTTCTTTAAAATGGTACGTAACGTAAAAACAGGAAGTGAAACTCAGCAGCTCAACGAATCAACTAAATTAGAGTTTGATTCGTTGTTGTGACTTTTTATCGAAAACATTCAATATTTCAGTTTTTTTGAAGTGGAAATGGCATTCACTTAATTGTAGTCATATTGTAACAATCAATTGATGAATAAAAGATGTCATTAAAGGAAAGAAATTTCGACACTGGCGGAAATTTCTTTCCTTTAATAACATCTTTTATTTATAAGTAATAATCCCCACATGAGGAATTCATGTCAAAAACATTGAATTAATCAATTGATGCACTATTACAAAACAATCGAAGCGTACGCGCGACATGTCAAGAAATGACGATCGGGCAGGGGCGTATTAAACGGGAAGACGATCGTATTAAGCGTTAAGAAATGTATGAAAATATGTTTCAAGTTGCAGGGACTGGCGTAAAGTGGCTTATTATGTGAGAAATCATTTTAATCGTGATCGTATTCAACGGGTTCTACTGTATATACATACATACATATACTCATGGCTATAAATCCCAAAAAGGGTTAGCTAGAGCTTTAGAGGTAGAAACTCCTCAGCTACAATTGGAAGGTAATAGAGGACAAGATTGTAGAAATAAAGTATCATTGGTGATGGGTCTCCAACGGCATCGTATAAAAATCTCTTAAAAACCGCAGCCCTTAGTCGCCTCTTATGACACCCAAAGGAAGAAAGGGGTAGTGACATTCCAAGCCGGCACTACACGGTATATCTTCAAAAATATTTTAAAATAAATGATTACCAACATTGCTGTGTAGTGTCGGCTTAGAATAGCACTACCCCATTTCCCAGCACTACCCCTGATAGTGATCAACCGTGATAGCCCAGTGGGTAGAACACTCGGTTATCGTGCAAACGACTAGTGTTCAAATCCTGGGTCGGGCCTACACCAATTTGTCTTTTCTAAAGACATATGTGTGGTTAATTTATCATGGTTGTTAACGGTGAGGGAAAACATCGTGAGGAAACCCACATGGCTGAGTTGTACTTAGTCATGTGACAGTGTATTCGTACAAAACGGCGATAGGCCTGCCCCCTATCACGTGAGTACACTGTCCATGCAAAACGTGGGTACTCTGAACACCAGGTGACAAAGTCACGTGATGTTCAGAAGTATTAGTACCTCTGCCAACCCCTTCGGGGATATTCGGCGTGAACGTTTATGTTTATATATGTTATGTTATGTTTATACCCCATTTCTTCCGGTGGGTGTACGTAAGAGGCGACTAACAGTATTGGGGTTTTTAAGGGATTTTTGGGCGATGCGGTTGGAGTCCCATCACCAACAACCTTTATTTTACCATCCTTTCCCCACTCAACCTTCCAAAAGTGGCTGAGGAATTTCAAATTCCTTAACTCTGGCTACCCCTTCTAGGGATTTATGTATTTATGGGATTTACATACATACATACATATGTATGTATGTATGTATGATTACCAACGTTAGTCTTTAGTTATACGATTATCGGAAAGGAAAGAAATGGACACATGCCCTAAGGCGTTTGCCCTAAACAAATACTTAGTAATGTTCAGAATAACATTGGAGGTAGATGGTGTATTTTTAGAAAAGGAGTTTTCCGTCCTTTCGACTTTGGCGTTCATTATGTGATGGTGAATGAAAGCATAACCATTAATATAAAGAATTATATACATTATTAGTCAAAGATTCAAATTTGATTATGGTCTTGTGTTACGAGGTTGTTTAAAGGCAATTATTATCATTGTTTGTTACGGTGGGGGAAAACATCGTGAGGCAACCCACATGCCTAAGTTGTACTTAGTCATGTGACAGTGTATTCGTACAAAACGGCGATAGGCCTGCCCCCTATCACGTGAGTACACTGTGCAAGCAAAACGTGAGTACTAGGAAACAATGTTGCATGATGTTCAGACGTATTAGTACCTTTGCCAACCCCTTTGGGGATACATAGCGTAAACTATTGAGCTTTGAGTTTGAGCTAGAGTCAATTAAAAGCTAATTGAAATCTTTTTGTTCATGAAAACCTCATGTGGGGATTATTACTAATAAATAAAGAATAAATAAAGGAAAGAAAAATTTCGACACAGGCGGGAAAAAGAAATTTTTCTTTCCTTTATTTATTCTTTATTTATTAGTAATAATCCCCACATGAGGTTTTCATGAACAAAAGATTTCAATTATAAAAAAAAAAAAAAACAGTTTATTAACACACCAAAAATTACAGATACATAGTAAATTGATGATCCTTGCACTAGGCGGAGCCTGTATCGCAGGGATCGGTAAAACAAAAACTACCAAAAAAAGCTTACTAATTAATTGTTTATGTGTGATATTATGTGATAGGCGTTTTCAACATTTGCATTCTATCTGAAAAGGTCGACAAATGGCCTTCCGAATTAGTTCAAATTCGGAGGTAGGAAACGCAAACACTACTTAAACGTGTAAAAGAAATAAAGGATAGAAGAATTTCGCACTGGCAGCCAATTGACACGGTGGCTCAGTTGGCAGAGCGTCGGGGCGTATACCCGAGGTCGCGGGTTCGTTTCCCGCCTGTGTCGAAATTTTTCTTTCCTTTATTTATTCTTTATTTATTAGTCAATTAAAAGCTTTTTATATAGCGAGATTAATTGAACTTTAAAGATCATTTTGTTTTCCAAATTTAACTATTAATCCGGTCAATTTATACATTCAAGGTTACATAAATTCATAAGAAGCTGAAAATTGGCACAATTGTTCAAAACATGATTATAAACGAAACCTCAAAAGTCCCCATCGTTCCGAGGTGTGCTAAAAATTTTACACGAGGTCAAAGGTCAAAAAAAATAGTTTTTTGCGATTTTATGCAAAACGGTGAGTTTTGTCGCAAAACACCCCAGTACAAAATTGTAGATCGAAAAATTCTCTACAAAAAAGGTATCAATATTTTTTTTCCTAAAAGCCACCATTTTGAAGATATAACGCGTTGAAAAGTTCGATCATTGGTAATCTTCATACTTTGCACACGTTTCCACGCCACCTATGAGGTAGTGTACTTAGCGCGTTTTATTTTAACGTGACATCTCCTGTAGGCCTATTTCACGGGTCTGCAGTGATTTTATTTGTTTTAAAACTATTGTAAAATATTATTTTACATATCGATTGGTTAAAATAATGGCTGTGTAGTTGAAAATGAAATGATTAATATTCCTCGTCTGATTCGTAATTTTCCAGGATTACTGTTTCTTGACCTTCGTCTTCTTCTTGTTCTTCTTCCTGTTCCTCTTCTTCTTCTTTTTCTTCTATTTCACAGATCAACTGTCCCACTAGCGATTCCTCATTGGTATCATATGAGTCTTCTAGATTAGCTGACTCAACATTAGAGCACGATCAGCCTTGGCAGTTTGTGCATGCCAGGGAACAAAACAGTCCAACTTTTCTGCATCCACATTTAGCATTAAAACCTTTTTTACAGTTGCAAAATATTGAGTTGAGAAGTTTCTCAGGTGCTGGTGGAAGTAAAGTTAGAACTGGCTCTAATGTATTGTCGACCAACTTCCAACCCCAGTCTTTAGGGTCCAGCTGATTACCAAGCCACACTTGAACTTGGTAATACCTGAAATAAATGTTGGTGAGCAGCTACTGAGGTTTAAGTTATAACACCTTATAAGTGATGTTCATACGTGGCGTACATGTGCAAAGTATGAAGATTACCAATGATCGAACTTTTCAACGCGTTATATCTTCAAAATGGTGGCTTTTAGGAAAAAACATATTGATACCTTTTTTGTAGAGAATTTTTTGATCTACAATTTTGTACTGGGGTGTTTTGCGAAAAAACTCACCGTTTCGCATAAAATCGCAAAAAACTATTTTTTTTGACCTTTGACCTCGTGTAAAATTTTTAGCACACCTCGGAACGATGGGGACTTTTGAGGTTTCGTTTATAATCATGTTTTGAACAATTGTGCCAATTTTCAGCTTCTTATGAATTTATGTAACCTTCCTCCTTATTTTAGGCCTAAATTGACCGGACTATATATTGGATTTCGATAACCTAGAGGTTTGAATATTGTATTTTTTTTTATTTAACGTTAGTACCTAGTAGAAATTTAAGATTATGATAAATCCGTGAGTGTATGTATTTTTTTAAATAGCCAGGCGATGTCGAAGAGTTAAGAGCTTATTCCATTTGTCTGAATGAAGACGTCTGAGAGCCACAAAATCTGAATTCAGACTAGTGGAATAACGTTCAGAACGCTAGGCTTCTGAAAAGTAGACAAATTTGTGTGGTGGAATAACAAGCGTCTGCGGCAGTAACTTCGAAGGACGTCTGAATTCAGAAACGACAAAGTGTAATGGAATAAGCTCTTTACTGGACGAATAAGCGTTTGCAAACTAACAACTACCACCGCGATAATAGCCGGCACCGACGCCTTAATGTGCCTTCCGAAACACGAAGGTTATTTTCGATCGACTTCAAAAAAGGAGGTACTCAATTCGATTGTATGATTGTCATTTTTTATATTTATGCTATGCGAGTACTCCGTCAATGGCCAATCAATTTCAAACGTTGTTTTTTGTTCTGTTCGATATGCTTCCAGAGGTGGTCCCATTTAATTTTCATGATGCTCGGTTGCGTGGTTATAAAAATATTACAATAAATAAAAATGACTTGGATGATCCTTTGGTTATTGAAATCAGTATGAAAAATTAGGTTTCCATCGAATATCGGTGATAGGTTACATTTTACAAAAAAAAACAATTTAAATGCACCACTTTTGGATACTGTAATTTCCTTCCAAACTGGGTTAAATGTTACTAATTAAATTTGTTAGTTTTAGGTAACCAGACTACAGGCGCAGTTGGGAGACTATTCTACATAGTTATTACTATCCAATAGCTGACTTAAATAATATATAATAAAATACATCCATTTTTTTGCTGTGTAGTGTCGGCTTAGAATAACACTACCCCATTTCTTCCGGCGGTGGGTGTACGTAAGAGGCGACTAACGGTATTGGGGATTTTAAGGGATTTTGGGCGATGCTGTTGGAGACCCATCACCAATAACCTTTATTTTGCCACCTTTCCACTCAACTTTCCAAAAGTGGCTGAGGAACTTCTAGTTCCCTAGCTCTGGCTACCCCTTCTAGGGATTTATAGCCGGGAGTATATGTATGTATGTATGTATGTACATCCATTTAGTGAGGATTTATAAGGGCAATAAGAATGATAATGACAGGAGAGGCCACGCAGGATTTATATCAAATAGAAGAACATATAGCTACGTTATGATTTTAAAGTATTACTGTGTCGTTGTACATACATATATACATATACTCACGGCCATATATTCCAAAAAAGGGGTAGCTAGAGCTTATCACTAAAAAGTCCTCAGCCACATATTTTGGAAGTTTAGTCGTATAGAATACTATACAGTATACCTAGTTATGTTTGTATTAGACGACTGACAAAAAAATTAAATACCAATTTGCGAGTACTAATTTTGCCTCTAGTGAAACAAGTAACAGAATGGTCAATTTATACAATAATGAGTTTCAGGAAATAAATTTGTTTGCGGAAACTAAACTATCATTCCTAAAATGGTTAAACCGGTGTTACTTAACGAAACTACTTGGTAAATATTATGTATTTGTCCAATACAATATATTTCATGCCCATTCAAGTTCTAACACACATAATCACACACACACACACACACTCACACACACACAAACACACATGAAACACACTTTAGAGAAAAATAATTATATTTTAAAAGCTCAGTTTATTTAATTAAATTTGTGATACATATAATTGGCACGATAAATTATTACTTATATTTAAAAATGCTTGTTAATAGATTAAGTGCTGTTTGTTTTACTCAATAATAAATAAATAAGTCTCTGTCACTCCTTCATAGCAGCATAAGGCTTATTCCGTTTATCCACCCTAAAAAATCCTCCCTAAGGCGGATATTCGGAAACGCGTGTCCTTCTATCCACCCTGAACGGGGTGGATATTCGGAATGCATATAATATGATTCTTCCGATTTTTTGCCCCAAGTACAGTAATTTACAGAAACATACACAACACAAAATGGGTCCAAGGAACATCGTGAACATTAAAATACTTAAGATAAACATACCTACTTTCTTACTTACAGTTTGAATAAAAATATCTTACAAACTTAGGGTCTTTTTTCTGTAAATGACTGTACGTAGGCAGGGTAGAAAATCGGAAGAACCATCTTATATGCATTCCGGATATCCACCCCGTTCAGGGTGGATAGACGGACACGCGTTTCCGAATATCCGCCTTAGGGAGGATTTTTTAGGGTGGATAAACGGAATAAGCCCAGCATAAAAGAGGATAATAGGTTTCAAATTCCACCCAATTATTATTTTTGACACTTTCAATATTGATAAAATAATAAAAGTTCTTTGGCTAAACGAATTTATCCGAGGCTTACTTCACTGTTATAATGAAAAAGTTTTCTAATACTTACGAAGCCAGTAATTAAGTCAAACAGGAGTGAAACTCTTAAGCTGCACGCACTCGACTCTCAAAACTGGCCGAGATCATGTCAAAGACGTGATTATGAATAATTTATCTGACGTCTCGCTCTTACTGTATATTGCGCAAGTAAAGAAGAAAGAGTACGCATGAGAGCTTCGTTCATCTTCTTGTTTCTTTCAGGTGATGTTTTTATAAGAGAGTTAAGGAATAGTATATTTCATTACTAGTACGGAATGGCTGTCATTGCAAAGAGTTCCGACAAATGTCTACCCGAGCCGAAGGCGAGGGTTGACAGTCGGAACGAGTTGCAATGACGGTTCCGTACGTGTACTGAACGACTATTTTTAATACAGTTGCGAAAAAATTAAGCAATTTAACAAAACAACTAAACTCCCAAAGATTATTTCTGGAAAATGGCGACATTTTTTCTTCACTTATTGTGGTAGGCAAAGGAAACTATGCCCATACAGCCAAGTCTTATGTATAATTTTTTTGTTGATATGAAATGAAAATGAAATTTAATGAGTTATAATGTAATGAAACCTAACCTCACTAATTCTATCAAATCATTAAATCAGATATCGAAACAAATTAGTCGATTTTGCCTATTATTTTGTTGTTGTTGATTCATGTTAATACGACCTATGCCACGTATTAACATGAATCATAAAAACTTCTTTGATTTTTTTAGTAAAATCTTTATGGTTGGTTTTTCTTTAAAATAGACATTATTTTGACAGTTGGGAAAGAAAACGCACTAGTGCGGGAAAGGTAAAGAAAAAGCACGAGTGTGTAATAGCCCACTTCCCGAACGCTATACGTCCCTGTAATACGCCACTTTTTGAGCAATTGTATTAAAATAGTATATTTCATTACTAGTACGGAATGGCTGTCATTGCAAAGAGTTCCGACAAATGTCTACCCGAGCCGAAGGCGAGGGTTGACAGTCGGAACGAGTTGCAATGACGGTTCCGTACGTGTACTGAACGACTATTTTTAATACAGTTGCGAAAAAATTAAGCAATTTAACAAAACAACTAAACTCCCAAAGATTATTTCTGGAAAATGGCGACATTTTTTCTTCACTTATTGTGGTAGGCAAAGGAAACTATGCCCATACAGCCAAGTCTTATGTATAATTTTTTTGTTGATATGAAATGAAAATGAAATTTAATGAGTTATAATGTAATGAAACCTAACCTCACTAATTCTATCAAATCATTAAATCAGATATCGAAACAAATTAGTCGATTTTGCCTATTATTTTGTTGTTGTTGATTCATGTTAATACGACCTATGCCACGTATTAACATGAATCATAAAAACTTCTTTGATTTTTTTAGTAAAATCTTTATGGTTGGTTTTTCTTTAAAATAGACATTATTTTGACAGTTGGGAAAGAAAACGCACTAGTGCGGGAAAGGTAAAGAAAAAGCACGAGTGTGTAATAGCCCACTTCCCGAACGCTATACGTCCCTGTAATACGCCACTTTTTGAGCAATTGTATTAAAAAAAATATATTAGCTGCCAACCCAATGTTGTATTAGTGCATTTTGTAGGTTTGTAAATGAAGAATAATGATATCTTTGCTAAACAACTGACTTTAATGTTTATATTGATACATTTATATAAAAGGAGTGTCGGCAAATTCTATTGCAATTTTCTTTCATTTACAATACTTTGAATATATGAATTGTAGTATCGACTAAGCATCACCCAATCTATTCCTGCCCGGCTAGTACGAGCGGTGTTTAAACTAGTTATCGCGTGGGATAAAGCAGCCATCTCTTACGCACTTACTTAGTATCGTATACTGCCATCTCATTCTAACCGTTATCGTGTCAATAAAAAATAGCGCTCGTGCTTGCCATGATGTGCTTGAAACCCCATCATCAATAATAATTTATTCTGTCATATTTTCCGTGTTTTTTCCGAATTTTCACTTATGCAAAGATCTAATCGGCTGTGCTTAGTCTGGGAGATAAAAGTCGTGAGTGTGAGTTAATTTTAGGACCAATGAATACGTTTCTATCAGACTTTCAAACAATAAAGAGAAATATAGATACATATACTCACGCCCGTAAATTCCCAAAAGGGGTAGCCAGTGCTTTAGAGCTAGAAACTCCTCAGACACATTTGGAATTCATAGGGGATAAGATGGTAGAAATAAAGTAACGTTGGCGATGGGTCTCCAACCGCATCCCCAAAAAACCACTTAAAAAAGCTCCATACACTTAAAGAGAAAAGATCTATAAATTAATGTTTTTCATCGCTTTACTGCTATCCAGCCTCTTTTTACAAAACCATCCTAATATTACTCTTCTTATCTTCTTTTAAGTCCGCATAATTTTCCCGTTGTAGAAGCTAAGACCCATTTACAATTGTGCCAACATTAAATAAAGAAACTTCGACGTTTGTTTCTCAAGTGCAAAGTAACAAACTAATTTCCATTTCATTTCTTTTCAACAAGATGCAATTCTATTGTTTTCTATTGTATTGACATATTTCACTTTGTAGAGTCAGTCTGAAAAGAATACGCTTTTTGTTCGCTTTCAATTCAATATTAATTTTTAAGTGGGTATTTCATAAATGTAATATGTATAAATAAGTTTAAAGTAGGTATTAAATAACGACGTGATAGCTGAACGGGTAGAACACCGTTTATCGTGCAAACGGCTAGTGTTCCAATCTAATCAATCAACATATGTGTGGTTAATTTATCATTGTTGTTAACGGTGAGGGAAAACATCGTGAGGAAAACCACATGGCTGAGTTGTACTTAGTCATGTGACATTGTATTCGTACAAAACGGTGATAGGTGAAACCCCCTATCACGTGAATAAACTGTCCATGCAAAACGTCGTGGGTACTCTGAACACCAGGTGACAAAGTCACGTGATGTTCAGAAGTATTAGTACCTCTGCCAACTCCTTCGGGGATATTCGGCGTGAACGTTTATGTTTAATATTATATTATGTATTACATGAATCATTCTGTCGAGTTCCTCAGATATCCTTTGTTTACATAAGCGTATCGCTTCCATACATGAGCGTAGGAACAAGAACAGCATAATGCACAGCCATTCGGGCCTTTTCAGACACCGATTGACTAGTCATTAGACTATTCATTGCACCGCATTACCCTTTTTACTCTTCTTTCAATGTCTTCATCATATTTTCCATCCCTTGTAAACAAACTTCCTAGATATACAAACTCCTTCACCTGTTCCACATCCTTACCATCAATCGCAATCACGCATTCTGACACATCTTCCTGTCTCTCAAAAACCATCGTTTTCCCTTTCTTACAAAAGACTCACATGCAATATTCATCATCTCTTGCAACTCTTCTGCCGATGATTCAAGTAGCACTTGATCGTCAGCATACAAGAGGCATTTAATGATGAATTCACCCATTCTTAGTCCATAATCACTTTCACGCAACTCTGTCAATCAATCATCTATGAACAAATTGAAAATCCACGGAGAAGCTACACATCCCTGTCGGACACCCTAGAGATTCCGAACCAGTCAGTGTTTTCCGCGTTTACTCTTACAAATGCACTAGAATCCTCATAGAGCCTCATACCAATGCACGTATAAGTTGACTCCCCAAACCGAACTTGGATAACACCTCCCATAAACATTTTCTTACCACCCTACCATACGCCTTCTCTAAATCAATGAAGGAGCAATACACCTTTTGGTTCTTAGCTAAGAACTTTTCGGTGATGCTCCTTAGAGAGAAGATTTGATCCATACATCCCAATTCTTTCCTAATTCCCGCTTGCACATCCCATATTTTCTCATCAGTTTCATTCATCACTCTTTCAATCAGTACCTTTGCATACAACATACCCAATTTTACCAATGCTGAGTAGGCTAATGCCGCGGTAGTTTTTAGCCTTCTGGCGTGACCCTTTTCCTTTATACAGAGGCACAATCACCGCCTTGCACCAGTCTTGTAGAACTTTGCCATTTTCGGAAAAGCTTTTCCAACTTTAACTTTTGTCAACTTTACCAGCCCTCACACTTTCGATAGTAATTCTATCATACCCTGCCGCCTTCCCTACTTTCATACTTTTCATTGCATTCATTATTTCTTCCATACTAATCTCACTGTCACTGAAATCACCCATCTCTTCGTTGCAATCAACATTACCGTCGATTGGCGAAGAAATAAATGCATCCTCTTTTTTAAACAGTCCCTCAAAATAATTCTGGCATACCCGTTTCATGCTACTTTCATCCGTCGCCAATTCACCCCGTTGATCTCTTATTACACTCACTCTCGTGTTTTGGGAAACTCCCTTTTCTTTCCGGAAATTCTTCAAGAATAACTTTTGGTTATACCGGAAATTATCAGAAAGTTTCCTCTCACACCACTCTTGTAAATCCCGCTTTTTCTTTTCTATTTTCTTCTTTACCTCATTCTTAACTCTCTTATATTCATGTTTACATTTCTGCACTACATCGTTAACGTCGCCAACGCCTACACAGACCCCTTAATCGTGATATAACGAGAAAGTGATCTGTGCCAACGTTCGTGCCCCTATAGACCCTGGTGTCAACAACCTTTGCTCTCAGCCTTTCATCAACTATCACAAAATCAATCATACTTGTCTCGCTTCCCCTATGTCTTGTATACATATGGATATCTTTGTGTTTAAACAACGTGTTTGTAACACAAAGATTTCTCTCCAAACATACCTCAATCAATTTCTCACCATTCTCATTCATCCTATGATCGCCAAACTTTCCTAAAACTCTTTCGCAACCGTTGCGTGACACACCAACCCAGCCATTAAATTCTCCTAACATTATAAGTCTCTCATTCTGATCAAACCCATTCACAACATCGTCTAACAGATTCCAAAACTCCTCCCTCTCGGATAGGGATTTAGACATTTCCGGAGCATAAACGCAAATTATGCGCATCCGGGCAAGTCCCAATTTCACCTGAATCCACAGGAGCTAGGACTTTCTCATTCGTAATCTTTCATACACCCACGGCTATAAATTTCTAAAAGGGGTAGCCAGAGCTTCAGAATCAGAAAATTCTTCAGCCAGTTTTGGAAGTTAAGTGGGTATAGGTGGGTGGTGGAAAAAGATTGTAAAATAAATGTTTTTGGTGATGGGTCGCTAACTCAAAAATCACTTAAAAAGCCCGGATACCCTTAGCCACCTCTTACAATGACCCATGAGAAAAAAAGACTAGTGCTATTCTAAGCCGACACTACACAGCAAATTTAATAAGAATTCTTCTTTTCTAAAAAGAATTCGACAGTTCATGTCGTGTCGTGTACCATGTCGTATCGTGCACTATGTCGTGTCGCCTACCGTGTCGTGTACCACTTAAGACTTAAATTCTTCTAATTTTCAACATTATTGTAATGAGTTGAAATGAGCCAGCGGCGTGTGTTATATTATATTAGTACATACACACATATACTCACGCCATTATTTCCCATCGGAATAGGTAGGGACTATCGATCGTCACTTTGTACGATCATGGCAAACCTCTCTAATAGGCTATTTGACTGTAATAAAAATATACATTTCTTTTATTTCACTAGTCTTAATATTTCTTTTTTGGAGCAATATGAAAAATGCGAGATAAAAATATTGCATTATTTCACTAAAATCTGTCTTCTAAAATAAGTATTTTTGATGCAACTGTCACGTGACTAAAAACGACCGTGATTGGCTATTTCTATAATAACGTAGATTGCACATAAACTGTCTGTGTATCGCTTCGCTCATTGGTGTTTAATGCGGAATTGACGTCATTTGTGCTACAGCCGCCATATTACTTAAAGTCGCGTTTTCGTGGCACATTTGAATATTGCATTTTCTTTTTAGATTTTTTAATAAAATAGCTAAAATGAAAACAGAAAAATATTTTGTTAGGGCTCCTTATAAACAAATTAACACCGTAAGATAGTTTTCAAAACTTAGTCAAATAGCCTATTTCGTTTTCATCAATTATCAAAATTCCTAAAACAATAAGTTTCTTTTATTAATTAGAAATTAATTATACTTACGTATGTATTAACTTTTTTCTACTGTAGCTGTGATTCTTAATAAAACAATATAAAAATGAGTCAATAATATATTTCATCACATAATACATTTACATAGATTCCTATATACAGCACTCTCAACCAGACATCCCAATTATTTGAATCCAACTATAGTAAGCGCATAAACTGTGTAGTAATAAGTTAAAGTTGAATGATTAGCTATTGGTCCGCCCGTCTTCGCAGGGGTGGATTTATATGTCGGATCTTTGACTTTTATCGTTATCTGATGACATGTCGAAAAACTAGGGTCTGTTTTAGTGGTATTCAGTTCATTTGATTTTGCTCATGTCGGCGATAGGCCTGCCCCCTATCACGTGAGTACACTGTCCATGTAAACGTGGGTACTCTGAACACCAGGTGACAAAGTCACGTGATGTTCAGAAGTATTAGTACATCTGCCAACCCCTTCGGGGATATTCGGCGTGAACGTTTATGTTATGTTATTATGTTATGTTTTGTTATGTTATTATGTTATGTTTTGTTATGTTGATTTTGCTACAAATCACATTAATAAATCTGTCAGACATCTTGAAATATTTTGCGACTTCTGCGGTGGAAAAAATAAAAACTCCAAAGCTTTTAGTTACGTGCATTCCATTGTGTGTGAAACCAATTTAATTGACTCTAAAGCTGAACATTTCCATAGTAGGGAATAGTTATCTTAAATATGACAAAAACATGGAAGACCTTAAATGTTGTTGTTGATGTCCTTAAGTGTAAGGCTATTTGTACTGTTTCAGTGCGCTATTTGTTGTGAAAGCGAAAGGTCGCACATTTGTTCATGTATCAAGTAGCTAGCTAATTTGTATTTGTCAAGCATGAATAAAACAAAAAGTGTCTTCTTATTGGTGATTGCTGTGACTTATTGCTAAATAGCCTACCTACGTACGAAGATGTAATGAACTACAGCGAATGAACGAGGCAAATTCTCAAATCAAATGCAAAAGAGCCAACATTTTCTGATATTGCTACAATAGTGGTCTGTATCTTCCATTGAAAATGTATGGCTAAATGCATCTTTGAAGACAGTTACGAAAACCCGTGTCCTGCAAATATTGAAATCTTATTACATAAAATGCAAAAAATTGCCTAAATCTACCAAGAAGCTTTCACCGGAGACATTGGGAACTATTCGACAGAACACTCGTAGTAAGTTACTGTTCGACATCTCAGCTTGCAAATGCAGTTATTTTGAGCGATGCTCTTGTCGAAAGGATAAAAGAGTTCTAAAGGATAAAAGAAAGAGACCAAAAAATCTCTCGCAGAATGGTAATAAGAGGAAACAAAAACTGCCACATCTATCTGTCAATACAAGTTCTACATCAGTTGTTATGGAAGTTTGTTCCCTTCGGTATCGTCCGAGTCCGAAATCTACAGTGGTACAGCTTCTTCCTAAAAAATGTATAAGAAGGCGTTCCTGCAAACAAAAAGACAAAGTTGTCTTTTATGGATCACCTATTTCGTCAAAAACATGTGACCGGTACGAAATATCGTCAAAACAGCAGCAATCATTGTAGCATCTTCTTTACATGACATTGGACCGAATATTGATGTTATTTACAGAGGTAAGTTGCGCAGACAGAGGTCTAAATTTAGACAAAAGTTGGTGGAGGAAGCCAACAAGCCTGAAATTTCTGCATCGTATTTTGATGGCAGGGAGGATCGAATTTTGAATATTATCAAAAAACGCAATAAAATCTACAGAACAACCACAGTGAAGGAACACATCTCACTAATTGAAGAGTCAGCTTCAGTTTGCCTAGGTTACGCCGTGCCACGCACTGGTTCGGCTAAAGGAATTGAAACCGCTATTGCGACATTCTTAGCAGAGGAATTGATTGTGATGGAACAAATGTAAATACTGGAAAATATGGCGGTTTTATAAAGATATCTGTATAATTTAATGTTTTTTGACATGAATTCCTCATGTGGGGATTATTACTCATAAATAAAAGATGTTATTAAAGGAAAGAAACATTTCGACACTGGCGGGGTTCGAACCCGCGACCTTCGGATATACGCCCCCGTCGCTCTGCCAACTGAGCTACAGTGTCAGTTGGCATCCAGCGCGAAATTTCCCTATCCTTTGTTTCTTTTTTACACGTTCAAGTAGTATTTGCATTTCCTACCTCCGAATTTTAACTAATTCGGACGGCCACTTGTCTACCTTTTCAGATAGAATGCAAATGTTGGAAACGCCTAACTATCACATAATTTAATGTTTTTTGACATGAATTCCTCATGTGGGGATTATTACTCATAAATAAAAGATGTTATTAAAGGAAAGAAAAATTTCGACACTGGCGGGGTTCGAACCCGCGACCTTCGGGTATGCGCCCCTGTCGCTCTGCCAACTGAGCTACAGTGTCAGTTGGAGTGTCGAAATTTTTCTTTCCTTCAATAACATCTTTTATTTATGAGTAATAATCCCCACATGAGGAATTCATGTCAAAAAACATTAAATTATGTGATAGTTAGGCGTTTCCAACATTTGCATTCTATCTGAAAAGGTAGACAAGTGGCCGTCCGAATTAGTTAAAATTCGGAGGTAGGAAATGCAAACACTACTTGAACGTGTAAAAAAGAAACAAAGGATAGGGAAATTTCGCGCTGAATGCCAACTGACACTGTAGCTCAGTTGGCAGAGCGACGGGGGCGTATACCCGAAGGTCGCGGGTTCGAACCCCGCCAGTGTCGAAATTTTTCTTTCCTTTAATAACATCTTTTATTAATGAGATATCTGTATTGCAGAAACCACTTCAGTGAATAATTTGCTTACTATACATGAACGAATTGGTTTGACACTTGATTATTTAATGACTTAACTTCTGGACCAAAAACTTACACAGGACTTTTGGAAAATGCACTCGAAACTTGCGAGCACTTACCAGTTATAAAATTTTAACACTATATTGTTTCAGGGGTACTCTGATGGGGTTTTCCAGGAGATCTACGTAATAGGACCCCGGAAAAATGACACACGCTCGTTGGCTTGCATGCGACAGAGATTCCATCGCCAGCTTCAGTTATTTTGACTACATTTATAGTAAGTGTATGCTCCATCGTGGTTTTCCATCAAGATGGTACGTGACATCTCTTGGGCATGATTGCAGCCGCTAGGTATCTCTATGAAGACCTGAGAATAGTCATTGATCCCGTGATTCATCGAAATTGTTATTTTACGCATCCTGAAAATATATTGCTAGTGATTATTTGCGACGAAAGAAAACACATTCGTGAACTGGAACGTGGATGCTCGACGATTCCTGAAGACCCACACAGTATGCCTGAAACTTCTACACCAAGGATGTTTGAAGTGCCAATGGTGAACTTTAATGCGTCTGATTACATCGACTTAATAAACTGGCAGACGAGAGTAACTGAACCACCGATTCCGAAGAAGTTAACAACGGAGCAAATAGAAAATATTGCCAATCGGACGGAGAAGGTCAACTTGTATTTTAAGACTGCCATGTCATACTAAAGTTGTGGAGCGTGCTGTGAAAATAACCACAGCACAAAAATAGCACGTTTAGGAACTATATAGGCAAAATACAGTCAAGGAATAAATTGATAAAGTTTGAGACAAAACGTGATTTTAAAGCAAGGCAAAACAAGGCAGCAAGCGATGTTTGGCGGAGTTCCAAGCTGGACGAATTTTATGAGATTTGTATGATGTTTATGGGCAAACAGCGTCTACGACGGGTACGTAATCGTGTCTTTGATCGTTTTTATTCTAGCTGAAGTAAAAAGAAAACCAAATTTACGTTTTCAAGACAAAAAGGGCATAGATTTACATTGCACATTTTTAGGTTAAATTGACATTCTTTTAGGTCATTATATAGTATGACCAAAACATTTAATACTTGAAAGTTCATTATCTTATTCTATTCATTTTCTTATTTTTCTTAGAATTTTTAATAAAAGTATGTAAAGGCTGATGGATGTAATTGAAGCAAAAGAGGTCTGTGAGGATCATACCAAGTGGCGATAAATAGTCTCTGCCTACCCCCAATAGGAACAAAGGCGTGAGTGTAAATGTATGTTTGTATGTATGTATAAATTCGTATTGTGTATAAACAAATGTTTGACTTATTTACAAAAATGGTTTGATTTTAGTAATGATAACTCGCTGTATTCACTAAATACAATATCTTTAAAGACAACTGTTGAATTTAATTATTTAGAACAAATAATAGAAGGAAAACTTTATTTAAAAAGACTAAACCATGGATAGTTTATATTCAGAAGTAACAATTTTAAAATTGCTCCAAGCCGAATTGTTTAATAATGCAGACTTGCATGCAAAAATGCACCGCTGAAAAATGGCAATATATTTTTAAAAAATGTCCTCAAGAATTT
Organism: Bedellia somnulentella; assembly: GCA_963576735.1. NCBI lineage: Eukaryota > Metazoa > Arthropoda > Insecta > Lepidoptera > Bedelliidae > Bedellia > Bedellia somnulentella. Next base: position 3,258,166 of record OY755192.1, on the reverse strand, counting down.
AATTGTTTGAAAAAAAATTTAAGCTATTTACTCTCTGTTCCCGCCACTTCAGCATTTACAGAAAGAGTCTTTTCGGTCACGAATGTGAAGTGGCGAGAAGAGTTTCCACTTTGACCAACGTTTTGGGAGATCTAAAAAATGAAATACATTAATACAGAAGAAGCCTGACATTTGGAAGAGTGTGCTGGGTCTCAAGATGTTCTCAAGAGACAAAATCCGCCTATTTGTGCCTTGATCATAGACAAATGATTATAAGGAAAGGGTTGGCAAAATGGAATCCCATTTCTCAAATATTTCGGGGCGTGTACAAAGTGGCGACAATGTCACAAGAAAAAGTGATAGCGGAAAGGAAGCCACTCAATGCTTAGTGTTACTATTCATTCAATGTTTCGTTGCTTAGGATGCAATAATTAACTGAATAATCAGTCTTTTACTAAGATTTAGTACAGCGGCACCACTGTGCATGCATTTGTTGACCCATGTCATACGCTTAGTCTTGGAAAGAGGGGTTGCATTTAGCCAACAAACTTTCGAAGACGCAGATTCATTTTGAAAAACAAAAGATGAAAGTACGACTTGCTACACAGCTATGTCTCAGTCACAGCTAGGTCGTGCGTGTGGTTTTTGTGACAATTTAATTGAGATTTCGTTGTGCGAGGTGATTGGACTAGCAGAATTTGTTACGTGGAGAGAAACAGTATACGTCTCTATCGAAAATTTTATCATAATATCAAATCAGCAGCAGTTTTTATCAGCATTCATTATCATTTATCAGTTATCTACTTTTATCAGCAATATAATATTGTGATTTTTATTTTAAACAATAAGAAGAAGAAGACCTCCAAGAGAAAATCGTGGAAGTTTTATAATCGATATCGATGAGTTTATTCATCAGCAATTTCGAGAAAACATATATCATTTTAAAAAAGAAGATTCTGAACGTAGGTCCTCCGAAAATTTAACAGTCTTTGTGCTTGCTGGAACGAATTTAACAGTAATGATTTGAAGCTGGTCGACTATCACTATATCGATCATATTTATTTCGAACAAAATTGGTATGCAAAAACAATCGATTTCTATTCGAATTTGTACTCGTATTTGCAATGCTACTTATCATACGACCCCCCCCCCCGCAAGTAACGATAAACCCCTGCAGCCTCAACTAACATTGATATTCAGCCGGGAAGGATTCCCAAAGGCAGAAGATCTGGATAAGATGGCGACATTTGGTAACCACCACGCAACTGAGAATCTCCGCGCTGCAGCTAGGAGGCCCCGCACCGCCGAGCGTTCATGTTTCCGCGCCACATACATATAGTGACTCTGCCAGCACTTCTAGCAAAGTAGTAAGATGTTCCGCAAGCAGAAGTGTAATTTTAAACCTTTCTCTCTTACTAACAGTAATATAAAAATCGAATCTGGGAGTTTGAAGGTACACTTAAGATAGTTGAATCTCGTTGGAGGTCACAATAAACAATATTCCTCATCAAGAAAATCTACGACACTACAAAAGAATGCTTAGTATTACAATTAAACAAGGATTACATTGAATCTTCAAAATCGCGCAATTATGTGAAAAGTAAATTGTTATCAAAAGAGAATATAGAACAACGCCAACATCGGTTGTCGCTGATTTATGAGCGCTTATCAGTAATTCGAGAATGATTCCACCTCACCTGGATAGTTCAAAAGAACACTAAATAGTGAGTGTCTCTTGCATACGGTACTTAAAGAATTATTCTCTAACTCCTAAGCGTTAACCAGCTGTACCTCCCATCATCACCTCAGCACCATAAAAATTATGTTTACTAGAGGCAAATGCTTAAATAGTGCATTTGTGACAGATCGCCCGGTTAGATCCGACGCTACCTAGTAGCGGCCGAGTCAGCAAACGATAAATATGAGTCATTGTGTGTTAGAATAATGGCTGCCCCTGCCAGCGTGAAGCGCTTCGACACCATCCTGGTGTAGGAGCTGCTCGCTTTCGTGCAGAACAAACTGGACGTGATGGACGCGCTCAGCCTTGAGCAGATCTGCGCGAACAGCTACACGGACGCCGAAATAACCGCCGCGAGACAGTTTCTCGCCGACACCGCCATCTTCACCGCCGTGAGCCTCGAGGAGGGCCGACGGCAGCGGGAAAAGAAATCTCCAAGATATCTGCCTAGCTTTCAAGGAGACGGATCCGGATGACATCCCAACGTACGTAGCGCGGTACCTAAACAAGCTGCGTACTGTGACTTTCGACAGCGTCGACGTAACGTCACTGTTGAAGAACATTCAGTTGTTGAAGTCCAGCGTTGCAGATATTAAAGCGAAGCTCGTGAATTCGGAACGTGCCAGCGCCGAGTTGAACCGCGAGGTGACATTGTTACGAAATGCTGATTTTGCGCTCACACAAGTGTCGCCGCCGCGCAAACAGCAGAAGCGTCCACCACTCGACACTTCGCAACACAGCAAAACATTTGTTACAACTGACCCAGTAAACCGCCCGATCATTGACTCCGCCAACTCAACGAACTTGTGATAAAACGAGTTCACTGCGTCCATCTTCACCTATCTGGACACCAAACGCGCCATCGACTTCGGTGGCTCAAAAGGGTTCATTTGCACAAGTGCTGAAGTCAGGAAGCCACCCACACTCCCGTCGTCGCTGCCCAAACCCCCCGGCACCTTCCGCGACTACCATTCGGAGGGAGGGAAAGGAGAACCGAGCCGCACCCGCTCGTGCCGCGCCGAAGACTGTTGGAGACGACGATGAATTCACCCTGGTTTGGAAAAAACCCAAACGTCGTGCAAACAATAGGAATAAGTGTGGTACCTTTCCGGCAGCCTCGTGCCCCTGAAGGCTGCAACTTCACATCCTATTGGCTCCAGGTTCCCGCAGTCAATGAGAATATTCTGCTAGGAGAGGCGCTTCATGGCTGCGCATCAGAAGTCAAAGCCTCTGACTACTACTTTGTAAAATACTAACATAGGCTAAGTTTTACTTATATTATATGGGCCTTGTTGCCGGAAATAAATGATTTCTTATTATTATAGTAAGTTTGAACTAAGACAGGATATGTACATAACTTTTACGGTAGCAAAATAACTATCATCCGATTTCTTGGTTATTTAGTACCCTAACTAATGGATGCCTTAAACTTGTGACAAACAAATATAAAACCATTATCTCATTTTATTTTAGAGAAACGATGATGCTGTCAAGAGACTTCAACTTCGGGTCCATCAAACATTGGAACACCAAAAACGGCAAAAAGACGTTTTCCAGGCAGCCCTTCAGATTATACGACGCCAACAAAAAAACGGATGTGCAGGAAAATTATACAACTATACTTATTAATAATCGGGATTAACCAACGAACATTTTTAAAACCACTTAGGCTGAGGCCACATTAGTGCGTTGCGCTGCGTTGCGTCGTGATTTCCATATATTTTTTACGACATGACCCATTAGAACGTAGCGTCGTCGCGCGCGACAATTTAACGGATCGACGGACGAGAGACGAAGCGAGAGGGAGGGTGATGCGCTGCGTTGTCGGTGCTCCGCTGCGACGACGGACGTCGGACCGGACAGACGTGATTCACTGCTAGAGGAGGAAGCTAGACGTGCTTGACGACATTTTTTAACATCATGAGTGAGCAGGAGATTGATATAGATTTTCTTATATCCTTGGTCCAAGAAAGACCCATTTTATGGGATAAATCACACGAACACTACAGTGATAAATTTCGTAAAGCGAATGAATGGGCAGCTGTTTGTAAAATAATATTTCAAAATTACGAGGAATTTGAGAACCAAAAGAAAAACAAGATTGGTGAGTTGTTATTTATTATGATTATTAAGTTATTTTATATCTTTTATAAGTTAATTTTATATCTTTTTCAACTGCCATGGTAAAGCCCCTTCCGGACTCATGAAGTAATTAGCAAATTGATCTCTGATAAAATTTACGGATAATGATTCTTCATTGACGTGGGGTCTCAATTGTGGGAACATACTTATTGCCATTTTGTCATTTTGTCGTAAACCATCATGGTGTGTTACAAAATTGTGTAAAACACAACATGCTTTCACGATATTAATAGTTAAATCATATCCTGTATCAATTGGCCTATGTAAAATGCGCCATTTATTTGCCATGATCCCAAATGCACATTCCACGTATCTACGAGCTCTGCTAAGGCGATAATTATAAACCCTTTGTTTCACGTTGAGATTTTGTCCGCCGTATGGGCGCATAACATGGTTACTTAAACCAAAAACTTCATCACCGATGAGTACGTATGGGATTGGTGGCTCGTTATTATGATCATTTCCAAGTGGTTGAGCAACAGGCAATGGTAATTCATTTCTCATTAAAATCTTGTAAAGCGTCGAATCTCACTTCGACAAAAACAAACTTATAATTTGAATCAACAACCACCAGCAAAACAATTGAAAAATAATTTTTGTAATTATAAAACAGAGAGCCACTTTTGTCCGGTTTTAATAAACGTATATGTTTCCCATCAATTGCCCCCCAGCAATGAGGAAAGTTGGCTTTGAGATCAAAATCTAATGCAATATTTTATACTTTTTCTACTGTGATCTCTTCTTTGTACTGTGGTCGAAGATATTTCCATATAGCTTGACAAACTGACGAAATAGTACTAGAAATTGTTGCTCTTCCACGTTTAAAATTTAAATGCAAGTCGTTTATCGAATTTCCACTGCCCAAGTACCTGAAATAGAAACACAAAAATAATAAATAAATATCCTTGGACATTCCACACATTAAAACAATAACAGGGTGGCTCATTTAGATATGCAATCATTAATATTCATTTTTTTATTTCTTTGCAGGTAACCACCTCGTAAAAAAATGGTGAAGCGTGAGGGACAACTTTCTTCGATATGTAAAAAAATTAAAAGAAAACAGTTCGTCTGGATCAGGGGCAAAACAATTTAAAAAATATTATTATTACAATCAGTTGCTGTTTTTGTTGACAATTGCCCAAAATAAAACTGACAGTAGTCTTGAAATGGTTCCTGAAGAAACGGAACGAAACAAGGACACAACATCATCTTTTTCATCTCATGCAAAAGAAATGTCCTCGTTACCCCAAACAAAGTACATCAAACCAAGCAATAGATGATTTCGAGGCGCAAACGTTAGAAGCGTTGTATGACAAAGAAAACCGCCACTTATCATTTTTCAAAGGAATTTTGCCTTCTTTGGACGGCTTTACGGAATTACAAACTTTGACATTCCAAAGCAAAGTTATAAATATCATTACCGAAATGCGGTTCGGGGAACAGACTCAATCAACACCATTGCAGTCACGCGGATATCAAACTAGACAACAGTATGGATATCAAACTGCACAACATGCCCAGGCACCATCATCGCCATCGGGGTATCGAACAGATGAATTCGACGCTACCTTCTCAGCCAACACTACAGATAATAATTTGCCTGATGATAGTCAAGAAGAATATAACTTTGCTTATAATTGACTAGTAGTAATATTTAAATTAACACGTTCACTGTCCCCATACTATAGTTTAGAATGACCCGGTAAGTCCAAAATAGGTCGAATGCAATCTATAATTTACACTATTGTAGTAGTTCAATCATAGTAGTATTTTTATAACCAGCCATTGTTTTCCACGATTTTTCCAGTGTTTTTCTTGTGACCCACCAAGTGGGTCACGGACTTATAACCATAAAAATCTGTGACCCAATCAGGGTCACGGACTGGTGAGTAAAGATGTAATATCTAACTTTTGAGGGTAGATTATAAATTTACGAAGGTAGATAGACAGTACAGGTGATAATACGGCTGTGTTGTTGTTGTGCGGAATTAGTATCTTATTTGCTAAAATATACCTCGACAAGATGTCTTTTTTGTCCGGTGAAGATATTCGACGAATACTCGAAAATAGTGACGTCGATAGTGAGGTATCGGAGCTGGAAGATGACTATGTTTTCCGAGACAATTTGAGTAATGACGATGAGACCATTGAAAACATAGAAAATTTATTTACACAATCAAATGTAAGTACCTACGTACATACTTATTTATCTGCATTTTGTTACTATTGAAAACGATTTATATTTTTGCCGAACTAATTATAAATAAGGCTGAAATATTAATTTTCCCTAACTTACCTGTACCTATGTGTGATAAATTGAAAATATTATTTTCAGAGAGATGAGGGGGAATTAGTCGTTGTACAAAGAATTCAAGATGTCGTGTCTCCACTGGAACAAGAGGTACAAACTAATCAAGAAGATGTTATTGATGAAGGACTGCAAGTTCGTTCCAATCGTCCTACTCCTGTTCGTCGTCGGCGCGCCACTCAACGTAATGTTAGTGTATCTGCTACATCATCTTCAGGTAACTGGAATGTAGAAGTTACTGAATTAGAAAGAGAATTGTTTATTGGGCACCTTCTTCGAACAAAACAGTCTCAACTGTTTGACACTAATACAACAGTGTTCACCATTTTTCGTAGTATTATTACTGATGAAGTGATCAAATTAATGACTGAACAGACAAATTTATATGCGGAACGATTGAAAGAAGAAGCTACTTTACCGCACAGTGGGATAAGAAGATGGTATAATGTTGATGAGCAAGAAATGCTAAAATTTATTGGGGTAATCCTTTTGACTGGTTTGATATCCTACCCTACATTAGAAAGCTACTGGAAATCTGATATTCTGTATCATCACCCCCTTCTTCATCAGATAGGTATGTCATACAACAGATTTGTGTTGTTGTTGCGTTGTTGGCACTTTGCAGACAATTTGTTACCTAATATTGCTGGAGATAGGATTTACAAAATAAGACCATTCCTAAATATGGTTTTGGGCAACATCAGAAATATTTATACGAGGGCTGCTATTTATGTATCCGGAACTGGCCACTTACAGAACAATAATTTAAAAAGTAATTACATCATTTAAAAATAGAACTCTTTAGCTTTAGAATACATTTATTTTTATGTGACTGTCAATTGTTTTCACATCGTAGCGTCATTTTGAAAATTGCGTGTCTTCACCACCATGGATTTAACTCGTGAACATTTTCGTGCCATGATTTTTTACGATTTTCGGCGTGGTCTAACTCAAAAACAGTGCATCGATCAGCTTACTTCGACTTTTGGGGATGAAGCACCCTCAAAGACCACTGTGTATCACTGGTTTAGCGAGTTTAATCGTGGACGATCTAAGCTTACTGATGAAATTAAAGAAGGTCGCCCTAAAACGGTCGTTGTACCTCAAAACATCGATGCTGTCCGGGAACTAATAACTCAAGATCGTCATGTTACATATCGTGAGATAGAGGCATCTCTGGGCATTAGTATGACGAGCATACATAAGATACTTCATGAACATTTAGCTGTAAAAAAAATTTGCTCCCGTTGGATTCCGCACAACTTGAGTATTGATCAAAAACAGGCTCGTGTCGATTGGTGCAAAGAAATGTTAAAAAAATACAACCGTGGTGCGTCAAAAGCTGTTTATAATATCTACACAGGTGACGAATCTTGGATCTACGCTTACGACCCCGAAACTAAGCAGCAGTCCACGGTGTGGGTGTTCCAAGATGAGCCGAACCCAACAAAAGTTATTCGTGCAAAAAGCACATTGAAGCAAATGGTCGCTTGTTTTTTTGGTATAAATGGCCATGTAGCTACAGTGCCTTTAGAGAATCGTAAAACTGTTAATTCGGAGTGGTATACGACCATTTGTTTGCCGGAAGTCTTTGAACAAATAAGAAAGACTAACCGACAACGTAGAATCATTCTGCATCACGACAATGCTAGCTGTCACAGGTCGGCCGTCACAACTCAGTTTTTAGAAGCTCAAAAGATCGAATTGACAGGTCATCCGCCGTACAGCCCTGATTTGGCACCCAATGATTTTTATTTATTTCCAAATGTGAAGAAAAAATTACGTGGTCAACGTTTTTCGAGCCGCGAAGAGGCAGTCGATGCGTTCAAAATGCACGTTTTGGAGATACCTCAGTCTGAGTGGAAAAAGTGCTATGAAAATTGGTTTCAACGCATGCAAAAGTGTATAGATCTGAGCGGCGAATATTTTGAGAAGCAATAAAACCATATTAATTGATATATGTTTGTTTCTTTTTTTTATTCCGGATACATAAATAGCAGCCCTCGTACTGCAGACGAAGTTCTTGTGGTGGACGAATCCATGGTCAGTTTTCGTGGAAGGCTTCTTTTCAGACAGTATATACCATCCAAAGCACACAAGTATGGCATAAAGATTTACAAGCTGTGTACAGCTGACGGTTATACTTTAGGATACCAGATATATTACGGTGAAAGCGAGCAAGTTTATGGCCTTGATACCTCTGGAAGCATTGTAATAAAATTAGCTGAAGAATATCTTGATGAGGGGCGACTGATGGTTACAGATAATTTTTACACAAGTATTCCACTGGCAGAATTCTTAAAAAATCGTAAAACCGATTTATTGGGTACAGTCAATAAAAAAAGAAGAGGACTTCCTAAAGAAGTTATTCAGGCTCCGTTGCGTGCTGGAGAAATATCCGTGCAACAAAGAAACAAAGTTACAGTTCTCAAGTGGCATGATAAACGTGATGTAACAATGCTTTCAACATGTCATGGAAAGGAGATGGCTATGAGTGGTGGAAGAAATCCCAAATTGAAACCTCGTATGGTACTAGATTACAACAAAGGAAAAAAAGGAATTGACTTAGCTGACCAACTTGCTAGCTACAATAGTCCAATTAGGAAAACTGTAATTTGGTATAAGAAGATTGCGATCGATTTGTTGTCCATTTCCATCGTAAATTCTATGATTATTTATAACGAATTTCATCCCCAGAAGAAAGATAAATGTACAATTTTATCAGCCTACGAGCAAATAATAAAGTCACTTTTAGATGTACCAGAAATTGCAACGGTATCACAACAGGTGCGACTACCACCAAGGTCCAGTCCACGATCGCCTGCTCAACCTGGACCTTCCAGATCCTCAAGTTCTTCGCAACATTTTTTGATAGATCTGCCAAAATATTCTGGTAAAAAAGCAATTAGAAAACGATGCGTTGGATGCTACAAAAGATTGCTTGACGAAGGTCATTCCACTTCCTCTGCAAGAATCAAGGCTAAGAAGGTACATCAACAGTGCAAGACCTGTAAAAAAGGCTATTGCTACTTTTGCTTCGAACAATCCCATAAATAATTGTGTTATTATTCGTATTTATATATAAGTTTTTTTTTTTTATTTGAGTAAAAATAAGAAATTAACCAAGCTAGTTTAGATTTTTGTTTTATTGCCCCAAAAAAATAAAAAAACCTAGATTGTTTTTAATGTATTGTATGTGTTTTTTTCCGTTCATACGTCCACAGTTAATACAGATCTCTATTGACAAGTTCAAGCTGAAAAACGATGTATCAAGTTGTATGTGACCAATGACCCAAAAGGGGAGTCACGAACTTGTCACTATAAATTGTCGTGACCCACCAGATGGGTCATGGGACAGTGAAACTGATTTTAAAGATAATAAATGAATAACTGATGAACATTTTTTTTTATGGATGAGGGAGCGTTCAAGTATTACGTAACGCAATTTGGGGGGGCGGGGGGGTCTCGTAAAACGTTACGATGCGTTACACGGGCGGGAGGGGGTCCTTCTTACAACACGTTACGTAACATTATTTCTTTTTTTATATAAAAAAATAGGGAAATAAAACTCAAATTTATAAAAAAATAAATAAAATACGCAGGTGTTGCGAATTAAAAATCTCTTGTTATATTATAAGGCAATTAAAACTATACGAAGGATAAAAACTATAACAACTTTTTGCGACTTCAGGGTAAAAATGATGACTTGAGTGTTACGTAACCTTTAGAGAGGGGGGTGGGGGGGTACAGAAAAACGTTACGGAGCGTTACAGTGGGGGGAGGGGGGGTCAAAAATCTTCAAAAATTGCGTTACGTAATACTTGAACGCTCCCTGAATAATATAATTAGAAAACTTATGAAATAAGGAAAAAAGAAATACCTAAAACTAATTAATTTAAATAAATAAATAAAACTACTTACGAAGAGATTAAAAGTCCGCCCCTCCCTAGTCGTTCCAGGGGTAAAGGTGCCCATGACGCTCACGGCGTTACCACGCTGGATTGCTACGGACAACCTTTGCGCCAGGAACGACCCGGAGCGGGGATCTTGCCCTAATTGGCTTAGGCAACGACCCAATTCCCGGACCAGCTCTTTCGCTTCCCTGCTCAATGGGCCTCCTGTCTCGACGGCAAAGTCCGAAAATTCGTATGTTGACTCCAGTTCCGCATACTTGGCATGTTTTAGGCGGGCAGCCGACTCAGCAGCTGCTCCGGAAGTACTCACAGTAAGCGGCAAATGTGCTTACTGATGAACATTATTATTATATTTGAAATTTCTTACCTCAATGTAATACCAATCATTTCAATTGGTTCTAAAGGCTTCCTGAATTTGGTATACTGCTTCTTTATATGTGGTTCTAAGATTTTCACCAAATTATTAAAGCTGGCCACACTCATCCTAAAAAAATTGAAAAATTTCTTTTCATCTAACAACAACTCCCTATATTCCTGCTTAAAAAACTGACCATCACTATTTCTTATTGCTATCAAAGGAGATATCCAGAATCTTCTATGGTTTCTACGTTTATTTCGGCGGTGGCGTAATAAAAGCAACAAAAGAACACGTTTGTATCTATCCATTGCGAAGGCGGAACTGAGAGACGCACGCAGCCAGTGTTGCTGCGACGCTCTTGCGCTGCGACGTCGTCGTGCGTCGTCGCAACGTAGGTGTGGCATACAATGCGCTGTTCCGTTGCGACGACGCAACGCAACGCAGCGCAACGCACTAATGTGGCCTCACCCTTACGTGATGTGTTTGCCCGACGTTTCGGCACACCTACTGGTGCCGTGGTCACGGGCTGACTGACGCAAGTGGTTTTAAAAATGTTCGTTGGTTAATCCAGATTATTAATATATATAATGTCTTCAAACCGCGAGAGTTTAAAAAGTCAATTATACAACTCTCGGAAAAAGTAATTGCTAAAAATAGGAAAATAAAAAACCTTAGGTGAAAGGGCTAGGTATACTCGCAAAAGATTGGCTTCACTCAAAAGTATCTTAAATGAGTTGGAAAAACAAAAACTTATTGATTCTTGCAACGCAGACATGTTAAGTAAAATTGGGATTACTAACACAGAACTTGTCAAGAGTCAAATGATAAAACACGAGAAAAAATGTATCGCTTTACGACATAAATATTCACCTGAGAACATTTGCTCTCAATATGAATTTATACTCTACCAAAGCATATAAATATGTAAGGAGGGTTTTCGAAACATGTCTTCCATCGGTCAAGACATCAAGTAAGTGGTACCAAACCGTCGAAAGAAAACCAGCATTTACAACGGAAGCCTTTGAATGTTTGAAATTAAAAGCCACACAGTGCGAAGGTAAACTAGTTGCCACATTAATCTTTGATGAAATTATATTCGATCGAAAGTTGAATACGTTAATTCTACAGAGCGCACACATGGATATGTTGATTTTGGAAGACAATTATCTACAGATTGTTCAGAGGAATCCATAGAAGCTTTAGTTTTCATTGTTGTAGGCATGATAAAAGGTTTGAAATACCTATTGGTTACTTTTTGACAAACAGAACGGATGCTGAGCAGAAAAAGCACCTTGTTCTACAGTCAATTGCTTTGTGCTATGAAAATAATGTTACCATTTAAGCGATAACTTTTGATGAATGTCCTACAAACATTGCAGTAGCAAAATTATTTGGCTGTGTTTTTTCTGAAAAAATATGAAAGCCAGTTTTTTTCTTCCCTTTACCAACAAACTAATTTATTTTTTTTGGGATTTAGTGCATATGTTAAAGTTGGTCAGAAATTCTTTCGAACACTACAAGGAATTCATAAATGGTGAAGGAAATTCCATAAAATGGGAGTATGTTATATCATTACACAAGGAAAGAACAATTTCACCTTGCAAATAAATTGAGAACGTCACATATTCTTTTTAAACAGAATATTATGAAAGTTAAATTAGCAGCCCAGTTATTCAGTCGAAGTGTTGCAACAGCGTTGCCGTTTTGTAAAAATAAGTTAAGGCTAAATGATTTTCAGTGCATTGATGTCGAAGACACTACTGAAATGTTGATCTTGAATGACTTGTTTGACATCCTTGATTCAAAGGTCCATGGCAATAGTTTTAAACGAGCTCTAAACAAGGATTGCGCGGATGTTGTCTTAAAAAAACTAGAACAATGTAAAAATTAATATTGAAAGCTTGTCAGTTTTTATTCGCACCTGCCATATGAAGCTTGTAAGTTCACCTCGGTACACCGGTTTCATGGGGTTTGGTGTTGCCATAGAGAGTGCAACAGGCATCTACAGAGATTTAGTAACCAATGATGAATCCCCTATTAGATATATACCCTTAATAAGATTTCGGAGGACCATATTGAACTGTTTTTGGCCAATATTAGGTCACATGGCGGTAGCAATGACAACCTAACACCAAGACTGTTTGAGAGCCTCTACAAAAACTTTAACGCATACCGAATTGATGGATGTTACTACAGGCAATTGCATTGTGTTAGAAAAAATATCAATACTAAATTGTTCATCAGCAGTGAAACGAATTAATCTGACAAAAACATTATATGATAAGCAGTACAATATCGACAAAGTTGATAAACTGAGCGATGATTTAAGCCGTGGCCTTGAAACAATTACTTTGTTTCATTTTGCAGATATATACTCTATAACAGTATTTTTCAACCTTTTTCATGATGCGACCCCCCTGGTATGAAAAAATTTTTTGCGACCCCCTTGACTTTTTTTATCATGTAAGTATGTGTATTTTACAGTATTACCAATATTCATTCCATAAGACGTATTTATGGTCTCCATGATTAGAATTCGGATATAAACACATACCTATCGGATATAAAAACACATTATTTTACATCGGATACGTCGCCATGCTGTAGGTACGTACGACCAATGCCGATGACTGCCGCCCGGCGAATGAACGAGCGAGCGCAACACAACAAGCTATGCGGGGGAGGGGTGCGGGACGAAGCGAAGCGATACTCACTCAGTTATCGTCGACAATAGCTACGTCCACACTGTGCCTTTTCATCTTCAACTTTCGTCTTCATCTTTCTATTCAACTTTCAATTGACGCTTACAATAAGTGAATGCGTTAATTGAAACCAACACCATACTTTATTCGTAGTTTGAGTTTCTGTTGGAAACATGTGCGACGACAATATTTTACTTGGGGGAATATATGCAGCTTACTTGGTCATAAGAAATTCCAGAAAAAAAAGGATAAAGAGAAGGTTTTGGATACGAGATTATTATAATAATCGAAGAAACGTGATTATAAGCGAACTAAGAGAAGATAAAGATATTCTTTTTAAAAATTTTACACGCATGTCCGAAAGGAATTTCGATCAACTTTTTAAATTGCTGAAACCAATAATTACAAAGCAGTCAACCCAGCTACGTGAAGCTATACCTATTGAAATAAAATTAGAAATAACGCTAAGGTTTTTAGCTACTGGAGACAGTTTAATGTCCCTTTCGTTTTTATTCAAAGTAATCTTAAGTAATTTTAAGTAAGTAAGGTTCTGTAATCTTCAATAAAACTTAATGTTAAATCTTTTTCTTCGTCCACCATCTTGTTGTTGAACGCTATGACGCACAGAAATCCACCCGACTCCGGATAACTTGCAACACAGCGCGCGCTCCGCTTTCAACTGCCATCGCGCATGCATTAAGGGCATGCCTCACGTGCGCTGTTGACTGCGCTATGACGCATGCCCTTATTGAACAAAAAAAGGCACAGTGTGGACGTAGCTAATCAGTCATTGTTATTAACTTGTTGTAATAATTACGCACTTGTAGTGATTTGTCATAGTTTAAAATGGATAAATTCCTGAAAAGATCAACAGAACCGTCAACTTCTGGTGATAGTAGTGGTAGTAAAATAAAGAAAAAACGTCTTTATGACAATTATTTGAAATTCGGGTTTACTGTGATGTCAATAAACCACAGTGCGTTATTTGCTTTGAAACTTTATCAAGAGAAAGCATGAAGCCATCGAAGTTAACACGCCACCTTAACACAAAACATCCAAATGAAAAAAAATTGCCCTTGGAATTTTTTGAGAGAAAATTGCAAGCTCTTCAACATCAAAAAACTGGTATAGTACAAATGTCAAACCTAAACGAGAAAGCGTTGCTTGCTAATTTAATGTTTTTTGACATGAATTCCTCATGTGGGGATTATTACTCATAAATAAAAGATGTTATTAAAGGACAGAAAAATTTCGACACTGGCGGCGTTCCTTTAATAACATCTTTTATTTATGCGTTGCTTGCTAGCTATCGAGTAGCTTTTCGTGTGGCTAAAGCAGGAAAACCTCACACTATTGCCGAAAATTTGATTTTACCAGCTATGTTAGATATAGCAGATATTATGCTTGGTAAACAAGAGGTTGAAAAACTCAAAAGTATACCTCTCTCTGACAATACCGTTCAACGCAGGATAAGCGATATGGCCACTGACGTTCGTGATCAAGTCATAAAAAAATAAAGGAAAGTACTTTTGTATCTTTGCAATTTCGAAACAATTGCCATTTCCAAACGAATCAATGGACATTGCGGGTTCTGCGCAGTTGCTTTTGTGCGTTTTGAATCCAGCGATAAATCAATAGAAGAAATACTATTTTGCAGAGCCCTTCCCACAAATACTACAGGTCAGTGTTTGCATAAAATGTTCCTTGAAGCTACGCAAGATATGAACATCGATTGGGCAAAAAAATGCATTGCTATTTGCAGCGACGGAGCAAAAGCGATGACTGGTGCGAAGAGTAGATTTATTGCTAGGCTGAAAGAACAGATGCCAAACGCTTGTTGGGTGCATTACTTTCTCCACCGCCAAGCTCTTGCGGCCAAAGCCTGCCTACAGGAATACAGCCAAGTTCTAAATATTATTATGAAGATTGTAAAGTCTATTAAAGGAAAAGCGTTGCAAACACGATTGTTTCGGATCATTTGTGAAGATATGGGGGCTCTCCACCAAAATTTACTTTACCATACAGAGGTTAGGTGGTTGTTAAAAGGTAAAGTATTGGCCAGAGTTATGAAACTTCGTGCTGAGCTTTTAATATATTTACAGCAGGTCAAGTCAGAATACTCTGAATTCATTTGCGACCCGAAATTTCTTTTGAAATTAGCTTTTCTTTCTGACTTATTTGAGCATTTAAATTACTTGAATAAAAGTCTTCAAGGGCGAAATGAAAATGTCATCACTGCAAAAGACAAAATACATGGCTTTACCAAAAAAATTGACTTGTGGACGTCGTCTTTGAAGCAAAATAACTTTGAGGCTTTTTCGTCGGCACAATCTTTGACTGAAGAAGTCGGTTGTGAGGTGAACATCAAGTATTACATACCTGGTATGAAAATGGTGCTAGGCAACTTGAAAGAAGAATTGTGTCATTACTTCTCAGAGCAAGAGATATCGGCGAACATTGGGCAGAGGTGGATCTTAAATCCATTTTTAAATGCAGCTATAAATGAGGCTAATTTACCAAATAAGCTCAAAGATAATCTGTTAGAATGATCTGCGGATGGGATGTTACACCTGGAATTTAAGACTTCTAACTTGGATAACTTTTGGTTAATGAGAAAAACAGAATACCCGGAATTGACAACTGAGGCTTTTAAGTGTTTGATTCCATTTGCCACCTCGTACTTATGCGAGTTGACATTTTCATCGATGGCACAGATAAAAAGTAAGCACAGAAATCGCTTAAATTTGGAAAACGATTTAATTCTCTGTGTCGCAAAAACAGATCCACGTTGGGGTAAATTAATTAGTAAAAAACAAGCTCAACCTTCGCATTAACGCGCGTCTTAGCTTTTCTTTTTGTTTGTAACATATTAAAATGTTTATGAGTCATTATCTTTTTCTTCCCTAATAAATAAATATTAACTGTCTTTATTGTTTTTTTATTATTTAAGTACCCAGTATCGCCCCCAGGGGGTCGCGACCCACAGGTTGAAAAGCACTGCTCTATAATATATCGCAGGGTTTGCCTCTTATTCCTTAATAAAACGGATAAAATGCAAGACTTGTATAGGTGCTCTTGTAATTCTTAATTCAAACCCAAGTAGTCTGACCGCGAACAGGGACAAAGGACGATTAATTTATCCATCAGCAACTGTCATAAAAATTGTCGTCGTGCTGAAGTTACTATAAAAGCTTATAATGATGTACTGACAAAAAACATTGATGGCAAAGCTACTTTTTTAGTTACTAGGACTTTAAGTAGTTTTATCGGAGAGGAACTAATCATAGGATGTAACTAATCATATAATAGACTTGTCAATGAGCGGCATGCATAAATACATCGACCACACACCCTAATAGACGCCCAATGCAAGGCGAACACTTTCTGGCAACACGTTAGACAAATACGTCTTACTTAAGACACCGATCGCGAAATCTGTCTTAGTATCGACCACTTCCGTGACCCGTGTTCATCTCGTGCGTTTATAACAAAATAAACTACGAAAGAGGAGAAACATGGCTCCCTGTACAATAAAATGGTGTGGAAAAAGTAGCCAATCGTCTAATTTCAAAAAGGACGGCATAACTTTCCATAGGTAAGCCAATTTCAAGATTATTATTGTCGAGAATTTTATCCAGGGTTCAAATTACGCTGGTCCGAGTCTGTGACAAAAGCATTTGTTTATTTAGTACGTCCCTTTCTTTCAAATACAAATTAGTACTGCTTATCCTTTCTTTCTTTATTGTTACGCGTCACTAGTGCTGTGACACTACTAAGTTATTACCCGATCGCAGAAGGTTTGCCGATTCGAAACAATCGATTAGAAATTATATTTACATTGATACTTTGTATGTTATCTATTATCTATCAGGTATATAAATTGTTTTTTTTTTCTTGTTTTAGAAAAAGGGTAAATCAGTAGATTTCGGTTGTTACAAATTGTTATTATTTTAAATTTATAGGTATCCAAAAGATCCGGTTATAAAAGAAAAGTGGATCCTTGCTACAAGACGTGATAATTGGTTTCCGTCGCAATATAGCGTGATTTGCTCGCGTCATTTTGAGGCAGACTGTTTGATCAACATAAAAAATGGTCGGCGTTTACTGAGCTCCGCAGTACCAAAACTGTTTTTGCCAATTTTGGTAAGTCTCAAGAAATATATCTAAGCGAATTTGGTATCGTGAATAATACATTAGGGTTCGTTATAATAAAAATGATTCATTTATTCCATTTGATTTTCAGACGAACACAGTCGAATCCGCTACAGTGATACCTAGTACTAGCTCAGATCAATCTGCTCCAAATGCGAAACTCTCAGAGACGCCAAAAAGAAAAATAAGTGCCACCGAAAGTCCCTCTAATTACAATTCACCAACTAAAAAACGCTTATGTCGAAGAGTTATTGAACTATCTGAGAAAATCGTCCAAAAAAATAGACAGATTAAAAATTTAAAACAAAAAACATCTTATATGCGGAAAAAAATTGCTACTTTGAAATCTATATTGAAAGAAATAGAAAAGAAAAGTTTAATAAATTCAGAAAATATGGATATTTTAAGTAAAATTGGAGTGACTAACAAAGAACTAGTACAAAGACAAATAATAAAATCGAATAAAAATGGAAGTATTTTAAGAAAAAAATACTCAGCCGAATTAAGAACATTTGCACTTACTTTAAATTTTTATTCCACAAAAGCTTACAATTACGTCAGAAAAACCTTTCAAACCTGTTTACCATCAACAAAAACCATTAGCAAATGGTATCAGACAGTGGACGGTAAGCCAGGATTTACCAAAGAAGCATTTATTGCCCTCAAACACAAGGCTAGTCAGTGCAAAGATGATTTAATAGGAACCTTGGTATTTGATGAGATCAAAATAAAAAGTAAAGTTGAGTACGTCTCATCGACTCAACGTACCTTTGGATACGTAGACTTTGGTGGTGAAATTCAAACTGACTGCAATGACGAATGCACCGAAGCTTTAGTACTGCTTGTGGTAGGATTGAATAAAAAATTCAAAGTTCCTGTTGGATATTTTTTAACAAAAGGTACTAAATCAGACCAGAAGGCCAATTTGGTATTACAAGCAATTCAATTGTGTCACGAAAGTAATGTGATTATTAAAGCTTTGACCTTTGATGGATGTCCGGCAAATATATCAATGGCTAAGAAAATAGGATGCGTCCTTGATCCAAAAAACCTAAAAACAAATTTTAAACACCCGACTACAAATGCTGACATCTATGTTTTTTTTGACCCAGTACACATGCTGAAGCTTGTTAGAAATGCATTTGAACATTACAAGATCTTTAACGATAGCAAAGGACGCAAAATTAAATGGGACTATATTAAATTTTTACAAGAGTTACAGGATAGAGAACAATTTCATTTGGCAAACAAATTACGTATTGCACATATTCAATTTAAACAAAACATTATGAAAGTCAAACTAGCCGCCCAACTTTTTAGCCGCAGCGTAGCTACAGCTTTGCAGTTTTGCAAAATAGAACTGAAACTACCTGCATTCCAAGACGTCGATGCGACAGCTGACATGCTCCTTACCATCAATGATTTATTCGACATATTGGATTCCAAAGTCCATGGCTACAGCTTCAAACGGGCTCTTAATCAAGAAAACGCGTCTACTGTTTTTGAGAAATTAGAACAGTGCAAAGAATTTCTTTTAACAGTGACTACAAAGAAAGACCAAAACACAAACATAAAATTGATCGAATCGCCACGAAGCACAGGATTCCTTGGATTTTGCGTAGCAATAGAAAGTATGAAAGGAATGTATAATGATTTGATTGTAAACGAGAGTTCCTGTATCAAATATGTGCCATTCCACAAGATTTCACAAGATCACATAGAGTTATTTTTTGCAAGTATAAGATCTCATGGTGGGAGCAACGATAACCCGACGCCACGCTTATTTGAATCCATTTATAAAAAAATATTGATACACACAGAATTGGTTGAAGTATCTACGGGTAACTGCGTACCTTTGGAGAAGATATCGATTCTTAACTGTTCATCTGCACTGCAAAGAATAAATTTGACTACGACGGCAGAAGATAGGAGTGAAACTCAGCTTGGCACCGAAAGTGAACCAGATTTAGAAATTGCCATAGCATCGATTTGTCTATCTCAGTTTGCTGAAAGTGCAATTGAGTACATTGCAGGTTTTGTGTCTAGCTCATTAATAAAGCTTTTGAAATGTAAAACCTGCATAGGGGCATTGATTACTTTAAATGAAGACAAAAGTAGTTTTATAGCCTACAGAGATATGGGTGGTTTAATCTACCCATCGCGAAGCGTCGTTAAAATTTGTCGGCGCTGTGAAGTAATAATAAAATCTTATCTTGGGAGCGTAAAGAAAACTGAACCACGGAAAGCAGAGTTTTTAGTCAATAAAACTTCGAGCAGTTTTATAGGCGAACAACTCTTTTCAGAAATAAGTTTCCATCAATTTCATTGTGAAGAAACCAATCATGTGGTGGATTTAGCAAACAGTGTAATGTATAAATACATAACTACAAGGTTGGTGTTTCTCACAAAATCTTCGGTTCAGAAACCTGCAGTTCGTAGAATTTATACAAAGTTAATTCATTTTAAGAATGATTAAATATTAAATTGTAAATGTGTGACTACCTTCAATCATTTTAAATTAAGTATAAAGTATAAAAGTATTTGATGTTATTTTTATTTATACCCTATAGAATAAAATAAACACTAGTAATTTTATTATTTGTGACAATCACTTTTTATACTTCCCATCACTAGTTGTATACAATAACATGCCGTGACCTTGAATAGGCCAATGAGCATTTCTTCCTTCGCCTCCCGCCCCTCTTACCTCAGCTCATTGACAGAGCTATTTGTTTCGAGAAATTCCAACATTAGGCGTCTATTAGGGTGTGTTGTCGATGCATAAATATATTACCAGAAGGTTAACTTTTCTTACAAAATCAGCCCAATATAAACCAGTTGTGCGTAAAATATACACAAAGGTATTCTAAACTTCAAGAATGTTTAGCACAAGCATGTCTACTTAACATACTCTGTATAGCAAACATTTTGAGGGCAAAATTCGATATCAATACTATTTTTATCTTGGCAGAATAAACTGCAACACCAAAAGTGTTATAAAACAAAATAGTTATAAAGATATTTTATTTCAAAATCTTTACTAAAATTTCGATTAGACGTGTCATCACGTTGATAAAGTATCGATTAGTTGAAAATGTGTAATTACTTTCATCCCATCCCTAATCCTCACTGAGCGCAACAAGTGACCTCGAAATAGCCAATAACAGTTTAGTTCCCCGCTTCCTCATGCCTCATTAATATGCCAGAACTGTTTGGTCGACAACTTAAGAAGAATAGGTGTCTAGTTGGTTGTATGGTCGCTGGGTGTAATAAAACAACCCTTTACGTCCTGGAAAGAGCTCAAAAAGCAGTTATCAAAGTGGCTAATTTTAAAGGATTTAGATATCCTACAACATCTTTGTATAAGGATTTTTCGGTTTTGACTGTTCGAAAGATTTATATACAAGCAGTGTTGTTGTTACAACATTCACAAATTAAAGAATATTTGGACTATAGAGTAAGAAACACTGTTTCCAAAAATCTACTTCATCCAATTGAAATGATTGGAAACTTCTTCCTCTCTAAAGTGCAATATTTCTGAAAGCTGAAGAACCGTAACATGCTCGCGGTCATATCGTGAAGTTGTCGTTTAGGAAGAGATAAAGATAAACTATACTTCGGAAGTGTGAAAGAGTTAGCTGTTTTAACCCCGGTATTTGTAGTTAAATGGACAAGCGTGATCGAAGCGAAAGATCCGTCATAAAGAATTAAGATTCTTAAGGCAACATCACACAAATTTCACGTGTTACTATATATATGAATTACATACAATATTACAATTTGTTCATGTCATCAAAACCTAAAATATTAACTTTTTCAGAAAAATACTACACCGTAAAACTGAATCAATACCACGTGAATTATTAAGTTTGCTAATTGGACCAAAAGTTGCGTAAAATTCAAACAATAAATACAATAAAGAAATACTATATTGTTTTATTTTACCTATGACTTCATAAACTACTACAATAATTATATTTACTACAATAAATAACACGATAAAAAAATACTGATGCCGAAATTTGATGCAAATAAAGAACTTCTCACTAATAACAAGGCAGACGTATTAAAAGTTATTTGAAAATAACTAAGTATAAGTACTTTTAATATGGCGATAATAATTTGTCAATTGTTTGTATTTTGTCATAGTTGTGCCCTTAGGCAATGAATAAATACTATCTTTCTTTCTTTCTTTTTTAAAATAGACATGAGCCTTAACCTGTCACGCTCACACTTAATGAAAACGAGCAAGACAAGACATAATATACGGACATATAAAACACAGATCAAGTTAGCCCCAAACAAAGTTGAACTTGTATTATGGGATACAAACTCAACGATATATTTAATATTATATAATTTTTATTTTGTTTGGAAGATTATTAGCAAAACATAACCTTATAAACTACAATATACATTTAAATAACATCCAAGACTAAGAAGCAATCATTTATGCTCATCACATAAATGTTGCTCTCAGCGGGGATCGAACCCGCAACCTCCGCATCGAGGAGCTAGTCACCTATCCACTCGGCCACTTGCTTATTTATGCCTTATTTTCGATGCCACATTTTTTGGGCGGCCATTTACCCCGTATAATTAATTTGTTATATTTTGTTTGATTTTATTTCTTACTTCTCCCGAAAGTTCTTAATAGCCCCACGACCCAGTTTATAATGCGCTTACTATAATCGACCATAGTACACAAATCATAATTTTAAACCAATCACAAACTTACATATATTTTATCTTATAGTTTGCGACATATGTAATGGTGTTAGCATTAATTCAAAAGCCGTATCTTTAAGATTAGCTCCTCGGAGATTTGCTTCGTGAAGATCGCTGCCTGATAAATCACAGCACTGAAAAGTAAAGTAAAATATATTTTAATCATACATACATACATACATATATTCACGGCTATAAATCCCTAACGGGGTAGCCAGAGCTTTGGAATGAGAAATTCCTTGGCCACTTTTGGAAGTTGATTGGGGAAGAGATGGTAATAATAAATAAATGTTCGACAATCAAATGACAATGACATCGCCAAAAAATCACTCGAGATGCCCCTATACCCTTAGTCGCCTTTTACGATCACCCACGGGTAGAAATAGGGTAGTAATATTCTTAGCCGACACTACACAGCAGAAGTAGAATTATTTAAATAGTAGGCAAGAACCAGTATGCAATATCGAAAACCCAATAAGATTTTAGGTATCAAATAAAAATATGGAAGTATTAGTCCCAGTAACAGAGCAAAATTGCCAATCCTTAGCAATATTTTTTTATAAAAAAAATTTTTGACCATTTAATTATTTGTATTTTTATAAAAGTGTTTCTGTGTTACATAATAATTTTAGATTTTGATTTGTTTAATATTTATACATTTTTAAGAAATTTGCATGTCTAAAATAATTATTGTAACATCTAATATGTCAAATACCTATATTCGCAAATAAAGATTGATTTGATTTGATAATTATTCGCAAAATCATCTTTTGGCTTAAGGCGTGGCAGGGGTACTAATATTATTTGTGCGACGCAACCGACGAGACACTATGACATGACTAAGTTAAGTAGATACCAAAAAGAACTTTTTTTAATATATCACTTTCTGCCCACCCCCTCCCTCATAAATATGAAAAAAGACGCAAAGGCGCATTTTTTCCAAAAAAAATAATGTCAAAAAGTTTATTTTTCAAAATAAAGTTAAATACTAACATTTTTTGAACGTCAAAGTTTTAAATTATGTCTCCTCCAAGTTTAAGTTTTAAATTTGGAGGCTCGGTTGACTTTACAAGACACCTTGATCTAGGATTTGAACGTGACCTCTGTACATCAGAAGCAGTGTCCTCACCCACTAAACTATCAAGGTAGACAACTATTATACCTCCAAATCAGCTCCAGCCAAAACTGCACTTCTCAGATCACAATTCTTCAAATTGGCGTTTTTCAACGTGGCCACTCTGAGATTTACACCAGTCATATTACTACCTTCCATATTGGCACCTGCGAAAAGAAAAATAAGAAAATTAATTACATAGTTATATTATAAGGAAATAAGGGCGCAATCAGTCATTTAAATTTCCTTACATCACTGACCTCCATTATAGTATATAAGTACGCTGGACCAATGATTCGTATTAAAATGACAGCTATTTATTGTGCCGATTTGAAGCGCCCCCAATGTGGGGGTAAGGTACTAAATCTGACGTAAAATGCGAAATGGCCAGTGTTTTTTCTCCCATAAAGCATAATATATCTATAGTTTTTATAAAAAATAATATTCAATAGTGCTGTGAACATGTTGTGAATTTCAGTTTCGATAAAACTTACCGATAAAGGCCGTGGTACTGCCTATAGACAGATTGTTAAACAACGATAACCTTGTAATTTACAGGTATTCAACTGAAAATATAAGTCTGATATTATGGCTGAAATATATTAATAAGTCTAGTTCACCACCGAAAGAATATGATTACATATGCTCAAAAAAATTCTACGGCGAATGGTTCATTTAGCATAAGCATGCACTTTGAAAAAGTGAAAACTTTGTTTTTTTACACTTAAGGGCGTCCCCCAAAAAGATGAGAACCTTGAAACGGCATTTGGGCTTCCCCCTGCCGTTTCCTCACCTTTAATCAAACTCGTAAAATAAGCCATCTAGCGACTCAACCATAAATTAAGCGCCATCTACGGAAATAGTCTCGTACTACGTTGTAGGATCGCTACGTGCGTATTTATATTACAATTATGTCTCGCTTGGATGAATATAAATTATTGAAATTAAAATAACTAAAACAAAAATTTTAATTTCACAAAACTATTTTTTATGACACCTTCGGAATATAGGAGGGGAATATGTCGAGAAGAAAACTCGTGATAGTGGGTTTCAGGTGACTACAAGTAAAAGGGGATTATGTTATTCTTAGCCGACACAACAAAGTGTTCGTGGATGGCAGTAGAAATAACGTAACGTGCTATTATCGCAACGTCCAAAAATCACACTTGAATAAAAAATCGGCATAAATTATAAAACAGGAGAAAGCATTTAGTAAATACTACCACTCGCCTCTTATGTACACCCACCGGAAGAAATGGGTAGTGCTATTCTAAGCCGACACTACACAGCAATAATATATAATTCATAATAATAATTCAAAAAGATATACTTGGTTATAGTTTCTTGTTAGAAGGAGACTATAAATATGCGTCTTTTCTATTTGTTTATTTACTTAATTAGAGGTTTGCTTTTTAAGGGATTTTTGGGCAATGCGGTTAGAGACCCATCACCAACAACCTTTTATTCTACCATCTTTTTCTTACTCAACTTCCAAAAGAGGCTGAGGATTTTTTAATTTTTCAGCTCTGGCTACCCCTTTTAGGGATTTATAGCCGTGAGTATGTATGTTGTTCAAAAGTTTTTTGTTTAATTGGAAATTTTCGATTTTCTGCACATGTTTATTTCCTTTATTTAATTTTCCGACGTTATTATAAGGTAAACAATATTTTTAATGTTACTAAAAAGAGATGTAAAAAACATCACATAAATTTAAAGCAAAAAGATAATAATTGTTTCAGCTGGATTTACAGAACATTAGGATAAAACGAGCGTATTCACAAAACAGAATTATTCGCAGTATTTTTAATCATGCCTTTATCATCATAACCGAAACAAAATTATTTTACGTGGAAAGAAATAAACAAAAACCGGCCAAGTGCGAGTCGGATCGCGCACTAAGGGTTCCGTACTATCATATATATAGAAAATCCCGTTTGTGTGAAAATCATGGGAGCCAAATTAGGTAAGTAATTTGATTTATGACGTTTAAAAATAGAACTACTGGCTAGATCTCATTCAAACCAATTTTCGTTAGTAGTTTGTATAGTAATACACATCATATATTTTTTTCAGTATTATCATGCCCATATTTTAGAAGTTACGGGGGGGGGACACACATTTTAGCACTTTGAAAAAGTCTCTCGCGCAAACTATTCAGTTTTGAAAAAAATGATATAAGAAACCTCAACATCATTTTCAAATACCTTTTGATAGATACCCCACACGTATAGGTTTGATGAAAAAAAAAAATTTTGAGTTTCAGTTCTATGTATGGGGAACCCTAAAAATTTTGGTTTTTTTTTTCAGATTTTATTTTAAAATCTTAATGCGGTTTACAGAATACATCTACGCACCAATTTCCAATAATGTAGTTCTTATAGTTTCGGAATAAAGTGGCTGTGACATACGGACGGACGGACGGACGGACGGACAGACAGACAGACATGACGAATCTATAAGGGTCCCGTTTTTGCCATTTGGCTACGGAACCCTAAAAAGCATATTCAGGACAGAAGATTTGAACTCACGCCCATATCAACAGCGCATGGCCCCTAATGCGTTGGACCATTTCGTACTTACAAAACAGGGTGAAATTAACGATAATATTACGATTGTTATCAAACTTATAATGTAAAGCAAAACAAGCGACTATGTTGCGCACAACCAAAATAAATTATCTAAAAAGCGCGGGAAGCGGCAAGCAGCTCTATTACAGAAAAATTCGACACAAGCTCTGCGCATGAAGGCTAACAGCCATCTGCCGCCCCGTTCTCCGCACAGGGACCCGCTGAAGATTGAAATTGAAATTTAGGGAAAATGCTTTATAACTCCATAATTAGGATGAAAAGACTAAAAATTATTCATACAGATGATAGATTACTCAGTTGTCTACGCAAATATTACGTAATCGATAACATATATGCAGTATTCTGACAGCAATATCAGACTTTACGATAAAAAAGCCCCCCACAAATTATTTTTTTTCTTAGTCGATTATTATCGAAAACGAAATATGAACCGTCATTATTGAAGAAAAGATATTGAACTTGAACATATATTTTATTTAGAGTGTGATTGTTTCATTGAGCGGATTTCATTGAGTTTGAAAACTACCAAAATCAGTGAAATTTTCGAGGGAGGCCCTTAATATAATAAATAAGAATGTATACATTTATTGTATATTGTTTGCATTGTCACGGGCAAGTGAAACGTATAGCAGCTCATTACGTACTAAAAGTAAAGTAAAGTAAAAAGTATATTTATTAAAAGAATTAAAGCTTTCACAAATTTCCAGGGGTTCCCAAACTAGGCTTAGCCTGCACCTTGGGAAACCAATTTAATTATACAGTATAATTGAATAGGCGCTTTAATCGAAGTATTATATGTTACAATATATCAAAAAAAAGTATGTAATAAAATTAAAAGGATGAAAAAGAAAAAAAAATATTATAAGACACGAACAACACAAAATAAAATAATGAACATAAACAAAGCAAAATGGAGGAGAGTTCCATAATGATAATATAATAGATCTATACATTACATTCGGTTTTATTGATATATACTGAAGTTGAAGTTTCATTTTTATTTAAAAAACGTTCCCTATTTATTGTTGGATCTAGCTAGCTAGTCATACACCACCCACATTTCCCGGCTTCGGCTTATCCTACGATTACCCAATCCTTGGTTAGTCATAGTTTGAGCGATCAGTTGAATTAGTTTGGACATTAGCCATGATTTATGCATTAAGAGTAATATTATCCATTCCTTTAAGTAGAAGCTTTTATCGATATATTCTATCTTACTTTCCCATCCTTTTAATAGTTCCTTTAATAGTTTCTTTAGTACTTTCATCCTTTTAATAGTTTTTTAATAGCACCCACTGCTGCCGTAAGCGCCAAAATGGCGAAAATCAAATTGCCTCTAATGTCACGGCCTATAATTGGTCCAGCGTACTTATATAGTATTATGGAGGTCAGTGCCTTACATGCATACATAAGTAAATACATATATTCATGGCAACAATTCTAAAAAAGGAGTAACCAGAGTTTTAGAGCTAGAAACTCCTCAGCCATATTTGGAAGTTGATAGGGGACAAGATGGTAACATATATGGAGTTTATCACCAATCAATTTTGTGCGTAGTGTGAGAGATTAAAATCACACACAATTTTTAAATATTTCATCAGTTATAAGTACATTTTAGATATATCTAATAATCTAAAAAAATATATAATATCATAATAATAATCCAGATTTTTCAAAGTTTATAAATGGGTTTCTTTTCTAGCTGGATCGAACTTTTGCAGTAACTATTGATTGTAAGAATATGGACTAAGAAATCATTTATCAATTAATTTAATTTAGTGGAGTATCTGTTGGCAGTTTGAAAAAACAACTCTTTTTATTATATGATCATTCAATTATGTATGGTACATACATACTAACATATATTTTTAACCATTTTTAGGGTTCCGTAGCCAAATGGCAAAAACGGGACCCTTATAGATTCGTCATGTCTGTCTGTCTGTCCGTCCGTCCGTCCGTCCGTCCGTATGTCACAGCCAGTTTATTCCGAAACTATAAGAACTACATTATTGGAAATTGGTGCGTAGATGTATTCTGTAAACCGCATTAAGATTTTAAAATAAAATCTGAAAAAAAAACCAAAATTTTTAGGGTTCGCCATACATAGAACTGAAACTCAAAATTTTTTTTTCATCAAACCTATACGTGTGGGGTATCTATCAAAAGGTATTTGAAAATGATGTTGAGGTTTCTTATATCATTTTTTTCAAAACTGAATAGTTTGCGCGAGAGACTTTTTCAAAGTGCTAAAATGTGTGTCCCCCCCCCCGTAACTTCTAAAATATGGGCATGATAATACTGAAAAAAATATATGATGTGTATTACCATACAAACTACTAACGAAAATTGGTTTGAATGAGATCTAGCCCGTAGTTCTATTTTTAAACGTCATAAATCAAATTACTTACCTAATTTGGCTCCCATGATTTTCACACAAACGGGATTTTCTATATATATGATAGTACGGAACCCTTAGTGCGCGATCCGACTCGCACTTGGCCGGTTTTTCTCTGTGTTATTGTCTGCTTTTTTGTTTTTATGCATTTTTAAAACAAACTTTAAAACGGCTGGACCAATTTTGACGGGACTTTCACCGGAAATTAGCTGATGTAGTAAGAATTAACTTAGGCTCTTTTAGTTTTTCTCATATTTCGTGTAAAGCCAGGATGGTTTTAGTTAAAATAAAAATACCCACCTTTCAAATTAACTCCTTCCATAGTTGCTCTCACGCCCGTTGGATCATCCATGTTGCAATTTTTCAAATTGGCACCTGAAATTCAATAATAACATTTTGTTTGGTACAGACAAATAAAAAAAATTTAATCAAAACTCAAAAACTAAACGTTCACGACAAATATCCTAGATGGGGTGGCAGAGATGCTAATACTTCTAACAGCATATGACATTGTTGTCACATGCTGTTCAGAGTACCCACGTTTTGCTAGAACAGTGTACTTACGAGATAGAGGGCAAGCCAATTGCCATTTTGTACAAATATACTGTCAAATGACAATCTACAACTTAGCCATGTGGCTATCCTCAAGATGTTTTTCCTCACCATTAACTACCATGATAATTTATCAACACATATGACTTTAGGAAATTGGTGTAGAGAATATAAGCCCACGCCTTTCTAATTGACTGGCGGGGTTCTACCCACTGAGGTATCACAGTTATAATAGTGTTATTAGTATAAATAACTTTATACAGGTAATATTATGAAATAGTGGGACATCTATCACAAGAACTTAAAATTTTATGCTTAAAATTTTGTAATTCTGTAATAAATTAAACATACATACATACATACATATACTCACGGCTATAAATCCCTAAACGGGGTAGCCAGAGCTGATAAATTAGAAATTTCTCAGCCATTTTTGGAAGTTGAGTGGGGAAAAGATGGTAGAATAAAGGTTGTAGGTGATGGGTCTCCAACCGCATCGCCCAAAAATCCCTTAAAAAGCCCCAATACCGTTAGTCGCCTCTTACGTACACCCACCGGAAGAAATGGGGTAGTGCTATTCTAAGCCGACACTACACAGCTTAATAAATCAAAGTTATTTTTATTTTGTTAATCATACCGTGTAGTGCCGGTTTAGAATGTTACTACCCCTTTCTACCCAAGGGTGCCGTAAGAACCGACTAAGGGTATGGGGTTTCTTTTAAGTGGTTTTTGGGCGATGCAGTTGGAGACCCATCACCAACGATACTTTATTTCTACCATCTTCTCCCCTATCAACTTCCAAATGTGACTGAGAAGTTTCTACCTCTGAAGCTCTGGCTTACCCTTTTTGTGATTAATAGCCGTGAGTATGTAAATTCATATACATATAATCATACTGAAATGAAATACAGTGAGTACACTGTCTAAGCAAAAACGTTGGTACCTTCTCTGGACACTAGATGGCGCTGCCATGTGAGTTCAGAAGTATTGGTACCTCTGCCAACCTCTTCGGGGATAAACGGCGTGAACGTTTATGTTATGAAATGAAATAGAGAATACCTTCCATATTAGCGCATAAAGCCTTGATTCCTCTCAAAAACGCTCCTTCCAGATTAGCATGGGACAAGTCAGCCCGCTCTAGACTACAGTCTGACAAGTTAGCACCACTTAAATTGCACTTCGATAAGCAGGCATACTGAAATTCAGAAACATTAATATCATTGAGTATTAAAAAGTTAATTAAGCTGTAAAGTTTCTATTTAAAATAGGGGTTGCAAAAATTCGACCCCCATCAACACATCACAACATTTTTTTATTTTACTTTGTGTTCTCCAATTAATATCCATAAATGGCAGTGGAATTTCTGACACTGAAGCTTTGGCTACCTCTTTCTTAAATAATGAGCTTAGTAAATAATTTATGAACTGATTATACAATCAGCCAGTTGATATATACTAGAGATGCACCGAAATTCGTTAAACATTTGGTATTACCGAAGTTCGGCAGATTTACCGAAGTTCGTATTCGACCGAATTTCGGTTTGATTTGGCAGATTTAACCGAAGTTCGGCCGAAATTCGGTAGATAATAAATAAATAATAAAATGTACTGACAAGTAAAAAAATAGCTGTGTGAAACAAATATTGATTTTCGGATATTTTAATCGCGTGTTATTACATTATTTTTAAAGCCCGACGTTTCGAAAACTTTTCAGTTATCATGGTCACGGGAAGACCGAGGTGTTATTTGTCATTATACAGTACTATAAAATTATTAATACTAACTACCTTCACAAAATTTTAAGATTTTTATAACACGCGATTAAAATATCCGAAAATCAATATTTGTTTCAATTATAATGTGCAATCGTGAAAATCTTAGAAAATAATAGCTGTGTGAGTCGAGTTTTGGTGTTATTTTTAAATATAAAAGAAACACATTAATAAAATATTCAAACATAAAGCAACTTAACATATTTGTAGTGATATATATTAAAAAAATATTTTTATAAATCAAATACTTGTCTTATACGTTGCCGTGTAGTGCCGGCTTAGAATGTTACTACCCCTTTTTACCTACGGGTTACGCAAGAGGAGACTAAGGGTGTGGGGCTTTTTTAAGTGGTTTTTGGGCGATGTGGTAGGAGACCCATAATCAAGGATACTTTATTTCTACCATCTAGTCCCCTATCGACTCCTAAATGTGAATGTAGAGTTTGTAGCTCTGAAGTTCTGGCTACCCCTTTTTGGGATTTATGGCCGTGAGTATATGTATTGTATGTACTTATATATCTTTTTTACTTATTTTATGTCTTTATTTATGTATATGCTTTGCTGTGTAGTGTCGGCTTAGATTAGCACTACCCCATTTCTTCCGGTTGGTGTACGTAAGAGGCAACTAAGACGGTATTGGGCCTTTTAAGGGATTTTTGGGCGATGTGGTTGGAGACCCATCACCGAATTTATTACAAATTCACATGACCACTTGTCTACCTTTACTGATAGAATGCAAATGTTGAGAAGGCCAAACTATCACATAATTGGAATGTTTTGTTCATGAAAACCTCATGTGGGGATTATAATAAATAAATTTACATATTAAGTTTTCATGAACGAAAACATTCTAATATTAGAAGGTAATATATATAATTTATACAAAATAATATAATTTACCATGTCAATTCTAGTCAATTCAGAATTATCAAAAGATTAGTTTGTTTAAAAAGTATTCATCTTTTCATTTTTATTTAATTTTTTCAATCCAGACATCATGACAATATTTATAACATTATGATATAATCAGTCAAGCTGTACTGACTAAATGTTTTGGCTAAATATAAATAGATTGCATTGTAGGAATTGAAACCTGTCAGGCTACAATGTGATGATTTGTAATATATCGTTATAGCATATATAGTTATATTATAATTATAACACATTAAATGCATTTTATTACATATATAAATAATTATACAGACATGTTTTATACAGATCAAGTTAGCCCCAAACTAAGTGGAACTTGTATTATGGGATACCTACTCAACAATTTATTTTATATTATTTAATACACATATAAATAACATCCAAGACTAAGAAACAATCATATATGCTCATCACATAAATGTTGCTCTCTCCGGGGGGATTGAACACGGAACTTCGGGACCGAGAACCTATCTACTTGGCCACGGACGGTATATATTAGTGTTGCACCGAATGTGGGTTCTACCGAATGTCGTTTTCGACAACATACATACATTCATACATATTCTCACGCCGTTAGTTCCCATCCGGGTAGGTATTGGGGTAGTAGGTATTTCGGCCTAAGTTCGGTTAAATCTCGCGCGTTTTTGATCAATGAAGAATTATAAGTATTTGACAGTATTTTTTTGCTTTGTTACATAAATAACATACATACATATACTCACGGCTATAAATCCCTAGAAGGGGTAGCCAGAGCTAAGGAATTCGATTTTCCTCAGCCACGTTTGGAAAGTTGATTGGGGAAAATATGGTAAAATAAAGTAAGTAGTAAGTCAGTAAAGGTAGACAAGTGGTCATCTGAATTTGTAATAAATTCTGAGGTAGGGAACACTGACACCATTTAAAAATTGTAAAAGAAACAAAGGAAATAAGAATTATGCATTAGGAGCCACTTGACGCTATAGCTCAATTTGGCAGAGTGACTCCGCGTTTACACGGAGGTCACGGAGGTCGTGGGTTAAATTCCTGCTGATGTCAAATTTTATTTTTCCAATATTTATTAGTACCTTTTTAATATTTCTTTCAGCAAATACTATTGGACTAATAGCCATCAATAGATAAATTTTGTGTAACATTTTATTATTTATTACCAAATAAATGTCTTACTTCATGTTTAATGTGCTATTTAATATTTTAAATCAAAGATTCTTAAGCAGGGATAAGTGACTAAAAAATTACACACAAATGTTTGAACTATGTTGAGTACTCACTTTAAAATTGATGCATCTTAAGTCCAATCGACTAAGATCAGCCCCAGATAAGTTCACACCTTGGAACCGTAGTTCTGTATTGGTTGATGTGACGATTAGCGACTTGACAATATCCATACGAGTCAATGGTCTGTTATCTGTTGCCATTGTGTCTCCTTTCTGATCCACTAGGTTTTGCAGTTGTGGGATCATTGAGTCAATACCTGAAATGTGTAAAGTTTTACTTAAGTATAACTGTGTAGACTCTACAGTCAGTAGTTCCTAACCTTTTCACTTTTGTTACCCCTGCAAACTATATGGAAAACAGATCTTACCCCGCCAAAGAGAACAATACAATCAAATACAATTAGGGCCTTTATTACCACCATAAAATGTCTGTTTTACCCCTGCAGGGGTAATAACCTTTAGGTTAGTTACCCAGGGTGTAGAGGCTATTGCAGTAGCACTAATCATTTATTTTTCTGTTCATTATGTTCTGTTATCACATAGGGACAAAGAGTATTATTATTTTATTGTTGAGTCATGTATGACCAACTGTCTTTTATTGTATTTCTTCTCCAAACTATCAACAGTGGCTGAAGAATTTCTGCTTCTGAAGGGCATTTTTGGGATTTATAGCTGTGAGTTAAGGTAGGTAGGTTCATTATATTTATTTGCTGTTCTTAGCAGGCCAAATATAATTAGTATTCTGTAATTTTTAATAGTCATTACAATAGAAATATAAATTTGAGATGTTACCAATATTAAACATCCACATGAAATGCAGCCAATTTTTTTTCACTTACTTACCAACATACATACATATACTCACGGCTATGAATCCCTTGAAGTAGTAGCTAGAGCTAGGGAATCAAAAATTCCTCAGCTACTTTTGGAAGTTGTGTGGGTACAATTTTCAAAATCCATTACCAATAATGCTTTATTATACACATCTTTTCTCCACTCAAATTTTAAAAATGGCTGAGGAATTTGTGAAGCCCTGGCTATCCCATCTTAATATTTTTAGCCATGAGTTCTGCCCAATGATCCCTGCACCCCCAATAAGGGATATCTTAATAAATTTTTATTACATTTGGATGTTTGATATTTGGCTAGACTGCCAAATATTGGGTATTCCACATTTGGCCAAATCACTATGCAACACTGGTGAAGGGTATTTTTTTGTACAATACCTTTTTAAGGGACGTACATGTTAAAGAACAATAAATTAATAGAATCCTTCATTAATTGTAATCCCCTCTCCTTATGGTAGTGAAAAGCAAGAAAAAATTTAAGAGAGAAAAAAAAAAATTCAATGAGTGTCACTTTTTCCTTAAATTTGTTTTGACTTTTCAGAATGATACAAAAATGAGTACTTAAATGAGCTACATAATGTCAGTAATACCAACTAAAATCATTCTTACCATAAAAGATAGCTTCTTCAAGAACACCACGAGGATTTACATTTTTATTTAATATCACTTGGCCATGTCTCAAATAGTTTAATAATGGCTCAAAATATTCCGGACTTCTATCTATAAGGTATGCTCCACTATCATCAGTCACACTCGGATTCATCATACATGTGTTATCATCAGAAAACATCCTTGCTAACATACACTGAGGTTCTTTAGCTATCAATGTTGATCTTGATGTTGTAAAATTTTTGCCACCAACATTCAATGTAATCCAATCCGAATGGAGTTTCAATTTTTCATCATTATTTTTTAAATGAGGCACTTCTTTTTTACAATTTTCACATTTGGTTCCTTCCTTTTTTGGACTCATGCTTAGATATATTTTTTCCTCATCTCTTATGACACAAACATCGTGTATTTCACATCCATTGGCTGCATACAAATGTAGATCGTTGTGAGATATTTGAAAGAGATTTGATATTTTTTCAGTAAACACTTCGAAAGGTGAACATATTGCTACAACTTTTCCATATTCTTCTGCAAAGTCACTATACACGTATACACGGCTCATATTTTGAAAAGTTTTTTTATTGTTTAAGAAACACTTAAATATTATAGGATTTATGTCATTTTTCAATTAAATCGAAGTTATATTAAGGACAGAAAGTGGCTTAATTACAGTCTTTAAGTACACAACACAGACACTTTTGTGGAATAAGGTGTGATAAATAGAATTTAATTAAAAGGAAAGAAATAATTTAATAATAAATGTAAGCACACAAGACACATATTAGATGAAAATCCACAATATTTTGCATAAATCACCTCTTCGTACTTTTATAAAGCAGATGGTAAAGAATATTCAATTAGTTGTGTTTTATCTTTCTACCTATCTATTATTTATTAATATTCTATTTTAAATGTTCATCAATGGAAAGGATCACAAATATCACACAACACACATTAAATGATTCCGAATCAGGAGAACTTTTAATTGTTAGTTTATTATTATTATTATCTTGTTCATTGGGCCGAGGCTATTTTCACAGAAATATTGATATAAGTATTGGTTTACGGACCTGGTTTCTTAATCTTTTGCGCCAACCGAAAATCTATGTTAACTTTCGAACGACTCAAATATTTACTAAAAAAATTAAACTAAGCACAATTAGGAACAAAACTAAGAAGCTTTATGTTCAGGAGTATTAAATTGAATTTTTACTGTACAGTAAACGGTTTCTTTTTGACACTTTTTGTTTTGCAACATAAGCTAAAGTATTCCAGTAATTTTCGGTTTTTGCTTGCGCAACTACAACAGCTTGCAAAACATAACATTATTTTATCCCACATTGGAGACAATTAAATAAAAGCGAGAATACTGAATAAAATACTATAAAAAATCCATCAATTTCATATCCATCCGTCCATCCACGTCAATCTTCGGTGTCAATAGCCAAACATTGGCGGAAACGTCAACTAAACATTCACAGCTGATCTTCCCACCAAAAGAAGATTCTTATATTTTTTTCGGTCGAATCAGCCGCGGCGTGTTCTAGCCCTCGTATACAGTTTATACATTCTGCCAGCGTCAGAGTGAAATAGAAACAGCTTACTTTTTGAAATAAGTCCGATAAAAACGAAATTTAATTATTACTTTTTTAAATATCTTATAAGTCAGAAAGAGATTAATAGATACAAAAATATGTTAATTTTAAGATGATATATAGAAATAAAAATAGACAAAAAACTTTTACGAATTTGATCTATGATATTATAATTTAATTCCATTAGAAGATATGAAATAACTTAAAGTTTTCACAAATTCAGTATGAACAAGTGATAACACATTTATCATGTTAGTAGGTTTAGGAATAGAAGAAGGGAGAATATCATAAAATGATGTCGTTAATTTTGAACAGTTTAAAAATAAATGATCCAAAGTTCCTTCCTCAAGTCCACATTCACATAACGAATTATCTTTAATTTTGATTTTAGCGAGAAAAACTGGAGAACAACAATGCCCTAGTCTCATTCTACATATGGTAGAGGTAGATGTCTTTGAGCATTGTTTATATTTAAAAAACCAAGGCTTAGAGGGAATTTCCGGTTGAATACCCGCGTAAAATTTTCCTTTAAACTGAATAGAATGTTTCCAATTTTCAGACCAAGAATTTTTAAGGAATACTGATTATTGGGCTACTAGGTCATGAGAATAA
This sequence comes from Bedellia somnulentella, assembly GCA_963576735.1. Classification (NCBI taxonomy): domain Eukaryota; kingdom Metazoa; phylum Arthropoda; class Insecta; order Lepidoptera; family Bedelliidae; genus Bedellia; species Bedellia somnulentella. Next base: position 3,221,911 of record OY755192.1, on the reverse strand, counting down.
AGTTTATTGGTATCAATTCCTGAATCACTAGCAAAATTGTTAGTTTATTTTATTTTATTAACTTTGGTTGACATGACAGTTGGTGGGTTGCCAACTTAGTATTATTATTGTCAAATATATTTTATATGTATTAGCTGTGTAGTGTCGGCATAGAATAGCACTACCCCATCTCTTCCCGTGGGTGTCGTAGAAGTCGACTAAGGGAAAAGGGCTTTTTCATCTTCGCCCCTACACCAATCCAAGGTCTGCCGTGCCGAGGGATGCGTGGCCAGGGGTGAGCCTGGTCGTTAGCGTGCCGCCGTCCCGGAGCCTGGTGAACTCCGGGTACTAAATAACCTTACCTAGTCAAGCGGGGCTCTGGCTAGGCGGACAGTATATTTCCCTTGCTTTACGTGGGAACCGAATGTGTTTGGAAACTACAATTAAACGCGGTGGCGGCGATGTGGCTCGCCACTCATCACGCCGTGGTTCCTCACGGGGCGAAAAGTGGGCTAAAGAGACCCGCTTTAGTACGATGAATGTGTGTGGAGGGATGCATGAAAAATTAGATGAAGTATGTTTGATTATGGAAGAAGAAAACTAGATTTTCTGTGTGTAAATGAAACGAAGCGCAAGGAAAAAGAGGTTTCACAACTTAGCCCATTTACAGCTATCTGGTCGGGAGTTGCCGAGAGTGACAGAGCTTGCCAAGGTGTGGGACTTCTGATATCTGAAAGGATGGCTAAGTGCATGAAAGATTATGCGTGTGTGAGTCCAAGGCTCCTATGGATAAAGGTGAAGGTAGGGCTTGTCCGGATGCGCATAATTTGCGTGTATGCTCCGGACATGTCCAGATCACTATCCGAGAGGGAGGAGTTTTGGAATCTGTTAGACGATGTTGCGAATGGGTGTGATAAAAATGAGAAAATTGTTATGTTAGGAGATTTTAATGGTTGGGTTGGTGTGTCACGCAACGGCTGTGAAAGAGTTTTAGGAAAGTTTGGTGATAAAAGATTGAACGAGAATGGTGAAAAAGTGATTGATGTATGTTTGGAGAGGAATTTTTGTGTTACGAACACGTTGTTTGAACACAAAGATATCCATATGTATACTAGACAGAGAGGAAGCGAGAGAAGTATGATAGATTTTGTGATAGTGGATGAAAGGCTAAGAGCAAAGGTTGTTGACACCAGAGTCCATAGGGGCATTAACGTTGGGACAGACCACTTTCTCGTGATATCACGATTAAGGGGACTGTGCACGCGTTGGCGTCACAGGGCCAAAGTGTCGACAACTGAATTTGCGAGAATAAAAGTGGAGAAATTGGAAGAGGATGAAAATATTAGAGATGAATATGTGAAGAAATTGGACGACAGATTGAATTGACGAGAATGAACAGACGAATGAATTGGAAATAGAAGAAGTATGGGATGTGCTCAAATCGTCAATGGTTGAATGTGCGACGGAAGTATGTGGATTGAGTAAAAGAACAAATAGACCACCAACAAGTTGGTGGGATAAAGATGTGAAAGAGGCAGTTGGAGATAAGAAGAAAGCTTGGTTAGATTTACCAGCGATTAAAGCTAGTAAACGAATGAATGCGAGAGTAACAGATGATGTAGTGAAGAATAGTGAAGATGAATATAAGAGAGTTAAGAATGAGGTTAAGAAAAAAATAGAAAAGAAAAAGCGTGATCTGATAGAATGGTGTGAGAGGAAACTCTCTGATAATTTCCGGAATAACCAAAAGTTGTTCTGGAAATATATCCGGAAAGAAAAGGGAGTTTCCCAAAACACGAGAGTGAATGTTGTGAGAGATGAACAGGGTGAATTGGCGACGGATGAAAGTAGCATAAGACGAGTATGGAAGAACTATTTTGAGGGACTCTTTGAAAAAGAGGATTCATCCATTTCTTCGCCAATCAGCAGTAATGTTGATTGGAACGACGTTATGGGTGACTTTAGTGACAGTGAGATCAGTATGGAAGAAATAATGAAAGCAATGAAAAGTATGAAACTAGGGAAAGCGGCAGGGTATGACAGGATAAACACTGAAATGCTGAGGGCTGGTAAAGGGGTGGTGGCTTCCTGGTTGTACTTCCTTTTCCAAAAATGCTGGTCGAGTGGCAAAGTGCCACAAGACTGGTGCAAAGCGGTAATTGTGCCTTTATATAAAGGAAAGGGGTCACACCAGGAGGCTAGAAACTACCGTGGAATTAGCCTACTCAGCATTGTCGGTAAATTGTATGCTAAGGTACTGATTGAAAGAGTGATGAATGAAACGGATGATAAAATTTGGGATGTGCAAGCAGGATTTAGAAAGGGAATGGGATATATGGACCACATCTTCTCTTTAAGGAGCATCACCGAAAAGTTCTTAGCTAAGAACCAAAAGGTGTATTGCTCCTTCATTGATTTAGAGAAGGCGTATGATAGGGTGGTAAGAAAGTGTGAAATGGGAGGTGTTATCCAAGTTCGGTTTGGGGAGTCGACTTATACGTGCACTGGTATCACTCTATGAGGATTCCAGTGCATGTGTGAGAGTAAACGGGGAAAATACTGACTGGTTCGGGATCTCTCGGGGTGTCCGACAGGGTTGTGTAGCTTCCCCGTGGCTCTTCAATTTGTTCATGGATGACTGTTTAACAGAGTTGCGTGAAAGTGATTATGGATTGAGAATGGGTGGATTCATCATTAAATGCCTCTTATATGCCGACGATCAAGTGCTACTTGCATCATCGGTGGAAGAGCTGCAAGAGATGATGAATATTGCATGTGCGTCTTTTGAAAAAAAGGGAATGAGGGTGAATGTGGATAAAACAAAAACTATGGTTTTTGAGAGAGAGGTGAATATGACCGAATGCGTGATTGAGATTAATGGTAAGAAAGTGGAACAAGTGAAAGAGTTTGTATATTTGGGAAGTTTGTTTACTAGGGATGGAAAGTGTGATGAAGATATCGAGAGAAGAGTGAAAAAGGGTAATGCGGTAAATGGAGCACTGGATAGTCTAATGTCTAGTCAGTCGGTATCTGAAAAGGCCCGAATGGCTGTGCATGATGCTGTCCTCGTTCCTACGCTTATGTATGGCAGTGAATGTTGGGTGTGGCAGAAGAAGCATGAAAGTAGAGTGAATGCAGTAGAAATGAGATCCCTCAGAAAAGTGTGTAATGTAAGGTTATGTGATCGTGTGAGGAATGATGTGATTCGTGAAAGGTGTGGTGTAAAAGATGATATTGTAAGAAAGATAGAAAAAGGAATGTTGAGATGGTTTGGGCACATAGAGAGGATGGATGACAGTAAATTGGTGAAAGAGATATATAGAGCCAATGTGGAAGGTAATGTTAGTAGAGGACGACCTCGGAGGACACATTTGGTTTAAATAGAAAATGTGCTCAAAAAGGCAGGTGTCCGCAGTATGAAGAATAAAAGAGCATGTATGAAAAGATTGATGGATGTAAACGAAGCCAGAGAGGTTTGCCAGGATCGTACAAAGTGGCGATCGATAGTCTCTGCCTACCCCAATGGGAACTAACGGCGTGAGAATATGTATGTATGTATGTATATTTTATAACATTTAATAATGTCTCAGACCAATTAGAACGGGTGCGGGGGGCGAGGAAGACTAGATACGCAAACACGCACACAGAAGTAAAAATAGTTTTCGTCTTTACACGCACTACAAGCATAAAAAAACAACAACACACTTATTTTCACACACATGCAGTCAAAATTCCTGTACGCGACAAATAAACATTTAGAATTACATTACGAACACATAGAAAATGATAGGGCTACGGATCCTTAATAAATTTATCGACATCAATTAATTTGAATGAATGAATGATTGGAAAGTCTTCTACTATGATTAAATTAAACAAAAAAAAGTATTATCGTTTATTTATTCCACATGTAGTTAAGTAAGGAATAGGTAATGGGTAAGATTATTTAAAAAAAATTAATCTTCAAGAAATAACTTTTTCCGAAATAAATGTTGTGTTGTTTCAATGTTTCAAAATTACGAAATATAGCGTGCATCTTTACTATACATACTATTACTTTAGAGCAGTGGTTTCTACTTACCTTTTTAATGTCACTACCCCTTTAAACAAGTATGGGAATTGAGTTTACCCATAATGTGACTCTTTTTTATAAATACATACAGACTTATATTACACAGATCAATTTAGCCCCAAACTAAGTAAAATTTACCAATAAATAAAGGAAAGACAAATTTCGACACCGGCGGGGATCGAAGATTGAACCCGCGACCACCGAGTATACGCCCCTGTCGCTCTGCCAATTGGGCAACAGTGTCAATGGCTTCCAGTGCGAAATTCTTCTATCCTTTGTTTCTTTTACACTTTTAAGTAGTGTTTGCATTCCCTACCTTCGATTTTTTTACAAATTCGGAAGGCCACTTGTCAACCTTTCCAGATAGAACGCAAATGTTGAGAACGCCTAACTATCACATAATTTGAATGTTCATGAAAACCTCATGTATTTATTAGTAATAAGCCCAGCTTCGCACGGGTAGCGTAGTTTTAAAATCTGTATCTTCAATCACTGCTCAACCTTTGTGAAGTTTAGCGCAACTTATAGTTCTCCTGAATAGTGTATACTACCGGCTATCTTTTGCGCGCGCAACCATTAGGACGTGATGGCTTATTTCATGTATAAGTTTGGTGTTTCTATACCGAATTCTATGATTCTTTTTTTTTTGGATAGGTAATAATGTAAACTTTTTTAAATGAGAGATGAATGAGAGAACTATAAGCGTAAGAGTAAACAAATATAATCAGAATGCTCCGAACTGCTATCAGGAGTTACACGTGTTATTGTGATTCAACCATAAAAGATAGACATATGCTGTCCGAGAACATTTTTTAGACAATTTTATGTTAAATATTTTCGTCATACATGATTTCTATGTAACTACAACCATTAAGGCTGCACACGCGACGGAAGCTTAAAAAATGGAGTAACTTCTCCCGTTTTCCCAAAAACTCCCGTTCACTACTCTGCTGAAAAGTATACTATAACCTGCCCAAAAGTATGAAGAATAATTGTGCCAAGTTTCGTTAAAATCCGTCGAGTAGTTTTTGTTTCCATAAGGAACATACATACCGACAGACAGACAGACAGACAGACAGACGGACAGACAGACAGACAAAAATTTTACTGATTGCATTTTTGGCATCAGTATCGATCACTAATCACCCCCTGATAGTTATTTTGAAAATATATTTAATGTACAGAATTGACCTCTCTACAGATTTATTATAAACTAGTGGATCGTCCCAGCTTCGCACGGGTAGCGTTGTTTTTTTAAATATCTGAGGTTTCTTTCTTCAGTCACTGCTCAAGCATTGTGAAATTCAGCGCAATGTTTTCAATTTATTAAATTTATAGCACTCCCTAAACAGTGTAGTTTGGTGATTTTGAATGCGCTTTAATGAACGGTTCAGTATTTCCGTTTAATAGCAAATTTTGGAATAAAACGCTATGAAGTATTTATAACAATCTAAAAATAAATCATTACGTGATGTAGGATGCAACTACTGGCGCCATCTAGTATGTTATATGTAAATTTAGTAAAGATTTGGTTTTGGTCACGGGTGCGATGGCTTATTTTATGTATAATTTCGGTGTTTGTCTACCGATTTCTATGATTCTTTTTTTATTGAATAGGTAATAATGTTACCTTTTTAAAATTAGGAATGAGTAAGAGGTTTACAAACGTAAGAGTAAACAAATATAATCAGAATGTTCCGAACTGCTAAGCTATCGGGAATTACACGTGTTATTGTGAGTCAACCGTAAAAGATAGACATAAGCTGTTGAGGTTTTTTTTTTAGATAATTTTATGAAGAATATTTCAGTCATACATGATTTCTATGTAAGTTTAACCATTAAGGCTGCACACGCGACGGAAGCTTAAAAAATGGAGTAATTTCTCCCGTTTTCCCAAAATTTCCCGAAATTCCCCTTTACTACTCTGCTGGAAAGTATACAAAAACCTGCGCAGGTGTATGAAGAATAATTGTACCAAGTTTCGTTAAAATCCGTCGAGTAGTTTTTGTTTCCATAAGGAACATACAAACCGACAGACAGACAGACAGACAAAAATTTTACTGATTGCATTTTTGGCATCAGTATCGATCCCTAATCACCACCTGATGGTTGTTTTGAAAATATATTTCATGTACAGAATTGACCTCTCTACAGATTTATTATAAGTATAGATATAGAAGATAATCCCCACATGAGATTTTCATGAACAAAAACATTCAAATTAAGTAAAACTTGTATTATGAGATACTAACACAACGATATATTCAAAATTATATAACCACCTAAGTCTAAGAAAGAATCATTTATGACCATCACATAAATGTGGCTCTCAGCGGGAATCGAACTCGCTGCCTCCGGACCGACGCGACGGCTTGTCACCTATCCTCTGGACCACCGTCGTCACTCTTTTACAATTCAATTCATTTTATTTGCATGTCACAACTCTCATGTTACTCTTTACATACATACATATACTCACGGCTATAAATCCCTTAACGGGATAGCCAGAGCTTTGGAATAAGAAATTCTTCAGCCACTTTTGGAAGTTGATTGGGGAAAAGATGGTAATAATAAATGTTTTTAGTGACGGGTCTCCAACCACATCGCCCAAAAATCACTTAAAAAGCCCCTATACCCTTAGTCGCCTCTTAAGATCACCCACGGGTAGAAATGGGGTAGTGTTATTCTAAGCCGACACTGCACGGCAACTCTTTACTCTTTACTTTGGCTTAATTAACAACAATATGGTGGCTGTGAGGCAGATGTCCACAGTGTCGTTATTTTTCTGCAACATTTTCGTGGTGATATTTATAATAAAAATATATAAAGGTGCTCCCACACTGCCGTTACAAAATGTTAAGTAACGTTTGTAAATATTTGTTAGCAAACATTTAATAACAAATGTTAAAAAATGTTTTCATGTTAACAAGTAGTAACAAAACAAATTATAACAAAGTAAACCATGTATTATCCTTTGTTTTTAAACAATACAAAAAGAGCGCTTTTTCTTATATTTTCAAAAAACAATAAAAGCTATTCCAATGAGCAAATCTTCTTCCATTTTCGTGTAGATGTCCTTGGCCCTCAGAAGGCGAACCGAAACTTCGAGCATACAAGATATTATAAAATGTTAGTAATCATTTTCCATCAGTGTAGGAGCACTTATAACATGTAGCAGTTTCTAACTAAATGCAATAATTGTAAACATTTATTAGTTAATGTTTTGATGGCAGTGTGGGAGCACCATAAGGTTAAGAATACTTTCAAACATGGTACAAAGTGGCGATCGATAGTCTCTGCCTACCCCAATGGGAACTAACGGCGTGAGAATATATATGTATGTAATACTTTCAACTTAGTCGACACAACCAACTTGCCTGCTGCAGTCAAAAGTAAAACTCCAGCTTTATAGCACTTGGTTGTTGTAGGTTCCTTCTCAATTGGTATACTTAGGTGATTCTTTGGGCTTTTGGGCCCAATTATTATATACAGCTGGTTAGACACCTACACACTGCCTACACATTAAGGGTTTAGCCTGTACGTTCAATGTGTCACAATTACCCGGTGGGTGGCACCATTGATTAGAAGCAAGGCGAACGAGATCATGATCGATTTAAAAATAATAATGAAGAGTATCCTGAAAAACACAGAACCTCCTTTTTTAGTCGATAAAATCACTGAAACCTTTTCTGTAAAAAACTGTGCTGTAAAAATTTTTCTGAAAACCGTATCCAAATAGCTTTAGCCAAACGCAAGATAATCGCGGACAAACATACATACAAACAATCGAACTCAGAACCTTCCTTTTTTTTGTTTTGAAGTCGGTTAATAAAAATTAGATTACATAAGTATTCCGAATGATAGGGGGCAGGCCTATCGCCACAAGTACGTATATAACAGCAGTTTTGTCTTCTTAGCATTATTTTTTTTAACAACTATGATTAATTAGCCACACATAATAGGACTTTAGAAAAGACAAATTGGTGTAGGACCGACTTGGGAATTGAACCCACGCCTTTAATATGTCAACTCAACGTTAACGCCGTATACTTTCAAAAGGATGGCAGAGGTACACGTAACAGATATTTCAGTCTGGTGTTTTAAGTATATGTACAAGTTTTGTTTAGACAGTGCAATCGCGCGATAGGAGGCAGGTCTATACTATAATACCTACTTCTTCAAATTCAACATTAAAATTTCAGCATCTTGTATCAATAGTTAAGGCTTGTGTTGTGTAGTAAAATATTGTTAATTTTTATGTATCATTATTGTGTAGTCTCATAAATGACCTGAAGTTACTTTTGTTTGTGTTCCTATGTAGTCTGTGGGCGGGATAGATTGCCTTGCCCAAGCTACACACAAATCATTTTTTATTTTCTGTCATAGTAAAAATGTCTCCCTAATCTTTTCCCTACTTTCTTAATCTGAAGTCAGGCTGTCTGGTGTTTCTTTTACTCATTACTAGGTACAGATCAACAATCAAGTCTAATACCCTTAGAGCATTTTTTCTTTAATTTTGATATTTCTATCATTACTCATGCTGTGTGGTGACAGCTTAGAATAGCACTAGCCCATTTCTTCTTTAAGTGGTTTTTGGGTGATGTGGTGGGCGACAAATCACCAACATCCTTTATTTAACAATCTGATCTTCCAAAAGCGGCTGAGGAATTCTCATTCTGAAGCTCTGGCTACTTGGAATATATACTTGCGAGTAACTAAGTACAACTCAGTTATGCGGGTTTCCTCACAATGATTTCCATCAAAAAACAATAACAGCCCTGAGCTTTGTCGTACACTAGATAAGGCAAGCACTATTAACTCTCCCTTTTTCTAAATCTATCACATTTAATAGGCATTATATTATTTATATTATTTTTTCTATGACACATGGTTGTTAACACACATATAGTTGATGGATGCAAGTGAAGCGCAAAAGTACGATATATAAGCAATAAGAATATTACTTATTGTTAGTAGATATCCATTTAAGCGGTTTCAAGACAGGATAGAAAATGTCTTGTTAAAGGCAGGAGATATGAAGTGAAGAGAGACAAAAATAAGAATTAAGTATTAGAAGATTAAAGAATGTGCGGGGAGCAATAATTCTATTGGGATTGTGTTGATATAGTCTTTACCTACTTGAATGAGAAATAATGTAAGTATAGTTAATTATTACAGGCATTATTTAAAACTGTATGACTAGACTGCACTTGCTGATAATTGTAATAAGATCTTTAATTAATCTGTAAGGGTTATTTACTAGAAAATAAAATAATAGTACTAAATAAGTAGGTAATGACCTACCCTGGCTACACTCACAGCTAGATATAAACCTAAGTTTTCCACCACAACATGTTGGACAAGTATTATCTCATTTGATTAAGGCACAAATTATTAATAAAACTCAAAAGAAGTAAAACACAATTTAAATTTACCACATTGAAAACAACACCAATGCAAATAAATATATTTTATTCTTATCTTACAGAGCCGCTTAACATTCTACACATAACTCAAGCTATTGAGCTAGCATTAGATGCAATACGGGGCCATAAGTCTGCACACTCCTTTGCTACGGGGCCTGTGATAGCTGATCCTTTCATTTCTCCCTTGTTGTTTACTATCACTCCCGCGTTATCTTCGAAGTATATGAACACGCCATCACGCCTTCTGAATGGTTTCCGCTGCCGAATAACCACTGCCGGCATAACCTTTTTTCTTAGTTCTGGTTTGCCCTTCTTGACTGTGGCTACAATCATGTCTCCAGAAGCTGCAGCAGGAAGTCTGTTAAGGCGACCCTTGATACCCTGGACAGCAATGACGTACAGATTCTTAGCTCCTGTGTTGTCCGCGCAGTTAATAACTGCTCCAACAGGGAGACCCAGGGAAATGCGGAACTTGGCTCCCGCGGAACCTCCACGTCCTCTCTTCGACATATTGTGTCAGCAATTAGGTTTTTTTATTCAATTCAATCCTTGCTGCGGCACGTGGTGAAAGAAAAGAAAAAGCGTTCAAAATATTTTGATGACAATGACATGACATGTCAAATCTGACATTGACGTCACACATGACATATAAATGATAAATACAAAGCCACGTTCACTCGTATTCATGTAGACGCCGATGAAATACACTGTGTCCAAAATTTTCAGCCACTTAGTAAACTTTGAAGCGTTACGTTACTTAGAAAATATGCTTTAAATTAACTATGCTGCAACAACAAAGTATCGTGTGTGCTTGGAATAGCATTGCCCCATTTCTTTCCGTAGGTGTTTGTAAGAGGCAACGAAAAGGGTGTAGGGGTTTGTAAGTGATTTTTGTGCAATGCGGCATTCACCTTCACTATCCTAATTTTACATTTTCTTTCCCCTTTATCTTCCAAAAGTAGCTGAGAAATGTCGTATTCTGAAGCTCTGGCTACCCAACTCTTCTAGATTTGCATTTGTAGCCGGAAATATATGTATGTTATTTTGTACAGTAAAGAGAATAAGTTTATTTGTTTATTGTATTTTGTTTTAATTACTTTTTTATTAGATTTGTTTACTTTGTTTGTACTTACAGCTTGAATTGAATTGGCCTAGACCTCGCTTTCTTAACATACCATTTTTATATTATAAATCGATAAAGGACATCAAACTTAACAACTTTGCCTATGGAATGCCTATCTAAAATATTGTAATTTTCAAAAAAATAAAATAATTAAAAATTGTCGTACCTAGTTCAAACTGAGAATGTATAGAATGAGATTCCTTGCTTCAGTGAAAATAAGAAATTTAAAAAAAACATTTGATCTATGCTTTTCGCTCTGTAAACAAAAATATAACTTCTGTCGGTATTTTCCAGTTGTATTGATCGTCGTTGAAAAATAATATCATGAAAATAAACCGGTAAGCGAGCGATTGAACTGGAAAATACAGAAAGAAGTTATGTTTTTGTTTACAGAGCAAAAAGCATAGATCAGATGTTTTTTTTTAATTTCTTATTTTCACTGAAGCAAGGAATCTCATTCTATACATTCTCACTTTGAACTAGGTACGACAATTTTTAATTATTATTATTTTTTGAAAATTACAATATTTTAGATAGGCATTCCATAGGCAAAGTTGTTAAGTTTGATGTCCTTTATCGATTTATAATATAAAAATGGTATGTTAAGAAAGCGAGGTCTAGGCCAATTGCTGTGTAAAGTATAGTAAATGTTAAATCGACGCTCGATGCTCGTTCTCTGTTAACTATTATAAAGACTAAAATAATACAAAGCAGTATTTGTTTCAAAAAAGTATGTCGAAGATGTTTTTGATAATCACCCATACATTCCAAGTTCCAACCGAAAGGTTCGTTGTGTATTATTATTGTTGATTTCGTAATAGTCGACCACGTTAGCCGAGTGTATAATTCGAATGATTTTGCCTGCAATATCCTACCAAGATTTATAAAGTGTTGGTCAATCCGTATTGTGAGTCAACTGATATATATTTGCTATTTTGAACATACATAATATTTAAATTAAACTAGCTTATTTTTATTATTATATAATAATCATGAGCCAAAGTATGTCGACCGCAGGACAAAGGCCTCTTCAAATATATCCACGACATGACCCGTCCTGTGTTGCTCTCATCCATCAACTGAATTAACGTTTACAACTCTTTATGCAGTCGTTACCCAGTTTCTTCTAAGAATCTTGTCGTTATGGATTCAATAAGGTAGTAAAACTCCTAATTTGCCCTTTAGTGACTACGTCTTCAATTGAATTGAGTAGAGGCTAATTCTAAGACGCTAAATCTCTGTGCCGCCGTAACGTAAGTGATAAATGGTTATGGTGGTAAATTGATTGGATTGGATGGTGAAGCTCAACCAAAAGCTACGTCCACACTGTGCCTTTTCATCTTCAACTTTCGTCTTCATCTTTCTATTCAACTTTCAATTGACGCTTACAATAAGTGAATGCGTTAATTGAAACCAACACCATACTTTATTCGTAGTTTGAGTTTCTGTTGGAAACATGTGCGACGACAATATTTTACTTGGGGGAATATATGCAGCTTACTTGGTCATAAGAAATTCCAGAAAAAAAAACCATTGTTCCTCTTTACTTTATTCGTGTAAAGTTTATTGTTAGGATCCCAGAGTTGTGGAAAGCTTCTGTAATCTTCAAAAAAACTTAATGTTAAATCTTTTTCTTCGTCCACCATCTTGTTGTTGAACGCTATGACGCACAGAAATCCACCCGACTCCGGATAACTTGCAACACAGCGCGCGCTCCGCTTTCAACTGTCATCGCGCATGCATTAAGGGCATGCCTCACGTGCGCTGTTGACTGCGCTATGACGCATGCCCTTATTGAACAAAAAAGGCACAGTGTGGACGTAGCTATAGTGAAACTGAAGCATTAGAAAGAGTTGTTTCATAACACGCACCCGCACACAAGCACACACACACTTACACACGCACGCATTAACTCCCTCAATCTCACATTAATAAATATTGTAAATAAACACATATTGAATTTTGACAAGTTTCACGTATAACAGACTCATTTCTTTCTCTCGTTTTTTAAATTATGTTTCCCATCTTTATTTTAAGTTGTTTATAGAATAAGTAAAATTTTAATTGTGTAGTAGATGTAAAGAACAAACTAATATACTTATATTTTATCGATATTGTGACATCCATGCGATACAGGCAACGCCTAGTGCGTGGATCACCGTTGTTATCGGATATGTGAATTTTTGATAATAAATGCCTATCTTTCTTTTTTTTTTGATCGAAGACACAAATTGTCTCCAAATTCAAACACTGAAAAATATCAGACATAACATATTATTATTGCTTATTAGATAATAAGTCAATTGACTAATTACTTTTTTGGTTTAGCTAAAAAAATATGTATTTTCACCAAAAAACGATGTTGAGAAATTATATAAATAACACTTTCAAACCAGCAGCGTTTATTTTATTATAATAAGGAGACTTAAGAAAATAATTTAGTCGCACCCGCGGGCGCTTGAGTTTTATACTTGTTTTGTGTACAGTAATGTATTTACTTTGATACAAGTTTACAAAATAGTTTACTAGTGTCAAAGTATCTTTATTGTGAAAGAGTAAAGAAGCTATTTCCTATGTTGGCTAAACTGCGTTTACCGCCGGGAAGTTGGTTGCATTTTGTTTTTTTATTCGCGTTCTATTTTTGTGTGTGACGGTTCTGTCCAGTGAAAATATTATTTTTCCAAATTAATTGAATGGTTACTACCTTCAAATATTTGATTATTTAGTTAAGAACCCTTCCCAGCTGCGATAATTATCCATCATGCAGGACGGAGGTGATACACCGGTACCCGTAGAATCCGGTAAGTTTCTTAAAAGCGCTGTGATTATTTTTCCAGAGAATTTGGTCATATTAAGATTTATTTAGAATAAATTTAAACTTAAATGGAGCACAAATGATATTAACCGATTTCTATCTACCCACGATATCTATTTCTAGTTCTAGGTAGAGAAGTATGTTGAGTATGTTCGTTGAAAATGGGAAAATTGTCTAGAATAGCTTGCTAATTTCACTCGCACAGAGTCGAATGTTTCGTGCATTTGTTATGCCGTTTGTGTTTGGATATTCGTTAATAATTGTTGATAGTGTGGGTATCTTAATTGGAGTGTGAAGCATGATTCACATTCTTTCATGTCTAAAACTTGATGCGGTTTCACTTTACGATTTTCAGTAAAACTACAAGTTGCGATAAAATGCATAATCCACTTTTAGCAATTAAACTTCGTTTGAGGCTGTGTTTTAATTCATTTCAAAAGTTTAATAATTATCTGACTTTATAAGGTGTATTAATTTAATTTTAAAAGTAATTGCTATCTGAGGGTATAATAAATACAATTCTTATCAGCAATTTTGACAAAGTTGCAAGAATTTTATTGATTCAGCTGAAATGAGAGTTATTATTTAGTTAACCATTGTTGTAGCAGCACAATATTATATTAATGACCACATACAATTTGATTAATCCCATTAAATTTACCTCTTTACTCTCTTAATAATATTATATACTGTTTGAATTGATTAATCTCAATCAGAAAATGGCTTCACTAAAAGTAAAAGCACATGGTGTCAGTCAAACAAAAACCAATATATTAGTGGTCTGAACAGCTTTATTTTATATTTATCAACAAAGTATGTCTTGCTTTTTATTTAATTATAGTTTTTGATGTGTTTTGTTGTATTTTAAATAAGTTATTTAATAGAAATTAACTTATTTCTAGAAAATTCTTTACTTTTTTAGTAACTACCCTCAGAATCCAATATGAAAGTGTATTGAGCATAGTTTACGATTATTTAGATTCCCATTGGATAAAATGTCTAAGAATATTACATTCTAATGAGAATACATTTTAAGCAAACAGATGATAAACTAAATCATACTATCTATGTATACATTTTCTTATCTAAGCTGGAAACCTTGGCTCTTATATCTCAAGGCTTTTCTTTATTTAAAACTTAAGAATGAATTTGTACCAATGTATGCTATGCAATAATTTTTGCCACATTTATATTAGTTAGTAATGAAAAAAAACACACATTACAAACACATAATTTTAGTTTTTGCTTATACCCACACATTCTTATTATATTTGTTCCTGCATCACTGCCCATATATGTCCTCAGCAAGGGGCGTTAGCATACCCTGTATAAAAAGATTTAACCATAGTCTACAGCAATAGCCACTTGGCTTTTCACTTACTAGCCTAGCACTTGCTGGTTGCCAGGGTTAGGGTTTAACTTGTCCCAATCCAAACTCAGCCCAGGGATGAGGTTGCAATTGATAAAAAGTGTAGTTGGACACATATACTATTGTAATACTTAGTGGTCCCGCAGAACAGATTATGATAGTAGAAAATGACAAGGCTCACTTCTAATAAGGTCCATACAACATGTTACAATTGTAAAATTTCAGCTAGTCAACTGGAAGTACTTTCAAAACCAAAGAAAGAACTGTTTTTGTTTATCGACAACATTTACTGTACTGGCTTAAATTTAGGGTAGGGTAGGGTGGTAAATTCAAGTTATCACAGTTCCAATATTTCCATATAAAAGGTAAAAAGTTTTTGCTTCACATATTAATAGTAAAATTTTCTGTACAGCAGCAAAGAAAGTTCCGGAAGAGGTGACCAAGCAGTCTTTCCGTCTTAAAGTATGGAAGCACTTGGAGACCAATGGCCTGGCCATGTTTCCTCGACCTGTGTACAACCGTATACCTAATTTCAAGGTTTGGTATTTTCTTTAACTAGTAATTAATATATTTAAATATTGTGACACCTTTATTTTTCAACTATCACCGACAATACTTTACCTTTACTTTTTTCCCAATTAACTTCCAAAAGTGGCTGAGGAATCGTTAACTCCGAGGCTTTAGCTACCTTAATTTGGGATTTACAGCTATAAGTAGTATTTATTTCAATCAATCAATCCATTCGCCACTCAACTTTAAAAGTGGCGAGTTTCAAGTTTGAGGTTCAAATCCTGAATTCAGCAAACACCAATGAGTCTATTCTTAAGTTACAGGTGTGGTTAATTCATCAATTTCATATATATTTTTTGTTCAACTTAATGCTAGAGGTAATCTATATTTCTCAATTCTTCAGCCACAGAAAGTTGAGTTGGAAAAATATAACGAACTTAAACATGATTTTTAGACCTACCTCCATTTTAAAATAGTATATTTTAAAAAAGTTTAAATAATGACAGGGTGCCGCGGAAGCCGCAGCCAAGTTGGCTGAATTGGATGTCTTCAAAAACGCCAATGTCGTGAAAGTCAACCCAGATAAACCTCAGGAGCCTGTTCGGTAAGTTGTAAACTGAAAACTTTTAATCATCTTCATTTCAGGTTACCTATACCAAGGAAAATAAAGGACACAACATACATTCATACATATATTCACGGCTTTTCATCTCTAAAAGGGGTAGACAGAGCTTCAGAGTTAGAAACTCCTCAGCCACATTTAGAAGTTGCTAGGAGGAATATGGTAGAAATAAAGTGTCTTTGGTGATGGGTCTCCAACCGCATCGCCCTAAGACCACTTAAAAAACCCTCATACCCTTTGTCGCCTCTTACGGCACCCGTGGGTAAAAAGGGGTAGTGACGTTCTAAGCCGACACTACAGGGCAAATGTAGCGACATATATATATGATACTGTAGGGGTAGTCCTGCACCATAGTGTGCAGGCATTCTTTTTGGAGGAGAGTCTATTGTAATTGCGAATATGTTTCTACTGTTTTTACTTAATATATATTATTTTTATATTTCCGCACCTCAAAATTTCTATAAGACGTAGCCAAAACTTCTGAACCAGTAGTTCATCAGCCACTGTTGCAAGTTGCGTGGGGAAAAGAAGCCAACATAAATTACATTACATAAATAAATTACATAAATTACATTATTGTTGGTGATCAGTTACACCGCCCAACAATTACTTCAAATTTAGTACTACTCTAAGCCGACATACATACATATACTCACGGCTATAAATCCCTAGATGGGGTAGCCAGAGCTAAGGAATGAGAAATTCCTCAGCCACCTTTGGAAAGTTGTGTGGGGAAAAGATGGTAAAATAAACGTTGTTGGTGATGGGTCTCCAACCGCATCGCCCAAAAATCCCTTTAAAGCCCCAATACCGTTAGTCGCCGCTTACGTACACCCAGAGTTGGGCGTAATTAATTACTTTTGCAATTTAATTAATAATTAAATAATATTAATTCAATTACAATTGTAATTAAATACAAGTAATTGCAATTACATGTAATTCCAATTAAACAGTAATTTTTAATTGAAATTGCATATTAATTAGTAATTTCAATTACTCAATTACTATTATGTTATCATTATCAATATCATATTATTTTATAGCAGATAAAACGCACTGCATATTTGATTTCATTTCCGTGTGTACGATGCAGGGGATGCGCGCGCGCCTATGTATATTTAATAAACCGATGCCATCATCAGGCCCTGTTGAAAGATTATTTTCATATGCGACTATGATTAATTTACCAAAGTCACATAAATTATCCGACGTAATGTTCGAGATGAGAATTGTATTAAAATCCAATTTAAAATAAAATTTAATTTATATTTCTCTTAAATGTACCTATACTGATTTCGGAAATAAAAATAATTTGAATGATGAAAATGTTTTTCTTATTAAATAAAATTAATTGATAATTCGAAAAAGTAATTAATTATCAATTTCTATAATTATTATTTTAATTACTAAATTCATTTTATAATTGTAATTGTTAATTTAATTTTACAATTACTTTACTTTGTAATTGTAATTTGTAATTAAAATTTTGTTTTGTAATTGTAATTAGTAATTTGTAATTCAATTACTTTTTGCCCAACACTGCGTACACCCACCGGAAAAAATGGGGTATTGCTCTTCTATGCCGACATCACACAGGTAAATAAATAAAGTAAACAAGAAAATGAAGTTTAGAGTTTTCACAATGTGATCGAAACCGCTATCATGACAAGAACTATAGAACAATCAGGGTAACTGACTTAGTTTTACGAGTTGCGAAACTCAACTTGTATTGAGTTGGAGGTAAAAGGTTCTGGAGTGGCGGCCACGTATCACAAATAGGGTGGGTAGGATACTACACGGTGGTTACGACGACTTGTGGAAGGTCGTGGGAAAATGATGAAGTGGTAAGATAAAATAAGTAAATATGAACTTCCTCACAGTCCATATAATATCTATAATGTATACCGAGGGCCTGGAGTGTCATGTATAGGGTGATTTGGCCATAATCCACCACGCTAGCCAAGTGCGAGTTGGCAGATTTAAATTATAAATATGAACTTACAAATAATAAAACCGAAGTGTAGTGTCAGTTTGGAATAACACGACTCTGTTTATCTGTGTGTGTCTTACAAGCGAGGGGCTTTTTAAGTTTATAGATGGCGAGGAGTGGGAAACCCGTCACTAACAGCCATATACGTTATGCTCTAAGCAACTACGCAAAAATAGCTCAGTAATTTATAATTTAATTTAACTGTCGGCTTAGAATAGCACTACCCCATTTCTTCCGGTGGCTGTACGTAAGAGGCGGCTTACGATATTGGTGCTTTTAAGGAATTTTTAGGCGATGCGGTAGGAGACCCATCACAAACATCCTTTATTTCACCATCTTTTCCCCACGCTACTTCCAAAAGTGGCTGAGGAATTTCTAATTCCCTAGCTCTGGCTACCCCCGCAAGCGGTTTATGGCCGTTACTATATGTATGTATGTTCGTGCCGTAAGAGCGTTCAAAAGGCTCGATTCTACCAGTTACTGTTAGTTGAAGCAACAAGACTACTTAAACCATTCGAGACATCAGACATTTAATACCAAAATTACGTAGAAGTTACATGCAGTGATGGTTGTAACAATCAGTGGAGTGTGATAGATCGCCGGTTTGCGTGGAAATTATGTTTGTTACTCAATATGATGAATTAACATAAACATACGATAACATAGTTAATTATCGGAAATTATTGACTAGTTGGTGCTCTCCGTTTCATTTGCCTGTGTTTTAGTGAAATTGAGAGCCATGGTACATAAGATATATTTTTATATGTTCTTTGATCTGTGTAATAGTGATAGTAATTTATTCATAAAAAGAGTTTACATTATTTGGTGTCGACTGCACCCGAACTAGGCTCATCGCCCGTATCTCAGGTTAATGTCGTGTGCCTGATCATAAAAAATGTTTTTTCTCCTTTCTAAAAAGTTTTCTGTGTTTCGTGTCTTTTCACCCCATTCCTAATTGCTGTGTAGTGTTAGCTTGAAATAGCACTACCCTATTTGTCCCCGTTTGTGTTCGTAAGATTCGAATAAGGGTATAACGGCTTTTTAAAGAAATTTGGGCGATGTGGTTGGAGACCTGTCACCAAAAATCTTTACTTTGGAACCAACCGGAAGAAATGGGGTAGTGCTATTCTATGCCGACACAACACAGCAAAGTTATATTGTTTGCTGTTAATATAAAACTTCTTCAATGTTAGTAGAAATTATAGTTCGATTGTAATCTTAAGATTAAGCTAAAACCCGTTGATTAGTTTACGCGTAGTTGAGTACAGCCATCCAAACATCGTGGCAAACTTTCTCATAAGAATATCTTACTATGAAATTATAATAATGCCATCACAAACTTAACTTGTAGATGAAACTAAATTGCACAGCTCCACTGTAACATACATACATACATACAAATACTCACGGCTATAAATCCCAAAAAGGGGTAAGAGCTAGAAAATCCTCAGCCACAATTGGAAGTCGATAAGGGACAAATTGTAGGGAGAAAATGTAGGCCTCAATGCCACCAAAAACAATAGAGAAAAATTTCGTCGCCAGCAAGAATCGAACCCACGACCACCGGGTATACGCCCCCGTCGTCGTGTCGAAATTTTCATTCCTTTTATTTATTAGTTATAATATTTAGTGCAAGACTCCTAATCAAAAAGACATGTCATGAAATGATCTGATAGAAACTCGACACCAGATAAATGCACGAAGCAATAAATACTAATTTATTTGACTAACCTAGTCCATTGAATTGCAAATTGTCCTTATCGTGTTTTGCATAAATATGATATTGTGATAGATCGTCTGAGACAGTTATATACAACATACATACATACTTTTTGGAAGGCAATTAAATTAGTTTAGGTGCGTCAACAATACTCACGGCCATAAATCACAAAAAGGGGTAGCAAGAGCTTCAGAGCTAGAAACTCTTCAGCCACATTTGGAAGTTGATAGGGGAGAAGATGGTAGAAATAAACTATCGTTGGTAATGGGTCTCCCATACCCTTAGTCGCCTCTTACAACACCCGTGGGTAGAAACGGTTAGTGACATTCTAAGCCGGTACTACACGGTAAATACAAATGTCATAGATTATTGAAATGTTTGTCCTTAAAAATGCTATACCAATTTAGGATAACCCCGTGAAAATGGTTTCATCTTTATTATTGCTGTGTAGTATTTGCTTAGAATAGCACTACCCCATTCCTTCCGGTGGGTGTACGTAAGAGGCGACTAACGGTATTGGGGCTTTTAAAGGATTTTTGGGCGATGCGGTTGGAGACTCATCACCAACGATGCTTTATTTCTACCATCTTGTCCCCTATCAACTTCCAAATGTGGCTGAAGAGTTTCTAGCTCTGAAGCTTTGCCTACTCCGCTTCGGGATTTATGGCTGTGAATATATGTATGTGTTGACAATACGTTCGTAAAATTTGCTATTATCACTTTATTTTTGTGGAAAAAAATGATGACGGCATGAAATAAGCCGAATTGATGAACCTCTATTTTTCGTCGGTTAGTCAGAACACAATGCTGTTTGTCTCAAGGAGTGATTCGGTCTTATTTTTTCAAATATTACGTTTTCAAACTTTCCAAAAGAAGTAAAATATTTTAGATGTATCACCTAACTTCCATCACAAAAAGGTAGACAAGAGTCACTTTCACTATATTAGTAATGATATTCACATATAAATAAACTTTTTCCAACAGAGTACTATGCCTAGAGCAACAAAAAAGCCTTTACGTCCCAGTGCCTCGTATGCAAAATGGTTATCTCAGCAAGTTGGAGTTGCCCGAAGGAGAGACCGGTCCTGGTGCTATCAAGAAGGCGGTCTCTAGGAACGGAATGGAGAACTTTGGGAAGACTGTCGGTAAGTTTAAATTAATTATTCTTTATTGTTCCAAAATAATTAACAAAAACATAAAATTATATCCACATTACTAAATTAAATTAAGATTATTCGAGGTTAGGAACGATGCTTCATAATGTTAACGGTCCTCGCACTAGGCAAAGCTTTATTTATAGCAAAATTAAGTTTTACACTGCAAGCTATAATATATATGGTTGTTTAGTTAGATAACGTATTGTGTCAAATATTTACCACTTCCTTTGAAATAAGTAGGATTTCAAAGTGAGAATATCAAAAGAACATGTAAGAAAATAATGAATATACGGGACGTAAGACAGGTTTTAAGGATCGTAAAAAGGTCCATCAATAGACTCTGCTGATCCCAATCCGAATGAATGTCGTGAGTCTAAGTATCTCAAACATTTGAAGTTGCCTGAAGGAGAGACCGGTCCCGGTGCTTTCAAGAAAGCGGTCTCTAGGAACAGAAAAGAGAACTTTGGGAAGACTGTCGGTAAGAATTATTTAGATGACATATTGTGTAGATAATTAAAAGCTTTTCTACAATATTAAGGTGGGCAAATGGATGAAAATTAACCTGTGACTTCCCGAGCACTAGCGAATAATAGAATTATTTGCGAATAAAAACGTAATTTAACTCTTATAATAAAAGAAATAAGGGGTTAATTCGAACACGGTAAGCAACAGCAAACAGAAAATGTGCTCAAAAGGAAGTCCGAAGTCAGAATAATGAAAGAACACGTTAGACATTTGAAGATATAGATAGAAACATTTTAATAAAAGTAGAAGTCCGAAGTAGAATTAAATTACGTGTGTGTTTTTTTGTATTAAGTATAAATGTTTTCCTGATGTGCTAACTTAAATGTTTTTATTTTCTTATTATTATTCCAACCTGGCCCCGCACATTAATATGTAAGTTAAATAATTTAACAAGTTATTTATTAATTGTGGGCATGATTAAATGTTTTATTTGTTTCCTTATAACTATTATTCATCTGTTATTTATTATGTATTGATCTCTGCTAGCGTTTGCCTTGTGTTCGAATTTTTTTATTTTATTTTATACGGTAGTTTTGTACGACACGACTTAAAAAATACATGGTCACAGTTCAAAACAGCTACTCAGTCCTTTCTCATGCATGTGTGTATAGTATAATGTAATATGTTTTTATGATTATTTGAAAAAAATATATATACATACTTTTACATAACATTATGCTCTTCTTCTGTGTATGAAGCATAAGTTCGCTGAATATAATGTGCCTACTTTCGCTCAACTTTCGTACAAAGGGGTCAAAGGGATTTGCATTACATGATACTCGAGAAGTTGGACACTTTGAGACCGTGATGCATCTCAATATCTGAGTGAGACGCTGCTGTGTGAACGTGAGAGTACGTTAATAAATAAATAAAATAAAAAAACTGTTAATAAATAAAAATAATTTATATTTCTTTTTAGACATACAAATATAAATATATATATATATAAATCCCAAAAAGGGGTTGCCAGAGCTTCGGATTAGAATATTTCTCAGCCACTTTCGAATTTTTTTTTAAGAGGCCATACAATAAATACACACAAATATCGCATAAAAGCTTTTAAAAATCCTGAGTCGCCTCATAAGACTCCCACGGGAAGCGATTGTTTAGTGCTATTTTAACCCTTTATAAGGCAGATATATGATAGAAAATTAATTGTATTTAACTTCTATTTGTAGGTAGGTAAGATTGCAATTATGGTGGTCACTATTTTGCCACTGTCTTATAGAGAGTTAAGCCGATACTACACAGCTATTGTGTGATTCGCTAAAGTCCGATTAAGGACTTGTGTTTGTGCATCTTAAATCTGAGACTTTTTGAGCTATCCAGAAAACATATTAAGTAATGCTTGTTTGAATGTTCCCAGGCTTAGAAGACAGTGTTTCGTTAGATCTGGTGGTGATGGGTTCCGTGGCTGTCTCCAAGGAGGGTTATCGCATTGGGAAGGGAAGAGGTCGGTATACATTATGGAATTTTCCTTTTTTTGTGTGTTGTCTGTTAAATGTATGTTAATTTGTGTGAGTGTTACTGTATTTAAGTGTAGCAATAAAAATGTTTTCTTTTTTTCTTATATTTTTTATAGCAATACTAGCTGACTCGATAAACTTTTTTGCCGTATAAGTTATTTCTAGAGAATTTTTAGTCTATATAAAATAACAATAAATGTTTGGGGTGGTCACCCTTATCACTTATAAAAATAGTTATATACCTATTCTCAGACCTGCCTATGTCTATACAAAATTTCATTTAAGTCAGTTCGGCCGTTCAGGGGAGTTTGGTGACAAACACTGTGACACGTGAATTTTATATATTAGATTTAATAGTTAGGTAAGCATAGCATTACTATAAGTAAATGGTTTAAATTTGCGTATTTTTTTTAGGCTACGGTGATTTGGAGTTTGGACTTTTGGTGCATATGAAAGCAATCAAAAGCAATACTCTTGTCGTCACGACTGTACATGATTGTCAAGTGAGTACAAATACTGTTAAGTTAAATATTTAAGTAGTTATTTTTATATATTTAGCATTAATTTAGCTCATCTTTGTGAGCTTAATACAAACTACAGGTGTTGCACAGAAATCTATATGATCACAAAATATTTGTGCTTGAATGGAAACAAATACTTCCTACAATTTGTGTTTATTATTTTACTTTCGGCATCTAACAAAACCCACTTTTTTTCAGGTATTTGACACACTGCCTTCTGAGCTATTTGGTCCCCATGATGTGCCCATAGACATCATTATCACACCCACACAGGTATGCATTTGAAATTTTATAATAGGGGAATGTGTACACTAGAAATAACTAAAAAAATATTAGGGATTCAGTCCATTTTAAAATTTAAGCTTAGCTTAGTTTAGCTGGTTAAGGTCTTAACATGGTGCCCCGTGGAACACCAAATGCAAGAAATATGTAGCTTAAACTTATGTTTGTCCCATATCTCTCATTCCAGTAATAAGGCAAGATATGCTATATAAATACATTGTTCAATGATGATCCCAATTATTCTTTCCAATAGTAAACATAATAGAAAATGACAAAAAGCTTTGTCTTTGTCATTTAATCAGTGCAGTACAAATATGTTTTTTTTTTTTTTAATTTTTTTTTTATTTTATTAGGGACATCAACAGTATTTAGACATATAAGTTACAATTAGATAAATACAAAGAAAAAGCCAATAACAGACATCCACAGAAGATACAAAAAAACAGTAGTACATACAGATATGTAAGAAAAGTTGTAACATAAAATGTGTAGAATGATTGATTTGTGTTTTATATGGTATAATATAATATATATATATATATGTGTGTGTGTGTGATTCACTTATTCCCTCTATTTATTATGTAACGTCTTAATAATGTCGAAACGGAAATTGCAGGTGATAGAAACTCAACGTATGAGCCAAAGGCCCGCTGGCATTCTGTGGCATTTGCTGTCAAAACGTCGTTTGCAATTAACGCCAGTGCTTTCTCAACTCAGGGATGCTGAAATGCTGTAAGTTTTATTGATATGAGTTGTTTATTTCATATAACCTCGTAACGCCCGTATAGAAATTGTTATGACTTGTAAGTTCTATCCAATGTATCTCTAATGGAACAAAAAAATATGTGCTGACTGCCCATTATTAAAATGAATGATATCTTTAACAAGAACTATTCCTATGGCTTTATTTTTTTAATAGTTACTATTAGTCACAGGAGTTTTGTTTCTCTAGTGATACAACGGGCGTTACGAGGTTATGTAGGGTTGGATTAATAGTTAGATACATTGTTAACCGATTTCTCTTTCTTAAAAACATTCTTAAGACATGAATAAAATAGAAATAATATATTTAACAGAACTCCGGATACAGCTCAACGTTGATCTGTATCAATCTGATGAATAGCCAGGGATTCATATCAGATGTAAATAGGACTTTTTTTATTATACAAATCCTGTCTGTATTTCTGTATCTGTCTAACATCAGCTACATCGCGCAACAATCAAAACCCCCTAGACACCTCTTTGAGATTTGGCAAACTCAGGATCGTCTTGCGATACCCGTAAGAAGGTATGGTATGGTATACATGAAAAATGCATTTTTTTTACAGTGCAGGCCGTCCGTGTCCTCTGAAGGAAGTAGACACGGATGTAGAGGAACGCACTGTGAGTAGACAACGTCGTCCGAGGAGGCGAGTGAGGGAGGCCAAGAGCCATAGTGAGGGAGAGGTCAGTATTAACTAGAATTAATATTTAGGTTAGTTTAGTGTACCTTGACTTTGCATGTGATCCCACTTCTGAAACAAGTACACACGGATGTAGAGGAACGCACTTTGAGCAGACAACGTCGTCCGAAGAGGCGAGTGAGGGAGGCCAAGAGCCATAGTGAGGGAGAGGTGAGTATTGTAAACTAGAATTCATATCTACCTTTGTACACCTAGGCTTTGTATGTGATCCCACTTCTGAAACAAGTACACACGGATGTAGAGGCACGCACTGTGAGCAGACAACGTCGTCCGAGGAGGCGAGTGAGGGAAGCCAAGAGCCATAGTGAGGGAGAGGTGAGCATTGTATACTTGAAATGAATATGATAATTTGTTTTGTTAACCTCGACTTTGTATGTGATCAACTTCTGAAGGAAGTAGATACTGATGTATAAGAACGCACTGTGAGCAGACAACATCGTCCGAGACGATGGAGTGACCCCATGAGCCATAACAACATTATTACCACTTGTGAGTGTACTCTAAACTTATAATTTGTATTTATGCTACGTTCGAAAAACATTTACATACCGCGATGTAGGAATATGAGTGAGACGCTCTGCTATGTGCGAGTGAGTGCGCTATAGTGTGAGTTATGATTGACGCCCCTAGCTACTATTCATTTGTCAGCAAGTAACGATCAGCACTTTGCTAGGTATAGTTTTAGGTGAACTAAGGGTTATTTTTATTATCTAGCATTTAAATTAGAATAAGTCATTATTGTATTAGCCGTTATGCTGTCCAATTAAATAAATATATTTTTTATTAAAGTCTTTGGTCTCAATATCTTAATTTGTGCGCTCTAACAGTACTCCCACACATGTGATGGTCCTACTTTGGACCTTTTTTTGTGTATTTTTACTTGTGTTAATGCTTCAAATTATTTTTGTATTTAGTAAGCTTTTTCTGTTTAGTAAATAAATATCTTTCTCTCTTAGAAGCTAATAAAAGATTTCTATACAGGGTGTACCGGAAGGCGAAGTAACCAAGCCAAATCGTCGTCAACGCACTAGGCCAAAGTCTGCGGCCAAATCGGACAAAGAGGATGGGGTGGTAAAACCTCGTCGTACTAAGAAACAACGCCCAGAGATCAATTTTTCTGTTAAGGTACATACATACATACATATACTCACGGCTACATTTCCCTAGAAGGGGTAGCCAGAGCTAAGGAATTATAAATTTCTCAGACACTTTTGGACGTTGAGTGGGGAAAAGATGGTAAAAATAAAGGTTTTTGGTTTGGTCTCCAACCGCATCGCCCAAAAATCGAATAAAAAGCCCCAATACCCTTAGTCGCATCTTACGACACCCGTGGGTAGAAAGGGGTAGCGACATTCTAAGCCGGCACTACACGGCATATAATTTACGAGCGTCCGTATTTATTCAAATGTCTTTGGCTTATGTATTAGCCTGAATGGCTTTAAATTTTTTTACGTATGAGGTATCCTTAGATATTTTATGATACATTCATTCTGTGTACTAAGTATCGGGAATTTATCAATAAAACAAAAAATACAAATTGTTCATCTAAATTTATTTTATCGCCTTCAAAGTAGGCCCCATCGCTTGCAATACAACATCTCCACCGCTTCACCCAGTTTTCCATACATTTTTCATAGGCTATTTGCGGTATGGCCTTTAGCTCATTCAGCGAATTTTGGCTTCTATCGACTCAAAACGTTTTCCTCGAAGTGGTAATTTTAACTTAAGAAATAAAAAAAAGTCAGACGGAGCCATATCAAGTGAATACGGTGCTTGGTCGAGAACTTT
Organism: Bedellia somnulentella; assembly: GCA_963576735.1. Classification (NCBI taxonomy): domain Eukaryota; kingdom Metazoa; phylum Arthropoda; class Insecta; order Lepidoptera; family Bedelliidae; genus Bedellia; species Bedellia somnulentella. Next base: position 3,195,083 of record OY755192.1, on the reverse strand, counting down.
TGTTGAATTTTTCGCTAAAAACTCTTTCACTATAATGGCTGTGTGTGATGGTGCATTATCATGGTGCAGCATCCATGAGTTGTGTTGCCACAAATCTGGACGTTTTCGGCGGATACTCTCACGCAAACGCTTCATGACGCCTAAATAATATTCTTTATTCACTGTTTCTCCCTCTGGAAGGAATTCGGAGTGAACCACACCACGGTAGTCAAAAAAAAAACTGTCAGCATCACCTTGATTTTGGAGCGACTTTGCCGCGGTTTTTTGGGTTTCGGCTCGTTTTCGAGACGCCATTCTGAAGACTGTTGTTGGCTTGTTTGCATGTCGTACTCATAAACCCATGTCTCGTCGCCAGTTATTATACGTTTCATAAAGGTCGGATCCGTAGAAGCTCGGGAAACCATGTCTTCAGCGACTTGCTTTCGCTGCGCTTTTTGAACAAAATTGAGCTCTTTTGGAACTAGTCGAGCGGCGACGCGTTTCATGCCTAAAATATCAATGAGAATGTTGTGGACGGACTTAAAAGATATGTTCACCTCACAAGCCATCTCTCTCAGACTCATACGTCGATTTTCGAGCACTAGCTTCTTGATTCTGTCGATGTTTTCTTTGGTCGTAGCGGTTGAAGGTCTACCAGAACGAGGCAAGTCTACTACTAGTTCTCGGCCTTCTTTAAAAGCCTTATACGATTCATAAGCCCTTGTTTTCGATATACACGATTCGCCGTAGGTATTTCGCAACATTTTTAGTGATTCACCACATGAAATATCATTCGAAACACAATTTAAGGCACACTCTTTGTTCAACAATATTTTCCATTGTAAAAATCGCCGAGGACTCAAAACTATGACCAACAAAAAAATCAGTACAGTGCTACCAACATGCAGTAAAAAAATTTGAACGACCTCTTTTACGCGGGTCTTTTTATTGACATATTCCCGATACTTTTTACACAGAGTAGTACATACATCAAGATGAATGATAATTTATTACTTTTTAGCATTTCATAAGTAATGTTAAGATTTAATAAATATATTTAAAAAAATATGGTTTAGATTATTTGGCAATCTACAACATAATCAAAACATAGTATAAATCTAAATTTACGTAACAATTTTCTTTTCAGATTTCTAACATAAGTCCAAATACTAGAGTTCGTGATCTGAAGCAGGCTTTATCGGAGCGCGGTGTGAAGCCTCAAATTATGACTTGGAAGGTAATATGATTATGCTATTTTATTTACTATACTATCTATTTTAATTATTAATTTACATACATATACTCACGGCGGTAAATCCCAAAAAGGGGTAGCCAGAGCTTCAGAGCTAGAAACTCCTCTGCTGCATTTGGAAGTTGATAGGGGAGAAGATGGTAAAAATAAAGTATCGTTGGTGATGGGTCTCCAACCGCATCGCCCAAAAACCACTTAAAAAGCCCCACACCCTTAGTCGCCTCATACGACACCCTCGGGTGGAAAGGGGTAGTGATATTCTAAGCCGGCACTACACGGCAAATTATTATTTTATCTATACATAAACGTCGATAGGTTTTATATATCATTTGAGTCCACTTTCCAAAACTCTTAAACACCAAATGACACTAATGGAACTAAATGGATCATTGTTGTGCTATTTTAGCCGTAACCACTGCAATAATAACATAACATAAACGTAAACGTAACATAAACGTTCACGCCGTTTATCCCCGAAGGGGTTGGCAGAGGTACCAATACTCCTGAACTCACATGGCAAGCGCCATCTAGTTTCCAGAGAAGGTACCCACGTTTTGCTTAGACAGTGTACTCACGTGATAGGGGGCAGGCCTATCGCCGTTTTGTACGAATACACTGTCACATGACTAAGTACAACTCAGCCATGTGGGTTTCCTCACGATGTTTTCCCTCACCGTTAACAACCATGATAAATTAACCACACATATGACTTTAGACAAGACAAATTGGTGTAGGCCCGTCCCAGGATTGGAACTCACGCCCTTCTGTTTTCGGGCGGGTGTTCTACCCACTGAACTATCATGTCATATGCATCCACTGCAATAATCTTACTATAATAATTATGTAAATGTTTCTTTTCAGGGCTTCCGTGGCTTCTGTGTTCTGCATTTCGTTAAGACTGCTCCGCAAAAGGTAAGGCATTAATATGTATGCTATGGAGGTACATACATACATGTACTCACGGCTATAAATCCCTAGAGGGGGTAGCCAGAGCTAAGGAATCAGAAATTCCTCAGCCACTTTTGGAAAGTTCAGCTATGGAGGTGTTTCAGTTTATACTAAAATTATTGGTTTTTTTACCGCCTTCTTCCTACTCATCTTCTAAAAGTGGCTGAGGAATTTATAATTCCTTGGTTCTGGCTACCCCTTCTAGGGAATTATAGCCGTGAGTATATGTATGTATTGGTTTTTCTACCTTCAATGTTATGTCTGCTGGTACTATGAATGTTATTTTACTTTGAACAAGCTGACTAAATATTTATCAGTTTTACTGAAATATTAAAAAATATAGTATAGATATTGTATGGTATATTTGATATAATTATTATTAGGTATATAAATTAATATATAGGTTGTAAATAAGTTGCGATTAATTAAGTTCCGTTTAAATTGCATTTATATTTGACCGTAATTTAAATTAAAGAGTTATTCATTTGTTCCTCACCATAAAGGTTGGTACGCCTTTGCGTACATTGACTGTTTTGTAATAATACTGTTTGTGTGATGTGTATTTGTATGCAATAAAGTGTTTATCTCCAACCACATCGCCCAAAAATCCAATAAAAAGTTCCAATACCCTTAGTCGCCTCTTACGTACACCCACGGGAAGAAACGGGGTAGTGCTTTTCTAAGCATATTACAATTGCTCCACATAAATGTTAAGGCCCGAAATTAATTATAGTATTTTTTCTAGAGTAATACAATAAAATATTTAACATTAAATATAATATATTAAACTTAAAAACTCAGGGTGAAGGCCACAGCATGATATCTCCAATATTGGACGGCGTATTAACGGCATTTATCGGTGTCGGACGATAACACCCGTCTTTTTACTGTTGAAAATATGTTTTTTCGATCTAAATAAATTATTCGTTGTTGCATTAATTTTTAGGCATTATGATAAATATAGGGACACATTTTACACAGATCAAGTTAGCCCCAAACTTGTATTATGGGATACTAACTCAACGATATATTTAATATTGTACAATACATATATGAATAATATCCAAGACTATGAAACAATAATTTATGCTCATCACATAAATGTTGCCCTCAGCGGGGATCGAACCCGCTATCTCCGGACCGAGAAGCTAGTCACCTATCCACTCAGCCACGGACGCCGTCCGTTATGGTTTTTAACATTATTTCTCATCTGAATAAAAACCTCTACATACTTAACACACAGGGCGAATGCAACAGTGTGGTGTCCAAATCTACATACATACATATACTCACGGCTATAATTCCCTAGAAGGGGTAGCCAGAGCTAAAGAATTATAAATTCCTCAGCCACTTTTGGAAGTTGAGTGGGGAAAAGATGGTAAAATAAAGGTTTTTTGTGATGGGTCTCCAACCGCATCGCCCAAAAATCCAATGAAAAGCCCCAATACCCTTAGTCGCCTCTTACGACACCCGTGGGTAGAAAGGGGTAGTGACATTCTAAGCCGGCACTACACGGCTCCAAATCTCTCGATTCAATACTTGTGGCGCTCTAAGATTTAGTGTTTAAAATGCATTTTTTCTAGAGCCATACAGACTCATTTCAGATAAATAAAAAAAAAAAAACAATATTGGAAATATCCAAAAGTTCACTGTTGAGTTTTTAATCACTCTGGGTGAAGGCGACAGCATGGTATCTCCAATATTGGCGTACATAAAGATAAAGATATTACATAAAGATATAGTTTCGAAACTTCCTAATGCATTTAGTGTAGAGCCATATAAAATAATTCAGCTTAGCGTTTTCTTAATGCCCCACATGAATTTTTTTCATGAGTTATTAAATCATTTACTATAAATAAAAATACTACGGTCTACATTAAATATATAATACGACGGCGTACTAACGGCATTAGAATCGTTATCGGTGTCGGACGACAAGACACGTCTTCTTACTACATACATACATACATACATATACTCACGGCTATAAATCCCTAGAAGGGGTAGCAAGAGCTAAGGAGTTAGAAATCCCTCAGCCACTCTTCTTACTGTGGAACATATTATAAATGCTTTACATAAAGGTATAGTTTCCAAACTTCCTAATGCATTTTGTGTTGAACCATATAAAATAGAATAGAATAGAATAACTCTTTATTGCACATCAAACACAAATTTACAAAAAAAATATCATACAGTTTACAGTTAGGTACAATTGGCGGTCTTAACACTAAAAGCGATCTCTTCCGGACAAAATAATACAACATCACAATTTCTTAATGCTCCACATAAATATTTAGTGTCCAATATTACGACCTACATTAATCAAACGTTGCAAAGCATTTGTGGATATATCAAAGCATTCATTTTTATATATTTTGTTTTTTTTATCACCTAGGGTGAAGGCGACAGCATGGTATCACCAACATTGGAAAGCGTATTAACGGCATTAGAATCGTTATCGGTGTCGGACGATAAGACCCGTCTTCTTACTGTGGAACATGCTCCCCCAAGACACCCGCAAAAAGATATCGTCGACGATAAAGTTGACGGTGAAGTTGAAGTGCCCGCCAAGTGAGTAATCTTAAAAAAACTATAAAATAAATCTAAACAAACAACATACATACATACATATACTCACGGCTATAAATCCCTAAAAGGGGTAGCCAGAGCTAAGCAATTAGAAATTCCTTAGCCACTTTTGGAAAGTTGAGTGGGGAAAAGATGGTAAAATAAAGGTTGTTGGTGATGGGTCTCCAACCGCATCGCCCAAAAATACCTTGAAAAGCTCCAATACCGTTAGTCGCCTCTCGTACACCCACCGGAAGAAATGGGGTAGTGCTATTCTAAGCCGACACTACACAGCATGACTAATAAATAAAGAATAAAAAACGAAAGAAAAATTTCGACACAGGCGGGAATCGAACCCGCAACCTCGGGTAAACGGCCCGTCGCTCTGCCAATTGAGCTACCGTGTCAATGGCTGCCAGCGCGAAATTCTTCTATCCTTCATTTCTTTTACATGTTGAAGTGGTGTTTCTAACTAATAAATAAAAATTTTCTTTCCTTTACTTATTAGTACCACCACATGAGGTTTTCATGAACAAAAATATTAAAATTATGCGATAGTTAGGTGTTTTCAAAATTTGAAATTCTATCATGGAAAGGTAGACAAGTGGCCTTCCGAATTAGCGAAAATTCGGAGGTAGGAAACGCAAACACTACTTGAACGTGTAAAAGAAATGAAGGATAGAAGAATTTCGCGCTAGCAGCCATTGACATGGTAGCTCAATTGGCAGAGCGACGGGGCGTTTACCCGAGGTCGCGGGTTCGATTCCAGCCTGTGTCGAAATTTTTCTTTCCTTTATTTATTCTTTATTTATTAGTAATAATTCCCACATGAGGTTTACATAAACAAAAAGATTTAAACTACACAGCATGATTTTTCAAATAAGTAAAATCTTTTATTGCCTTACTTAGAAACAAGTACTAGCTATCTCCAATTTTACGATTCCATTAAAAATCCTCTTACATTGTTGTCCAATAGATTATAATTAAAAACAAATTTTAATATGTATTTTACTTGTTTCAGCTGAAAGATCTTCACAAAGCCAAAGCGATCGCCAATTCACATCGATATTTTTGATACTTGCAAAATTATCAGCCGTTTTTTTTTTAATATTATATTTTAACAAAATTTCTATTTGCTTGTTAAACTCACAAGTGGCATTATGTCGCATTTTCTAAACTGTTAGTTATAAGATGGCCAATAAAGTGCATGTTAATTATTATTTCTGCAAACTTGACGCCATTAGTAATTATGATTTTAGTTTTCGTTTAGAACTCCGGTTTGTAGGCGAAAAGAAGTGTCTTTTTAGTTTATTTAGTTGGCGTCCTAGCAGAAGATTTGTAAGCTAGATTCAAGTTTGCCTAATATTTTATTGTACCGGCCCATTTATTTAGATTTTTCATTAAAGTTCGACTCTAGTCTTAACTATAGTTTTACTTCCACGCAGCTAACATTCTAAAGTCTATATTTATAAAGATAGATCATATATTTAAAAAAGATGGTATATTTTTAATATTTCGTATATTGTATACGTAGGATACTCGGTTGAGATGGTCTCTCAAAGATGTTAAATTAGTTGGATTTGATTAGATTAAGATGTTATTTATTAGTTTGTCTTTGAGACTCTGTTCGACTGATTTCTCTTAGTTGGTGCCAACTTAGTATTTTAAATTGGGGTGGATTTTGACAAAACAGTTGTATAAAAGTTGCATGTATTTTGTATTGTGGAGCTTTTTAGGGATACAGAATAGTTTATCGATATTTAACCCCCTTTATTATATTATGCCTTATGTGTAAGCTATTTCGTTTTCTATTCCATAATGTATGATTTATAGAAGATTCATATTTATAAACTACTGTTGTTTATTGCAGCAAAATAAAACATATTTGTGGCAAAAAGTTTCAAAGATTTGTCATTACATTCATTATTATAAACTTGATTTTTGTTTTGTTATTTTGTTAAACGTTAAGCTGGCTAAATGTTCTTATAAATCCATTCTTGTGTACACAGTGCAACTAAAGCCTTTAGAAACGGCTGGACCTTTTGTTATATTTTGTATGTAAGTATAAATTCTGCAGTTCTGATAATAGAGTACTATGTTTCATACCCCTATTTGATAAAGGTGTGTCTTTACTTTTTGGTATTTTAAAATTTATATTACTAAATATTTGTCGGATCATAATTATTCTGTATCTTTACCGAATAACACAATGCAATTTTTATGTGACGTTAATACATTAAGTTTTGTTAAATTAAACTCTTTGATATAGGTCTAACATATCGTATATTTTTCTAGTGTACTAAGTATGTCAGTTTTCATTACTTTTTCAGTATTAGACTGCACTTAGTTAGGTATAAGAAGCTGATTTAAGCGAACATTTGTCTGTATTTCATTTATATTATATACGTAATTTCGTAACAATTAAAATTGCAACTACCACTCGATGTATAAGTTTATTTATATAATATGTATATTTATATAAGTGATATTTAGACTCCTTTATCTATTTAGCATACAAAAGACTGTCTTCTCGCAGAACGCATATGTGTTTTTGCATGTATGAAAAGTATGTAGAGAACTATTGGTAGAAATATATTCTTATACGAAGAAAATAAAGATCTACCAATTGATAATAACAGAATATGTAAAATCTTTCATCTCTGAAAAAATATTGGGTATAAAGCTGTCTTTCAAAATGTAATCTATTAGGGGTATCTTAGGTTCCCAGTAATATGGTATATAAATAATGGGGTCAAATCACTATACATAATGTTGTACAAATACAATGTTGCTCTAATCTGCTTCTAGGTGATTTTTAAGACTTAAAAAGTAATATATTGACATAATATTAATGTCCTTTAACTTGTGGATGGATGTATGGTAGTATCGTTTGGTCTCTTTCAGTGCAAAATTAAGATATATTTTTTATATTAATATAGAGATTCATCTGTGTAGTTAACTAAGAAAATCTTTATCTTTTTGCATAATATAACTGTTATTAAATAAACGTATTAAACTAGTGATCTATGCTTGTTTCCAAATTCACAGATTAATGTCTATTTTGTATACCCAGTGTAATGGTGGCAATCTTAACATAGAAAGTTTATTAAAGAGAGTATATAGCTATATATTATTTATGTATACAACTTGTTATCACGTTAAATTGTCTAGTTGTACTTTCGTGTTAGGATGGCTGGAGTGGGTGATCTTTGTTTTTTACATTTTTTTTAATAAACTTTAAACACTTTGAATCGATGGTTTTTTATTTTAATTTTACTCCTCAGAATTATTCACATTCATACTCACAAACATATACTCCTTTTATAAAGACATATGTGTGGTTAATTTATCACGGTTGTTAACGGTGAGGGAAAACATCGTGAGGAAACCCACATGGCTGAGTTGTACTTAGTCATGTGCCGTGTATTCGTACAAAACGGGGATAGGCCTGCCCCCTATCACGTGAGTACACTGTCCATGCAAAACGTGAGTACTGTGTGACAGTCACGTGTTGTTCAGAAGTATTAGTACCTCTGCTAATCCCTTCGGGGATATTCGACGTGAACGTTTATGTTATGTTTATGTTATGTTAAACATATACTCCCGGATATAAATCTCAAAAAAGGGTAGCCATTGCCTCAGAGTTAACAATACCTCAGCCACATGTTGAATGTGTTTTTTTAATAAAATGTTTGTTGATAAAAGGTCACCAAACGTATCGCCAAAAAAATTACATCAAAAGCCTTAATAACCTAAGTCGCCTCCTATGGAACATCCACGGAAGAAAATGGGCAAATGTAATTCTAAGCTGAAACAACAAAGCTTTACACACTTCTGAGTTGTGATTCAACTTGTAATTTATAATATAACTGACTGTTCGCGCATGAATCACGCAAACTGGTGGGGCAGCCGCGCAGCGCCGGCAGCAGTGGCGGCGAGCGGGGATGACGGGCCGCGGGACTTCGCCTACATCTACCTAAGGCTGCGTCCCCAGTAAGCAAACTGTTAGCCGCCGACTAAGTTAGCGGCGTATCGGTTTAGTACGCCCTTCCATATATTTCAAATGGAGTGTTCACAGTTTGCTAGTTTTGCACTCACTGTACGCAGTTTGCAGCGTTACGCGCGCCGACTACCTTAGTGAGCGGCCGACTCCCACCAAAACCGGTTCCAGTCGGCGGCGGCGATTGGTTGTTCGCCGGGCGTAGTGACTCAATTATATAATTATTATAATTCAGTCGGTCGGCTAAACTCTTACAGTTTGCTTGCGACGCACGAAAATTGATTTGAGTCTGCAGCTAACTCAAATTTCAGTTCGCTTATAATTTGCGGCTCACTCTGTCGGCGGCTAACAGTTTGCCTACTGGGGACGCAGCCTTAACGATCGGATCGCATACGCACGGTCTAATTTTTTACCTTGTCTAACTTTTGTAACATTTATATCGCAGTAAACCTATATTTTATACAGTCCACTCTTTTATTGAACATCGCTTCATAACACTGACATTGATTCTATAGCCAGAACATACATACATATATTCTCGGCTATAAATCCCTAGAAGGGGTAGTCAGAGCTAAGGAATTAAAAATTCCTCAGCCACTTTTGGAAAATTGAGTGGGGAAAAGATGGCAAAGAAAAGGTTGTTGGTGATGGGTCTCAAACCGCATCGCCCAAAAATCCCTTAAAAAGCCCCAATACGGTTAGTCGCCTCTTACGTACACCCACCGTAAGAAATGGGGTAGTGCTATTCTAAGCCCACACTACACAGCAAATACCAGCCAGAACAATATTAATTTAATTGAATTCCTGCCAGCAGATAATGCGCTATTTTAATAACTACCCAAATGTCGTGTCCTTTTCTGGAATCATTTTGATTGCATGCACTTGTGATATTTTATTTCGATCCTTCTGTGTGGAGGCATAAAGATTTCCCGATGGCAAACAAATGGAGCTGAGCGAGAAATTCAATCATACATACATATACTCACGGCTATAAATCCCTAGAAGGGTAGCGAGAGCTAAGGAATTAGAAATTCTTTCGGAACATTGAGTGGGGACAAGATGGCAAAGAAAAGGTAGTTAGTGATCGGTCTCCAACCGCATCGCCCAAAAATCTTAAAAGCCCCAATACCGTTAGTCGCCTCTTACGTACACCCATCGATTGTGCTATGGATAGTGCTATTCTAAGCCGACACTACACGGAAATTCAATAAATTTCATTTAATAAAATATGTGCACGCGCTTGTATTGTTTACAAAGTTTTTCTATACACTTAACAAGGATTTTTTTTATGGTGATCATTTCTCGAGTTCATGTCTAATTTTTTGGTCTATAACCATCATCAGGGTGTGGTTGATCAGTGTGCAATTTCATGGCAAAAGGTCAAACCGTTTGGTCGGTAAGCGACTTCAACGGATATATTTTTTTGCGATAAAGATGATCTTTCGGGAGTATGAAGTGATCTAGTTCTGGAGTCGTAGTGAAGTACCAAATATCGATATTACATAAACGCTTGCAAACATCTAACGATTAACTTTACTATCAAGATGTGAACTCATGATTAGAATAAAGAGTTTTATGAAATGAGCATGTACTACGGAAGTAGATTGATATCACAATATATGATTATATACTAGCTAACGTAATGGTGTAAATATGAAGAAATAAATATAGATTCTAGTTACTAGATGAATCACCTATGTTATATTAAAAATTACATACATACATATACTCACGGCTATAAATCCCTTAAAGGGGTAGCCAGAGCTAGGGAATTAGAAATTCCTCAGCCACTTTTGGAAGTTGCATGGGGAAAAGATGGTGAAATAAAGGTTGTTGGTGATGACTACATAGCAAAAATTAATTGGAATTTAAAACGCAAAAAACCATAAGTATTTTGTTCTCTACCTCTAAAGGGAGAAAATGAAACGCTTATAGGATCATCTGTGTTTACATACATACATATACTCACGGCTATAAATTCCTAGAAGGGATAACCAGAGCTAAAAATTCAGAAATTCCTCAACTATTTTTGGAAAGTAGAGTAAAATGGTAAAATAATGGTGCTGGGACTCCAACCGCATCGCCCAAAAATCCCTTAAAGCCCCAATACTGTTAGTCGTCCAGAAATGGGGTAGTGCTATTTAAAGTAGGCACTACACAGCCACATAATCATTATTTTCACACATATATACTGAAGCCATTAGTTTCTATCGGGTAGGCAGAAACTATCGATCGCCTCTTTGTACGATCTTGGTTAACCTCTCGAACTTCATTTACACTCATCACTCTTTTCATAAATGTCCTTTTATTTTTCGGACTACGGCCATGCGTTTTGAGTACAATACGTATCAGATCTAAATTTATTAATTACTAGTGTATCGTCCCAGCTTCGCACGGGTAGCGATGTTTTTTTAATATCTGAGGTTTCTTTCTTCAGTCACTGCTCAAGCATTGTTAAATTTAGCGCAATGTTTTCAATTTAGAACTACTGAAATACTGACTAATCTAGAACTGAACAGTGTAGTTTGGTGATTTTGAATGCGCTTTTATGAACGGTTCAGTATTTCCGTTTATTAGCAATTTTTTGAATAAAACGCTATGAAGTATTTATAACAATCTAAAAAAGAAATCATTACGTGAAGTAGAATGCAATTACTGGTGCCATCTAGTATGTAATATGTATTTAGTAACGATTTGGTTTTGGTTACGGGCGCGATGGCTTATTTCATGTATAATTTCAATGTTTCTCTACCGATTTCTATGATATTTTTTTTATTAAATAGGTAATAATGTTACCTTTTTTAAATTAGGGATGAATGAGAGTATTATAAACATAAGAGTAAACAAATATAATCAGAATGCTCTGAACTGCTAAGCTATCAGGAGTTACATGTGTTATTGTGAGTCAACCATAAAGGATATAGACATATATACTGTTACGGAAAAAAATTTAGTCAATTTTATGAAGAATATTTTTAACATACATGATTTCTATGTAAGTTTAACCATTAAGGCTGCACACGCAACTTCTCCCGTTTTCCCAAAATTTCCCAAAATTCCCCTTCACTACTCTGCTGAAAAGTATACTATAACCTGTCCAGGAGTATGAAGAATAATTGTGCCAAGTTTCGTAAAAATCCGTCGAGTAGTTTTTGTTTCCATAAGGAACATACAAACCGACAGACAGACAGACAGGCAAAAATTTTACTGAATGCATTTTTGGCATCAGTATCGATCACTTATCACCCCCTGATAGTTATTTTGAAAATATATTTCATGTACAGAATTGACCTCTCTACAGATTTATTATAAGTATAGATAAACCCATAATTTTAAGCAGAAAATCGTATTGTAATCGTACTCGTTGTTACTTGATTAAAAAAGCAAAATAAATAAATGTGACGGAAGCTTCACGACCGATTTCTGAATTAAGTATTTCAGCTGAGAACAACTTAAGTATCGTTCTGTCGCATTGGAATCTTAACAACTGAATGAGACAAAACGATACTTAAGTCGTTCTCAGCTTGAATGCTCAATTCAGAAATCGGGCGTAAGAGTGTCAACTGAATGCCCACGGATACGTATCCTTCCTCTACTCAAAGACTCAAACGTTCACCCCGTACATCCCCGAATGGGTGCCAGAGGTACTAAAACTTCTGAACATTACGTGACATTATCACCCAATGTTCAGAGCAGGGCCATTTTGTAAGAATACAGTATCACTGATGATAACTTAGCCATGTTGGTTCCTTCACGATATTTTCCCTCACCGTTTATTTACCACAATATACCTTTATACACATATAACTATAGAAAAATTTGCCGTGTAGTGCCGGCTTAGAATATCACTACCCCTTTCTACCCACGGGTGTCGTAAGAGGCGACTAAGGGTATTGGGGCTTATTAATGGTTCATTGGGCGATGTGGTTGGAGACCCATCACCAACTACCTTTATTTTACCATCTTTTCCCCACTTAACTTCCAAAAGTGGCTGAGGAATTTCCCATTCCTTCGCTCTGGCTACCCCTTCTAGGGATTTATAGTCGTGAGTATATGTATGTATGTATGTACTATAGAAAAGACAACCTACGCCTGTCTGCATGAAAATCTAGTGTTCTACCCATTGAGCTGTCACGGTTGAAACCTGTATTCACGGGTATTAATACCAATGAGGGACACACACACACACACACACACTCACATACACACACACACACACACTCACATACACACACACACACTCACACACTCACACACACTCTCACTCACACACACACATACACGCGCGCGCGCACAAACACGCTTCTCTCTCAGTTATTATAATATATAACTGTTTTTCTTTTACCTTGTTTCTTTGTGGCAGTTAATATTATTTTCTATTATTATATCATTTTTTTTATGTTTTTGTAGTCTAACAATCTTAAAATTAAGTAAAATGTACAATTTTTATTACTAAGATCTCTTTTTGTAAACAATTAATTAGTAAGCTTTTTTTGGTAGTTTTTGTTTTACCGATCCCTGCGATACAGGCTCCGCCTAGTGCAAGGATCATCAATTTACTATGTATCTGTAATTTTTGGTGTGTTAATAAACTGTTTTTTTTTTTTTTTTTATACAAATATAAATACAATCATTTCCAAATTGTGTGGGGATAAGACTCTAAAACAAAGGTTTTTGGTGATGGGTCTCCGACCGCATCGCCCAAAAATCTCTTAAAAATAACAGAGCTTTACAACTTTCTTGGCACTTTTGATGGTGAGAAAAAATGAATGCTAAAATACATGATTGTTGATGATAGGTTTCTATTCCACCACGTCACTCATCAAGTCAATAACCCCTTAGACTCCTCGCACCATGGTAAGACGGCATTTTATTGTCGAATATTTTCATGATAATAAATGTGTGGAGCTAATAAGCCTTCACAAAGCTACCGACATTTCTAATGCTAAAAGTTGATAATATAGTTTTATGCCTCAATATAACCTTGTACTGTAGTGAAATATAAACCACTAAGAGATATTTCACTACAGTACAAGGTTATATTGAGGCATAAAACTATAGGATCAACTTTTAGCATTAGAAATGTCGGTAGCTTTGTGAAGGCTTATTAGCTCCACACATTTATTATCATGAAAATATTCGACAATAAAATGCCGTCATACCAGTTCGGATATTGCAGACTGAAAAAGATACTTTATTTTCCTAAAATTAAGCCTTTAGAATGACTACCCCTTTCTACTCACGGGTGTCGTAAGACGGCTTTTTTAGTGGTTTTTGGGCGATGCGATTGGAAACCCATTGCCGACGTTATTATTTTTACCATCTTGTGACCTATCAAATTGTGGCCGTGCGTATATAAGTATGTAAGTTAAGCCGTTGGTCCCTTCTTTCATTCTGGCAACCTACACTACTCCAGGGAGATTTACTATGGCAAATTCACCCTATCCGGGGTATGGTGGTGGTGTTTTGTATCCACAGGACAGAACCCGGATAATCAAACTTTCCCTCTACTTTTTATTCCAATATGATTTACACACGCTTATCATAAATCTAGGAACTATACCAAACAAGATATATTTTTCAAAAACATGCCACAACATCATCTCCCGATGTTATCTCGTCACGCGATAATGCAAACATTTATATAGGATCTGAAAAGAGATCTACTCATTTGCGAGTGTGAAATTTGTTGATGCTGTTCAATATGTTCCTTTATATTACTTTGTTATATTTTGTAAGTTCGTGCTTTGGTCAGGGGCCGCCGCCACCGTCGGCTGATGAACCACAAGTAAGATATCACTATCATCATTATTACAACCCATAAAGGACCCGAACATACCCAAAAAAGGGTTTCTAGATTCCATCCATAAGTATGATATAGATTTAAAGATTTCTTCGTCGGTCGTTTTTTCTATGTCGTGTAGTGTCGGCTTAGAATAGCACTAACCCATTTCTTCCGGTGGGCGTACGTAAGAGGCGACTAACGGTATTGGGGCTTTTAAGGGATTTTTGGGCGATGCGGTTGGAGACCCATCACCAACAACCTTTATATTACCATCTTTCCCCACTAAAATTTCCAAAAGTATCTGAGGATTTTTTTATTCCTTAGCTCTGGCTACCCCTTCTAGGGATCTATAGCCGTGAGTATATGTATGTATGTCGTTTTTTCTATCATTGTGAATATTTTATCTAAATGAATGAAATATTGCACGGCTGCATGCATAAAACATAGTACGTGTAAGTAAGTGTCTCTATAGCGCAATACACACTGAGCCCGCCGGGCCTCCGTCATTTGTCGTCAACTTTTAATCGGCTGTCTTGTTTTCATACATAGGTTGTGTCGCCGGGAAGCGTCGGTCGGCGGCCCGGCGGCGGGCACAGTGTGTATTGCTCTTATGATTGTGTGTTAAAAAAAAAAATCGAGCATATTTTATACTTCATTGAGTTATTTTTCAAGCCAGTTTTTGTATTTGATATAAGCTAGAAAGTTAAATAAAATAATTATGTGTATCTGTCTGAGTAGAGTAAGCATATTAATATTTTGGAATAGTATGTAAAAAATTGTTTGAGATATACAAAGATTAGCCCGTACGGGCATTTGCGTATTAAGTTATATTTCACATTGGAAACACACTTAGACATAATTCCAATAATGAAAATACAACGCCATCCATAACTCTTTAATGTGAAACCTGAGCTAGCTCCTCATACTTCTACCATTGCCCTCTATTCAAAAATACTTACTTACTTATCTTTAGTTTCATGGATATACGAGTATTATTAATTGCTGTGTAGTGTCGGCTTTGCTGTGTAGTGTCGGCTTAGAATAACTACCCCATTTCTTCCGGTGGATGTACGTAAGAGGCGATTAACGGTATTGGGGCTTTTCAGGGATTTTTGGGCGATGCGGTAGGAGAGCCATCACCAACAACCTTTATTTTACCATCTTTTCCCCACTTAACTTTTCAAACGTGGCTAAGGAATTTCGAATTCCTTAGCTCTGGCTACCCCTTCTAGGGATTTAAAGTCTTGAGTACATGTATGTATGTATTAATTGTGATTTGGCATTAAGTATATATATACTCTATGTAATCTAACATTATATAATATATATTGGTTATTTTAGTTCCATAAAATTTACAGTTGTTTTTTTTTGTGGTGTTTGTTAAATGTATTTTTATTTATGTGAGTGTTGTGTGTATTTTGTGATTTGTTGCTGTGTATTTAAGTGTGATAACATAACATAACATAAACGTTCACGCCGAATATCCCCGAAAGGGTTGGGAGGTACTAATACTTCTGAACATCACGTGACTTTGTCACCTGGTGTTCAGAGTACCCACGTATTTAAGTGTAGCAAAAAATAAATGTTTTTTCTCTTTCTTTATTATTCTAACCCATATTACAGTATGGATTTTTCTTCAATTCCCCTGTCTACACCTGTATTGATGAAAACAGCCTCAGTTTCCTGGACACCACGGGACTGCAAGTGGTCCGGATAAACGCTACCACTGCTGTAATTTCCGGTGATGTCGGCCTCTTGAAACTTATAGAGCAAAATACAATGGTATGGTTTTTAGAGAATAAAAAATTATAATAATATTTTATTTTTTACACCCGATTTTTAGAGTTGGCGAACGTGGCCTATTAAAATTCTGCTGGAGGTGATAAATTATAAAAAAGAATAAATGTTCCACAGTTTGATATGTGCATTGTTTATTATTAATTATATCGTCATGCCGGGTGCCGGCTATGTCGTGTAGTGCCGGCTTGGAATGTCGCTACCCCTTTCTACCCACGGGTGACGTAAGAGGCGACTAAGGGTATTGGGACTTTTTATTGGATTTTTTGGCGATGCGGTTGGAGACCCATCACCAAAAACCTATATTTTACCGCCTTTTCCCCACTCAACTTCCAAAAGTGGCTGAGTAATTTATAATTCCTTGGCTCTGGCTACCCCTTCTAGGGAATTATAGCCGTGAGTATATGTATGTATGTATGTATATCGTCAGTCGCTTATGCTTTTCTGGGGTCTTGCTTGATATAGGTGTTGTACACCTGTATATTTTTGTACTTTTCATTACCTCTCAATAAGATTGTTGCATCAAAGATTGTAATAACTCGCAGTAATAGATACGTGAGAATTAAAAAGCAATAAGAAAACCCAAGAATGGGTAAACTCAACATGTGTATTATTAAAGCATCTACTAGGACTTGCTAGAAGCTAGATAAATCGTGTGGAGATTTATTCTTTCCGCCATGGTGGAAATTGTGTTGTGTACATTAGTTCGTCCTTTGTTAGACCCATTTTCCATTTTCACCACATTTTTCCTAATACTAAATGCATGTACGATTTGTTCCAGATATTAATAAAAGTGGAAAAGGACAATAATGGCCGTCTTGAAGTAATGTATACGCACGAAATATGCGATTTATGCGCCGAGTTAAAGGACCCAGACAGTCCGTACGCACTCTACTTGAGTTTCTTCGGATTCCCGGAGGATTGTCCGATTGAAAACGTATGTATATATAGTCCATTTTACCAATAAAAAAAGTATAAAATAAATCCACAGTGTATACGGAGATTTATTTTTGTGCAACAAAGCGTGAGTGGTATCAATGTAGGTCTTAAAAAACTTGAATAACTAAAATTTTGAAACACTCTTTTTTTATCTAGCAACCAGTTTTGTCAGTATTTTGTCATAACCCTATAATGATCGGCTTAGTTGCTAACAACTAAATAGCTCGCATTGAGTAAGGAAGAGATAGGTTAGGATAAGGGATTGTGATGAAAGGTGATGAGTCACTATAGCCAAAATATCGCGCAAACCACCTCTTAAGATACTTGTAAGAAGAAAATAATTAGTGCTATTACATACATACATACATACATACATATACTCACGGCTGTAAATCCCTACAAGGGGTAGCCAGAGCTAGGGAATGAGACATTCCTCAGCCACCTTTGGAAGTTGCGTGGGGAAAAGATGGTGAAATAAAGGTTGTTGGTGATGGGTCTCCAACCGCATCGCCCAAAAATCCCTTAAAAGCCCCAATACCGTTAGTCTTCCTTACGTACACCCACCGGAAGAAATGGGGTAGTGCTATTCTAAGCCAACACTATACAGCTTTGTTCATATAAATTTGAAATTGCAGAGCGTATACAACATTCAAGATCTGGTAGCAGACACAACGGACCTCCCAATGAACAGTGCCAACCAGGGACCTTACCAAGTCACCATGACGTTCTACCAAGACCCAACTGGCTCATGCAAGAATGATCTAGAATTCATAGGTTGCGTAAAATTCAACTTTATGATAGAGCTCATAGAAGATGCGTAAAGATGTTAGATTTTATTTCGTTGCCTACAGTTCCATCGTGGCAGTTTTAAGTGAGGTGAAGGAAGATACAGTTGTACTATCAGGGTTGTTTTGTAAATAAATGACTTGCATACATTTTTGTGTTTTTGTTTTTACATAACATTATTATATATGATAGCCCAGTGGGTAGAACACTCGGTTTTCGTGCAAACGACTAGTGTTCAAATCCTGGGTCGGGCCTACACCAATTTGTCTTTTCTAAAGACATATGTGTGGTTAATTTATCATGGTTGTTAACGGTGAGGGAAAACATCGTGAGGAAACCCACATGGCTGAGTTGTACTTAGTCATGTGACAGTGTATTCTGACAAAACGGCGATAGGCCTGCCCCCTATCACGTGAGTACACTGTCCATGCAAAACGTGGGTACTCTGAACACCAGGTGACAAAGTCACGTGATGTTCGGAAGTATTAGTACCTCTGCCAACCCCTTCGGGGATATTCGGCGTGAACGTTTATGTTTATGTTATATGTTATGTTTATTATTATATATACATACATACATACATATACTCACGGCTGTGAATCCAGCCAGAGCTAAGGGATTAGAAACTCCTCAGCCACTTTTGGAAAGCTGAGTGGGGTAAAGATGGTAAAATAAAGGTTATTGGTGATGGGTCTCCAACCGCATCGCCCAAAAGTCCCTTAAAAGCCCCAATACCGTTAGTCGCCTCTTACGTACACCCACCGGCAGAAATGGGGTAGTGCTATTCTAAGCCGACACTACACAGCAAATATTATATATCTTGTATTGGATATAACTCCCTAGAACGGGTAGCCAGAGCTAAGGATATAGAAATTCCTCAGCCGCTTTTGGAAGTTGAGTGGCAAAAAGATGGTAAAATAATGGTTTTTGGTGAGGGGTCTCCAACCGCATCGCCCAATAATCCCTTCATAAGCCCCAATACCGTTAGTCGCCTCTTACGTACACCCACGGGAAGAAATGGGGTAGTGCTATTCTAAGCCGGCACTACACAGCAAATAAATGTTTACATACATTGTTCAATTTCTTTTAAGTGAGGTTTAAATTGTATAAATGAAAACCACATTATTTTAAATATAATTTTATACCAAGTTACAGATAACTCAAATTAATTCAGTGCCTTCACAACGAACGCTGAAGACCTCCCAGTTTTATTCGTCGCTGAAAATTATAAACCGGTATATTCATAAAAAAATTAAAAATAATAAATTAATACATAGTTTAGTGGGTAAAACACCGCATATCGTGCAGACGATGACGGTTCAAATATATGGTCGGGCCTACACCAATTTGTCTTTTCTAAAGACATATGTGTGGTTAATTTATCATGATAGGAAAGTTTTGCACAATAATGATGACTACTACTTTTGTAGTAGCTGGGACAAAAGGTTTTACGTGAAATTCGAGACATAGTATTATATACATACATACATATACTCACGGCTATAAATCCCAGGAAAGGGTAGCCAGAACTACAGAATTAGAAATTCCTCAGCCACTTTTGGCAATTTGAGTGGGGAAAGATAGTAAAAATAAAGGTTGTTGGTGATGGGTCTCCAACCGCATCGCCCAAAAATTCCTAATGGGCGCGAGTATAAATAGGTGAAAGCGGCTACACACGACCCTAAAATCACTGGCGATATCGGGGCAGCGGTAGAGGGGATGAAATGTCTGCCTGATGTCGCGATGTTATGTTCAGAAGTATTAGTACCTCTGCAAACCCCTTCGGGGATATACGGCGTGAGCGTTTGAGTTTGAGTTTTTTCCATGGTTTCCTCGTTTGACCCGAGGGTTATTTTATGTTTTATGACTTATGCAATAAAATAACATACATACATACATACATATACTCACGGCTATAAATCCCTAGAAGGGGTAGCCAGAGCTAACGAATTAGAAGTTCCTCAGCCACTTTTGGAAGTTGCGTGGCGAAAAGATGGTAAAATAAAGGTTGTTGGTGATGGGTCTCCAACCGCATCGCCCAAAAATTACTTAATAGCCCCATACCGTCAGTCGCCTCTTACGTACACCCACCGGAAGAAATGGGGTAGTGCTATTCTAAACCGACACTACACGGCAACGAATTAAGAATTATATATTTTTTTTATTTCATTTTCTTTGGAAGATTTACAGACTAATACAAACAATATAATACTAATTATGAATACACAATGCCATTTACTTCACCTATAAAAAAGATACAATGACACTCAGCCTGTAATATACTAACATGGCTTTGAAATCGCATATTACATATGCTCACGGTTATAAATCCTAAAAAGGGGTAAATAATAAATAAAGAATAAATAAAGGAAAGAAAAATTTCGACACAGGCGGGAATCGAACCCGCGACCTCGGGTATACGCCCCCGTCGCTCTGCCAATTGACGCTCTGCCGAGGTCGCGGGTTCGATTCCCGCCTGTGTCGAAATTTTTCTTTCCTTTATTTATCAGTAATAATCCCCACATGAGGTTATCATGAACAAAAAAGATTTAAATTAGGGGTAAATAAGGCTTCAGAATAAAAAAGTCCTCAACTACTTTTAGAATTCGGTAGGTCGTGGGTTCGATCCCTGCTGGTGTCGAAATTTTTCTTTCCTTTATTTATCAGTAATAATCCCCACATTAGGTTTTCATGAACAAAAAAAAATAATTATACAGTTTATAGTATTATAAGGAGTATTGCATATTACTGACTTACTGTTTAGTTTCACTGCCTTTTTCTTTTTCTTTTTCTTTTACTTTCTCTTCTTCCTTTTCCTTTGGTTTTTCTTCTTCATCCTTATCTTGTCGTGCTCCTTCTTCTTCTTCACTGTAAAGAGGAGAAAGTTAATGTCGTTCTTGGAATAAATCAAACGTTCACGCCACATATCCCCGAAGGGGTTGGCAGAGGTACTGATACTTCTGAAAATCACGTGACATTGTCACTTGGTGTTCTGAGTAACCACGTTTTGCTGAGAAAGTGTAGTCACGTGATATAGGGGACATAGAATTCTACTTTACATAGAAATTGCTAGTAGCGTGAGAATCTAAAAACAAAGACATGTTTATAGGTCAGTTCGATTTTTTTTCTGTTTATTGCGCGATTTTTTGGGATATTATGAAGTAGAGACTACTTAAAACTTGCATTGACTTTTAAGTTTACTAGATTGTTCCCGTCGACGTTTAATTTGTGTAGATAGTATAATATAATAGAATAGAAAAACACATTCTTGCATATAAAAAAATAAACACATACACTTATACAAATTCAATAACAAAAGTACAATTTACGGTCTTATCACTAAAAGCGATCTCTTCCTGACAAGCTTTGAATGGGAAGATCAATAAGTTACAGTAATGTGAGGCAGCCGTTCAACAATATGTTACTTATCATGTAATGTATCATATCTGTAGTGTGATGCAAATAAATAAATATGATGAAGCAAAATCAATGATGTTTTGATTCCGGATACTTACTCGGCTCTCGACCAGTCTACTTCCCATTCGTCGTGGGTGATACCTGCCCGGAACACTCTTCGACATCCTTCTCTGAAAGAAAACCGACCACATCAGACTTTTTAATAACCTTATCCTTATGTAAAAAAAAATTTATGATTGATTCACAACAAAATAACTGTAGTTTTAGAGATTTTTTCAAAAATGAAAGTAATAACCGATAAATTTTCGTACAGTATCAAAGTATAAATTTATTGTGTTTTTTAGATTTAGCTGAAATTAAACACATAATTTTATTCAAATATTCTGGTGATCATAAACATAACATAAACATAAAACATAAACGTTTACGCCGAATATCCCCGAAGGGGTTGGCAGAGGTACTAATACTTCTGAACATCACGTGACTTTGTCACCTGGTGTTCAGAGTACCCACGTTTTGCATGGACAGTGTACTCACGTGATAGGGGGCAGGCCTATCGCCGTTTTGTACGAATACACTGTCACATGACTAAGTACAACTCAGCCATGTGGGTTTCCCTCACCGTTAACAACCATGATAAATTAACCACACATATGTCTTTAGAAAAGACAAATTGGTGTAGGCCCGACCCAGGATTTGAACACTAGTCGTTTGCACGATAACCGAGTGTTCTACCCACTGGACTATCACGGTTGCTATCTATATATCTGGTGATCAATAGTAATGAAAAGAATACTATCGTTGAACCTCAATGTTATCATCATTACCCTACCATCTATTTTCGATCACAATCCTATAGTTAATAAAGATTCAATACTTACTCTACGTCCTTATTGACAGAACAAGAGATAAATTGTCTGTTCTTGAAAACCGAAGTGTAGAGGAAAGGCCCGTAACAGCTTCTCGTTTTGGGATCTATCTTGCAAGCCGAGATGACACCGATGACTCTTTCTATGCTCTTGTATTTGACTATGAGTGGTCCACCGTGATCATTCTGGCAAAAAATATTGAGGTATATGCTTAGTATGATAAATACATACATACATACATATACTCACGGCTATAAATCCCCAAAAGGGGTAGCCAGAGCTGAGAAATTAGAAATTCCTCAGCCAATTTTGGAAGTTGAGTGGGGAAAAGATGGTATAATAAAGGTTGTTGGTGATGGGACTCCAACCGAATCGCCCAAAAATCCCTTTAAAAGCCCCAATACCGTTAGTCGCCTATTACGTACACCCACCGGAAGAAAAGGGGTAGTGCTATTCTAAGCCGACACTACACAGCAAAATAAATCTATCATTAAATTAAAAAGTAATCAAGAGTTTTAAAGTTATAATTATAACTGATCGGGTAATTAAAATCAGAAAAACACACATTTGAAATGGGTATATATAATAAATGGGTTAAATGTATAATTCTAAAGGTCTGACTAACTTTTTATGAGACTGTTTATGATAAATAAAAATGCAATATCGTGACGAAAAAGAGAAGATTATAATCATAGGGGTGCAATTCTACCTGAGATCTACAAGAATGTATTGGATTCCGCTAGAATTGCTTCATTTACCTCGCTTCACTTAGCATCCTGACGATGCAAACAAATAAAGCAATTCTATTCGTTATTTAAAGGCATATTATCCTCGCACATCTCTGGTAGAATTGCAGCCTTAGGCAAATGATGTAATAATATACCTGACAGAAACCTCCGTAAGAGGTCGCGGTACGTCTAGAACTTTCATTGTGAGCATGTCTTCCAAGATCAATGTCAGTTGACTTCGTGAGCGTTTGGTCCAGTTTTTCATAGTTAGCTCGTCTTAACTCTTCCATGTCAGTACAATTGGCGTATTTCTTCTGTGAAAATTTATGAGTTAAATTGTTTTGTTTGACAGGGTTAAGAGAGTTCAAAAATGTATCATGTTGACCCTCATAAAAAACATACATACATACATATACTCACGGCCGTAAATCCCAAAAAGGGGTAGCCAGAGCTTAAGAGCTAGAAACTCCTCAGCCGCATTTGGAAGTTAATAGGGGAGAAGATAGAAAAAATAAAGTATCGTTGGTGATGGGTCTCCAACCGCATCGCCCAAAAACAACTTAAAAAGCCCCACACCCTTAGTCGCCTCATACGACACCCTCGGTTAGAAAGGGGTAGTGATATTCTAAGCCGGCACTACACGGCACTTAAAAAAATGTTTATATAAGTATTGCACAAAAGATATCACTTGAATTGGAAAATATCTTGAAGTATAAATACTGATATAAACAAGAACTCACCGTCTTAAAGACATAAATATGAGATTCATTCAGCACAACATTTTGCGGTTTTGGTAAATAAGTTACATCCGTTTCTAAAGGAGGATGGGCATTTTGGTCCCCATGCTCAAGTATTCTCTATCAAGTTGAATCTAATATCATTCTAAAGCCTTGTTAGTGTAGAAAAAAAAAGACTATGGGAGCAATCTTGTTAGAGCTGCCGATTTTGATGTACAGTTTTTTGAAAATGTTGATTTCGTTAATTATGTGAAATTATGATAATTCATGTTTCTGGTGTAACTTATTAATTGTTATACTTAAAACATCTCAATGCTGAAGCGAAATTGTAAAAACTGTCAGAGTTTGCAATAAATTGTCATAATTAAATCGAAAATGTATCAAAAACATGAAACAAACATGACGAACAGTCTTGTCAAAAAAAATATTTTAAAGTAATATTTCTTAAAAACGGCAGCAATTTAGGACAACGCTTTAGTTATTTTTATTGTCCAAAAAATAACATTTCCAACGACGTATCACTCATCCTGATTGGTGCTGTTACCAGGTGCTATACATTTGTGCCCATCCTCGTTTATGTAAGAACCAATATCTAAAAGTAAGGGAACAAAATTGCAGGTAATATTTTTTTTTGTTATTTGGTAGGAATATGAAAAAATGCTCTAACCTCACAAATTTCACTTAATCTCTTGGCTACGTCCTTGGTGCAGATCATGTATTCATTGATGATGGGGCGGTATCTCTGTGCCCACCTCTTCGCGCATTTGTCGTTGTCCATAACACAGACTTTCGCTTCTTGTAAACATTTGGCATTGTCTACCTTTGTCTCTTCTCGGTGTCTCCTTCTTGTCTTCATGTCAATGCCCTGAAATTGATACATGATTTGATAAAATACAGAAATTAATTTGAATGATTTTATATAACAAACTAGCTTTTTGCCCGCGACTACGTCCGCGTGGACTACATTTTTTGCATCCAGTTTACATCCAAAATACCAAAACACTATCTTACTACACTAACTTCTGTTTTTTTTGTATTTATATTCCCGTGCGCGTCGTAATAGATATAAAGAACATTGAGACTTTTTAAGTGATTATTATTGGGCGATGCAGTAGGACGGTTGAACGGACCCCATTCAACTTCCAAAAGTGGATAAAGAATTACTATCTCTGGAGCTGTGGCTACCCTTTTTTGCGATTTATAGCCGTGAGTATATTCTCATGATTGATTGATGGATGAATTTCATACATTCCTTTTTGTAGTTGTTATATCAGTAAATCGCATCAAGATTCAAATTTCTATATACATTGTATTTATAGATCAAAAATCTGTATAATATATTTCAATCTCTTAGGGGATGAGTTCCAAAAAACCTTTTTAATTGTTCATAAGAAAAACATGAAACAAACCATTTTGTAACCAAGTTGCTATGTTCAAAAATGAAAATATCTTGAGTAAGTATGGATAGCATTTTGGCAACCCGGTGCTGCCCCCTACACTGACTGTTGGTGATGTGTGAGAGATTGCAATCATCGGTCAACAGATGGCGTTACTGAATTAACATTGAGATATTTACTATTATTTACAAACTATGCATTCTGAGGGTTAAACAGAATATTAATTTATGCGTAAGTAAAACATAATATATCTATGAGAATATTAATTAAAAATAGTTAAAAAAACCAAAGCTATAAACATATTCTCAAACCTACCAAATGAATACGCAAAATTCATACAATATACTTTCAATTATCTTTATTCATACATATTCGCATAGTTGAATGTGAAAAAGAAGGATTAGTGCATCCTATTATTCTAACCTAACATAAAAGCAAAAAAGTCTCAAAATGACTTTAATCACCCAGGATTCGAACCTGGGTCTTTCGTACTTAGAGTTTACCAAACGGTATACCACTACGCCACGCAGACATTTGTGTAAGTCTTAAATTTGTGATATCCTATATATCTAGTAGTCATACTATTGACAAACAATTAAATGGACAATTATTTTGATGAAAATGGATGAAACCCTTATTTTTTCCAAAAAGACTATTAATGAAGAGTCCGATAAAGTCGGTCGATGAAAAAATTAATCGTGTAAATATGGGTAACCATATAAAAGTTATGTTTTTTATGCTCCTGTGGGAACCCTTTCGAAATCCGGGATAAATTATATCCTATATGTTGGCCAGGTGTATAACCTGCATAATTTAAATCTTTTTGTTCATGAAACCTCATGTGGGGATTATTACTAATAAATAAAGAATAAATAAAGGAAAGAAAAATTTCGACACAGGCGGGATTATTAGTATAACCTACATTCATGCCAAATTTGATCAAGATCGGTCCGGTAGAATTAACGTGATGAACGGACATGCAGACAGACAGACAGACATTTTTTTCAAAATAAGCAAATTTGGTTTCAGTATCGAAAATAGAACATATTCCACCGGTTTTTATTTTTTTTTCTTTAATGTACAGTTTTGACCTCGTTACAGTCTTATTATAGTATACAGAATAGATAGATAGATAAATAAATAATAACCAAATTTTGTATTAACCGCATATTTCTGTTCAGCGATTAATTCAACAAAACACTTTGAAGAAAGACGTCTTTATAAGATTTACATTTTCTGTTATAAGTCTTTAGTTTATTAAAAAGTAGTCACTAAACAGATTTTCAAATCATTATACTTCTACTGTAATATTATACCATCTGTGTTAACATCAAAAGTGAAACGTACCTCCCTGAAACCTCCCATGCTGCCCCATCCACAGATAGTACCCTTTGTTCCAGTCTGTTCCAGTTCCCTACTGACATTATTGTACGCTATCACTTCAGTGGCAAACTGACAACCTTTGTCTACAGATCCTATATTGAACGGTTTATCTACTTTAAGGATAGCAATGTCATTTGATGACCATTTTGTACTGTCATCAAACTCGAATTTGTAATCTGCAATAAAGAAAAAATATAAAATTTATCATTATATTCAAGTGTCCAAATTATTTAAGAACATACTAACTTTTGCCAAGTACTGCCGGCTTAAAATGTCACTACCCCTTTCTACCCACGGGTGTAGTAAGAGGCGACTAAGGGTATGGGGCTTTTTAAGTGGTTTTTGAACGATGCGGTTGGAGACCCATCACCAACGATAGTCCCCTATTAACTTCCAAATGTGGCCGAGGAGTTTCTAGCTCTAAAGCTCTGGCTACCCCTTTTCGGGATTTATGGCCGTTAGTATATGTATGTACTTACTTTTAGGAACGCATTTCCAGACGGCTTTTCTTCTGTGTTTGCAAATACAGTCGTCGTTTTGATAGTCGACGCCATCGAGGAACTTATTTGTACCAGATACCACATATAAATGTTCTGCGTCTTCAACGCAGGCCGCTGATGTTAGTACGTAACATTTATGAATGATAACTCCACCGCATAACCAATTTTTATAGTCTGGTAACTTTGCTGACTTTTTCGGAAGTTGGAGATAGACCTAAGAAAAGCAAAATTGAGGAAATGATTACATATCTTAACATTTCTGAGATATTACATTGGTTTTATTTATTTATTTATTATATTTAGCTAATTACTTTCTGACAGAAGAAGTAATTCAGGATATTCTATTAAACTGATATTTTCCTATTCAGATTATCTTCGGATGGAACGCAAGCCATCTTTAATCTGCGGAATCGCACAAGATCAGTGTGATGCCAGCCAAATCACCGTATCAAAGTCGGTACGTGTTCTCCGGTGAGAAATATATAGGACTCGATCATACGATTGCAAGTGGATTTGGTGTAGAATCTATGTAAAGCGAATTGTAAATTATGGTAAATATTAGCGAGTTGAATACTGCAGGTTTCCTGTAAAAATAGACCTCATATTTGTCAGAATTTGTTAACGTCATTTACAAATTCTTTCTAACTGTAAATAAATCTTTGATAATAAACAAGGCATCTCACATTTCGTATTTATATAGACACTTCGAGTCAAGCGTGTATCCAGCCATACCCCAACGGTAAGATGGGCATGCCCACAACCCTAATCGACCTATGACCTCACACATTTATGGTCGGCTGATAGCATTATGATAGTAACTGTAAGTCCAAGGGATTATAGGTGCCTATGCCCACATCCTTTTATGACGGCTGGATACGCCCCTGCTTCAAGTAGAAGTCTTACCATATAGGGCCTCTGACTATTGACAGAGTTCTTTCCGTACAATATTCTCCTGGTATCTACTTTAGTTTTATTTTCAAAAACCCATGTTTCATCCGGGACGTCTTCTACTTCATTTTCTTTGTCATCAGCTATCTCAGTGCCATTTTTAGCTGCGTCTGGTGTTGCCGGACTTTCTACGGCTGGGGCTTCAGCAGTTTTATTTGCATCTGATGATACTACAACTATAGAAATTTTACAACTATTAATTATTTTTACGGAATTAGTGTTGATTATATTTGTTTGTGGTATTGGTCCTAATCATTTTTTATGTTAATGCAAAGTTGTTGTAACTTATATAAATATAAATATATAGGTACCATCTTAAATCAGTGATCGTAAGAGAAAATGCTGCAATTTCAGCCGATGCCAAATCCCTAAACGAGGTAGCCAGAGCCAGCCACTTTTAGAAGTGGCGTGGGGAAAGTATTCTCGAATATAAAACTGGCTCCAGTTCACATAGTGAGTCGGTT
The DNA here is from genome assembly GCA_963576735.1 of Bedellia somnulentella. Lineage (NCBI taxonomy): Eukaryota > Metazoa > Arthropoda > Insecta > Lepidoptera > Bedelliidae > Bedellia > Bedellia somnulentella. The sequence continues at coordinate 3,166,586 of OY755192.1, read as the reverse complement.
GGTAGATGTATTTGGTATGAAAAGTAGAGAAGAATAAAGAAAACGTCATTCGGTCTCAGGCTTAGTGATATAGGGTCCCCGATCGTGACTAAATGTTTTGGGGGAAATACGAAAATTATCTAAAGCGCCCAGTACACAATGGCCAGTGATGAGCCACGCTCCGCAATGCACATTTGTAGGCCACGATCACTTGGTGTTCACGCAATGGCCCATTGCTCATTACTGCCTGGCAATCCACTTGCGATGGACGTCGCGTCGAAGCAATTATGGCTGCAGCTATTTATTTATTATTATGTATATAATTTATTTTATTTATGGCGCTATTTATGTTATTTTTACGTCATATAGTGATTATAAATACATTTTGCAATAAAATATTCCATAAAAGTATAAGTATCTATGAGCGGTCGGTGACGAACTAAACAATGGCCCACTGTGGAAACACCACCGGCCACGCTACGCCACGATTCCTTTGAAGGGTGCCCGAAAAACCGACAACTTAGCCATTGCGCGTCACGATCGACAATTGTCCGCCATCATGCATCATTGCCCCCTGTACACAGTGGCGATGGCGTGCAGTGGGCCATCGTGGGACGTTGTGTACTGCGCGCTTAAGAAACAAATTTTGAAGGTCTGATGACATAGACGGGGGATCTAGGTGTTATATGTCAGCGAATATAAGTACGCTAGATTGACTTACGAACATCGATAGAGCAAATTAAAAAAAGAGCATATCCACAACCGTAATACGAATTGTCTCTACATTTCTTTTGAAGCAGTTATATGGTTTGCGAATATACTCTTAGTAATTCCAAATAATTTTATGATTCTGTAATCTTATTCATAAATTACCAAATTGTAGTTTTATAATCGCAGTGAAATTAATACTTGTTTTTTTTTTTATAACATGGGCATTATTTAATTATTTTCCTATAATATGAAACTTACCTAAAACTGAAGATAATATAACTAAACCCAAATTAAAAGGCGACATCGTAGGCCTTCAGACACAATAAGGCTGGAAGGCCTTTACGTAAGCAATGTAGTTCTTTTTGATTAGCGAGCAACGAAAAATAATTATTAATTTTCATGCGTCATTTGACATTCATATAAACGTCGAGACTTTTTCAATTAAATCTATTTCCTTTATGACCGGTGCTATGGAGTAAATAATATTAGGTTTCCTCAAAATTAACATTTGCTAAGAATTTCTATCAATATCAACTAAAGTACTGAGAAGGTTATACATACAACCTTCATACTTGCTCTTGAATATATCTAGGATACCTTATCTTGTTACCAGGAAATTTGGTACTTCTGTCAACTACTTTTCATTGAGACTTGGTTTACAAAATGATTTTTATTAAGTTTCTTACGGTTCTTCGAAACTTAGTACATACTAAGTAAAGAAATCTTATTTAGGGGTCCATATACCTGATTTCACATAGCAAAGCCACATACATAAAATAAATATGAGAGGGTGCTTAGGTTTGCCTTACCCAACATCATCGATCGTGAATTCCTTAAGTCATCCCTTTCCTTTCTTCCGAAAGCGGCTTCTGGATACCAATTTGTGGAATCGACTTAATGGGACTCAGTGATCCATCTCTAATTTTCAATTACCTCACGTGGAGGAAAAATCTACAATTATGAAATTCTTACTGATTTAAATTGTTTTTATTACCGTGTTTGAAAATTAGAGCTATAAGTTGTTTATAATATTTCATAAGTACAATCGCTCTAGAACATTGTAGGCTGAACCATATGATTATCTGAAAATTTAGATGATACCTTCGAAGTGTATGTACATCCGTCGGTTCTGGCTACTATCATGGTAGCAATCGCTAGTGTGTCAACTAACTATTCTGTAGACTGGAATCCATCTTTTTTTTTTGACAGCTGAGGCAGTGATTAAGAAATTTCGTTACTTTTTAAATTAGTTGTTTGTACTCTACCCCATTAGCTCGTATCGGCTATTGGGGCTTTTAAGGGATTTTTGGGTGATGCGGTTGAAGACCAATCACCAAAAACATTCAATCTTTTCCTCACTTAACTTTCAAAAATGGCTGAAGTATTTTCTGATTCTTAAGCTCTGAATACCCTTGAAGTCTTGACCTTATTAATTTTAAACAAAACAAAATGAAAAATGCATTAAAAAAATACTTCATTGAGGGTAAATGTGTGAACCCATCGCCCTCCACCTCTAAATAAATAAGATAATTTTTATTTTTATTGATTAACTTATTACATTTTAGTCCAGTAAAATCTTATATTACACTCCCCAGGGGCCACAATCTAGTTTATAAGCATAGGTTAATACCCTTCTATATAATGTTAAAACCTTTAAAATAAATAGTTTTAAATTATTATTATTTTATTTTACCCCTTTTAGGGATTATTACCCGTGAGTATATGTATGAAGCGACATGATAGTCCAGTAGATAGAACACCCGCCCGAAAACAGAAGGGAGTGAGTTCCAATCCTGGGTCGGGCCTACACCAATTTGTCTTTTCTAAAGTCACATGTGTGGTTAATTTATCATAGTTGTTAACGGTGAGGGAAAACATCGTGAGGAAACCCACATGGCTGAGTTGTACTTAGTCATGTGACAGTGTATTCGTAGAAAACGGCGATAGGCCTGCCCCCTATCACGTAAGTACACTGTCTAAGCAAAACGTGGATACCTTCTCTGGACACTAGATGGCGCTGCCATGTGAGTTCAGAAGTATTGGTACCTCTGCCAACCCCTTCGGGGATAAACGGCGTGAACGTTTATGTTTATGTTTATGTTAGTATATGTATGTATGTTGTTTTCATACTTGGTTTTTCCTATCTCACCTTTCTTTTCTTATCCTAATTTTTCCCATTAATCTCAGACTCATACTCATTGTTTGCGCTGCATACTCTCGAGGGGTAGGAGAGGTGCTAACACTTTTGAACATCTTGTGATATTTATATTACATGTTGCAGTAAATTATTGTGATAAAGGGCAGGTCAAAAAACTGGTTTTTCCGAAAACACATGATTAAGGGCAACAATGTCATTATCCTCACTGTTTTCCCTCATCATAAGAAACCTTTATAAGCCAAAGTCACATATTCTTCTTTAGAAAATATATGTCGCAGCAAACTGGTTAAATCAGCCAGCTAACACAACAGCTAGCCGCTTAATTAAACGCAAGCTCTTAGTTAAAAGGCTAGCCCGCTGGTAAAATGAATTGTCGTCACTGAACGTCCAATCACCCTGCTGATTGAATGGTTAGCCCGTTGGTTTGAGCTGACGTTACATTATTTTTCTGTTAAAATTTATAGAATGACTGTTTAAAAAAGTGTTCAATCTTGGAAATTTCAATAGATAAAATAATAAAAAAGTAGAGATTTAAAATTAATACATAAGAGTACTTTATATTTTTTATTTTAATATTTTTTTTAACTATACTTCCAAAAGTGGCTGAGGAATTTCTCATTCCAAAGCTCTGGCTACCCTGTTTAGGGGTTTATAGCCGTGAGTATATGTATGTATGTATGTATGTGTTTTAATATTCTCATGTTCATTCTTAATAAGTCGTTGCCTGTTAGCACTTTTAGTTACTGTGCCAAAGCTTTGTGCCATTTAAGTTTTGATATTGTATTAAATGAATATAATTAAAGTATTGCTGCCACAAGAAGTACCTAAGAATATTTTATGTTTTTAAGTATGATACTAATTTATTTTCATAGTCACACTAGATAACTAGACGGCGATATAACGTTCCGCCAAGTGGTTGCGCGGTGTGTTCAACTAAATGGCTGAATTTTAGCCTACACTAGGAGCCGGCGTTTAATTAAGCGGCTATTTGCTTTGTCAGCTGGCTGCGACATATGTATTGGTGTATGTATGTCCGAGCCGATTTCGGCTACAGCGACTGCTGGGCAGGCTCTCAGCAGCTGGCGCTTCGTTGGTCCGCGCGCACGTGCGCTCTCATGTGGCTGCTATAGCAATATATATAGCAATTTTGGCCTTAAAGGTCCTTGAGAACCTTGGACAAGTAAGTACGTTGCCACTGTAGTGATACGTAGGTTAAGTATTGGTGTAAGCTAGATTCAGTTTCAGAGCATTTATCAGCCATTTCAGTCACGTACATATATATACTCCCGGCGATAAATCCCAAAAAGGGGTAGCCAGAGATTCAGACCTAGAAACTCCTCAGCCACTTGCAAAGTGCAAAGCGAGCCGACTTGCATTTGGCCACAAATTTTATATTATTTACTTTAAGCTACTTGGCAAGTCAATGGCGGGAGGGAACTGGTTCATGCTATTGTAAGCAGACACCGCACCACATATTTTTTAACGCTTTTATAAAAGACTTAAAGGACACGCTTTGTTTGGACATTGTATTCACGTGAATGGGGCCGTTTTGTACGAATACACTGTCTGGTTCCCTCATGTTATTTTCCGTCAACGTCAAAGACAAATTGATGAAGGTCCGACTCAGGATTTGAACCCACGTCTGTCTGCATGATAGGCGGTGTTCCATCCACTGAGCTATTGCAGTAATTTAATAACCACTTATGATATGGGTTTTTTAATGAAAACAAAAACCAACGCAAAGTTTTAATAGTTTTATTGTACTACGTGTCTATAATTAGGTTTTATCCTATGGGAACTGTATAGGGATGCCGGTCGCCCTGGTGACCAGTGTCCGGTTCTTTGGTTCTTTGGAAAGTACGCCTTGTGGTCGCGCATCACGAATCATGCATGACTTTAGAGATTTTAAGTCTCTCATTTAATAACCTGTATCTTATTTTTTTTAAATATATAAGCTGTGCTGTGCTGTTGTCTAGTGTTGGGTTAGAATAGCAGTATCCCATTTCTTCCATTGTAAGTGATTTTTTGGGTGATGCTGATGCGGTTCGAGACCCCTCATCGCCAATTTGTAGACGTGAGTTAATGTATGTATTTAAAAAAAAACAAACGTAATTTTTTTATAGTTTTACTGTATGAAGTGTCTATAATTAGGTATTATCCTACGGGAACTGTATAGGGATGCCGGTCTCCCTGGTGACCAATGTCCGGTTCTTTGAAAAGTACGCCTTGTGGTCGCGCATCACGAATCCGAAGCCGCTGTACAGTTTGTCGCCGTTCAGCGTCGGCGCTATTTTCTCTTTTGCTCTATTTTCGTACTGTTTGCTAGAAAAAACATATTTCTTGGTATTAATCAATCAAGGTACAAAAAGAAACGGTACCTGCAGGACTTGAACCCGCGACATCCCGGGGGCCAATTACGTATATTTTGTGACTGACGATTTTGTCGCAAGTTGAATGATTGTCGCTGTCAATGTCAAAAATTTATATGTCATACTAGTGAATCGGTCCAGCTTCACACGGGTAGCGTAGCTTTAAAAATATCTGAGGTTTCTTCAATCACAGCTCAACTTTTGTGAAATTTAGCGCCTCTTATAGCACTCCTGAATAGTGTAGCTTTGTGATTGTGAAAGCGCTTTTATGAACGGTTCAGTATCTCCGAAATTAAACCCTTGCAAACAAAACAATCAGAGTTACAAACTTTGCATACATCATACATATACTCACGGCTATCTTTCCATTCCATCAAAATAATCCTTGTAACATGGTTCAGTATTGACGTGCGACGACAGGGCGCGATGGCTTATTTCATTTATAAGTTTGGTGTTTCTATACCGATTTCTATGTTTTTTTTTATTTTATTGAATAGGTAATAATGTAAAAAATTTCAAATAAGATATGAATGAAAGTATTATAAACGTAAGAGTAAACAAATATAATCAGAATGCTCCGAACTGCTAAGCTATCAGAGTTACACGTGTTATTGTGAGTCAACCATAAAAGATAGGCATATGCTGTTAAAGGATATTTTTTAGAAAAAAATATGTGACATATTTTTGTAATACATGATTTCTATATAACTTTAACCGCGGGGCTTTAACTTTAAAGGCTGCACACGACCAAAGCTTAAAAAATTGAGTAACTTAATCTCCCATTTTCCCAAAATTTCCCGAAATTCCCCTTCACCACTCTGCTGAAAAGTATACTATAACGTGCCCAGGAGTATGAAAAATAATTGTGCCAAGTTTCGTTAAAATCCGTCGAGCAGTTTTTGTTTCCTCAAGGAACATACAAACCGACAGACAGATAGACAGACGAAAATTTTACTGTTTGCATTTTTGGCATCAGTATCGATCACTAATCACCCCAAGATAGTTATTTTGAAAATATATTTAATATACAGAATTGACCTCTCTACAGATTTATTATAAGTATAGATAGGTAGGTGACACTTTTGACAGCGACAATATTGCGTGCAACTTGCGATAAATTCGCGGTCGCTAAAGATACGTAATCAGCCCCCGGTCTACCAATGGTGCAAAGTAACCACTCTGTTGCGAAATTTGTCTTTCCTTGCCTCTTTACACCTTCTGGTGTCAACTTCCTCTACCTCCAAATTTTTACAAATTCGCACACACACTTGCATTCATGAAGTTTCATGCACAACAAAGTTTAATTATTTTTCTTAGTATGTATTAGAGGTATGTTTACAAATATATAAATAGTCGTCTCTATTAATGAAGTCCTTTATTGAAGTCTCGCACTGCGGTGAGACATTTTATTTTGAACGTTTGTAGAATATGTATCAGATCAGTCATCTTATGTTAACTACATTCTAATATATCTTATGTATATACATGATTTTGCTCATAAGGGGTTGAAAAAAAGGCTTCCTTATTATTTTTCATCTCCACTAAGATAATCTATGGTTAATCGCTACTCAGTTACTACAATGAAATATTACATACATACATATACTCACGGCTATAAATCCCTAGAAGGGGTAGCCAGAGCTAAGGAATCCGAAATTCCTCAGCCACGTTTGGAAAGTTAAGTGGGGAAAAGATGGTAAAATAAAGGTTGTTGGTGATGGGTCTCCAACGGCATCGCCCAAAAATCCCTTGAAAGCCCCAATACCGTTAGTCGCCTCTTAAGTACACCCACTGGAAGAAATGGGGTAGTGCTATTCTAAGCCGACACTACACAGCAAGAATATTATAGCAATGAAATCGCCTCTTAAGTACACCCACTGGAAGAAATGGGGTAGTGCTATTCTAAGCCGACACTACACAGCAAGAATATTATAGCAATGAAAAATTATAATAATAATTTATAATACCTGTTCATGATAGCATCCCAATCGTCTGCATTTATGCTGAAAGCAAAAAGATATTACTCATTTACCAAATCTTCCTGTGTTGAGAGGGAAGTTTTGTACCCATGGAATGTTCTATCTTTATCAAAAGGGCAAGCACGAGCGCTATTTTATCGACACGATAACGCTTAGAATGAGATGGCAGTATACGATACTAAGTAAGTGCGTAAGACATGGCTGCTTTATCCCACGCGATAACTAGTTTAAACACCGCTCGTGTTATCGGGCAGACTTAAACTCTATTATTAATACCAAACTGCTATTTGTATGCTGTAGATATTATTTTTCCTAATTGCTAAGTGCTTTTAAGCTTTTTAATACAAGTAAATTATTAGCAACCATATTTGTAGTCTCTGACTGACTGATATTAGTCGATGTCCTGCAGAGCAAGCACGAGCGGTGTTTAAACTACTTATCGCGTGCGATAAAGCAGCCATCTCTTACAAACTTACTTAGTATCGTATACTGCCATCTCATTCTAACCGTTATCGTGTCGATAAAATGTGCTCGTGCTTGCCCTACTGATCGGAGTAGGTTCTGTACGTTACCTTTCTGTTTTCAATCTAAAACAAAAATTATTGAAAGAAAAATGTGTCCTGATGGGCCCCATTTCTTATACTTATTGCGAAGTTTATTCTCTACATGAACCGATTGAAGATTATTATATAAATAAATACGGACATATTGAACACAGATCAAGTTAGCCCAAAACTAAGTAAGTTGTATAATGGGATACTACATACATACATATACTTACGGCTGAAAATCCCTACAAGGGGTAGCCAGAGCTGAGAAACTAGAAGTTCCTCGGCCAATTTGGAAAGTAGAGTGGGGAAAAGATGGTAAAAATAAAGGTTGTTGGTGATGGGTCTCCAACCGCATCGCCCAAAAATCCCTTAAAAGCCCCAATACCGTTAGGTTACGCCTCTTACGTACACCCACCGGAAGAAATGGGGTAGTGCTATTCTAAGCCGACCCTACACAGCAATGGGATACTAACTCAACGATTTATTTAATATAATATTATACACATATAAATAACACCCGAGACAAAGAAACAATAATTTTATGCTCATCCCTGAAATGTTGCTATCAGTGGGAATCGAATCCGCTACCTCCGGACCGAGAAGCTAGTCACCTATTCACACGGCCACGCCTGTCATATGATGTATGTATAATGTCGATCCCGGTTGCTATTAATTAAAGTAGCTGATATTATCTAGATTTTCTTTAGAAATTCGGTATGCAAAGTTTTACAAAAGTGGGGCTGATTACGAAACCATTTCGAGATATTATGTTTTTAAAACATATTTTCTTGAAATTAAATCAAACAAAGCTAAGATGATCGCTATTTTAGCTAAAAACTGTAGCAGTATTTGACCTTCAGCGTTATGTCAAAGGCATTCGTTCTTGCAGTTTATTAATAAAATATCGAAAATCATAGGTTTGTTTAGTATAATATCGTAATAATCTCATTTGGGATCACAAATTCGTGAAATATTTTGCAATCAGCAACATTTTTACTAAACATTTCGCTTTATTTGCATGTCGCTACGTGATATTTTCGATCGATGACGTCATTAAGTACAAAAGTTGAACAATCCTTAAAAAATCATAACTTTGCAATTACTCATTTTAAATGAAAAATATTCAAATCAGTTTTTTATTTTCGTGTTTGCTATCGAATAATAATATTTAATAAATACCAAAAATAAACTTTGCATACCGAATTCAAAATGGTATACTGTGGCCTATTGACCCAGTGTAGGCTTGAGCTCCTTGGTTACCAGAAAATTTGCAAAACCCTTACAAAGGAACGGTATAGATACAACGAAAGGCGAGTGGTTTTTTCCTCTGATGTCTTTCAAGCGATTTTTCACGACACGACATAGAAATATGTATAAATCAGCTTTGTAGCCTGTTAGTGTAACTAGTTTCTGATAGGACTATTTCAACTACACTTCTCCCTAGATGGCTTGTATGTTATACATAAAACAATATAAATATATTCAACTTCCAAAGTATATACCCAAAGTATATATCTCAATTTTCAGATGAAAAATTGCATGAAAATGTGGTTTTTTCTTACCCAGGTGCAGGTTTCCACGTTATATCTGTTTCTTCATGTGTTTGACCTGTTCTGAAACTCCGTTTGCAATCCCTGAAATTATTAATTTGTGGACAAATTTTAACACAAAATACACGTTTGGCAATTCTGCAAAGCATTCCAATTCATTTGTACTGAATTTTATTGTTGCATTTTAAACCAGGTATATGTAATTCAAATCTGATTGAGTTATGTATCTAGAAAAGTGCACTGCCTCTATTGCAGATACTTTAGTGTAAAACTAAGGCTTTCCTATGTAAAATTAATCAAAACTACGGGTTGTTATTAGAAGAAAGAAAGAAAGAAGAAAGAAAGAAAATCCTCAGCCAAATTCGAAAGTTGATAGCGGGCAAGATGGTAGAAATAAAGTATCGTTGGTACCACTTAACAAAGTATACAAAAACCACTTCAAAAAGCTTCATACCCTTAGTCACCTTTTACGACACCCGGGGGTAGAAAGGCGTAGTGGCATTCTAAGCCGGCGCTACACGGCAATTTTTATTAATGCAATGTTTAATTAATTTGTTAAGGTAGTGTCACATCATCATCCTTTCTAGAATAATAATGGTTGGTACTTCGTTCTCTAGGTAATTGATGTCACATATTGTTCCGAAGAATTACTACCTCTTTTACCCCTTCAGCAACATACCAACATTGACACAGACACAACACACAATCACATACAACTGCCAATTTTCATGACGGTACGATCTTCAGAATTTGGTAAAATTAGTTTTCTATGATTTTATGACATAGTTACACACATACAGACCCCTATTTTAACACTCTGACAAGTCAGACAATTGTCAAAAAAAACTATAACTGCACCGATTTAATTTTTTAAACATTCGACATTTCTTTTGCATATCTGAAATTTTTCCGAAAACTCAAATTCAGTTATGTTGAAGGAGAAATTTATTCGTTCTCTATACATTCTCCTTTATGCAAATTCATCTAAATCACTATCACTGCCATAACTATGAGCGCCATTTTGTAACTAAAAAATACATCAATTGTAACGCTAGCCTGACACAGCCTCGATCTCATGTTAATAGTATTCGACAAATCTACAAATATGTCGAGTTGGAAAAATTAACCTTGTTTCACAACATAATTGTCATTAGATTAAGTTATCGACAATTGTAACATTATGCCTGTCATGTTTAAAAGTATTTCTTTAAGAAATATTTTTCAAACTTATCAGTTCTTACCTGTCACTGACATATTTCAAACGACATATGTCACTGACAATTGTCATGTTGGTGAAATAGGTGCCAGGTCGACCTAATAAAAGCGTGTTAGAAAGAAAAATCTTACTGTCGTTCCTTATAGATGGCGCACTCGATAAGCTGTTTGTTTTTATAAACGCTAGTGTAAAGGAAGGGCCCAAAACATTTTCTGTTGTCGGCTCTGATGAGTGACACCGATATGACGCCGACGACCGTCTCTTGACCTGACGCCATGCTGATTAGTGGACCTCCGTGGTCGTTCTGAAATAAAAAGTTTATAGAAATCTTAAGAATAAGCATTGCCGTACAAAAGGGCAATTCAGCCAGCCTCTTGAGATCCCTTCCCCCTAGCGGCAGAGATTTTAAAAATAATTTTTATATTGTTTAATTTATTATTTCTATACATACATACATATACTCACGGCTATAAATCCCTTAACGGGGTAGCCAAGCCAGAGCTTTGGAATGAGAAATTACTCAGCCACTTTTGGAAGTTGATTGGGGAAAAGCTGGTAATAATAAATGTTTTTGGTGACGGGTCTCCAACCACATCGCCCAAAAATCACTTAAAAAGCCCCATTTACCCTAAGTCGCCTCTTACGATCACCCACGAGTAGAAATGGGGTAGCGTTATTCTAAGCCGACACTACACGGCAAAACCGACACTACACGGCAACTTTTCTTTCATTTTTCTTTTGGTTAGGTGTTTTTCTTATATTATTTCTATCTTTTGCATATATTTAAACGTTATAGATTAATTTAAGTTTATTCTGTATAGTGTGATTATTTCAATTAATAAAAAAATGTCTCACGTATGTGTTAAATTTCATGTACATTATAAAGTAGGTGTCATTATAAGTATAAAACGTGTCACTTAATTTGACCTCGACGGAATTCTAACTACTGGCTTTATTTTAGTTTTTGTTAACCTTGTTAAATCGCATCGTACTTGAGAGGTGTTTTATGGATACACACATTATTTGTAATGTGTAAAATCTTTTCTATTAAAATAAAAGCAGTTGAATAAGATACGTCTGGTTGTGGTGAGTCAACTTATGTATATTAGCGTTAGAGTATCATTATAAAGATTTCAGTGCTCGTTTAAAATATCACTATGACTCAACCAAATTTTGACAAATTTAGGCGCTCAGGTAGATAAACACAAATAGAGAATACGTTTTATCCCGAAAACATGCAGATTCCTATTTTAATATGTCGGATAAAGATGCCGGCAAAAATATGATGTAGTTGTTAGTATATTTTACGAATATGTAAGACAAAGTATTACCTCACAAAACCCACCACCATCTCCATCATCATCATACGCTAACGCGAACCCTTGTCTCGGTTTGGTGGTGTCACCGGCCGGCGCATGCGAAGTGTATAGTTGTTGTGTGTATGTGAAGTTGTTACTCAATCAAGTCTGAATTACTTTATAAATTTTGACAAAATTAGACGCAAAGTTAAGGTAGAAAGTGATAAAGCCTTGATTATAGAAATTACTGTCATTATCTCGAAAAAACAAAGTATATTATATTAGATATGGAATTCGAAATCACGGGTGGTGCTAAAGCCATATATATTGTAAGTAAATTATGTCACAAATATGTATCACAAATTGTTACCTCACAGAACCCACCACCATCTCCATCATCATCATACGCCAGTGCGAATCCCTGTCTTGGTTTGGTGGTGTCACCGGCCGGCGCATGCGTAGTGGCGGCGGCGGCGGCGGTGGTCGCAGCTGACTCTTGTCTGCGCGCGTTGCGACCATTGTATGAGCGACGGTCGTAACTCTCGTAGGAATAGTCTATGTCTTCGCAGTCGACGTATCTTTCCTGCCAAGAATTATTTATGTATTTACTATTGTTCTTCAATTGTGGTGGTCGTCGACTCTTGACTGCGCGCGTTGCGAGCACAGTTCGAGTGACGATCGTAGCACTTGTATGAGTATATACATACATACATACATATACTCACGGCTATAAATCCCTAGAAGGGGTAGCCAGAGCTAATGAATTAGAAATTCCTCAGCCACTTTTGGATATGTGAGTGGGGAAAAGATGGTAAAAATAAAGGTTGTTGGTGATGGGTCTCCAACGGTTGGAGTCCAACCGCAACGCCCAACAATCCCTTAAAGGACCCAATACTGTTAGTCGCCTCTTACGAAGAAATGGGGTAGTGTGTACCCATCGGAAGAAATGGGGTAGTGCTATTCTAAGCCGACACTACACAGCAATATGAGTATATATGTCATAGTAGTCAACATATCTTTCCATCCTAGTACGAGCGCTATTCTATCTACAAGATGGCGATTCACAAATATCAGTGAATCGTTTTACTGATCAGATATCTGTATTTTTGTTTGTCTAAATTCTTCATGTTTTCCTATCCATAACATCAAAATTAAACTAAATGGCATAAGAAAATAACAGGTTGCCCATAGATTACCATCAACTGAATCAAATGATACCAAAGTCGACTAAGTTGGTTAGTGAAGTGGAAAATCCTGCTCCCGCAACTATATTTTAAAAGTGAAATGCCATGTGAGATTTACTATCCATCTTTTTGACGGTAAGACTGGATCCAAATGGAAACGATTTTTCTTTATATATAACATACCTAGTCAGAAAAAATTAAACTCGAATAATCTACTTACATCGCAAATAGCAGACATGCCATCGCCGGTATCTTTAGAGCAAATCATGTATTCTTCAATAATTTTATCGTAAGCTGAGCCCCATATTCTCTTGCATTCGTCCTTTTCTTCGATCTCTACTCGGGTCGATTGGAGTTTCTTTTGGTTAGGTGTTTTTCTTCTGTACAAACCCTAGAATGAAGGGAGACAATATACTACAAAAGGCACGATTATAATATGTATGCTTCGTGAAATTAAAGCGGATTATCTTACCGTCTAAGTTATACTTCGCTAATTATAGTCTTTGTTAAACTGTACTTTTCTGTGGCATAATTATACATACCATACACGCGGCAAAAAAACTCAAAATTGCTACTTTTGGAACATCATCCATTTATAACATAAAAACTCGTAAGATTTTATTCCTAAAGTAGCTAGAGTATTTAGTAGAGATTGTTGATTCCAAAGAAAATTTGTATGGGAAAGTTCATAAGTTTGTAGGGAATAATATCTTGATCTACTCCATCGAACTCTAAAATTCTTTCGTCAAATTTAGGAACATCGAAGGCGTTAATTTTCATTGTTTCGTGAAAACAAAAAATTTTATATTAGAAATCAGGTACACTTTTTTGCACCTCCGTCCCTTACAAAAGAAGTATTCATCTGTTTTTTGTGTACCAATTGGAAATTGTATACTTTAGTGCGAATGTCCGCTATACAGGTTTTGCCAAATGCAGGAACCAAGAGGACATGTATTTCTTATATCATACGAGTATTTACTTTTAATTTATTTATGTCCCACTCCTGAAATAATAGTATTATATGTGGACAGCCCAACAATTTTAAGAAGGGCAGAAGACGTTAATAAGGGTAGTGCAGGACCTAAAAAGAGATGTAAAATTCTTACATCAGTATACGAGGAATTCGAGCCCCAACCAGCTAGATACATGGTCGTCGAAGGGGTTTCCAGTGCATACGAATTGTTGTTGAACTTGATCATACGGGGGATGAAATCGCACCCTTCAACTTTCTTATGGAAGTTGAATTCTCCGTCTATTTTCACTATCGCGAAGTCGTTGTACAGCCATCGCAAGTCCACCTTGTGTTTGCCGTTGAACTCGTAATCTGTTGATAAATTAAAATAATATTTCATATTTCAAAGTAATAATTAATAGAAAACATATATATTTATTTGTTGCTAACAAAAAAAAATAGAACCGAAATAAACTTTAACATAAAAAATCATTGTTAACACATAACAAATGAGTTCAAAGGAAAGATAACACACATAAAATATAAGTACATAAAATTATCTTTCTGAAACATAATATAAATATTGTTTAATGTAAATTCTAGAAGGGCAGTGGAACCTACTAAAAATCGTAAACATCAAGTGGTATTTTGTAACCGTGTTTTTAAAAATTGTAAAAAAGCGACATGATAGTCCAGTGGGTAGAACACCCGCCCGAAATCAGAAGGGCGTGAGTTCCAATCCTGGGACGGGCCTACACCAATTTGTCTTTTCTAAAGTCATATGTGTGGTTAATTTATCATGGTTGTTAACGGTGAGGGAAAACATCGTGAGGAAACCCACATGGCTGAGTTGTACTTAGTCATGTGACAGTGTATTCGTACAAAACGGCGATAGACCTGCCCCCTATCACGTGAGTACACTGTCTAAGCAAAACATGGGTACCTTCTCTGGAAACTAGATGGCGCTTGTCATGTGAGTTCAGAAGTATTGGTACCTCTGCCAACCCCTTCGGGGATAAACGGCGTGAACGTTTATGTTATGTTTATGTTTTTAAAAATCCCACTTTTTAGATGGACAGCCTATTGACGTGCATTTCATTAATCACTTGCATAAATATAGAACCGTTGTATTTAACATAGCCCAAAGAGTTGCTAAACTTAAGTGGCAATGGGCAGAGTATATTGAGCGAAGCGAATTTCTAGAGTGGCGGCCACGTACCAGTAGAAGCAGTGTGGGTAGGCCTCCAACAAGATGGATCGACGATTGGATGAAAACCATGGAAAGCCGATGGGTGAGGGCCGCAAATGGACCCCATATAGAGGAGGTTTTTAGGGGAGGCATATGCCTGGCTATTGGCTGATGATGATACATGACTAAATATACAGATATATGGGTGTTTTACGATGTAGTTCTGATTTAGAATGGAATAGAATAACTCTTTATTGCACATCAAACACAAATTTACAAAAATAATAATATGATCAAACAGTTTACAGTGAGGTACAATTGGCGGTCTTATCGCTAAAAGCGATCTCTTCCAGACAACCTTTGGAAGGTGAGATCGATAAATTAATTATTTGGGTAGATGCACAAAATAAGGCCAAAAAAAACATAATTATCTATTAAGCTTACTTAAAACTAACTTTACATTTTACTTTTATTTATTTTTCACTTAAATTTCACTTGCTGTGTAGTGTCGGCTTAGAATAGCACTACCCCATTTCTTCCGGTGGGTGTACGTAAGAGGCGACTAACGGTATCGGGGCTTTTAAGGGATTTTTGGGCGATGCGATTGGAGACCCATCACCAACAACCTTTATTTTACCATCTTTTCCCCACTCAACTTTCCAAACGTGGCTGAGGAATTTCGAATTCCTTAGCTCTGGCTACCCCTTCTAGGGATTTATAGCCGTGAGTATATGTATGTATGTTCACTTAAAAAGCCCCAACACCCTGATGCGTGTGAGTTTAGTGCTATTCTAAGTCTAGACACCTAGGCGTATATAATTTACAATCTTGTCCCCACTCAACCTCCAAATGGCTGAAAAATTTCTAATTCAGTAGCTCTGGCCGTCCCTATTAGGAATTTTATAGCCCTGATTGTATAAATAAAAAAGTATGTATGTAAAATTACTCACTCTTTGGGACACATTTCCAAACTGCCCTTTTTGCTCCATTTCGTATGCATTCATTGTTTTTTCTGTCATCGTCATCATTGAAGCTGAAATGGTATGTTTAATTAAATAAAAATGGAGAAGTAAATCGTGTTGAATCTTTGCCTATCTAATCTTGTATACTCTTACAAAATCATTACTTTACGACTACTTCGTTGTTTTTGATATCCTTTTAGTCCAAATTTAATGTAATACTAGAACCTATTTATTTTTATTTACGGCTATCAATACCCATAAGGGGTAGTTACAGCTTCGGAATGAACATTTCCTAAGGCACATTCGGAATTCTGTTGAGGGGAAGATGGTATTAAAGTATCGTTTGTGTTGGGTCCCTAGCCATATGGCCTTAAAGTAACTTAAAAAGTCCCTTACCCCTATCAGTATGCGAAGAAATGTGTTGGTGCTATACCATGGCGACGCAACGGTATAGACAGATATTAAAAACAAACTAATTAAATCTCATTCTTTGACATGTTTTTTTTAGGTATGTTTGAGTTAGAAAGACTAAAGCAGAGTATCTTTACCCGTGGTACATGGACTACCACCACCATACCACTATATTAGGGTTTCCATGAGTTGAAAGATTGGGGTCCATGGTAAGTATCCATCCATGTATTCATCTTGTATCAATACAACATACGTAATACAAATTCTATTAGACATTGGGTATGCTTTGCATGCCCTATTTTTTGGGTGCATTCCGTGGATTGGTCGATTGTGAAAGCTTGCTCTATGGATTACAACTACTAATAAAATTATATAACTTACCCATAAGTCCCAGACACCACATAAAATCTATCCGCTTCTTCAATACAAGCAGCCGACGTAATAATGTATTTCCTATGTATGATGGTGCCGGCGCACAGCCAGTGGCGCGACTTGAACTCTCTGTACAGGATGCTGTTGTGCGGCAGCTTCAGGTATACCTGCAGTACGTTTTTATTAGAAATATGAATAAATTTAAGAAACTTCAAATTAATGTATGTAAATTGGTGTATTTAAAATGGCAGGCGTACGAAGTATGATGAATAAAAGAGCATGTTTGAAAAGGTTAATCCAGGTAGACGAGGTTCGAATTGTTTGCCATTATCGTACAAAGTAGCTATCTCTACCTGTCCTATCCTAATCAAAATAATATCTTCACAATTAGAAATTCTCTAGGTTCTTTTGGTAGTGTCAGTGGGCAAAAGATTGTAAAATAAAGGCACATTGTACAACGCACACATAATAATCCCCCTACAACCCCATACAAGTAGCCGACGTACGTAGATATAAATAAACCATAGACGAGACTGTATTCGCTATTTCTAATCAGCTTGGGGTATAGGCGGTATTTAAGGTATAGGCAGTATTTGAGTTATTATCTCTACTCTATGTTATTATCTTAAAAGGCTGAAGAATTTCCATTTCCCAACCTCAGACTTGACCACACCTTTTTTGGGGGTTTACAGCCGTGAATATATGTGTTTGATATTTTTTTACAATCAAGCTCAATTATTTTTTTGGATAACACACGGTTGAATGTCTCTGCCTACCACAATGCGAACAATAGCGTGAATATACAAGTAGTTCTCACCATAAACTCCCATCCAGAGGTGACCGTGGTCCCGTTTAATATTCGCCTTGTCAGCTCCGGGTCGTCCAGTGTGGGGATTGGGGTGGCAACATTAGCTAGACTTTCTGGAAACATAATTATAATTTTAGATTTTTTAATACAAAATTTCTTTCGATAGATTAATTCATACTCTTCAATAACAAGAAACATAAAGTTTCAAAATACATACATGCATACATATACTCACGCCATTAGTTCCCATTGGGGTAGGCAGAGACTATTGATCGCCACTTCGTACGATCCTGAGAAACCTCTCTAGCTTCGTTTACATCCATCAATCTTTTCATACATGCTCTTTTATTCTTCATACTTCGGACGCCAGCCTTTTTGAGCACACTCTCAATTTGGTCCAAGTGTGTTTCAAGTTTCAAAACTAACTAAGAAATGTAATATTGAAACAAAATTAAAGCTAATATTCATTTATATTACTCACAGGAGTCACAGGCCATCTATGAGCCGAGGGGCTTAACTGAATATGGTGAAATTGCCATACTTAGACCAATTGAGGGTTGGCAGTAACAATACATACATACATGTAATCACACCATTTGTTCCCATTCGAGTAGGCAGAGACTTACGATACTATTTATACATAATAAATGTGACTTAAATTCCCAAAAAAGGGTATCCGAAATAATAACTACAAGTAGTAATTTCAAATGAAAAATATTCAAATAAGTGTTTCTTTTGTGTTTGCAATCAAATAAAATAGTACAAAAAAATTAAAAAAAACTTTTAATATAATTCGGAGGTTTGGAGGTTATTTAACAGTTTACTCGAATATAATGAAGAAGGCTTTGTTTTACAGAAAGACCTCAGCCGTTACATGAGGTTATGAATCGTTTGGATTAAAATGCTTACCTAAGCTTAGCTTTGGTTAGATTTCAGGATCAGACCAGAGCTTCAGAGTTAGAAACTCCTCGGCCACATTTGGAAGTTGACAGGGGACAAGATGGTAGAAATAAAGTATTGTTGGTGATGGGTCTCCAACCGCATTGCCTAAAAACCACTTAAAATGCCCAATACCCTTAGTCGCCTCTTACGAGACCCGTGGATGTGAAGGGGTAGTGACATTCAAAGTCGGCACGACACGGCAGTGCATGTTGTCAGTTGTCAAACGGCACTGACAAGTGACATCTTGTACCGGTCATTATCATAAGGTTCAAGGTCACCCAAAGGCAATGGATTACAGTCGGAGTTTTAGTAGCGAAGATATAATGCCTACGGCTACAACGGTAAAAAGCTCAGCCAACATAAAAATCTTTCAAATTCAACGTGCACGCCATATATCCCCGGGGGTAGGCAGAGATACTAATAATTCGGATAACGAGTGTAATTTTTGGTCATTGTAGTACCCACGTTTTGCTTGACCAGTAAATTCATTGGGCAGGCCTATCGCTTATGCCTTAAGACATAAGTTTTCTAAACCCACCACTGGATTAGGCCATAATACTTGCAATTTATATATGTTTTTGTGTCATCAGTACGGTAACTTAAATATTTTTAATTTACGACTTAAGTGGACGATATCAATTCACCAATTCTGTTAATTTACAAATGGAGGATGTTCTGAAAATAGCCAGGCATCCTGAGTGTGAAGGAGAAAAGAGCACGTAAGAAACGACTAATGCATCTTAATGAATTGTATCATCGTATCAAGTGGCGATCGATACTACTGCCTACGCCAATTGAAATTAACAGAATAAGTATATGTTAGTAGAGGACGATCTCGGAGGACTTGTTGGACCAAATAGAAAAAATGTTCAAAAAGGCAGGTGTCCGAAGTATGAAGAATAAACGAGAATGTATAGAAATATTGACGGATGTGAACTAAGCTAGAGAGGTTTGTCAAGATCGTACTAAATGGCGATTGATAGTCTCTAACTACCCTAAAATGAACTTGCGGTGTGAGTATAGGTATGTAAGTATATACTAACGGCCATTAATCCAAAAAAGGGTTAGACAGAGCTTCAGAGCTAGAAACTCCTCAGCCACATTTGGCAGTCGATAGGTAAAAGACGGTAGTAATTAAGTATCGTATGTAAGTATATGAATGTATTTGTATTATTTCTTTAGTCTTATATAACTTACCGATCCCATAAGAAGCAGCTATGAGCAGTATTAAACAAAGCTTCATGTTGACAAAGTTCTTTCACGCAACCACATCTCTATCAGGAAAAAGAAATAAAATAAATTGAATGGCTCCAAAATCAATTATTTAATTTCACGCTTTGCTTGCATCCTTTTCAATTAAAACGTTTGAATACGACTAGCTGCGATTTATCTGAGTTTATTTACGTTGATTTTTTTTTATTAATTTTAACGGATGGGTGAAAATAGGAGGATTTTGCTTAACCGGAATCGTGTAGTTTATTTCTTTATTACCCAAGTAACAAAGAGTCATGTAATTTTAAATTATATCATTAAACAGCCGTATATACGCTCAATAAGAAGCTGTATGTCACCTAACTATGATGTAATGGAATTTCTGTCACTATTTAGCTATATATGCTAATTAGTCATATTAACCAATCATATAATGCCGTATATTATAAATAATAACACAGCTTTAACACTGCGCTATAACAGCTTTCAATGCCAATGTTATATGACAATTTATCTTGTATAAATATTGTCTTAAACTTGGCTATAGGCCTAAATAGTGATATTAGTTAAAAAAAAGACGCTTCTATAGTTTAGTGATGTAATAAATGCGGTCTCTACGTCTATAGATCAAGTTAGCGTTATAACAATTCTTCACATAACTTATTATATCTCTGTTGTTGTATAACAGCTTTGTAAATCTTTTTACATCACTAAGTAGCTTCCAGATTGCGGGCCTTGTTCACTTATAGTTCTAAATATGAGTTGTGTTATAAATGTATTAATTGCTGCTGTTATAGTGCTAAACTTTGACATTTTGGCAGCGAGTGCGATACTAAATCTCTAATACGTGTTATAAAAGTTGCATTGGTACTTTTACACAGTCGATGTTTCTCAGAGTCACATCACAGTAAAATAATTAAAATTAATAGAGCTAATTTAATTATGGATTACAAAGATTGGAAACGTTTTAAAAGAAGTGGTAATTATTGGAGGAAAGTATTGAAACAATGCAATGAAAACAGTTAGTTTAGCTTCGACTATCAGTTTCAAAAACTCCGACATAAACAAAGCACGTACCCACGAAAGCAGTGAGGGTTCCGTAGGAGCTTCGATTTCTTTACAACGCAATAAACCAGAAAGCGATACATTTAGTTCTGAATGGAGTTCTTCCGATGACGAGGGCGCCGACAAATTGCAGGAATTCAGTGAGCAGTTGAAGGTTTGGGCAATTGAATACAATATTTCTCACCAAGCACTTAAAAAATTACTACAAATAATAGACAAACCTCTTCCAAATATTCTGCCGAAAGACCCAAGAACTTTTCTCTGCACGAGTCAGAATACATACATATACATACTACATAAACATTACTACATCTGAATTCATGAAAACCTATGGTAAGAACAAAAAAGACTGGCGCTGCCCATCCTGCTTCAATATTACATCTCGTCGTCGTACAGGTGACGAAACACCCGTCCGTGGGCAACATATTACTAAACCATCGCCCTTCAACATGTCTATCTGCGAAGATACTCCCTCGACTCACACTCTATCTGACACTAATGTCGCAAAATCGCTTGTGGAATCTGATTTGCGTGAGTTCATTACAAACAGTATGCTGTAGTTTAAACAATGTTTAGAAAATACAATAAAGTCGGAAATAAACCAACTTCGAGATGACTTATGCAGCCGAATAACCGAATTAGAAACAAGAACTGCCAAAATCCCTGTGCTTGAGTCCGAACTGGAAAATGCTAAGCAACGAATAACAGAACTGGAATCACAGTTTGACTCACACCAACAATGGCTACGACAAAACAACTTGGAGATCCGCGGCGTTCCAGAATCTTCATCTGAGAACTTAAAGGATGTAGTGGCGAAAGTGGCCGAGCTGGCGGGCGTGACACTACATGAGTATGATGTGGAATTCGTGAACCGTGTTAGACCGTCTACGAACATCTCTGGAAGACCTAAAAATATCGTAGTGAAACTGAAAACTCGTCACCTAAAAGATAGTATATTATCAGGCTTGCGTAAACGAAAAGGTTTGACCGCTAAAGATATAGGTTATAGCAAAGAGAGTAAGATTTATTGTAATGACCACTTAACGCCAAAAAATAAAAATCTCCTCAATGAAGCCAAAACATTGTCAGCTAAACAGGGCTATAAATTTATTTGGGTCAGAAACTGTCAGATTTATGTCAGAAAAGACGAAAACAAACCTTTTTTATGTATAAAGTCAGTCAACGACCTGAAGAAAATTGCTTGATGATAAAAAACTTACCCAAACATATCTCTTATCTCATACAAATCGTCACACTAGTATTTAATATGATGTCTACTGAACACAATCACCTTTTTTCCAAACAATTACACAAATTTATACACCTATACTACACAAACACTCACTCGCAAACGTATGTTTTATCACTGATAGTTAAATGTTTCTATATCCTCTTCATAACCAATATATATACACGTTTTTTTTACACTTTATATTTTGAGTTCATATTTTTGATCACTGTTGTTTATTTCTTTGTAACTTACAATACACTTGATAATGCTTGATAAACTAAATATTTTCTATCAAAACGTGCGAGGACTTCGCACTAAACTACCCCAGCTTTATAATAATATTCTTTTACACAATTACGATATAATATTTATGACTGAAAGCTGGTTATGCGAGGGCGTTTTGGATTCGGAAATTTGTGATAACAGATATGACGTATTTAGGTTAGATAGAAACCGCGTTACGAGTGGTAAATCTGACGGAGGGGGAATCTTAGTGCTAGTATTACGTGGCCTTTGTGCTCGCGCTCGACCCGAACTGACCGTTTCAGGCTTAGAAGCCCTGTGGGTCACTATCCCAGGTAGCTCGCTGCGCGCGCGCTGCACTACAGCTGACCGATCACTAATCGTCCGTGACCTTCATTTATGTGTTGTTTACGCGCCACCTGGTGCGGCGTTAGTGTCACATATCACGAAAATTACAGCAATGATTGAATCAATAGTTAAGAATTCACACAGTGAATATTATTATGTTTTTGGAGATTTTAACTTACCAAATGTAAAATGGGATTTAAATGACTCACCAAAGTATCTCCGGCGCGGAAGTGTTGAAGTGCAAAACGCTGCAATAGACTTAGTTGAAAAGTTCTCATGTCTTGGTTTAAGTCAATATAATTATATTACCAACTCTAAAAATAACATCTTAGATTTATTGTTTTCCAACTCGCCACTAGAAGTTCGTTGTTCTGACTATCCTCTCATTAAAATAGACGAATATCATCCCGCGCTTGAAATCGTTGGTACTGACATTCTGTCTTCTCCATTTAAGGAGTTACCCCAAGCTAGATTTAGGTATCGCAAAGGTGACTATGATTCTATAAATAAAAAACTAAGTGACATCTCTTGGCAACCACTGTTAGAAGCACCCTCCGTTGACTCTTGTTTAGACTATTTTTATGATACTCTCAATGATTTAACACGCAAATTTGTTCCGTTTGATACACGCAACAAAAATCGTAACTATCCTAAATGGTATAGCAAGCCTTTAGTTAAAGCACTGATGGAGAAACACAAAGCTCACTCACGATGGAAAAGAACAAATAGCCCTCTGGATTATGATGAGTTTTCTATTTTGCGAAAAAGATGCAAAACTATGCGCCAAACCAGCTATAATAACTATTTGATATCTACTGAAATTAACATTAAACGCAACCCCAAACAATTTTGGTCCCATATAAAAGAGCGCCGCGGAGGATCATCGTACCCTAAGATCTTTGAACACAACAACAAGACATTTGACTCAGGGCAGTCTATTTGTGATGCGTTTAATGAGTATTTCAGCTCCGTCTTTAGTAAACCTTCTGATGAATATAACTTGCCTCCACTACCCCCTCCCTTCACAGAAACCGGTAATACTCTGTGCGATATTAACACTGACACAGAAGAAGTTATCAAACTTTTTTCATCCCTTGACCCTAATGGGGTAGCAGGTACCGATGGTATTCCACCATATTTCATTAAGAAATGTTCGAATAATCTCTCCACACCGCTTACGATAATTTTTAATCGCTCATTCAGTGAAGGATTTTTTCCATCAATTTGGAAGGAAGCACTAATTGTCCCTATACACAAAAAAGGTCCTAAGTATAAAATTTCAAATTATAGACCAATCTCTATTTTAAATGTTTTTGGTAAAATAATTGAAAAAATAGCATACAAGCGAATTTATCCCATAGTTAAACCCGGGATTCCCCCACAACAACACGGCTTCTTACAAGGAAAATCTGTTAATACAAATTTAATTGAATTTACAGATTATGTACTAAATACACTTGAAGGGCGAGCTCAGGTTGACGCAATATATACAGACATCGAAAAAGCCTTTGACCGAGCAGACCATGTTATTCTAATGCTCAAATTATATCATCTCGGTGTGCAAGGAAATCTGTATCGGTGGATAACGTCTTATATCTTTAATCGCCATCAAGCTGCAGTGTTAGGAGGTTTTAAATCAGATTACATTAATGTTCCTTCTGGTGTTCCACAAGGTTCACATCTAGGTCCTCTGTTGTTTAACGTTTATTTATATGATATATACACTGTTTTCCAAAATTGCAACTTTTTAATGTATGCAGATGACACAAAAATTTATCACAGTATTCGCAATGAAAACGACTGTCAAAATATTCAGAGTGACCTAGATCGCTTGACACGGTATTATAAAATTAACAGGATCAACGTAAATGCATCTAAATGTACGATTATATCTTTTACCCGTAGTTCTTCACCAATCAGTGCGACATACTATATTGATAATACTCCCATTGTTAGAGATTATACGGTGAGAGATTTGGGAGTTACTCTAGACTTAAAACTTACATTTGAACACCATATTGAGAAAATAGTAGATAGGGCTTACAAAAATCTAGGTTTTGTCATGAGAGTCTGTGAACCATTTACTGACATCAACTGCATAAAGACAGTTTATAATGCCTACGTTCGTAGTATCCTCGAGTTTGCTTCCTCCGTCTGGTTCCCCCAATATATAAAATATGCTCATAAAATTGAATCCTTGCAGCGCACTTTCATTAAACATTTAAATTACAGAGCTCGAGTATGGAACATGGATTACGAATCATCGTGTAAATATCACGAAGTCCTCAAACTTGATGAACGTCGCTTACTTACAGATATGTCTGTTTTACACGATTTGCTGAATGACCGCATAGATAGCCCCAACATTTTATGTCAAATCGGAATTAACACCCCTTCTTACAGAACCCGACATACGCAAAAATCTTTGTTTCATATTCCACGCTCAAGAACAAACTACTCTCAAAATGCTCCCATCCGCCGTATTTTGTACGAATTTAACAACAACTTTAGTGATTTGGACCCTTTTTTTTCATACAGATTTGAATTTCGTAAGAATGTTATAGAAACATTTAAAACGAGTCAAAGTTAATCAGTTTAAGCATAATTAAAACATACAAACACACATACACGAACACACACACACACACACACACACACACACACACACACACACACACACGCACACACCTACATACTTTTCTTTCATTATCATCATAGTATCATCATTCACGGTCTTATTTTTGTTTTGTTCATTTTTTTTTCTCTTTTTTCCTTGTATTTTTAAACGTCATTTATAATATTATTATTTTTCTTTTTTCTAATGTACTTGTTGTATTTTCGCGGGCAACCGCCTTAATTTCGTTCCTCTTTTGTTTTGAACCGGTAATTGTGATCACCTGTCATTGGCTTTGTAAAAAAATTGTATGTTCTGTGCCATGTTTGTTGTATTTGCTGTTGGTGGTCAACGAATAAATAAATAAAAATAAATAAATAAATAAAAAAAAATATACTCACGGTTATATTTCCCTAGAAGGGGTAGCCAGAGCTAAGGAATTATAAATTCCTCAGCCACTTTTGGAAGTTAGAGTGGGGAAAAGATGGTAAAAATAAAGGTTTTTGGTGATGGGT
The DNA here is from genome assembly GCA_963576735.1 of Bedellia somnulentella. Lineage (NCBI taxonomy): Eukaryota > Metazoa > Arthropoda > Insecta > Lepidoptera > Bedelliidae > Bedellia > Bedellia somnulentella. The sequence goes on along the minus strand of OY755192.1, from coordinate 3,140,727 downwards.
CTCCAACCGCATCGCCCAAAAATCCAATAAAAAGCCCCAATACCCTTAGTCGCCTCTTACGACACCCGTGGGTAGAAAGGGGTAGCGACATTCTAAGCCGGCACTACACGGCAAAGCCGGCACTACACGGCAATAGTCAGAATATAACTACAAAACCCGTTGGCTCTGGACATTATTGGCATAATGGTCTACAAGAATGCCTAATATTATATTTACAAAGTCTTCCTGCTTTGCCTACTACAGTTTCACTGAACTTAAATATAGATGAATAAATAAAGGAAAGAAAAATTTCGACACAGGCGGGGATCGAACCCGCGACCGCGGGTGAACGCCCCGACACTGTCGAAATTTTTCTTTCCTTTATTTATTAGTAAAAATCCCCACATGAGGTTTTCATGAACAAAAAGATTTAAATTATTTAATATAGATGGTTTACCAGTCTATAAAAGCTCAAAACTACAACTATGGCCGATATTGTGTAACATATTTGAGCTGTTGACGCTACCTCCAATCAACTCTTTCAATTATTTGTCTCTTGAATTGACGACGACGGTTCGTAGGTTAGGTATGTATTAATAATGTAATCAGTTTATTGATGTATGTAGTATGTAATCTGAGTTGACGACGGCGCGGCGGGCAGCGGCAGTGACTTCATTGAAGATGTGCACAAAATTCACATTCGTCAATCATGTAATGGTCGTATGCTGCTGTATAATTACAAAATTAACACCAAAAAAAATCCAACAATGGTAAAAAGTAAACATTCGTATTTTCTAATTTGAAGTGTTCCGGCAATATTTCACTATTAACGTGACCACAACCGATACAATGTTTAGACAATACAAAATGGGTCTCTTTCCAAGGCCACTCCAGCAAAGAAAGGGTAAAATGATCCTTCGTCAAAAAGCAATCAACGTCCATATAAATAATAACTATGGCAACCTGAAACAACAAGACAAATTTATGTTTTAAAAAGTTTAGAAAATACGTGTTATGTAAGTAAATAAAATTAAAATGTGGTTTTCGTATTTCTGTAAGGAACCCTAATTCATCAACCCTAATCAACCTCCATTTTATTTTTCAATCCTTACATTACTAACTAGTCACATAAGAGATGCAAGATGGCAAATCACAATTTTTTGCATAATTTAACTTGTAAATCGACGTCAAAATGAAGGCGCATTTAGAAATAAACACACACTTCGTACTAGTTACTCAGTAAAATTTGCACCGCACTTTCTATCACTGTACAATTACACCACAAAACCTATATTCAATACGCAACGATAGCTAGCTACGCCTTTACGGTAACGTAGAAATATAAAAAACACAACTGTACTCACCTTGGTAAACAAATCCTTTTTTTTCCAGAGGAATAATCAAACTTGTCGTGCGATGCGCTGTTTTCATCGTAAAGTGTTGTATAAAAGTGTTTTGCGCACTGTTATAGGTCTAAGTTGTGATGTAATGTGATCTTTGTAACCATTATAACACTAAGGAGTGATGTAAAGACATTTTGATCACTATTATAGGACTAATGAGTGACAAGCTGCGACTTTACATGACTGTTAAAGAAGTTATACGAAATTCAATAGAGCTATTACAAAGCTACTACGTCACTGTTTAGCCATGTAAAGTGCGCCTTTTCCTGGGCGTATAAGCGCTTATAGTACTGTTATAGGCCTGATTTCATACATTAAATAGAGGCGCAAACTCGCTTATAGAGCTCTTATGTGACGCCTTTTTGTTACTTGGGTAGTGTGTAATAAAAAGGCTTGTTTCCTTTAGAAAGAAAAAAAGAAAGAAAAACGTTTATTCGCCATTTGTAGGCACAAGAAGAACAAGTAACATAATACAAAGTATAATTTACAACTTAATTTTAACAACATTTAAAATAATAAAGTTATAAAATAAAAAATAATAAAAAACAAAAAAAGAGAATCAATAAAAAACATACAAAAAATTGTCATGCACTTCCCGTGCCACCCGAACAGCGAATTGGTGCTGTCTCAGCATTTTCTGTGAGCTTTTGACTCACAGAACTGATTTTCAGACAACACTTTAACAAATACTTTAGATCATGCTGCCTCATGCAGGGGAGTATCTAGGCCTCAAAAAAGGTTGTGGGCAGTCACCTGTATTCTCTTGGCCATGGTTTTAGGATCATCATGATAGCTGATAACAGCAGACCATGAAACTTTGGGGCGTAGGTCGATTAGGTTTGTGGGTAAACTGGGAATGCCCACCTTGCAAAATGGGTGGATCCACCCTTGGTGACATGGCTTTATTTATTGAAAGGGTATATAACCGCCACATCTTAGCTTTCCTTTAGGTTGGTGAGGAGACCCATGTTTCGTTATAGAGTACTTTTGTGTTGATGTGATTGAAAAGGAATTACCAAGGCTATTTTGTGAGGGAAAATGTCTTTAGGAAAGTTACATGCTGTGTAGTGTCAGCTTAAAATAGCACTAATCCATATCTTCCCGCTAGTGTTGTACAAGGCGACTCAGGGTGTAGGGCCTTTTATGTGTTTGTTGAGCGATGTGATGTGACTGAAAAACCCATCACCAATATAATATTTTTTACTATCTTCTTCGCGATCCATTTCCAAAAGAAATTTACTGAGGAATTGTTTATTCTAAAACTGTGGCAACCCCTTTTTGGGATTTGTTGCCGTGAATCAAGGCAATTGCTGTGTAGTGTCGGCTTAGAATAGCACTACCCCATTTCTTCCGGTGGGTGTACGTAAGAGGCGACTAACGGTATTGGGGGCTTTTAAGGGATTTTTGGGCGATGCGGTTGGAGACCCATCACCAACAACCTTTATTTTACCATCTTTTCCCCACTTAACTTTCCAAAAGTGGCTGAGGAATTTCTAATTCCTTAGCTCTGGCTACCCCTTCTAGGGATTTATAGCCGTGAGTATATGTATGTATGTATGTAAGTATGAAATCTACAAAAATCTAGTCTCATCCTACGAACCGTACAGAAAGATATGGAATAATAAAAAGTGATAGTTCATTTATAGCTATCACACCAAACCCAAGGCAACGTGAACACAAAGTCATAAGTCCTTCCATCCCTTATAACTTTAATAGCATTTAGAAGGAGAAGTCTCAACTAAGTTCACCTTCGAACTTAGTCTGAGGTCTAGGTTACTTGTTACCAAAGTTACAACTGCCACACGTTACGTTCAGAAACTTTGGCACGTATTCGAATATTCAAGTGTTTACCCGGTTAGATATTTCAATCATTGGTGTAACCAATCATACCAAGATACAAACATACATATACTCACGGTTATAAATCCCTAAAAGGGGTAGGCCAGAGCTAAGGAATTAGAAATTCCTCAGACACTTTTGGAAGTAGTGTGGGGACAAGATGGTGAAATAAAGGTTGTAGGTGATGCTGCAACCGCATCGCCCAAAAATCCCTTAAAAGCCCCAACACCGTTAGTCGCCTCTTACGTACACCCACTAGAAGAAATGGGGTAGTGCTATTCTCAGCCGACACTACACAGCTATAAAATACAAAGATAAATACTAAAATCCCTCCTATCACTTAGGGAAATAAATAATACACTTTATTGAAACACCAAAACAATACACGGAAATATACAGATTGAATATATAATAAACAGAAGGGCAAGCACTAGCCGTGTTTAAACTAGTTATAGTTATGGGATAAAGCAGCCATCTCTTACGCGCACTTACTTAGTATCGTATACTGCCATCTCATTCTAACCGTTATCGTGTCGATAAAATTGTGCTCGTGCTTGCCCTACGGTAATCAAAAGGCGGACTTATCGCTAAACAGCGATCTCTTCCAGTCAAACCTTTGAAAGTAGAGATTGCGCAAGAAAATTTACAAATAACTGAAACTATACTTATTATAAAGAGGAAAAGTTAGTAAGTGTGTTCGTTTGTCTACACGCTACAATTTGGGGTGAGCTGAGAATGAAGGAAAACTTAGACATTTGTAAAATAACACTACCCGAGCGAAGCTAGGGCGGTCAATTAACTAGCACTTACCTCATATTACTTTGATAAAATTAGGGCCATATTAACTACTTTATTTACTTATTGAAAGTGACATTAATCAAAAAGTTGCCTAGGTTAGTAACACCCAGAAATCAAATTATTTCATTAATATAAAAAGAACCACAAACAGAGACTTTATATTTTTCTATTGGACAAAGGATTAGAGAAACCGAACATTGCTTTTGTGTAATGTCGCGTGAGAGTAAGTATTTCACCTGACGTGAGGTTAGAGAGGAGAAACAGACAGGTTATTCATACAAAATCTGTTTTAATCTCACTGTTTTTTCGTTTGCTAAACCATGCAAAAACCTCTCAATTTTGACATGAAAAAATACTAAAAGTACCGCTAGCTTCTGCTAGATGTCGCTAAAATCATATTGTAGATATTTACCGCGAGATGTCGCTGTTCGCAGTGTAAGTGATATGTTTCTACTCACCACAAGGTGTCACTAAACAGAATCCACTTAAAGTTAACAGACCGTGCTTTACAAAATTGGTCATAACCCGAATATCTTGTTTGTTAGGCTTAAATTAACGCCATAAATTATTTTTAAAATTTTAATTTTTTCGATTACCCGAAGTAAAAGCCTTAGAACCAAAGGACTAGGACAAAGGACCAGAGGACACCAAAGCTTAAATATTTAAATTTTCCTGACTTTCACTATTGGCAGTTCGAAAGGAAAATATTATAAGTTTCTTTATCCAACCATAAAAAAAGTAAATAAGATTCATGAAATATTTTCTAATGAAGAATTTGTGATCTCTTAGTTACTACCTACGTTAATCCGAAAAATTGCTCATATCGTAAATTAATATTAACAGTAAAATACAGTTGCTGTGTCGGCTTAGAATAGCACAACCCCATTCCTTCCAGTGGGTGTACGTTAGAGGCGACTAACGGTTTTGGGGCTTTTGAGGGATTTTTGGGCGATGCGGTTGGAGACCCATCATCAACAACCTTTATTTCACTATCTTTTCCCCACACAACTTCCAAAAGTGGCTGAGGTAATTCTGATTCCTTAGCTCTGGCTACCCCTTCAAGGGATTTATGGCCGTGAGTATATGTATGAATGTATGTTGTAAAATATCTGCATAGCAAATTATAGCCTTCCCTGTACAGCCATTTGGCCATAGACCATCTTACTGGATTAATAATTGACGACATCCGTGGTCGAGTGGATAGGTGACTAGCTTCTCGATCCGGAGGTTGCGGGTTCGATCCCCGCTGAGGGCAACATGCATGTGATGAGCATAAATGATTGTTTCTTAGTCTTGGATGTTATTTATATGTGTATTATATAATATTAAATATATCGTTGAATTAGTATCCCATAATACAAGTTCTACTTAGTTTAAGGTAAATTGATATGTGTATAATATGTCCGTATATATTTATTATTATAATAAACTAGTGGTCCGCCCCGACTTCGCACGGATGGTGTTAAATATTTGTTATTGCTTACCCCTTCCTATATTTGGCGTGATGATAAATATTCTATGTCCTTCTCCCGGTTCTTAGTTAACTCTCTACCAATTTTTAGCTAAATCCGTTCAGCCTTTCTGGAGTTATAAATAGTGTAATTAACACGACTTTCTTATATATATATATATATAGATAAGGTAAAATACATACATACATACATACATATTCTCACGCCGTTAGTTCCCATTGGGGTAGGCAGAGACTATCGATCGCCACTTTGTAAGATCCTGGCAAACCTCTCTAGCTTCATTCACATCCACCAATCTTTTCATACATGCTCTTTTATTCTTCGTACTTCGGACACCTGCCTTTTTGAGCACATTTTCTATTTGATCTAAATGTGTATAAGGTATAATACCGGGTACTAAAACAACGGTAGATCTACCGTGATAGTAGCGTAAGGAAATAAGGCTGATATGTTATTATATTACCCAATTGGATGTACCGTGGCTATAGAGGATATCTAAATAAATACATACTTACATACATATACTCACTATATAAATCCCTAAAAAAGGTAGCCAGAGCTGAGGAATTAGAAATTCCGCAGTTCTGGGTAGTCCTTCTGGAAGTTAAGTGGGGAAAAGATAGTAAAATAAATATTTTTGGTGATAGGTCTCCAATCTACCTTACCTAACTATACCCTTAGCCGCCTCTTATGTAGAAACCCGTGGTAGAAATGGGGTGGTTATTCTAAGTCGCAAAGATATCCCATACTCCGACACTACACAGCAAAGGTACTCTTAATCAGAACGAAGGCGACTGAGGGCCTCTTTTTACGATCACCAACGGGAACAAATGTGGTATCGCTATTCTAAACCGACACTACACAGAACTTAACAGACTTAACTAATAGAGGAGAAACAAATAATGAAATTATCCGTCAGTAAGGGGTTTACGGCCGATTTCTGAATTGAGTATTCAAGCTGCGAACGACTTAAGTATCGTTTTGTCTCATTCAGTTGTTAAGATTTCAATGCGACAGAAGCGATACTTAAGTTGCTCTCAGCTGGAATACTCAATTCAGAAATCGGGCGTTTGAGTATTGCCACTGCCTTAAATGAAGCAAATGTATGAACAACGAAAGTCAGAGCATTGAATAAACTAATCAGGGTGGAGGGACGATCTATTTAGAAAATTAGTTTTCAGCGGAATTTTTTAAGCAACATACATACATACATATACTCACGGTTATAAATCCCTAGAAGGGGTAGCCAGAGCTAAGGAATTAGAAATTCCTCAGCCACTTTTGGAAATTGCGTGGCCGTGGGGAAAAGATGGTAAAATAAAGGTTGTTGGTGATGGGTCTCTAACCGCATCGCCCAAAAATCCCTTAAAAAGCCCCAATACCGTTAGTCGCCTCTTACGTACACCCACCGGAAGAAAAGGGGTAGTGCTATTCTAAGCCGACTCTACACAGGATTATTAACACACATTAAGCAACTTTTGTACTAAACTACATTTGGTTCTCGGTCTATTTAGTAAAGTTCTCTATTGTCGTGGTAATATTTTAAGTATTATAAATGTGAAAGTTTAGACGTTTGGATGTTTGTGTGTTTGATGCAAAAAGGCTCTTCAAGAACATAAATGTATATGAATGAAATTTCGCAGAATGCTAAATAATGACCCAAATTATAACATAGGATACTTTTTATCCCGGAAAATTTGACCAATTAAATATTCACGCCTGATTGAACTAATAAAATTTGAAAATTTAAGTCTGTCGGGTCAGCTAGTGTAGAAAATAATGTTATTCAGACAATCTACTGACACAGCCAAAGCCTAATAAAACTAGGACGAATATCTCACAGTTATTTTGTTGATTGCCGCGTAGTGTCGGCTTAGAATAACACTACCCCATTTCTACTCGTGGGTGATCGTTAATGGCGACTAAGGATAATATAGGGGCTTTCTTATGTGACTTTTGAGCGATGTGGGGGGAGACCCGTCACCAAAAACATTTATTTATTATTACTATCTTTTCCCAATCAACTTCCAAAAGTGGCTGAGCAATTTCTCATTCCAAAGCTCTGGCTACCCCGTAAGAGATTTATAGCCGTGACTATATGTATGTTATTTTGTGAGTGTTTCGTGACGTTAACGCTCCAACCGTGCAATAGAAGTAATTAAAAGAATATCGTGTAGTGCCGGCTTAGAATGTCACAACACTTTTCGGTTATACATCAAATAGCATGTATGAGAAGATTGATGGATGTAAACGAAGCTTATAGAGGTTTGTCAGAATCGTACAAAGTCGCGATCGAAGTCTCGGCCTACCCTAATGGGAAATAATGGCGTGAATGTGTCTGTATGAGGTGTCTGATTGTGTGTACAAATTTAATAAAAATTAATAATTAAATTGCTGTGTAGTGTCGGTTTAGAATAACACTACCCCGTTTCTACCGATGGGTGTGCGTAAGAGGCGACTAACGGTATTGGGGCTTTTAAGGGATTTTTGGGGCGATGCTGTTGGAGACCCATCAACAACAACCTTTATTTTTACCATCTTTTCCCCACTCACATTTCCAAAAGTGGCTGAGGAATTTCTAATTCCTTAGCTCTGGCTGGGTAGCCTAGAAGGGGTCTTCTAGGGATTTACAGCCGTGAGTATATGTATGTATGTATGTAATATACATTACGTAGGACACATTTAGACTAAATAGAGTGTGTGCTTAAAAAAGGCAGGCGTCCGAAGTATGAAGAATAAAAGAGCAAGTATGAAAATATTGATGGATGTGAACGAAGCTAGAGAGGTTTGCCAGGATCATACAAAATGGCGATCGATAGCCTCTGCCTACCTCAATGGGAAATAATGTCGTGAGTATATGTATGTAACACTAAGCCGAGACTACCAAGCTAATTACTGATGCCAATGGCTAACCAATGGATGACACTGTAGCTCAATTGGCAGAGCGACGGGGGAGTATACCCGAGGTCGCGGGTTCGAACCCCGCCGGTGGTGTCGAAATTCTTCTTTTCTTTATTTATCTTTTATTTATTAGTAATAATCCCCACATGAGGTTTTCATGTCAAAAACATTCAAATTATGTTATACCAATGGCTTGGTACCATAATGGTTTTATACGGGATGTTTCGGTTATACATCAAATCTGTTGTTTGTTTGACTTACCTACAAAATATGTAAGTAAAAAAATAAAATAAAACTCATTTATTTCGGACAATGCAAATCCATGATTTTGTTAGGACGTACCTACTCTTAGGGTACTTTGTTAGTAGAGAATGTATGCAGAAGTAAAAATATAATAAAAATTATGTTGGTACAAATAACAAAAACAAATAATTATAATTAAAACAACTTTTGATTTTCGGATATTTTAATCGCGTGTAATTACATTATTTTTAAAGCCCGACGTTGCGAAAACATTTCAGTTGTCATGATCACGGGAAGACTGAGGTGTTATTTGTCATTATACAATCTATAAAATTATTAATAAAATTTAATTAATTAATTAAAATATCCATAAGTCAAAAGTTGTTTCAATTATAATGTGCAATCGTGAAAGTCTTAGAAAATACTAAAACCAATAATTATATTAATAATTCATTGATTGATTTTATTACGTGTCCTTCTACAAAACACATTCTAGACACGGAGTCAAAAAAGTTACTATAAATTTAAAGGATTATATTTTTATAACCGTATGTCGTGTAGTGCCGGCTTAAAATGACACTACCCCGTCTACCTACGGCTGTCGTAAGAGGCGACTAAGGGTATGGGGCTTTTTTAAGTGATTTTGGGCGATGTGGTTGGAGACTCATCACCAACCATCAACTTCCAAATTTGGCTGAAGAGTTTCTAGCTCTAAAGCTCTTTCTACCCTTTTTTGGGATTTATAGCCGTGAGTGTATGTATGTATTTTTATAACACAATATATTTTAAGTGTAAGTAGAATGTCGTTTGTTCATGAAAACCTCATGTGGGGATTATTTCTAGTAAACCTTATACTTATCTTTTAATGAATGTATTTATCCTTTCTATTAAATATATTTTAAGTAGTTTATCATCTAAAATTTCTGTTCGTATGGTTTAGATTATATTGAAAGTAAACCGATGTTCACCCGAGCTATCAAATACAATATATAACCCAGTTTTATCTATGTCCATAAGAAGAAGTGCAAACCTCCTATAATAAAGTGCATTCTCTTCTATTGCACCGCAACAGAGCCCAACCACCAACGTAAATAATTTAACTGTCTTAAAAGATTCAAAAATAGTTTCCTAACATTGCCCCCCTTAATATGTATACCATTTGTCAAGCCATAACTAGATTTAAACGGTGGTTAACTTCACAAACGGTTACACCCACTGACATCGAATTAAGTTATATATCGCCGTCTCTTTCTAACGCACTTGTTTTACAAGCTCTACATTTATGTTCGTCTCGTTTTCTCGTCAAAACAAACGCTTGTTCTCTTCATTTACAACAAGAGAGGTGAACGAAGTAAGTAACATAATTTGTTAACCTAAACTAGCTTTTAAAATACAGATGATAAGGTTGATATTTTGTTGTTAAAAGGGCATTGTGGGGACTCAATTGAAGCATGACACCCAACGAAAGAGACGGGGCGAGTGTTTTTGTTAAAGTTAGTGGGTCCAAACGAGTTTTTATGTTTGGAAATCGTATTAAGCTTTGTTGGAAACTGTTCCAGTCAACGGGCGTAGTTAAGGCGTTTTGTGCGGTCAAATAGTGTTCGAAATTTGAAAAGCGGTGGGGGCAGCTGATTGGCTCGATTCGAAAGATATCGAGTTTCGATTCGGTCACGGGCGGTCGACCGTGACGCGCACTAGTTTAAAAAAAATAAAACTCTTCTTACATATGATCTCATTGTAAGTTTGACCATTGATAAAATAATATGAGCTCGGGGCTCTTTGGATATTTTCAGTGAAGTGAATTTTATTGTAATTTTACAAAGATGTCGTCAGTGCCATCGGATGATGATCAGGAGGAAATTAATGTGGATTCTGACAGTCGGTTATCAGGACATTGTGAACGAAGCATTGCATCCGAAGATCATGATTCCGAACACAGTTTTAATGACAGATACCGAGACTCCCCAAACGAACATATGACAGAAACGCAACCAAGAGTCAACCTCCCGTTCAGTATATCAAGACTGTTGGGCAAACACTTCGAAGATATTGCAGAAAAGAGGAGAAATTCCGGAGAAAGTGATGATAGAAGTGAAACCGAATCCGAGAGTGCTAAAGACAATGAAACTAAAGACACTCATATGCCGTTAAACTTTTCTCATTCACAAGGACTGTACCCTAATTCTGGGTTACTTTTAAGGCCGGGTTTAGGGTTGAATGGGAATTATGGGTTCGGTGGTGGGCCCGGAGTTGTAAGAGTGCCGGCCCATAGGGCTTTAGGGGCTTTAGGGGCGTGGGGAGTGGCTCTGGATCCGATGAGGCAGGCGGCTGCAGCGGCGTTCGCTCATCAAGTTGTTAAAGATAGATTAAATGGTAAGTATTTTTTTAATATTGATTTAATATTATTAGTTTCTTTATGATTGAATAAATGAAAAGAAGGTTTAAGTAAATGTTTTCTTGTGTAAAAAATAATGAAGACTAAAATTAATGTACAAAACAATTCAATAGGAAATAAAGGCTTCTTAATTAATAACATAGTTTATCATGTTTACAAGCAAGCATTTCAAATTAATTACGTATTTATTTCAACTAAATCAACATTAAGTTTTGGAAATGACTTTCTATAGATTTTTACGCAAATCATGTTCTACAAAGAATCTTTATTTATATTCCTTTTAATAGATTTAATCTCATGAAAGTCCTACTATTGCTGTGTAGTGTCGGCTTGGAATAGCACTACCCCATTTCTATACGTGATTGTAAGAGGCGACTAAGTGTATAGGAGGCTGCTTAAGTGATTTTTGGGCAATGTGGTTGGAGACACAAATTATTTCGGCCGTCGCCAACAATTATTTATTATTACCATCTTTTCGCCACTCAACTTCCAAAAGTAGCTTAGAAATTTCCTATTACAAAGCTGTGGCTACCCCTTTTAGGAATTTATAGCCGTGAGTATATGTAAAGTCCAACTAAAATTTCAACAGTATATCCTCAATCCCACAAAGTGTAAGTGACTATCAGTCAAAATGATTTGGCATATCCGCTTTCGGTGTCCTTTGTCGGAATCAGATTGGGTCACTATAATTTGTCACAACCGCTGAGTTCTACCCTCCAATTTGACGGGACCTTTCGTGACGCCTAGACGCGTTTCTTTTGATATTAAGAAAGTGTTTTTTTTATGATTGTGATAGTTATGGTTTAGAGTATGGGATATTGACTGCGAATGGTTTTAGTTTTAGCACTGATTTGCATTTACAAATATTTTTCATATTTTTTGTAAAAATAATCATTTAGTTCGCATAATTTTTCTAGCAAATATCATTTTCGGAAAATCTTCAATAATAAATTGGTTGGAAGAAAAAGAATATACACATATATTTATCATAATATTATTAAGATGATTATTTTCTTTCGTAAAGCAAATTGCCGTCGCTCGGTATTGAAGGAGAAAAAAAGTGTTCTACAGACTTATACTTACAGTATATTGTCAATATAATTTATATTATTAAAAAAATATTTTATATTTACATTAGGATAGGTATCATATACGAGAACATTAACTTTGTAATGCATTCGGATAAAAACATGCCGTCTTTTAAGTTACTAAATTTATAAGACAGAAATTCCCATAAAATTAGACTCTTGTGAATTTTAAAGCTCACAAATTAAACAAAGATAACATTTTAACAGAGCAATCAAAAAGCAACTAAATTACTTCCGACACCATCTCAGCACTAAATTGTCCAAACAAAAAAGCAATACAATTAATCACCCCTAAAAACAACAAAGGGGCTGATTGCACAGATAAATGTTGTCGACCACCTAAGTAGTTAATAGGTGTCGAATCACCCTCTCTCTGACGGATAGTTCCGAAACTTACGGAACTGCACAAAAACCATAAATTAGACCCACTTTTTGGGATTGCGAGAGTAGAAAAGGTTTTTTTTTGTTGAGCCAATTAACAAATTATTTAAGCGACGATGTTTGGTTCAATAATTGTATTTTTATGGCAGGTATTGTTCTGAAATTATTTATTTGCACATAAAATATTATATAAGTATTCTTTAAGGGTGCAATGTTACTTGAATGTAATGTAAAATGCAAGTATATTTCTTATTATTTCATACGGGAGGGATTTCTAATTCTACCATTTCTAGGTATTATTAATATACGTATACTAATGTATTGATTTTCATGACATAACATAACACATACTCACGGCTATAAATCCCTAGAAGGGGTAGCCAGAGCTAAGGAATAAGAAAATCCTCAGCCACTTTTGGAAAATTGAGTGGGGAAAAATGTATTGATTTTCAGTCCTTACTTAAAGTCCCTTATATGCGGTTATCATGCATTTTTGGATTCATGCATTATGCATGTATGGGCTACTGGAGATCTTTTTGTCAGCTTATCAATTGAAACTTAAACAAACACATTCTTTAAAACAAAACAATTTGCTAAAATTCAAAAAGTGGTAACCACAATTGCACAACTAAAAACACACAGAGAGATGTGAAACTCCGAATAATTAAGCGACTAAAAATCGATTCGCACGTCAAACTCGACTCCGAATTCCCGTAATCGTTCCAATCGATAGTTAATCGGCACGACGATAATGACGATGTTACCATTTCCGCCAATTTGCGGTGTATCTCCGGACGTGTCATCCGACACTTTTGTCGAAGGCAAATTGCGGACCGAAATCTACGTGACAAAAAATGGTGTGTGATTCATATGTAGTTAGGAGTATGATATTCGTACTAAGAAAACATATAGAAAAACCGTTTAATGCACATCGAATCACAAATAATTTATTAGATGACAAAAATAACATAACATAACATAACATAAACGTTCACGCCGAATATCCCCGAAGGGGTTGGCAGAGGTACTAATACTTCTGAACATCACGTGACTTTGTCACCTGTTGTTCAGAGTACCCACGTTTCAACCGATAAGCTGACAAAAATGTTTTACAAAAATTCAAATTCAATATATATTGTTTTCAGTAACAGTTACACATTAAGACAACTTAACTCAATTAAAGTATGTTTATCAATCAAATACATATAATTAATTCTCAAAGAAGTACAAAGAAGTACAGCGGGTGGTCTTATCACTACATTACCTTCCCTTTGGATAGTAAGTAATTTAAGGTCATTTGGGGAGATATATAAAAACATGGTCAAACAAATAGTTTAGCTTTTATCAAACCAAACTTATTTCTAGACTCACGGCTATGATTCCCTTAAAGGGGTAACCAACGTTAAGAATTAAAAATCCGCCGTTATGTTTTGGAAGTTGAGTGGGACAAAGATTGTAAAATAAAGATTGGTTGATGATGAGTTTCTAGTCTCATTGCCGAGCGTTAGTGCTATTCTATCTATAAGTAGTTGTCAAACAACAAAATGCTGTGTAGTGTCGGCTTAGAATAGCACTACCACATTTCTTCCGGTGGTTGTACGTAAGAGGCGACTAACGGTATTAGCGCTTTTAAGGGATTTTTGGGCGATGCGGTTTTTAGACCCTTCACCAAAAACCTTTATTTCACCATCTTTTCCCCACGCAACTTCCAAAAGTGGCTGAGGAATTTCTAATTCCCTAGCTCTGGCTACCCCTTCATGGGATTTATAGCCGTGAGTATATGTATGTATGTATGTCAAACAACAAACAAATCCAATGAATTTTACAAATCGTAGTGTATGGTAAGATCATGACAATGTTGGTTTTTTCTTTTACACGTTTCATACTTTTGGGAATAACATTGAAATCAGACGATTTGGCTCAGTAATTATCGAACGGACTTTTATGTACCCAAGGATAGACAGTCTGCATAAAAAAGTCTTCTTTAAATCCTGATATCGATATTCTCTTAAGATATTATATGCATCATCCCAGATTTTAAGCATCCCTTTAGAGTGACATGCAAATTCGTGAAGTATTATATAAATGCAGAAAAGTTAATTCTGTTTATTTTGAAAATGAATGTTTTTTAAAGTACAAAATAATAGTTATTATAACGTGTTTATCTAATAAAAATATAACTTTGGCGTGCTTTTGCTATGGCTATAAGCTACAAAAAAGGACCTAAAGCAGCAATAATATGTAATATGCTTGAAACTCAAATTAACAACCATCAAACAAATTTTTTATAATATATACAAAAACACGATAGATAAGTAATAAAAATATTCGATATAATAACGATAAAAATATGGACATCCCTAGCAACACTTCCGAGCTCTCGCCTCATTTCCCGAGGGATGCGGTTCACTCGATGTTATGAAATTTTGACATGATCCTTTAGTCGATGATATGTTTTACCCCACCCCTATTTGCATGTGTGAAAATATACGTACCTCGCCTGTTTACGGCGCTTTTACGGGAAAGTGGTTGCATATCGATAAGCGTTTATGTTTTTGTTTTATCGATAATATAATGGTGTCGACGGCTAGTGCGCTAGAATAAAGTGGATAAGTTTTAGCGAAGTAGATATTTGTTTTGTTCATTCGAATTTTAATGTATAAGAAGAATAAAATTAATAAATAAAAATAAATATTGTATACATAGGCAAGTTTCATTTAAATTATAAATTTCCTTAGTATTTTCACTATTTTCAGTCGATTGATTTTACCAGCCAATTTTTGATGAATGATTATTTTTACACTATAGATACAATAAAAACCATTTTAAAAGTACTTTCATACCTATTCCTAAAATCTTCTAAGCATAAAACAAATGTCTATTAATGCATGAAAACATGTCTTAAGACTTTTCTGCAGCTAAAAGCATTTCATAACACTAAAAGAGAGTAAGTTTTATGATCAATCCATATGATGTGTGGTAGTAAACTTGGTCATATTTCAAATGTGCAAATATATAGAGGTACTACAGCGTTTTATAGTTTTTATAGATATTCAGAGTTTCAACTAATCTTTCGCAATAATAATGATGGTACTAAAAGGGCAATATAATTCTATATTGAAATATACCTGAAAAGTGGCTTGTTAGAACAAAATCACAAATAAGATCCCTTAAAGGCTAAAAAGTCTTGAATTCATAAAACTAGTACTCTTGACTGAATTAAAACAAATAAAAGTTAATGAGCTTTACGAATCTTGTTTTATTCGGTTTATTATTTATTGGTTTTTTCTTCTAAAGCAGGAAGAGGAATTAGTTATTATAAATCTTTTATAAAATTTGGATAATCACGTTGCTAAGTATTCAATATGTATATAAGCAAACTGAAATATCTCAATCATTGTATTAATGAGTGTACCTCGGGAGTCAAACCAAAGACCTCCACATCCTGAGCCTAACGCTACAACCGTGGGATCACGAACCCACTCCTTATAATTGCAGGTGTAAATGGGCATGTATAACCAATTAAAACTAAAACAGTTTTGCGCCGACAAAGAACAACAATTCCAAACTAATTTAGTGCAACCGCGGAAATGTGCCCACAATCATGTATTCTCCGATGAGACAATCGCTGACAGAGACAAAATATTTAATGGGCACAATTTGGCTATCGTGCTGATAATCACAGTTTCATGTGCCTACGGACAAAATTAACTGGGCTTTATGTAACGTCAGTTAATTATGTTCTTTGTATTTATTTCAAATTTTGTTAGATGATTGTTCTGGTTTTCATTTTGTTGGGAATTATGATTTGTCGTTTTAATAAATGTAGTATGTTCGCGCCAAAAATGTACTCGCGGCTTTGGCATATTCTATTTAGTCTGCGATTGACAGTGACAGATCGATTGACAGTTGAGTTGAGATAAAGAAGGAAATTAGAACAGGAGTATTGAAACATAAAAATAGACTTATAAGTGCGACCCGACTACGACTTGACTTAGAATTATCACTATTTTCATACATGCCCTTTTTTAATTTGCATTTCCGACGTCTATCTTTTTGAGCACATTTTATATTTGATTTAAATGTGTCTTTGGAGGTCGTCTTCTACTGACATTACGATCCATATTGGTGCTATATGTAATACATACATATACTCACGGCTATAAATCCCTAGAAGGGGTATCCAGAGCTAACGAATTAGAAATTCCTCAGCCACTTTTGGAAGTTGAGTGGGGAAAAGATGGTAAAAATAAAGGTTTTTGGTGATGGGTCTCCAACCGCATCGCCCAAAAATCCCTTAAAAAGCCCCAATACCGTTAGTCGCCGGAAGAAAAGGGGTAGTGCTATTCTAAGCCGATACTACACAGTAAATTACTAATACTAATACTATTGTCACCAATTTTATTTCATATAGCCTCTATTTTTGCCAAATATATTCCATTTTCTATATTTTTACGATGACATCTGAACGTAATAAGGTAATTTTGGCTATGATAATAAAATTCGTTGTAATCACAGTTTCATGTGGCTGTTTTAAGTTGTTTTTGGGTGATGCGTTTGGAGGTATAAAAGAATAATTTACATATTAATTAACATACAGATACAACAAACATATATCAATATCAATATCATTATCTATTTCTTCCATCGCATTTCCAATTAATCTTGATATAAAATCTTTTCTGACACCTAAGGAATAACGATAATATTTAAAACTGTAACACCACTATAACTGAGAGAAATGCGGCGGCCGTTATCAAATTTCTAGGAAAATAGATAGTAGATGGTTATGCAGAAAGCAAATCTTATCATTATCTTAGAATAACACTACCCCATTTCTGCCGGTGGGTGTACGTAAAAGGCGACTAACGGTATTGGGGCTTTTAAGGGATTTTTGGGCGATGCGGTTGGAGACCCATCACCAAAAACCTTTATTTTGCCATCTTTTCCCCACTCAACTTTCCAAAAGTGGCTGAGGAATTTCTAGTTCATTAGCTCTGGCTACCCTTCTAGGGATTTATAGCCGTGAGTATATGTATGTATGTATGTAAAAATTATGTAAGAATATATTTGTAACCATATTCGGTTGCAAAAAATTCTTCTCGGACTTTTAATCCAACACGAAGCTTGGTGATTAGTTAACTTTTATAATTTACTTAAGAAAAGAATATATATAAAGTTCTGCCGTGTTGTCACACATTTTATTGGTGTTCTGTGATGGACAAATTGAGTTAATCAACGTAAAATTAGGTTTATCAATATAATTATGTAAGGAGTTTCTGATTGCTTGTTCTCTTTACTAATACCTGCCAAAGCAACGGAAATCATTTAAATTTTCAAAAAAAGAATCAAAATATGATAGTAAGTAATAAAATAGCTCAATTTCGAAAAAATCGCTTTAAATTTTGATTTAAATCTTTTTGTTCATGAAAACCTCATGTGGGGATTATTAGACAAGTGGCCTTTTGAATTAGTAATAATTCGGAGGTAGGAAGCGCAAACACTACTTAAACGTGTAAAAAGAAATAAAGGATAGAGGAATTTCGCACTGGCAGCCAATTGACACGGTAGCTCAGTTGGCAGAGCGTCGGGGCGTTCACCCGAGGTCGCGGGTTCGATCCCCGCCTGTGTCGAAATTTTTCTTTCCTTTATTTATTATTTATATTTTGAGTTTAGTCAGTCTATATTTTAGTTAGTCCGAACTTAGATAGGCTGCAATATCACAATAAAACAAGTAGAAGCCGGGTGATAATTCCCAACAATCGTATTTCACGAACAAACATTGTACAATACAGTACACGAATATACGACATCCGCACAGCCATACAAAAAGGAAGCAAAGAGAGGCTATTGTAAAACTGCATTTACTTGTCCAATGCAAATAGCCCACTATACAATAGTCATAAAGCTTGTTGTAGTTTGACTGTGCTATTGTTTTTGTAAGGAGAATTGCATTCTGTTGCACTGTGCAGACTAAAACAGGGTACACGATTGCATTGCGCTTTCATCCCGTAAATTTTCCATGAGATTGTGCCCAGCCACGATTGCAGGCAGCCAGTTACACAACTAGATAGAATTGGTGTACGTTCATTGTATGCAAAACTCATTTCGTTTTGTCCATTCAGTTTTTTTAATTGACTACTGTCTTCCGAAAGAATAAAAGGGCATAAATGCGTTGAAGTCAAGCGCGGGTTTTGTCTATCGATAGACACTACCAATCCTAATGAGAGCTAATGGCATAAGTATAATATATAACATAGTCTTCAAGATTTATTTCACGGAATTATGCATCTACAATCTAATATCTAATACCTTTACACCTACGTACACCACAAAAAATATTACTCAAACTCACAATACACCTATTTATTGGGGTACAACAGCAAGGAGGCGTGAACAAATGCGTCTCGAGGCTTGATAGAGTATCTGTCTGTAATCCCAGGTGACGAGTGTGTCCAATTAGACGTCACGCATTCGTCTTCTTCCCCCATCTTGTTGAATTTTGGGGGGAAAATGTATACCGCGCGTCCCCGGCGAGATTTTGCGAGGGAAATTTTGACGTTTCGTTGTTTTTCTTTTTTTTCTTACGCGACGTTGACATTGTATTTATATCCCGTTTGGAATTAGATCTAATTATTTGATGCCATGGATATTGAGTAGGTATAAGTGATTATACAAAAGCAAAGGTTGGTACGAATGTTTTATAAAAGAAACAGTAACAAACATAATATTGATTTCTTTTGCACAGAAACCACAACTCAGTTATTAATTCATATTTAAGATATTTTAAAAACAAACTTATCAATATGATTCTAGCTGGTTGATTATAAACTCGTTCCTATTTTAGGATCAAAATGGCAGAAACTAATCAAAATCTATTTATAATTTAAATTTTAATAAAAAATAAATATATAATGTAAAATGTTAATTCTAATAATCAAATTTAAGACTGTGCAACGTTAAAAAAGACATTATTAATAATGGCTACCGCTTAGCTTTAATGCAACAAAAATAATAACACATAAAAGGGTTCAAGGCGGAAATCCCCAACCCTTTTCTTAGTGAAGGGTTACCCAGAGGTATGATGTCATAAAGTAATTTTGAGAATTACCCTCCAAGGCGCCTAAAGCTGCCATATTTAATTTACTTATTAATTTTTCTTCTGCAATGTCATCATGAGTCAGCATTACAATTATTCATTCTGATTGGATGGCAAAATTAAAATCCAGAGTCATTTTCTTTGTTTTATGCTCGCTATATTTTCCTAAGCGTCACTGTCATTTTTAAGAGTCATATTATACCTTATACTAGTTTTTTACGTAGCACATATCTAGGGCCAAAATGCTGATAAAAAGTCTTTGCTTTTTAAATGATACTAATATATTTTACTAGAAAATAAATAAATACCCAATATATGTTAGTAACAATATACGAAGCTTAGTACATTCCTATTTTATTTCAATTTATATTAAAACGTCACGATTCTCAAAATAATTCTACATTAAAAATATTAGAAAACCAGACCCCGAAATAGAGAGCATCTGGTATCACCGCGCACTGGGTAACCTCAACGTAACTCCATTAAAAACTCATATATTACTAAACACTGACATACGAAAATAACTCCAATGGCCTTAAACATAAGAGTTACAAATTTCGTTATAATATAAAGGACCGTGCACATGAATCATAAGGCTGTAATAAGATTAGGTTTGTGAATCTTGTTACGTTCCACCCTTTTCTATTTTGATAGGGCCTGACGTGAGGTATCAAATAGGTTGTATAATGGTACATAATATATTTCAAAAGATTATTCGCGTTCACATTTGAATGGAGTGAAAATGTATATTTTTAAGTATAGTGAACATATATATGAGCGTTGAATTTTTATAACTCGTTCAAACCGTTTTTAATTGGTTCCGTTTGTATGAATGATTACTCTATTTGCTTTCTTATTATAATGATGACAACTTTAACTTACTTATGAGGGTTTATGCACTACATATGATTTCTATTGATTTTCTCAGTGGACTTTTGCCAAGGATTTTTTTATGATATTTTCTTGTTTCATGTTTCAGGAGCATTATATTGCCGTAGTCGCCGTAGTACGATTTTCGTTTCTTGACTTATAAGTTGATGTTACTTTACTTAAACTTAGTTCGTAGTATCTTAGACCCTTCTCTTCTCCGTGCTCCGTGACCTCCGTGGTCCAGCGGTGAAGAAATCCGGATATTCCAAGTAAGATCCACGCGGTAGTAAAGTCACCATTTAAATTGGTTAGACTTAAACTGGTTTGGAAGCATATTCCAGGCTTCAATCGCTAAGCCGTCGGTCTCAGCTACTATCACGGTTGTAGTCGTTCGTCTGCCAACCCGCGCCGCGGTCCAGCGTGGTGGGTTATTGCCTAATCACCTTATGAAGGGTAGGCTCGAGCGCCCCGTTACACAGGGTGTAAAGAAGTATCTACGATAATAACGGAAAATATAAGAATAACTTTAGCATTCATACAGATTGTTCTTGTATTATATTATTTAAATACATTGTCCTTCATTACCAATTTATTTGCATTATACTGATTAACATTTAGACGTTAAAACATGTTTTTACAAAATCGTGTAAGTTTGAGACAAGTCAGATACACGTAAATGACTATGTTAGTATTATGTAACATATAAATATTAATAAACTAAGTGATATCTCGAATCTACAAAACTCATTCTCGTAATTATCTGAATTTGAATGTAAAAACCCAATTGGATAATACACGATGTCGATTATAAAACACGAAGCGGTTGGTATAGTTATCGTTGTATTACATTAAGAGCAATTTACTTACAAACGACAAATAGAATGGCGTTCGTGCGGCAAACCGAAATAAATAAATGTAGCCTAGCTTTCAAAGT
Source organism: Bedellia somnulentella (assembly GCA_963576735.1). Lineage (NCBI taxonomy): Eukaryota > Metazoa > Arthropoda > Insecta > Lepidoptera > Bedelliidae > Bedellia > Bedellia somnulentella. The sequence continues at coordinate 3,119,325 of OY755192.1, read as the reverse complement.
TAAACACGAGGGGCAGAGACTAACAACCGTCTTAAACTATAGTCTATAGTCGACTTACGTATTCCCTCGCTTTGTAATTTGCGGTCACGTGAATCAGCCATTACTTTTGAGCAACCAATGAGATTGCCGTATTTAATACGGTTCCATTTTCAAAAAGACGAACACGACTTTGGATAATTTGAATTCGGAATTGGGACAACAGAAGGACTTTTTGTTTTAATTCTAAAACGAAGTCGTGATCCAATATTCGTTTGTAATATCGTTGTAGGTTGTATTTGAGTTCGAACTAAATGTAATGATGATTGTAAGTATATTTGTAATACCCTAGTTAGCGTTTCTTCATCTCGCGGACCGTTTAATGCAAATCAAAGTAATAAGAGGATTGCGAACGCTCTTGATATGATTCAGCCAATCAGAGCTTGGTACGAAAGTAATTGAGTTTCGAATGTTAAATGCGTAATCCAAGGCGGCCATGTTTAAGGCAATTTGTGAAACGGCTACATATAACAACTTTGGAACGATTTGTAATGATTGCGTGTTTTTCACAATGTTTTTTGAGCCGATGAGCTCTGCGGTTTTAGCTGTACGATCATCTGTTAATTCCGAGAAGTAATCTTAGTTTTATTACAACCTGATTGTTTCGTTTCAGAGGTCATTAGCTATAGGTAATTTAAAGGGAGCGATTATGTTTCGAATGAGGGGATTATTTATTCATGAGTTCTTGAACAATTACAGCGTTGTATGTATCATTTGTAACAATTAAGTCGTGATTTCAATTACTCAGATAAAAGTTAAACGTGCGACGAGCTGTATGTTGCTATTAAATAGAATTGTTTTTTTAATAGTGTGCGATGGTTGCGATCAATTACTTTGATAATATATTTAAAATGTTTTGCTAATACTTTAAGGTGAGAAGAATATTCTAAATGAGCTCATATGCACTTATTTGAGATACAACAAATGATTATTTGGGCATATAATAAACTTTTACTCAACTAGTATTTCTTATTAAAACTTATTCAAATATCTTATAAGACACAAATAATAAAAAAATGCTTTTGTAAAACCGCTTTTGTTATTTTTTCAGCAGTATTGAGTCAAATAATTTTGTCACATGACATTAAACAGATTTTCTCAATCTTTCGTCATCGATGTCAATTAGTCAGTAGAAATAGAGTTACTGCCATGGTTTCGAAGCGATAAAGAGCAATTTCTAATGATAGCAGTAATTTAAGAGCACCTTTCCCTCATACCTTCGCGACTCATTTAGATAGCCGCAATTCATATACTTACATATTATACTAATCTATTATACAAGCCCTTAGTTTACTTTGCTGCCCTTGCCTTTGCCCTTAGCCGTGTAGTGTCGGCTTAGAATAACACTATCCCATTTCTACCCGTGGGTGATCGTAAGAGGCGACTAAGGGTATAGGGGCTTATTAAGTGATTTTTGGGCGATGTGGTTGGAGACCCGTCACCAAAAACATTTATTATTACCATCTTTTTCCCAATCAACTTCCAAAAGTGGCTGAGGAATTTTTCATTCCAAAGCTCTGGCTACACCGTTAAGGGATTTATAGCCGTGAGTATATGTATGTATGTATGTATGTTAGTTTACTTCTTTTAAATATAATTTCACGTTTCACAGTGTTAGTCACCCAACTCCTCCGAAACGGCTCAACCGATTTAAATAAATATTATTGAATACACATTCGGTGGGTCTAATTTTGAGTTATTATGCTCTTAAGTTATAAGGGTTGTCCACCCTTTACAGTTTATTTTTATTTTATAGACTAGAAATACCCTAGAAAAAAATTATGTGGGAAAGCAACGTTTGCCGGGTCAGCTAGTTTTATAATATAACTACACGCTGACTTACTACGTACGATATTTAGTACTAAGTTTACTAAGTTATCATGAATATATTCTTATATGTACCGTAGTACTTTATGTAACCTTTTTTTTTCTTTTCAGCATCATTCCCAATTACAAGGCGAATCGGTCACCCGTACCAGAACAGAACGCCGCCAAAACGAAAGAAACCACGAACTTCTTTTACACGCCTCCAAATAGCAGAACTAGAAAAGAGGTTCCATAAACAGAAGTATCTGGCCTCCGCGGAGCGCGCCTCCTTGGCAAAAACACTCAAAATGACAGATGCTCAAGTGAAAACTTGGTTCCAGAACCGACGGACGAAATGGAGGTTAGTCATATAATAATAATCTTCTTCTTCTAATCTTAAAATAAAAATATTTTATTTGTCTCTTAAAACACCAAGAATAAAGTAAAAATACAGCAAAGAAATCAAACAACAGATCCATAACTTTTAACAAAAAGAAAACCGACTTCATAGCGGGAAAAACAAACGAAAATAAACAATCTAGTACTTACTTAATTAGCAATTTCTTTATTCCACACGCGTCAGTTCAACCTACCTAAATATTAAAATTCTCTTAAATTAATTTGTGAGCCGGTGCCAGCCTGCGGGATGATTGACAATAATAAGTGTGTATTTCGCACTTCATACACATGTACAATATAGGATATCTTGTAGTTGTAGGGTAAATTTATTTTTGTACGTATTACCATTTAGAACGTTAGGCGATAGATATATATTGTTTAGATTGTAATAATCAGAGATAGATAGTAGGGTGAATTCACTTTTGTTTGACTGGCACCGACTCAAAAATTAATTTAAGAGAATTTTAATATTTAGGTAGGTTGAACTGACGCGTGTGGAATAAAGAAATTGCCAAGGTATTAATCACAGTACTCATATTCAATTAAAAACCTTATTTCGTACTTTTTAGTACTAGATTGTTTATTTTCGTTTGTTTTTCCCGCTATGAAGTCGGTTTTCTTTTTGTTAAAAGTTATTTTATTTTACGAGTTTTAGAGATGGGTAGACCTGGCAAAGATGCCTCTCGTATTAGGCAGTGCGACAGTTACTGTATCTATTATTCTTCGTATTTCTGGTCTATTATTATTATACGATATTAAATAGGCTCAACTATATGTAAATTTACATTGTTCTTGAAATCCCTCGAAAGGCGATGGTCTACAATTCTACATCTCAAGAAAGACTCAAACGTTCACGCCGAATATCCCCGAAGGGGTTAGCAAAGGTAGTAATACTTCTGAATATCACGTGACATTGTCACCTGTTGTTCAGAGTACCCACGCTTTGCTTGGACCCACGTTCTCACGTTATACAGAGCAGGCCTATCGGCGTTTTGAACAAATACACTGTGACATGATTGTGAGTTTCGACAGTCCCCTCGATTTCCTGGGATGCCATCATCACATCCTGGTCTAATGGTACTTTCTCGGTAACAATAACATAACAAAAGAAATGTTGAGTGAACCTGTATTATCTTCATAAAAGCTACGAAGAGGAGCATAAATCTTTATAGAATGGTGAAAGAACTGTTTCCTAACTCCTAGTGATTAAGGACCCACACCTTCCATCATCAGCTCAGCAGTATAACAATATGATTTTCAGAAGCAAATGCCAATACTTGTTCATAAAATATGTAAAACGCGGTACATTTGCCTATAAAATTTCAGGGTTCCCCTCGATTTCTCCAGGATCCCATCATCAGACCCTGACATCCTCATCATGGTACCAATCCGGGAGTATCTTCTTTCGAACAAAAAAATAATAATCAAAATCGGTTCACAAATGGCGAAGTAATCGGCGAACATACATAAAAAAAAAAAAAATATACGGTCGAATTGAGAACACTCCTTTTTTTGAAGTCGGTTAAAAAGGTACAAAGGCGTCCTTATATTGTTCAGTCTAATTTACTTATAAACTGTAAGCTTCTACTCTTAACAGTTTTATTAATAAAATCATGCGTATTCTAGTAAACTGTGTAGAATCGGCTAAAATAGTATTTACCCAATAGTATTTATCCGCGCGGAAATTCTTCAATAATCTTTTATCTCTTCCAAAACCGTCTGAGAATTTCCAATTATAAAGATCAGGCTACATATAGTCGTGATATATTTATTTACGTTGAGTCTGAATTAACCTACGCATCTCGGCCCTTTTGTCTTTTACTCTGGTGAATAAATACACGGTTAAAGAAAGTAAAATCATCACAATCAAATATTTTCATTCAGAAGACAACAATGTTGTTTACCCACCGTCAATTAAACTAAAATTAAATTGAATTTACGTCACTTCCGGGGTGTTTTGTAAAGAGAAGAAGACGAGGAATCGCCATTCTCAATTTTTTTTAAAATGATAATTACAATTTTCATTATTATTTTTTTACTTTAAAGATATTCTATACGAAATAATCAATGTTTATTCGACGAATCGAAACAAGTTGCCTCCAACAAATACACCAAACCCATAATGTGCAATAGCAAAAGTACATACATACATATATATACTCACGGCTATAAATCCCAAGCAAGGGGTAGCCAGAGCTAAGGAATTAGAAATTCCTCAGCCACTTTTGGAAGGTGCGTGGGGAATAGATGGTGAAATAAAGGTTCTTGGTGATGGGTCTCCAACCGCATCGCCCAAAAATCCCTTAAAAGCCCCAATACCGTTAGTCGCCTCTTACGTACACCCACCGGAAGAATGGGGTAGTGCTATTCTAAGCCGACGCTACACAGCATATACACACTACATAGCAATAGAAAAAATATCATCACATATCAAAGATTTCATCACAAATAACCTTAAACATCAAATAAATCACTCGGCATTAAGTGCTTTATATCTAAAATGATATAAATGAATATAAAACACTCCTAATTAAAGTGAACAACAAATTTAAATAAAAAAACAAGTGTTCTTTTAAAGGCTTTTAAAATTCTCTCTTAAATACGGTCTCTGATGTCATACAACTAATAAATTAAGAATTCAAAGATAAGCGGTTGATATCCAAGCCAGTTTAATAAGTGATATGATAATTTTCTATTTAAGTGATATACATACTATTCAAGTTGTAGTATGATTGGAGTTTGTAGTAATTCGTTCCTGCACACAAATCATGAAAACATTTGAGGCGCATACATTTCTAGCATAATGTTAGAAGTAAATAATTTTTAATTCGTTTATCGTCATTTAAAATTCGTACTAAGATGATATCAATCAAACATCAAAATAATATATTGTAAAAATAAATGGCAAACTAAAATTAAACAAAATGTGTTAGAAAAACTAAAAAAATAATAAATGTTTAATACTGAAAAACAATTGGACACCGTGATAATTCATTGTTTAGAATCTTATTTCTATTTTATTTATTATATATATATATATTATATTTATTATATAGCTGTGCACATACAACATATAATGTATGACGACGTCGTTGTCGAGTCGATAGGTGACTAGCTTCTCCATCCGGAGGTTGCGGGTTCGATACCCGCTGAGAGTAACATTCTGATTCTTTTCTTCTTATTCTTTCTTCTTATTCAGATTCTTTCTTAGTCTGGGATGTTGAGATAGTATCCCATAATATAATTTCTACTTAGTTTAGGGCTAACTTGATCTGTGTTAATATGTCCGTATATAAAATTAAATTCATTGTACCTTACCAATCAACGGCACATACACACTACAATATTAAAACACATCTAAATGTAATCCGTTCCAATATCCATAATCGAATTCCAAATCCAAATGTAGTATCGTTCAGAAATCGAATGTTGGTGGCATCGGTCCGATTACGTTCTAATGGACAAGCCCTGTTTGTGTTCCGAAACGATAACGCTTGTTCGATACGCGCTATGGTTGGCGCCAAGCCACCGACTTTTCACATAAAAAAACCAAGGAGGTAAAGCACGATGATCAGACTCCTTTGTTGCACTGGCTGATTTGAATTTTTATCTCGTCTATTTTATTGAATAAGCTGAGATAAGTTTGATTGTGGAATATAGTTTAAGTTCTATTTATATCTATTTTAACTAAGGACATATTCCATTTGGTAAATATAACAAATTATCTATTTAACGATTCTCAAGTTGGTTTCTATGACACTAAATAAAACATACATACATATACTCACAGCCATAAAACCCAAAAAGAGGTGGCCAAAGCTAGAAACTTGTGGCCTACACCCCAAGCGTGGTGTCGGTGGACAATAAATACTTCATAAACTGTAAGTGATTTATTATTTCCTATTCGCCGACCGAGGAGATTATTTATCTATATCTTACCCTACTTTCTATAAACTCCTCAGCCACATTTGGAACTTGATAGCGGTCAAGATGGTAGAAATAAAGTATCGTTGATGATGGGTCTCCAACCGCATCACCCGAAAACCACTTAAAAAAGCCCCATACCCATAGTCGCCTCTTACGACACCAATGGGTAGAAAGGGGTACATTCTAAGCCGATACAACTTGATAAAACTGACAAGAGTCGAAAAGTAGCGAGATTACAGACATATTAAACTTGGTCGGTTAATCAAAGTAGACGTTTGATTTATTGAGTGAGGCATCAGATTCATCTTTGGTTTTGAACGTATGGCCTGATATTAAATCATATGTGTTTATTATATTGTATATAATAGACTTAGTGTGAAGGGATTGTTTTCAATGATAATTGTATTTACGGATCTGCTTTTTGCTGTGTAGTGTCGGCTTAGAATAGCACTACCCCATTTCTTCCGGTGGGTGTACGTAAGAGGCGACTAACGGTATTGAGGCTTTTAAGGGATTTTTGGGCGATGCGGTTGGAGACCCATCACCAACAACCTTTATTTTACCATCTTTTCCCCACGCAACTTCCAAAAGTGGCTGAGGAATTTCAAATTCCTTGGCTCTGGCTTCCCCTTATAGAGATTTGTGGAAACAGCAAAGATATACTGGCCAGTACACCCTGCTGTGTACCAACTTATAATTTGTATCTATGCTTAACTCGAAAAACATTTAGACTCCGCGATGTAGGAATATGAGTGAGACGCTGCTATGTGCGTTTGAGTCCGCAGTAGTGTGCGCTCTAACATGACTCCCACAGTACTCCCCTCCTAGTCGATACGACGATATCAAAGCTAGGAGGTACCTATAACCAATTACCAAATTCAGTGTGAGCAATGAGGCCGGTGATTGCATGCCTGTAGATGCTCTGCTGAATGAATGGTGTGGTGAGGTAAGCGAGGAATAGAAGTTGCGGGTAGATCGAGAAATGTAGTAGAAAGAAGCGTGTGTTCTTATCGAGGGGTCACCACTGTGGGAACAGCAAGGGTGTACTGGCCAGTATATCTTTGCTGTTCCCACAGATTTATAGCCGTGAGTATAATATGTATGTATGTATGAATCTGCTTTTTGCATTGCTGTGTAGAGTCGGCTCTGATTAGCACTTTCACATTTCTTCCCGTGGGTGTTCGTAAGTAGTGGGTAAGGGTATTGGGTCTTTTTAAGTAATTTTTGGGCGATGCGGTTGGAGACCCATCCCCAAAAGCATTTATTTTACAATCTTTACCCCCTCAACTTGCAAAAATGGCTGAGGAATTTCATATTCTGAAGGATTGTTAATTTGTTCATTTTGTAAAACAGTTTACATACATACATATACTCACGGCTATAATTTCCTGGAAGGGGTAGCCAGAGCCAAGGAATTATAAATTCCTCAGCCATTTTTGGAAGTTGAGTGGGGAAAAGGCGGTAAAATAAAGGTTTTTGGTGATGGGTCTCCAACCGCATCGCACAAAAATCCAATAAAAAGCCCCAATACCGTTAGTCGCCTCTTACGTTCACCCACCGGCAGAAATGGGGTAGTGTTATTCTAAGCCGACACTACACAACAACAGTTAAGACAGTTAAAACAAGTTAAAACAATTTATTGCCCATAAATAATAAAAAAATATGATATAAGAAAACTTGTTCAATGTAGAAAAGTAACAAATGGAAATTATTATTCAAAACATGTAACATTCGATTCAATTGCCGTATAAGGGTCGTCTTAAAACCTTATTATCATTCTTATCAATACAACACTAACTAGGAATTCGAAGGGCCTTATTTATGATATCTTTAAACATACTTAACATGCTTTTACTTAAAGGTTGATTCAGTAAAATATCCTTTCCTGGAGTTTTATTAGCGTTACGTAGTTTTTTGTATAATTGTGTGTAAATGTATAAAATATTGCTTTATTAATTGCAAGTTGTTGCTGTTCTTGATATCACCTTCTCTTTACTCAAACTCAAACTTTTATTGCATACCATAAGTGTACAAATAGTTGGTGTTATCAAGGCACAGTAATAAATATGGACCCTGTTGGGCACATGCAATTTCACAAGAGGGCTGTAGATAATAAACTAAAAATTAAGATGATAGACTTAGTGTGAAGGGTAACGTACCTTCTGAAGTTTGAGATTAATATTTACATACATAGATATGCTCACGGCTATTAATCCCTAAAAAGGGTAGCCAGTGCTTCGGAATCAGAAAACTCTTCAGCCGCTTGTGGTAGTAAGGTGGGGAAAAGATTGTAAAATAAATATTTTTATTGATAGGTCTTCAACTGCATCGCCCAAAAATCACTAATTCTAAATAATATTTACTATTCAATAAGGAATTGGTAGGGAACCTACTAAATCATTTCCGTATAGGGGTAGTCAATATAGAATCTGTTTTTACAACCGATTACATAAATTGCATTTTAATATTTAATTTAATTTAGTAATAGGTGAAATTTAAACACGTTCTTTTATAAAGTTAAAAAAACGGGACAAAATTGGTTTTTCCGTTACTATCTACTAAATGAAAAAACGATGTAATAAAAATTTAATGTTTACAATATTTCATTAGAGTTTTAATTTTAAGTAGATACTTCATGTGATGTTAATCTTCAAAATCATATTGTTTTAAAGAAGTGTTACTTTAATCAAAATGTTCAAGAGAATCCCGTCTACTGATTTTCTGTCTCAACACTTTTAAGTAAAACTCATTTAAGCAGTTCTTCTGATAAAGTGGTCGTTTTTTTATTTCCTTGTAACATACTATACCCAAATCTGTAACATACTATATTTATTATTCTTTGGTTCTCTCAAACTCAAAAGTTCACGCCGTATATCCCCGAAGGGGTTGGCAGAGATGCTAATACTTTTGCATATCACGTGACATTGTCATTAGGTGTTCAGATCACCCACGTTTTGCTTGGACAGTGTACTCACGTGATAGGCCTATCGCCGTTTTGTACGAATATACTCTGTCACATGACTAAGTACAACTCACCCATGTGGGTTTCCTCACCGTTATATACCATCACCACACATATTAGTTTAGAAAAAACAAATTAGTGTAGGGCCGTCCCCGGATTTGAATTCACATCGTCTGCACGATAAGCGGAGTTCTACCCACTGAACCATCACGACGGTAAAGTTTGTTTCTGTTCTTAATTTATTCTTTTGCCGCTTTTTGATATTGCTCCTATCGGGAAAGGCAGAAATTATAGATCGCCACTTTTTACGATCTTGGCACATCTCTGCGCCTCACTTAAATTCATATATTGCACATTGTAAAGTTGTATTGTATGTATGCATTATTATTATTGTTGAAAATAAATGAAATGTATGTTATAATTATAAATAAGAGTAATAGCCAAAATGTTTTTCAAATAGATAAGTCTATGTTTTAATACTTTTTTCGGCATATATGTATGTTTGCAAGTCATTACAACCTACGCAAAACATGATTTAATTCGTTTCACAAAGTTTCCAAAACTAGTTTATTCGGCTTCCGAATTCAAATTATAAGAATCTTGCCATAGACAATCATAGTGACAGTGTTAAAAAAAGAAAAAAGAGGTTCGAGATTCGAGACAAATGAAGTAGCTCTTAACTATATGTCTATGACAAATGGACTTCGGCTATCTTTATCCCAGCGTTGAAAAGGTGGATCAATAAAAAATAAAGTTGACAGCAGTCTCATATTATGTCTGAGTGTTAGATTAGTTTAATTAAGAAGAGTTGAATATTTGACAACTTTGATTAAATATCATAGGAGATAGATATGATATTTAATTATGAAGATGGACTATTATCGTGTGAAATTTTGATTGTATGAAATAAGTAGCCGCCACGTAGTGAAGCTTACACTGTCATTACCCCTTTCTACCCACGGGTGTCGTAAGAGGCGAGTAAGGGTATTGGGCTTTTTTAAGTAGTTTTTGGGCGATGCGGTTGGAGACCTATCAACAACGATACTTTATTTCTACCATCTTGTCCCCTATTTCTCGACTTTCTCAATCGAGTTTCGAGTTGTTAATCATTTCTGGGTTTTGAACACATTGAAAGGCGATTGTAAGGCCTCTTTTATTTTCTCTTGAATTTTCAAAAGGCTATGAAAGTATTTTTAATTTTTAAGCTCTAGCAGTTGCTATACCTACCTAATAGAGCTTCTATAGCTATAATGATATTATTCTTGTACTTTTAGACTCTCTCATTGCAGTTGTTATAAACCAAAGTTAAAAAACCCCAAAAGTTTAAAAATGGAGGCCCAACTGATAAAATTTGCCCAATAACACTTATATCACACGAATGTCACCAAAAACCTAAACCCACACAATTTAAACCAAAATTCCTTAACCAATTGATGGAAGATAAAAAATGTAATCTTAAATCGAAGAATTTCCCAACACATAATATACAATCTACATTCATCAACACCTATTTGACATTGAATCGACTACTAACATTCGAATAACACAACTAGTAGCTAAAGCTAATCGAAAGAACAATAGACAATACATCGATTTTAATTCAGCACTTAATCTGTGTCTTACACTCGATGATAAGGATGTGACGTTGTTATGGATGATGAATTGATATCGATAATTTCGTAATAAGACATTCGTTGTTTTTTGGATAGGTGGTTGGTTTAAATGGTGAATGAGTTAAGCTCATAATGGTTGGATATTATCTTTAGAATCTTCATAAAAATACTTTTTGGTACGGAGCTCCATTTGCCCCGACTTTTGCATTTCGCATGTAACCTAATTCCTATACGGTATATCCGACCTCAACCAAATTTTGCATGACGGTCAAGGGCATCAAATACCATGTTGTTACACACATACATACATATACTCACGGCCATAAATCCCTTGAAGGGGTAGCCAGAGCTAAGGAATTGAAAATTCCTCAGCCACTTTTGGAAAATTGAGTGGGGAAAAGATGGTAAAGTAAAGGTTGTTGGTGATGGGTCTCCAACCGCATCGCCCAAAAATACCTAAAAAGCCCCAATACCGTTAGTCGCCTCTTACGTACACCCATCGGTAGAAACGGGGTAGTGCTATTCTAAACCGACACTACACGGCGTTTCGAATACATATTACCATTTAAGAATTATTACCCATTATATTTGCCATGTAAGTCTATGGGAAACAACTGTAAACAAATAAGCCATTAAGCTTCAAAATTTGGCATCGTGAAACATTCATGCCCACCTAGTTGTCATATTCGTGTTTTTTAGAATACGTAACTTAATGTGTTGTATATAACTTTATTAATTGCAATATTATTCTGACAGGGAAATATCTATAGAATAGAAACATATAAAATTTGTTGAAACCTGTACAATATTCAAAATTTCCGCCATTTCAAAATGTTTACACAAATTTTCATAATTATTCATATACAATAATTGAAATTACGACAAAGTATAATACATAGTCAAGATAACTATGTGTTTAGGGCTTAAACGTGATAAAAAGTTCAAGCTAAAACTAATGTAATGTTTGAAAATAGTTATTAGTTAACATGTCTCAGTGTTATTACTGTTAAAAATATACAAACATAGTTCATTAATATATTACATAAATCTTACTTTTTTAAACACTGCTGTGTGGTGCCGCCTTAGAATAGCACTATCCCATTTCTTAACAAAGGTGTTCGTAAGAGGCGGCTAAGTGTTTGAGGCTTTTTAGTGATTTGAGACACATCACCAAAAACATTTACTTTACAATCTTCTCCCCACTCAACTTCCAAGAGGCTGAGGACTTTCTTATTCTGAAGATCTGGCTACCCCTTATAGGGATTTATAGCCATGAGTTTATGTATGTAAGCATGATTGTTTGTTTTGATAAGTGGTTTTCTACACGAGAAAGTATGCAATCATGTATTTATCATGGTTGTTAACGGTGAGGGAAAACATCGTGAGGAAACCCACATGGCTGAGTTGTACTTAGTCATGTGACAGTGTATTCGTACAAAACGGCGATAGGCCTACCCCATATCACGTGAGTACACTGTCCATGCAAAACGTGGGCACTCTGAACACCAGGTGATAAAGTCACGTGATGTTCAGAAGTATTAGTACCTCTGCCAACCCCTTTGGGGATATTCGACGTGAACGTTTATATTATTATGTAAAGTATGCAAATAGGATTTATCAGTTGCCCTAAAATTACCAGCAAAACAAGAATAACAATGAATATTTTTTTTTCATAGTACTTAGGCACATTTTAAGCCATCATAAAATGGAAAGATATACTTATGTGCCTTTGCTATCCAAGAAAAAATTTGCGAAAGATTATATGATTATTTATGCTAATTATATCATGTGATTGTGAATCTTCTGAATAAGATCTTATATACCTCAAAGTTGAATTTAATTGCTGTGTAGTGCCGGCTTAAAATAGCACTACCCCATTTCTTCCGGTGGGTGTTCGTAAGAGGCGACTAACGGTATTGCGGCTTTTAAGGAATTTTTGGGCGAAGCGGTTGGAAACCCATCACCAAAAACCTTTATTCCACCATCTTTTCCCCGCACAACTTCCAAAAGTGGCTGAGGAGTTTCTAATTCTCTCTGGGATTAAATAATAATTCCCTCTTTATGGGATTTATAGCCCTGAGTATAGGTATGTATGAATTTAATAAAATTATTTTCTTAAACCTTAACTTATAATAACATAACATAACATAACATAAACGTTCACGCCGTTTATCCCCGAAGGGGTTGTCAGAGGTACCAATACTCCTGAACTCACATGGCAAGCGCCATCTAGTTTCCAGAGAAGGTACCCACGTTTTGCTTAGACAGTGTACTCACGTGATAGGGGGCAAGCCTATCGCCGTTTTGTACGAATACACTGTCACATGACTAAGTACAACTCAGCCATGTGGGTTTCCTCACGATGTTTTCCCTCACCGTTAGCAACCATGATAAATTAACCACACATATGACTTTAGAAAAGACAAATTGGTGTAGGCCCGTCCCAGGATTGGAACTCACGCCCTTCTGTTTTTCGGGCGGGTGTTCTACCCACTGGACTATCATTAACTTATAATAATTTACTTTAAAAAGAAATAACTCAGTTAAACTTTCCCACTCATATGAATATTTAACCCAATCGACAGACCTCTATAAACCCAAGTAAAAAATCACTTGTCAGCTTCGATTTGGTGTAAAAACAAGAAAGCAAAATCTCAAATACAAAAGCTCGCTAACTGTATACGTAGAGGGTGTACATAACATCAAGGCGGTAACGGGGGTAGCCAGGGGGAATAAATAATGTATGAGATACATGAGATAATAGTGTTTTTATTTAAATATACATATAATTATAAATTTATTTATTAATAAATCCTATGATAAGATATTAAAAATTATAATCTATAAATATGCTTTGTAATAGTGTCGCGACTACCAAATGAAAGTTATTTTTATTAATATGTAACATAGAAATTATAAGATCTTCTATTACTAAAAATTTCTTGTAAAATGTAAAAATGTTATATTTTAAAATAACTGTCTTAAACTTTCTCACTTATATGAATATTTAACCCAATCGACAGACCTCTATAAACTCAAGTAAAAAAATCACTTGTCAGTCTTCGATTTGGTGTAAAAACGAAAAAGTGAAATCTCGAATACAAAAGCTCGCTAACTGTATACGTAGAGGGTGTACATAACATCAAGGCGGTAACGGGGGTAGCCAGGGGGAATAAATATTGTATGAGATACACCACTCGGCAGTTTAAGCCATCAATTATTTACCGCGGTAGAAAGAAGCGTACTGTACAGTATTGTGTTTGTTCATTTTATTGCCTATTTTTGTGACTTTTATACAAGCCTGTTGGTACTTTATTCAGGCTTTTATGCAAACGTTTTTTATGACTGTCCTATATCACTTTTTCATTGTGATAATCGTATTGATTTATTTTCGCCGTTCTTTCGAGTATGGGAGTTTATATCTAAAATTGTATACTTCACATTATTTTTATTGTATCTTTTAACTTTATGCCGTGTAGTGCCAGCTTAGAATGTCGCTACCCTATTCTACCCACGGGTGTCGTAAGAGGCGACTAAGGGTATTTATTGGGGCTTTTTATTGGAATTTTGGGCGATGCGGTTGGAGACCCATAGCCAAAAACCTTTATTATACGATCTTTTCCCCCCTCAACTTCCAAAAGTGGCTGAGGAATTTATAATACCTTAGCTCTGGCTACCCCTTCTAGGGAATTATATCCGTGAGTATATGTATGTATGTTTAACCTTATATTTTGTATATACTCAGAGCAATGATTCTCAGAAAGGAGCAGCTAAACTTTTTATGTACACAATAAGTTTTATTTATTGGAAACGGACCGGACTTATATTATAAATTCAATAAGTAAATTAACCAAAATTGTAAGTTTATATTTTTAATAATTAATGTAATGTAATGAAAAATGTGTCGTCTTCCTTTTCGAACATGAAACGGCAATCTTTCCCTCATTAATATAATTTAAGTAGCAAGTACAAATTTCGATTCTAAAGTATCAATATATTCCTACGCCTTTCAAACCACAAAACTACTTCCCAAACTGAAATTACCCTAAAATAAATGAAGTGTAACATTGTCAAAATAACCTAAATAGATATTGGAAAGTAATAATTTATCGATAAGTTTTCACCGAACAATAATAGCTTCAAATTCGAGACGCGTTAAAATAGCACATCACTAAAATTGCCCGTGTTTATCGTTAAAGATTTCTCTCGAATTATCGATAAACGATCGGAAAGCAATTCCAACAACTATTTACAGAATCTAAAGGTCGATAGTAATTTAGTCGGAACCATGCTCGATATGTTCCTTAATCGACTAACTGAATCGGAATCGTTGCACACTAACACGTAATGCTAAGAGCCAATCGTGAAGCGAGGTACTCCCTTTATTTATTTACCTACCCTGTTTCATTTTCTTCCTGTAATTCTTTTCCCTGGTAAGTGAATATTAAAACTGCTAACATTTTGCTACACTAAATCCAACCATATCTTATTCCACTAAGAGTTCTTTTGCTTTGTATAGGAGTAGTACTTAATTTCCAGTGTTGCTGCGTAGGAGGGTGTCAATTTGGTTTTTAAGAGAATAAACGTAAGTTAGAGATTAGATCTTGAGATATATTGGAGTTAAGTCTTTATGGTTTCGTGTTTCATTGAGATGTCTTTCGGATAATTGTTGCTTGTATGCTGTCTTCTTAGGAATTAGGAAACAAATCCGTTTTCTGATTGATACAAGTCTCCCAGGGAAGTGACAATGTGTCTTTTCTGTAACGACTTTTATAAGGGGAAGTCTTTACATATAAATGCATTTATTTGATTACTTTTAAATGAAAAATACATTAAGGAATATACATACATATACTCACGGTCATTAATCCCAAAAAGGGGTAGCCTGAGTTTTAGAGCTATAAACTCCTCAGCCAAATTTGAAAGTTGGTAAGGGACAAGATGGTAGAAATTAAGTGTCGTTGGTGATTGGTCTCCAACTGCATCGCCCAAAAACCATTTCAAAGTCGCCTTTTACGACACCCGTAGGTTGAAAGGTGTAGTTACATTCTAAGCCGGCAATACTCGGCTAACTACATTAAGGAACTGGCTGTTTTAATGTTTAAAATATAAAATACTGTATAATTATTCCTAATAGCGTTTATCGTATAGTCATGACCTGTTAAATAATTGAACAAAACCTTTTCGTTTTCAGGAAGTGTCAACTTTTCTGACTCAAAGTTAAAACTTGGAAAGCAATCTCTTTGAGTTTAATATTAAAATAGCCTGTCATGATGTTTTGCTACTTTAAGTGTTCTATTGATTTTCTGATTTTACAATGAGGGTTCGGCTTTCAATTGTATATTGTTGTAAAATTGTACTATAGAAGCAGCAGATAGTGCCATGTAGTGTCGGTTTAGAATAGCACTACCCCATTTCTTCCGGTGGGTGTACGTAAGAGGCGACTAACGGTATGGGGCTATTAAGGGATTTTTGGGCGATGCGGTTGGAGACCCATCACCAACAACCTTTATTTTTACTATCTTTTCCCCACTCAAATTTCCAAAAGTGGCTGAGGAATTTCTAATTCTTTAGCTCTGGCTACCCCTTCCTGGGATTTATAGCCGTGAATATATGTATGTATGTAAGCAGCAGAAATAATAAAGTTGTTACGGATAAAAACAAAGAAAGATGGGCTTTTCTAGGATGGAACTTATTGTACACCGGAGAAAATATTCGTTTCGATGTAGACATAGTTGGTAGTTCATTTGTTTAGTATTTTGTCCATCTTATTTTCTTAACCACCTTTGTTTTTTTTAAACACTTTGATTTAAATGAAAAATAAGTAATTATATCATATATTGTTTTTCGAAGTATAACAATTTTAGTTACACGTTTACGCGTGAGGAGAGTATGTATATATGTATTTTAAAAACCAATTTTAATTTAAACTTGAAACCATCCGGTTTTGCTCAGTTTGTTCTTATGGGATATGATTACACACATCTCTACAACGTACTACAGCGCTAACTAGTTTTTGGTCGTTACAAATTTTAAAATCTCATTAATGTATAGAATAGAATAGAAGTCTGTTTATTGCACATCAAAAAATAATTTTTAACAAAAAGAAAACCGACTTCATAGAAAAACAACCGAAAATAAACAATCTAGTACTAAAAAGTACGAAATAAGTTTTTTTAATTGAATATGAGTACTGTGATTGATACCTTAGCAATTTCTTTATTCCACACGCGTCAGTTCAACCTACCTAAATATTACAATTCTCATAAATTAATTTGTGAGCCGGTGCCAGCCTCGATGATAATTGATAATAAGAAGTGTGTATTTCGCACTTCATATACATGTAAAATGTAGGGTACCTTGTAGTTGTAGGGTAAATTGATTTTTGTACGTATTATCATTTAAAACGTTAGGCGATAGATATATATTGTTTAGATTGTAATAATCAGAGATAGATAGCAGGGTGAATTTACTTTTGTTTGTCTGGCACCGACTCAAAAAATAATTTAAGAGAATTGTAATATTTAGGTAGGTTGAACTGACGCGTGTGGAATAAAGAAACTGCTAAGGTATCAATCACAGTACTCATATTCAATTAAAAAAACTTATTTCGTACTTTTTAGTACTAGATTGTTTATTTTCGGTTGTTTTTCTATGAAGTCGGTTTTCTTTTTGTTAAAAATTATTTTATTTTACGAGTTTTAGAGATGGGTAGACCTGGCAAAGATGCCTCTCGGATGATGAAGCGACAGTTACTGTATTATTCTTCGTATTTCCGGTATTTCTATTATAGTACGATATTAAATAGGCTCAACCATATGTAACCTTACATTGTTCTTAAAATCCTTCGAAAGGCAATGATCTTCAATTCTACATCTCAAGAAAGACTCAAATGCTCACGCCGAATATCCCTGAAGGGGTTAGCAGAGGTAGTAATACTTCTGAATATCACGTGACATTGTCACCTGTTGTTCAGAGTACCCACGATTTATTAGGCAGTGTTCTCACGTTATACAGGGCAGGCCTATCGGCGTTTTGAACAAATACACTGTCACATAATTGTGAGTTTCGACAGTCCCCTCGATTTCCTGGGATGCCATCATCAGATCCTGGTCTCATGGTTCTTTCTCGGTAACAATAACATAACAAAAGAAATGTTTAGTGAACCTGTACTTCTCTTCATAGAAGCTACGAAGAGGAGTATAAATCTATATAGAATGTGGAAAGAACTGTTTCCTAATACCTAGTGATTGAGGATCCACACCTTCTATCATCAGCTCAGCAGCATAACAATATGATTTTCAGAAGCAAATGCCAATATAAGTTCAGAAAATATGTAAAACGCGGTACATTTGCCTATAAAATTTGAGGGTTCCCCTCGATTTCTCCAGGATCCCATCATCAGACCCTGATATCCTCATCATGGTACCAATCCGGGAGTATCTTCTTTCGAATAAAAAAATAATAATCAAAATCGGTTCATAAATGGCAAAGTAATCGGCGAACAAACATAAAAAAAAAATAAAAAAATATACCGGTCGAATTGAGAACACTCCTTTTTTTGAAGTCGGTTAAAAAGGAGAAACATTTACTTATTAACAGAATTAAATAACTAAAGTACTATTGGCGGTCTTGTCACTAAAAGCGATTAAGCGATTATATATATACATATGTTTTAGAAATTAGAAAGAAAGAAAGGTAATGTTTATTTCAAATAATATCAGTAACAGTATAGGATATTTAAAATTATAAATTAAATGGATATAAAATTCTCACGAAAAAGGCACCAATTTAGCATTTCTATTGTAGAAATTGCGTACACATAAAAACAGCTTGGTTGATTTTAATTACCCTTTTATCGTTTGAGTTAAGATAACAAACAAAGAACATTTTTCCCAAATAAATAGACACAAAGATAAATAACTTTTCTTCCAACAATATTAAAAACAACAGAACAAACCAAAACATAATTAATAAAGCAGATTTTAATTAGCTCGCACAAATTCGTAAGAATCAGCCTCTCCATAAATGAAGCGAGATATAAAATAATCAGTCTGAAACGTCTAATTGCCACCCCTGGTTGGCTTATTTAAGGAAAGTTTAATTGTACCGCACTTTATCTAATTATAAAGACGCGAGCTCAACTCTGTGGGTGGGCTAGGGTTGGCACTAGACGATAAGATGGAATCATTCTTAATTGTAATCTGTTCTAATTGGATATCTTAAAAGCCTACTGGATATTTTTATTCGATTTGAGTGTTATAGGTTGCGTACTTTTTGTATAAAGTATTGGATTTTACCTTTTTTTATTAGTAATTTGAAAAGCCAGAACATGTATGAGACAGATGTATAAGCATTTTTATAAGTAGCGGCGATTGGTATGTTACACACTATTATATAATAAAAATAAAAGCATTTATTTGTCTCTTTTATTCTCATGACATGAAATACCGACAATGAATATTTACATAAGACAAAAAGGTTCGGAGCTCGGTCTATCCACAGCAAGTAGATAGCTTCGATTTTCTGCTCCGACCTACTATATACTAAAAAAACTTAAATCTAACCAAATATCTAATCTAGGTACATAACCTTGGCTAAAACTTTTATGGTTAATCTTTATCAAACTAAATATATGTTGCATGTTTAATAAATTGAATAAATGAATATGGAGTAATCAAGGACTCTAAGATTAAGTTGACAAAGGATATACCGATACACGAATTAAACTTTTACCACCAGCATTACAAGCGAAGTTCTTCACTGCCGTGCTACCAAAACTATTTTACTCCATTTTACCACTAACCCGCATTTTAAAAAGTTGGCGTAGAATAGCACTACCCTATTTCTTCCGATGGGTGTACGTAAGAGGCGACTAACGGTATTGGGGGTTTTAAGGGATTTTTGGGCGATGCGGTGGGAGACCCATCACCAACAACCTTTATTTTTTACCTTTAACTTCCAAAAGTGGCTGAGGAATTTCTAATTCCTTAGCTCTGGCTACCCCTTCTAGGGATTTATAGCCGTGAGTATATGTATGTAAATATATAAAATATCGATAAAAAAAGTCACTCCGTGTCCCATCCCTACCCGATACAGCCATGTACCGTACGTAAGAAAGTTCCACGATGGCGTACTTAGCACTGCATTCAATCATTCATTAACACCCCCTACCCCCATTTTAATTCCGGCCAGACATTCAGACGGCGGAAATTAGCTTTAATTAATTACGTAAGTTGGTTGTTTAATTGAAAAGTTTCAGATCAACGTTTACGTGGTATTAAATATAGCTCGGTTTATTAATGAGTGGCTTTTTGTTAAGACTATACACGTATATGTAACATATATCTTAGTATTTTATGAAGTACGACATCGAATAATGAATGTATAAATTACATACATACACTCACGGCTATGACTCCCTAAAAGGGGTAGGGCTTCAGAATAATATTTTTTCAGCCGCTTTTAAAAGTTGAATGAGGAGAAGGCAGAAGTGAAATAAGGGTTTTCGATGACGGCGAACCGCATCGCCCAAAAATCACTTAAAAAGCCCCAAAGCCCTTAGCCGCCTTTTACGATAACACAAGGGCAGAAATGGGGTAATGCTAAGCCGATAATACACAGCAATTACACTAATTTATAATCAAGACTAATGCCGTGTAGTGTCGGCTTAGAATAACACTACCCCATTTCTACCCGTGGGTGATCGTAAGAGGCGACTAAGGGTATAGTGGCTTTTTGGGCGATGTGGTTGGAGACCCGTCACCAAAAACATTAATGATTACCATCGTTTCCCCAATCGACTTCCAAAAGTGGCTGAGGAATTTCACATTCCTAAGCTCTGGCTACCCCGTTAAGGGATTTATAGTCGTGAGTATATGTATGTATGTATGTATGTAAGACTAATGTATCGCCCCAGGTTCGCGCGGCTTGCGTTATTTTCAAATATCAAAGGATTTACCTCACTGGTTAGCTGGTTGATATACTTCCAATAATTGCTTAAATAATATAGAATGTTCATAACGCAAGCATATTATTAATGGCCTCGCACCTTCCAACCCTTTAATACAAGAAGACAATCACAAAATGGGTTCATGTTTAAACAAAGGGAAAAGTTTCAAATAAGGAAACGAAATTAATGAGAGGAAGAAAACAGGTATCTAAAAGTTACAAGTTTCACATATATATGGAACTCACAGGAATATGGTCATATATGGCTTTCAATAAGGATACTTATCCCAAAAAGGGGTCGCATGTAAATAGCTTTTTAATTAAGAATTCTTCATCCACATAAGAACTTGAATGAGGACAATATTCTAATATTAATAATGGTTGGTGATTAGCCCACAGAAATATCACCGAACACTCAGACTTAAATGTTTACGCTAAAATCCTCGAAGGGGTAGGCAGAGGTATCAATACTTCAGAACCTCACGTTACGTCACGTAAAGCCACGTGATGTTCAGAAGTATTAGTACCTTTGCCAACCCCTTCGGGGATATTCGGCGTGAACGTTTATGTTATGTTACACTGTCATATGACTAAGTACAACTCAGCCATGTGCATTTCCTCACAATGTTTTCCCTCAACGTTAACACACATGATAAATTAACCACACCTAACATAAGTCTTTAGAAAAGCGAATTGGTGTAGGCCCGACCCGGCATTTGAACCTTCATCGTCTGCACAATAAGCGGTGATCTACCCACTGAGCTATCACGGCTCACCCAACAATCGTTTAAAAAGCATAAATTGTCTCGTATGACACTCACCGGAAGAATGTTATCAAGTCACAGTTATACATACATACATATACTCACGCCGTTAATTCCCATTGGGGTAGGCAGAGACTATCGATCGCCACATCGTGCGATCCTGGCAAACCTCTCTTGCTTCGTCTACATCCATCAATCTTTTCATACATGCTCTTTTATTCTTCATACTTCGGACGCCTGCCTTTTTGAGCACACTTTCAATTTTAAAAGTTACAGCTATATGCTACTTTTATAGAATACATATAAAAAAGAACGTATATATTTACCTAAAAACATTAAAATACGCACAGTTTAAAAACTCGTCCTGAACTCGTAATTATTTCTTTAGGGCCAAAAGCATTTAATTTAAAATTACCGATAAAATATCGATGTGAATTGAATCCTTTCATCGTGACATCACTAAAGATTACAGCTAAAAGCATAATACAGTTATATAGGCTGGTTTTTAAAATTGAACCTTATAGAATCAAACTAAAGCTCATATTACTTTAAGAAGAGAAATGCAAATAGATGCAAATATGGGAAGAGAAGTTCTTTAGTATCTTAATTAGAGAGATACATGAGCTTCGATGTTCATCTTTGAGTATGGTATTCTGCGATAATTGCTCCAGAAATTAAATTGGTATTGCCGTGTAATACCGGCTTAGAATGTCACTACCCCATTCTACCCGCGTGTGTCGTAAGAGGTGGCTAAGGGTATGGAACTTTTTAAGTGGTTTTTGGGTGCTGCGGTTGGAAACCTATGACCAACGATACTTTATTTCTACCATCTTCTCCCCTATCAACTTCCAAATGAAGCTGAGGAGTTTCTAGCTCTTTTAGCTGCCCCTTTTTGGGATTTATAGCCGTGAGTATATGTATGTAAATTATAAATGGATATTTGTGCATTCCGGGACTTTATTACTTAAACTCTAGAATTCAAATATTAACGCCGTATATCTCCGAAGGGGGGAGGCAGAGATACTCATACTTCTGTATATCCCGTGACATGAATGTCACCTGGTAGATATATTAAGAAAGAGAAGAATTATTGCAGATTTTGTACGAATACACTGTCGCATGACTGTTTTGTGTAACCTGCCGAGGTGGGGTTCCTCAAAATGATTTCTCTCACCATAATAACTATCCTGACATATTACTTTAGAAAACACACATTGGTTGAAGGCCTGACTTAGGACTGGAACCCACGACTCTGCATGAGAGGCGGTGGTGCTCCCCACTGGGCTATCATGGATAAACATAGAAAATACATCTTATATCTTTGACCCAAGAATGTAACGTCTTTCAGTTTTATCGGCCCATATGTTTAAAATGTAAAAAAAATAAAGAGCAAAAAGTTATAATGGTTGTTAACGGCGTGGGGAAACATCATGAGGAAACTCGCATGGCTAAGTTGTACTTAATCATGTGACAGTGTATTCGTACAAAACGGCGATAGGCCTGCCCCCTATCACGTGAGCATACTGTCCAAGCAAAACATGGGTACTCTGAACATCACGTGACATCGTCACATCGTCCAGAAGCTCGCCAACCCCTTCGAGGATATATGGATATAGGATAAAAGTAAATTTCCTCTTAAAATCCAAACAAAGACACTCTAGGTCAAACGCCTAGCACTTTATATTAAAAACAAGCGATAATACTTTCTCAAGGAAAGCTTAAGTATAATGAATATTTAAGTAAAGCATCACTTAAGTTAAACCATCTACACCCCTTTTAAGAAGGCCAAGATGTTTGCCACTTAAGTTACCAAAAGATGGAACCATAGACTAAGTAAATTCCACAACATTTATGGGGAACTTTGAATTTATAAGATAAGTAACCGATGAAAAGGAATTTTATTTGCTTATATTTATCGGCTGATTTTGGTTTTTACATACACTGGATATAGGCATGCACCTTTAGTTAGCATTACGGAATTAATATGACCTGTAGTGCAACTTTAGAGACCACAAGAAAAAACAGCGAAAAATGTTGTCAAAATATGTTGTACCTACACCCTGATTGATTGATTCAATGTTTTTTACTTTTGCTGGTCATTTGCTTCGCTTAAGTCAGTAAAATCATGTGGAAATACAATAAACCACTTACGGATTCTTCGTTTCTTCTCTATTTATCTAAATTCTTTATGTATGCGACCGACTTCTACCAACTGCGTGTCAATTGAAAATTCCCTTATGAGTAATTTGTGTTCGTTTTAAAATATATATACTCGTGTAGGCTGCGGTCAGTTTTGAAAGTGCGCCCAACGGGTATACCACTTGGTCTGAATTTAAGTTTCCTCTGTCAATGGATGGAAAATGCTTAATGTAGAACTTTGTGTATAATGGAGACTTATTTATATGATGAATTGTAATCATAAGAGGGATCATTAATTGAAACAGATGTTCTTTGGGTTTTCGTGACGTCCGTTGCCTAATTGGTAGGTTACTAGCTTCTGGGCCCGGGAGTTGCAGGTTCTCATTCCGTTGAGGGAAAATTAATATAAATAATATTCCATAGTCTTGAATGTTATATGTGTATTATATAAAAATTATTACATATTTGATGTAGTACCCAACCACCCAACTCATATCACAAGTCGTTACGTAATACGTCAAAATATATTTTTAACCTTATTAACAGTCCGTCAAATGAAATGACTTTCAACACAACTATAAATAAACTAGCTTAAATAAATACACAAAAAAACAAAATTTTGCTATTTATCAAAAAGCGCATATTGCACCAAAACGATGACTCCAATCTGACAACCCTATTTCCCCAGTACAAAATCATCGTTAGATTTGTCTACAGGAGGATATAAATAATGTACACGCTGAGACATTATGTTAAAAGCGTCTCGGCCTCGCCCGCCTCTTAACTTTATGGTGGCAGACGTTTACTTGACTATTAGGGAACAATTTAAGCGATAGCTTTGTCTCCTCGAATGTTAGTGAAGATTGGTTATAGTAATTAGTTAATTTACAATTTCAAACGGTGAATTAAGCTAATGAGTGATGACATAATTATTGAGGAAAATAATAAGTTACTATAGAATGAAATAATGCTGTAAATTATGTTAATTGCTGTAGCAAGACTTCATAACTGAAGTTTTACACATCGTATAACTTATTTAATACGTAAAAATATCAATCATGCAGCTGACTGATCATTCGCAGAACATACCTGTACATGCATTTATGAAATGGAATACTGTATGAATTTAAAGCATTTAAACAGGATACGTTTTACTAAAATTTAAATAATCAAAAATATTCTGTTACGTGCACGTGCACGGTAATGAACAAAAATTCAGAGTAATAAATTTATGAAAATAATACGATAACGTTTACTTGTAAACTGTTGCCATTAAAATATCAAATAAGAAATCTAATCCTTAGATAAAACTAGTACCACAAAATCGTCTTACAATGCCAACCAAACAAAACAACAAATCATTTCCATCATTTCACAACACAAACTAATTCAACAGACATCTGAAAATCGATAAAGTCGATACCGTCTGTAACACGCACACTATTAAATTCAGTGAGGTACAAAACAGTAATCTACTCCGTTGACTAATTTCGCTGTCAGCAGTTAGAATCACCCTGTTAATTGACATAAATCAGTTAGGGCTGCCCCGTAACGAGTTTGCTACCGCAGTTCCTCTCATCAAGTATTTAGGGACGCCAGTAAAATGGAGAGCTTTAGAAGGAGCGAAATTAATCATTTTAATTGCTAGACTGATAATGTTACGATTTTCAGTTGCTGTATGAAGATGAACGGTAGTTTCTTGAATGTTTGGAAAGCGATGCTAAGCTATATTAGATAGAGTATTTTTAAACTACCGCGGAAATATAGTAAATTATAATACATTAAAATATCGCCGTGTAGTGTCGGCTTAGAATAGCACTGCCCCGTTTCTACCGATGGGTGTACGTAAGGGGCGACTAACGGTACTGCGGCTTTTAAGGGATTTTTGGGCGATGCGGTTGGAGACCCATCACCTTTATTATTACCATCTTCTCCCCAGTCACATTTCCAAAAGTGGCTGAGGAATTTCTAATTCCATAGCTCTGGCTACGCCTTCTATATGTATGCATGTATGTACATTAAAATATACGTCTTAATTATAAAAAAAAACTGGATTTTATTCAATATTCGCGTGATTAAACTATGCGTTTCTTGTTGTCACTCCCTTGTTAGTCTGAGCCTGAGTTTTTTGCTTTAGCTTCATTTTATTTTGTAATATCAACAAATTTTATTTATTAATCACATTTTAATTTCATTTACAATTTGCATTATTTTTAATGCTGAGTATTTCAAGTTCACTGAAAACTTAATAAACGAATGATTTTACAGTGTGTTCATTTATTATTAAAAATATTATCCTAAAGGCGTTGAGTAAATATACATGCTTTAACAATCAATTACCGTGTAGTGCCGGCTTAGAATGTCACTACCCCTTTCTACCAATGGGTGTCGTAAGAGGCGACTAAGGGTATGGGGCTTTTTAAAGTAGTTTTTGGGCGATGCGGTTGGAGACCTATCAACAACGATACTTTATTTCTACCATCTGTTCCCCTATCAACTTCCAAATGTGGCTGAGGAGTTTCTAGCTCTGAAGCTCTGGCTACCCCTTTTTGGAATTTATAGCCTTGAGTATATGCACATTAAAATACTAGTCTCAGGACGCTGAAGAAATATTATGCTATATCCCGATCAATACAAACAAAATAAATTTGAAATTAATACGATTTGAAGAGAAAACACAAGTCCAGAAAAAAAAATACGTTCAACATCACACAACAGTACTCTCGCCGTGAAAAGTACTGATGCATATTATTATCGATAAGTTTATCGATATTTTCACGGCCATATATAATTGAAATAATTACATATTAAAGTGGCGGCTTTTAATGAAACGTGACAGTCAACTTTGTACAGTTTCGCTTGTTATAGTTGTTACATCTGTTCATGTCACACTGTAATAATGAATTGCCTGCAGGCAGTACATGTACTGGTTTTGTAATCGGACGGCTTTTGGAAATAAGTTTTGAAAATGATTGGTTTAAAGCAGAGTAAGCGGTGATATTTATGTTCTGATTTTGTTGTTTTCGGATAATAAGTATTTTTCTTAACATCGTAAAACGGTAGTTTATTTGTAATAGGAGCTAGTTCAGGAACAACCGTGATAGCTCAATGGGTAAAATACCGGTTATCGTGCAAACGACTAGTGTTTAAATCGCGGGTCGGGCCTACACCAATTTGTCTTTTCTAAGGACATATGTGTGGTTAATTTATCATGGTTGTTAACGGCTAGGGAAAACATCGTGAGGAAACCCACATGACTGAGTTGTACTTAGTCATGTGACAGTGCATTCGTACAAAACGGCGATAGGCCTGCCCCCTATTACGTGAGTTCACGTCCAAGCAAAACTTGGGTACTCTGAACACCAGATGACAAAGTCACGTGATGTTCAGTAGTATTAGTACTTCTTACTTCCAACCCCTTCGGGTATTTTCGGCGTGAACGTTTGTTATGTTACGTTATATTAGGTTCAGGAACAAGAGGCTATTTTACTATTTAGTTTCTAGCAGTACCTTACTAAAATGAACTCAGCTGAGTCTAGGATCATCCGCGCAATCATAGTTTTGTTTCCTTACTTTTAAACGTTTATTGTTTCAGACGTCAAACAGCCGAAGAGAGAGAAGCCGAGAGACAAGCAGCGAATCGTCTGATGTTGTCTCTTCAAGCTGAAGCGCTAAGTAAGGGCTATATGGCTGAGCCGCCCTCGTCAGCCCCGCTATCATTACATTACCAGTCAGCAGGGAACCCACAACCTCCAAGCAATACAGCGCTAAGTGCGCTGCAAAACTTACAGCCCTGGGCTGGCAATCAAAACTCATTTTTGAATGCACCTCCTTCGAATAATGCGCCTCCTCCGCACCCACCTCCCGTCGCTTCCCCTATATGTTAGTCTGTGAATTGTGAATTCTGTAAATATTGGCTCAAAAGGTGTAAACCGGAGCTGAAAAAAATATAAATATAATGAAAGAAGTTTTTTAAATTAAAAATACTACAGTACTGTTTTGGTATTTTAATATTATTTTAGTATGTTACGACAGAACGTGTTAATTTTATTGTTATGCTTAGACATTATAACAAAAATGAAAAGAAATTTCAGTATAAAATTTCCAATACAGTTTTAGGTTTTAATTAATACCGAATGAAAACTGTTAAAAGTTGATAAAATAAATGGTCTAGTAAAAATATATTCCATTTATCAAATATTTAAGCATAGATTGAAATTGTAAATATAAAGTAGTCTAACATTTATTTGTAAATATTAAAATTAACTAGATATAAGAACAAAGTATTGTAAGATAATTATTGTATAAGCTTGTAATTCAAAATAATTTTAACTAGTAGTGGCTATTTCATAGATAAGTTTATTATAGTTTAATCAAATGTACAAAATACACATTCCATAACAAATTATTAATTATTAAAGTATGGTCACAGTTGTAGTTTTTATTATCACTGTTTTATCCAATAGTTTATAACGATCTCATTTTACATGTAACAAATGTCGAAAAGTTAGCCTAAAGTTCGCTACAATACATTCTAACAAAAATACAACAACAAAAGACATAAATTTTTGCTAGAAGTCGTTTTGGTAAAACTATACTTTTCTACTCGATCTTGTCATAAGTTTTATTTAATTTAATCTATTTCATCATTACATTGCGTAAAGTCACCCCCAAAGGCTGCTAAGGGGATTGGCAATATTCCACCATATTGGGTATATACTCTTACTTACTAATCAGTTACATTTTTTTAAATTCTTAGTAATGTAAATAATAACGCTGATTACAATAAAGTCTGTGAAACCATTTTTCTAAGCATCTACTTAGGTTGTATAGATAAGTTTAGCTAATAAATATAAGTACTTAATTCATGATGCGTTTTTAAGCTGGCATCTTCACAATTATGCTGGTCGTTTCAATAAAATGTTCAATGATAATATTTTGTTTTATTGCAAATAAAATGTCTAACATCCACAAGGTGGACAAAGAACTTCTATAGGTTAATGTCTTCGAGTCAATTCGCTACTTGAACGCAAATAAATACATACATGTACTCACGGTCATAAATACCAAAAAGGGGTAGCCAGAGCGTTAAAGCTAAAAACTCCTCAGCCACATTTGGAAGTTGATAGGGCGGGATGGTAGAAATAAAGTATCTTTGGTAATGGGTTCCCAACCGCATCGCCCAAAAACTTTAAAAAGACCCTTACCCTTAGTCGCTTCTTACGAACCCATGGGTAGGAAGGGGTAGTATTCTAAGTCGGCACTACACGGCATAACAAACGCAAATAATTTAAGCAAAAAAACCTGTTGTTTAAATCTTTTTGTTCATGAAAACCTCATGTGGGGATTATTACTAATAAATAAAGAATTAATAAAGGAAAGAAAAATTGCCCGCCTGTGTCGAAACCTGTGCAAATCGCAAATTAATATAATTAGTAGACATGCAATTGGCCTAGACCTCGTTTTTAAAACGTACACTTTTTATGTTTTAAATTGATAAAAGACATCAAACTAAACAACTTTGCCTATGGAATGCTTATCTAAAATATTGTTGTTATTAGCCTCAGTTAAAATAAAAGTATAAAACATAGGGTCAAATCATAAGATGTTTTTTTTTATTTCAGCTGAGGCTGAGAAAGTATAGTGAGGTTCCTTACCTCACTATACTTTCTCAGTTTGATCCAGGTACCGATATTTTTTAATTATTAATTATTTTGAAAAATAACAATATTTTAGATAAGCATTCCATAGGCAGAGTAGTCTAGTTTGATGTCTTCTATCAATTTAAAATATAAAAAGGGTATGTTTTAAAAACGAGGTCTAGGTTAATTGCATATCAAAGCTTCAGAATTGTTATTTCCTTAGCCATTTTTGGAAGCTGATTTAAGAGAACATTGAAAACAAGGTATCGCTGTAGATGAGTCTCAAGCCACTCCGCCCAACAATCACTTTAAAAGCCCCATATTCTTACTTGCGGTTTTTTTCATAGCAATATGTTTTGATCACACAAAACAAAGAATATTTTAAAAGAAATAATTAACACTAAATGTGCGAGACGAATAATGGGCAAGAGTATTAGTAGAGTATTTGCCGTGTAGTGTCGGTTTAGAATAGCACTACTCCATTTCTTCCGTTGGTTGTACGTAAGAGGCGACTAACGGTAATGGGGCTTTTAAGGGATTTTTGGGCGATGCGGTTGGAGACCCATCACCATCAACCTTTATTTCACCATCTTTTCCCCATGCAACTTCCAAAGGTGGCTGAGGAATGTCTCATTCCCTAGCTCTGGCTACCCCTTCAAGGGATTTATAGCCATGAGTATATGTATGTATGTAAATAATTAACACTAAATGTGCGTGACGAATAATGGACAAGAGTATTAGTAAGTGATGAAATATAAATAATACTAGCTCAACCAGCAAAAGTTGTTTTGCTATATAAATTATTTCTAGGATATTTCAGGCTATAAAATAAAATGTTAGGGGTGTACAACCCTTATCACTGAGGAGTATAAAAAATAGTTTCTAAACCTATACTCAGACTAACCGAATGTGTAAGCAAAATTTCATTGAAATCGGTTGAACCATTTCAGAGGAATCTGATGAACACTGTACACGTGAATTTTATATATTAGAAAAAGATATTCG
Source organism: Bedellia somnulentella (assembly GCA_963576735.1). NCBI lineage: Eukaryota > Metazoa > Arthropoda > Insecta > Lepidoptera > Bedelliidae > Bedellia > Bedellia somnulentella. The sequence continues at coordinate 3,089,081 of OY755192.1, read as the reverse complement.
AAGATGCTTGAATGCCAACACCGTACCATCGTATCTGTTTTATTACATTTCCATATTGTTAATCTAACTAAGGTTTCAGAAAATCTTTGGATCTTTGAATGAAATGATTGAATGTATACATATAAGCGATGCATAGACGCACAGAAACAAAGCAAGACGTTGCAAGGCAAGATAAAAACGTTTAAACACTGAATAAAGGAGCAAGTATAAGCAGATTGATGAATGTAAGGAAAGCAAGAAGAGTTGTTCATGTATATTCCCATCATTTTACGAATTCAAAAGATAAACTATCTTTTAAATTGAGCATAATTCATCTAAGTTTTCAATTTAAAACGAAATGTGCTACCACCAGTCTAATTTGGCTCAAAACGGAGTCAACCAAAATCGATTTTAAGAAAAAAAAGTCTATTTCCGCCTCAAAAGCGGTCGGTTTAACGTCATTTAAGGTCTATTATGCCAAGTGAAGCGTAGTTACTCGACTTTAATATTATTTTAATATCACCGAACGATGCTAAATGACAATCTTGGCTTTCGTACGTGACTCCTGCATGTGTCATTATGAGCGTTTTGTAATTGGAACGTTTTTGAAAACGCTTTCAAATAAGGAATCATTTGAATGTTTTTTTTTAATGGCCTTTATTTTTTTTTTGTTTTTGAATGATTCAGTGTATTTTATCTTGGTTTAGTTTCTATAATTACTTGAGTACTTCTGTTTCTGATTGTAAATATTTTTGTACGATTTTTGAGGTGCACCAATTGAAGGTTAGTAGTAAATTAATACTATGCAGAAAAGAATGATTTTATTCAAGTGTTATTATTATTAATTAATAATTATACAATCACTTCTTAAAAATCCATTAGAAGATTAAAACGGATATATTGCTTAAAAATAACTAAATAATATTAATTTATAAGTAAAAACAACATGTCTTATTTATAATCGTCTGAAGAAGTTTTAGGTATCGATAAAATGCTCTTGATGCAGATAATGTTTTTTTTTATTAAATGTTTACAATAATGTTTTTTGCTGTGTAGTGTCGGCTTAGAATAGCACTACCCCATTTCTTCCGGTGGGTGTACGTAAGAGGCGACTAACGGTATTGGGGCTTTTAAGGGATTTTTGGGTGATGCGGTAGGAGACCTATCATCAACAACCTTTATTTTAACATCTTTTCCCCACTCACATTTCCAAAAGTGGCTGAGGAATTTCTAATTCTTTTGCTCTGGCTACCCCTTCTAGGGATTTATAGCCGTGAGTTTATGTATGTTTAAAAATAATTTAACCTTGTTTAATGTCTTTAAGCAGTATATTGCTAACCATTTGCTTTTTGGGATCCGCTGAAATAGAATAAAAAAAACTCTTTGGTACCCTTACAATAGGCTATTTGACTATAATAAAAATATACATTTCTTTTATTTCATTAGTCTTAATATTTCTTTTTTGGAGCAATATGTAATAATAATAATGCGTGATAAAAATATTGCATTATTTTACTAAAATCCGTCTTCTAAAATTAGTATTTTTGATGCAACTGTCACGTGACTAAAAACTGTGTATGTGTATGTGTGTATTGTGTATGTGTGACTGTGTATCGCTTCGCTCATTGGTGTTGAATGCGGAATTGACGTCATTTGTGCTACAGCCGCCATATTACTCAAAGTCGCGTTTTCGCGGCACATTTGAATATTGCATTTTCTTTTTCGATTTTTTAATAAAATAGCTAAAATGAAGACAGAAAAATAATTTTTAGGGCTCCTTATAAACAAATTAACACCGTAAGATAGTTTTCAAAACTTAGTCAAATAGCCTATTATATAAAAGCGTATTTTACGTTAGCTCCGTAGGTCTTGTAAATCTTCTTTGAATAATCTAGTACCAGATACTTTTCCACAAGCCCATTATATGCATTCATACATACACAAATATACACACAGCCATAAATCCCAAAAAGGGGCAGCCAGAGCTTCAGAGCTAGAAAATATTTACCCACATTTGGAAGTTGATATAAACTGCATTCCTATTCCTTGTTTGTACTTAATCAGCTTTCTTTGTGATAATTTTTTAACTATCTATAAACAATGCCAGTAAGCCGCTTAAATTGACAATGTCAAATACCTATGATGAGTGACACGAAAAAAAAAGTTTTTTTCGTTGCGTGACATAAAATTCAAAATTACTCCCCAAATTAGCGTTAAGGGCACGTTTAGTGGCATGCACGGCTTCGAACTTGGGACTAAACGTTAATTGCAATGGCGTGATCGCTCGGCTACTGGGGCATGTTGTTTGGGACTAAATCTTTTTATAGCTGGAACAAACGTGATTGGCAATATTCCGTCTGTTTAAAAATAGGATAGAATGGAAACATACATACATATACTCACGGCCATATATCCCAAAAAGGGGTAGCCAGAGCTTCAGAGCTGGAAACACCTCAGCCACATTTAGAAGTTGATAGGGGACAAGATGGTCGAAATAAAGTATCTTTGGTGATGGATCTCCGACCGCATCGCCCAAAAACCACCTAAAACATAACTCTTACGACAACTGTAGGTATAAAGGATAGTGACATTCTAAGCCGGAACCAAAGGTCGCGGTCACACCAACAACTACTATCACTCCCGACACCGACCTCGCCGGCGAGGTCGTAGAACTTAACACTAACTTTAGAGTCACACCAGACTCAACTAGAGTCTATTTTATTTTAGATTTAGCTTAGGTACACTCCTTTTCACCGCCAGGGCGGCCTTCAGCCGCCGGCAAACAAAGTTATGGTGACGCCGCACAGGCCGCAGGGCCAGCAGCACCGAACCGGTGCCGGTGGGGTTTTAGTCGGTAAGAGTCCGACATACCCCCGTCGCTCTCTCGAGCCTATGAGCCAGGATCCTATGAGGATTTCCCCACCGGTAAACAAAAAAAAAAGCCGGTACCAAACGGCAAATTCCATCTGTTTAAATATAGGATAGAATGTACTACTTTACTACACTACTTTAATACGTTAATATCTTGCTAATTATTTATACAATTGCCATTTTGAGTTAACCAAATCATATTTTCTTTTAAGTTGACATAATTTTTTTTGAAGTTGCTTATTATTTGATGATATGGTTGAATGTCATCTGAAATTATAGACACTTTTTAGAAATTAAAAGAAATTCCATGACTATGAATTTGAACCTGTATTTATAGCTCGTATATTCAACATTTCAGTGTGTGTTTCCAGTCATGTAATACGGCACAGAGACGTAGCCTTTAACAATGAGCCTCATCAGAAAGCTCCGAGTCGCCTAAAGGGCAAGGGAGTGGGCTATGTTAGGAGTTTAACTATATATTTAAACTATTATAAAGCCACACATTGCATATTAAAACGTATTATGAAACAAATAAAAAAGAACTGCACCGTATTAGGATGTCGTCGTGATGTAATCCCGACAGGACATCGTCATCGCTATTAGACCAAACTAGAGTAGTTAATTATTTGGTTTCTTTATATCTTAGCATAAAAATACATATACTCACGGCTATAAAGATCGAAAAGAGGTTGCCAGAGTTTCATAATTTGAAATGCTTCAGCCACTTTTGGAAGTTGAGTTGGTAAAATGAGTCCCTAATTCACAGCCCAATGAAACATAAACAGCCTAAATACCCTGACTTACCTCTTCAAACACCGACATAAAGATTAGTGTTGTGCTACTTGAAGCCAACATACACTACACAGTATTAACTTTAATAAAGCCACATTATATATTAAAACGTATTAAGAAAGCAATTAAATAGAACTGCACCGCATTAGGATGTCGTCGTGATGTAATCCCAACAGGACAACGTCATTTGCTATTAGACGACACTAGAGTGCGGAATTATTTGGATGAGGCATTCCTCATATCTTACTATTACTACTTACATACATATAATCACGGCTATAAATATCTAAAAGAGGAAGCCAGAGCACTTAAGTCGCCTCTAACGACACCTATGGAAAAAAAATACCATGACATAACTAAGACATACACTCACGCCATTACTTCCCATTGGGATAGACAGAGACTATCGATCGTCACATTGTACGATCTTCTCTAGCTTCGCTTACATCCATCAATCTTTTCAAACATGCTCTTTCATACTTCTTACGCCTTCCTTTTCGAGCACACTCTCTATTTGGTAAATGTGTCCTCCGTGGTTGTGCTCTACTAACATTACCTTCCACTATAGCTCTGTAGATCTCTGTTTTAGCCGTGTAGTGTCGGCTTAGAATAACACTACCCCATTTCTTCCGGTGGGTGTACGTAAGAGGCGACTAACGGTATTGGGGCTTTTAAGGGATTTTTGGGCGATGCGGTTGGAGACCCGTCACCAAAAACATTTATTATTGCCATCTTTTCCCCAATCAACTTCCAAAAGTGGCTGGGGAATTTTTCATTCCAATGCTCTGGCTACCCCGTTAAAGGATTTATAGCCGTGAGTATATGTATGTATGTATGTATCTCTGTCACCAATTTACGATCATCCATTCTCTCTGTGTGCCCAAACCATCATAACATTCCTTTTTACAATATCATCTTTCACAACACACCTTTCAAGGATCTCGCTGTTTTTCATTCGATCACATAAACCGTTGCAATATTTAAGATACCATATCAAATATAACTAAACTATACTGTATCCATGGAGTCTAACAGCTTTCTAGGGGTCATTAGCGCACCGTGGATGTATCAAATTAGAACAAGTTTGAACTCTACCCTACATACATACTCACGGCTATAAATCCCTAGAAGGGGTAGCCAGAGCTAAGGCATTAGAAATTCCACAGCCACTTTTGGAAAGTTGAGTGGGGAAAAGATGGTAAAATAAAGGTAGTTGGTGATGGGTCTCCCAAAAATCCCTTAAAAACCCCAATACCGTTAGTCGCCTCTTACGTACACCCACCGGAAGAAATGGGGTAGTGCTATTCTAAGCCGACACTACACAGCAAACAACTAAAAAAGCCGCTTAATAAACGCGACAATACGCTGGAATCCCAAAAAAGCGTATAAAAATAAAACTAGTAACCCATTCCGACCAAACTCACCTTTTTGGCTCACAAAATTGTTGTAAAACGTCTATAGATAGACATTCGCTAGTTCAGTGCAAAGTATACTAGCCCGTACATTGGTTCCTGGGGCGTTGATAGACGATGAATATTTTACTTGAAGAAAAACAGAATGTGGTTCTAGTATGTATCACTTTCCGAGTTATTTAATAAACTCGGCGGAACTCTACGTTCAGGCCGTATTTCCTGACAAGAGTGGCAGAGATATACTTCTGCCCGGCTAGTACGAGCGCTATTATATCGACACGATAACGGTTAGAATGAGATGGCAGTATACGATACTAAGTAAGTGCGTAAGAGATGGCTGCTTTATCCCACGCGATAACTAGTTTAAACACCGCTCGTACTAGCCGGGCTGATCATCACTTGCCTAGATAGTGTATCCACGCGATATAGGGCAGGCCTGTCGCCGTACTTAATAAAAAACGATGGAGTTGATTGATGAAGAAAATCTTCCCAGTTCTAACTTTGAAGTGTCGGCTTAGAATAGCCCTACCCCGTTTCTACCGATGGATGTACGTAAGAGGCGACTGACGGTATTAGGGCTTTTAAGGGATTTTTGGGCGATGCGGTTGGAGACCCATCACCAACAACCTTTATTTTTACCATCTTTTCCCCACTCACATTTCCAAAAGTGGCTGGGGAATTTCTAATTCCTTAGCTCTGGCTACCTCTTCTAGGGCTTTACAGCCGTGAGTTTATGTATGTATGTATGTTCTAACTTTGAATGTTATAGATCATTATTTTATTATCATAAAATTTAGCCGTGTAGTGCCGGCTTAGAATGTCGCTACCCCTTTCTACCCACGGGTGTCGTAAGAGGCGACTTAGGGTATTGGGGCTTTTTATTGGATTTTTAGGCGATGCGGTTGGAGACCTATCACCAAAAACCTTTATTTTTACCATCGTTTCCCCACTCACATTTCCCAAAGTGGCTGAGGAATTTCTAATTCCTTAGCTCTGGCTACCCCTTCTAGGGATTTGCAGCCGTGAGTTTATGTATGTTTATGTATGTATGTATGTATGTATGTTCTAACTTTGAATGTTATAGATCATTATTTTATTATAAAACTAGCTGACCCGACAGACTTCGTACTGTCAAATTTGCTAATGACAAAGCTTAAGGCGTTTTTTTAATAAATTTAATAAAACCTCAAAAATTGTAGCCTATGTGTTATTCTGATGTAAAAACTATAGCCTATGTGTTATTCTGATGTATAAGCTATATTGTGGTAAAGTTTCATTCAAATCCATTCAGTAGTTTTTACGTGAAGGAGTAACAAACATCCATACATCTATACATCCATACATACAAACTTTCGCCTTTATAATATTAATAGGATTTTCTAACTATGTTTAGGCTTTGTTGTTACAAATCAATCAGTCAATGTGACTACTTTAGAGATGAGCAAAGCTTAGTATCATCACATTTTATTATCATGCGGTTAAAGTAACAAAAATTTATCTATATAATAAAAGGGTAAAATTCACTACTCTCAAACAAATATGATTCAAAATAACTTAGATGCGTCGATCCATGCTAGATCCACCGGTCAGGGCTTCCCAACCATCATCCGTCAAAGCCAATTATACTTTTAAAATTGACTTGCAGTTTATTTTCATTTTTTGTGGGGGAAATAAAAGCCTTCTCCGATACTCTATATGTGTGTAAAATAATTCAGCAAACATTTTTACGTTGAAAAGTTGCTCTGCTAAATATTTAAAGATTTCGAGTTTTTTAGTTTTTCTACTTTTTAGTTTTGATCGAGTATGCTTTTGTAGTAGAGTTTTTGGTTTAGAATTGGGGTACTGACCTCTCTGTTGCCCGATAGAGAAGTAATTTAAAGACTTCTTTTAAAACTTGGCCGGGTAACGTTTTGGCTACTTTTTTAATTATTATAAAACAGCTGTGTTGGTTAAGACGGGCACTACCCCATTTCTTTCCGCGGGTAGCGCACGAGGCGACTAAGAGACCATGGTTTTTTTAATTGGCTGTTGGTGATGTGGCTGGAGACCCATCACCAGCGATACTTTACTTTTACTATCTTTTCCCCAAATAATTATCAATACTAGTAGAGGAATTTCATTTCTTGGATCTGGATAGTGGCTACCCCTATCTGGGATTGATAGACTGAGGATGGAAAGATCCGCCGCTGTGAGCTGTGATGATATTAAGTGTATTGTCTGCCAACCCCTTTAATTCATTCCGATGTTATCCGTAATCTCTCCGGTTCATATTTCCAAATACGCATTTATACCGTTGTAACATTTGACCCTCTTGTTTGAAATTATTCCCAAATGACGGCAAAGTGATTATCATTTGATATCCGTGGACAAATTTTGATATAACAATTTTCCATAGATTTATTGTTCTCAATTTTCTATAATCCAAAATCCATGAATGTAAAGATGAATAAATATTCTTGTTCTTATTGTTTGCATTGCAAATTGTGACCAAAAAGCTTAATTAGTTACACTCACGGCTCTACCCCTAATAAGGGTAGAAAAAACCTCAAAATTATAAAATTTTCATAATGCAACCGTGATAGCCAAGTGGGTAGAACACTCGGTTTTCGTGCAAACGACTAGTGTTCAAATCCTGGGTCGGGCCTACACCAATTTGTCTTTTCTAAAGACATATGTGTGGATAATTTATCATGGTTGTTAACGGTGAGGGAAAACATCGTGAGGAAACCCACATGGCTGAGTTGTACTTAGTCATGTGACAGTGTATTCGTACAAAACGGCGATAGGCCTGCCCCCTATCACGTGAGTACACTGTCCATGCAAAACGTGGGTACTCTGAACACCAGGTGACGAAGTCACGTGATGTTCAGAAGTATTAGTACCTCTGCCAGCCCCTTCGGGGAAATTCGGCGTGAACGTTTATGCTTTATGCTTATTATATAAAATTTTCAGTCCTCTTTTTAAACCTAAAAAATCAATTTCTCAAATCAGTTTTTAAACATATGATAACCAAATAAATTGTGGATATAACAGGAGACACATCACTAACCATTCTTTATTTTACCATTTTTCGTCACTTAACAACATCCAAATTTAAAATTCTAAATTTCTTACCCTTTTATTTATTTATTTATTTACACAAGGAAAACAAACAGCTGTGATACTTAAAATTAGGATACACTTTTAACACACATTAGTATAATAGTTTCCACCAATAAAATATGGAACCTTAGTCCTTCTCAAATTTGACAGTAAAATTAAATGTTAACTAGGTATTAATTGTATTAATTGACAACCGTGATAGCCCAGTGGGTAGAACACTCGGTTATCGTGCGAGCGACTAGTGTTCAAATCCTGGGTCGGGCCTACACCAATTTGTCTTTTCTAAAGACATTTGTGTGGTTAATTTATCATGGTTGTTAACGGTGAGGGAAAACATCGTGAGGAAACCCACATGGCTGAGTTGTACTTAGTCATGTGACAATGTATTCGTACAAAACGGCGACAGGCCTGCCCCCTATCACGTGAGTATACTGTCCATGCAAAACGTGGGTACTCTGAACACCAGGTGACAAAGTCACGTGATGTTCAGAAGTATTAGTACCTCTGCCAACCCCTTCGGGGATGTTCGGCGTGAACGTTTATGTTATGTTATGTTATGTTATGTTATGTATTAATTGTAAATGTAAAAATATGTATATACCAATAAAAAAAAAAACCGGTCGAATTAAGAACACTCCTTTTTTTGAAGTCGGTTAAAAATAAATATAAACATACTCACTCAAACATATATATGTGTATTATTTATACAATATTGTGTAATACATATATATATTTAAAAAACGATACAATACAAATATGTCATTAAATAAGTTATCATATTTTCTCAGCATCAAAAAAAGATTTCACTGCCATTGTCTTAAATGTACTAGAATTAATATTAAATAAGTCCAAATTCAGATTTATCGGATACGTATACGTGAGTTGATGTATGTACTAAAGCTTGATACAACCAAATTGGATAATCATAGAACCGTAGCATTAAAGTATCAAACAATAAACTCATGAAAATCGATACAAATCGAGTTAATAAGCAATCAGCCAAACGGATACACTCCCCTTTTTATTAGCTCGTAAACAGAATCACCCCACTTCATATAAAAACAATAACACGTTTTTTTTAAATCCCAAACCAGAACTGCGCATCTATAAACTTGCGAATGACTGGACCCTCTATATAATCCCCTAGGGAATAACCACGTTAAATTATCCCTTTTCGCTTTACACCTGTTTTTCAATAAAATACTCTTTTGCATTGCGAATAAGACCGAGTATTCTAAAACTATTGTATTACTTTTGTTACGTTTTAAACTTACAATTGCGTAATTATTGTGAGCTTTTGAATTGAAAAGAAAATGCTCTTTAAAGTCATAATGCTAAGGATTATTTTTATTAATTGGATGTTATGTCTTTTTGGAAGTAAAGATAAAACTTGATTCCCATAATATTTTAATTGTGAATATTGCACTTGACTGTGAGATCTCAATGAGAGGTTTAATGGTAATGCTACACTTAAAATTTATGGTTTAGCTTAGCTTTGTGTAAAATTTCCTGTCAGGGACATTAAATCGATATCGTTTGATCTTATTTTTAGGACGATGCTTACAACTTTTAAGTTGTATTAAAAGTCCTAAATTTTCTTAACTTATAAATTTAAATTAAATACAAAAGCAACCACTAAATAAAGGATTACTGATAAGTTAGGGGAAGAGGATATTAAAATAAAACATTATAAGTTAGTCCTTAATATAACGTATAGTGATATCCCAAACCGACAATAGACAGAAATAAAATATGCATCGTTGAAATATGTTTTACATCTACTCGCTTATCTAACCTAAGATTTACTAGCGCTATAATAAAAGCTATGGGTTCCTGCAGTGGGCGTCGCACTTTATACGAAGTAATCCCTTAGGTCTTTTAATGGAATAAAACTATATTTTAACAGTTCCCAAAGCGAAGTATTGTTATAAATATACGTGTTCGTATCACATTCACACGGTTCATGGTTTAATATGAATCAAATATTTAAATAAAGATTTTTATTTGAGATTGTCTTTATGACCTTTTGTTTGGTAATTTCCTGAAATTATATGCCGTGTAGTTAATTACTGAGTTGAGCGAACAGGCAATTATAAATTGGAAAAGCTGTGTAGTGTCGGCTTAGAATAACACTACCCCATTTCTGCCGGTGGGTGTACGTAAGAGGCGACTAACGGTGTTGGGGCTTTTAAGGGATTTTTGGGCGATGCGGTTGGAGACCCATCACCAACAACCTTTATTTTGCCATCTTTTCCCCACTCAACTTTCCAAAAGTGGCTGAGGAACTTCTAGTTCCTTAGCTCTGGCTACCCCTTCTTGGGATTTATAGCCGTGAGTATATGTATGTATGTATGTATGTAAGGAATTTTTGAGCGATGCGGTTGGAGACCCATCACCAACAACCTTTATTTTACCTTTTTTTCCCCACACAACTTTCCAAAAGTGGCTTTGTAATTTGTAATTCCTTAGCTCTGGCTACACCTTCTAGGGATTTATAGCCGTGAGTATATGTATGTATGTATGTTTGTAACATATTCCATATGTATCTTATAGTCAGAGTAATACGGTTTTTTCATGGAATCAAAATGGCTACGTCCATTCATTATTAACTAGTGTTCCGACCCGGGTTCGCCCGGCTAGTGTTAATGTTAAGTACCCGGCTTTGTACGGCTCTTACGTGTTTTTCACTGTTTACCCCCTAAGATATTAAGCGTCATGATATACAGCATATGTTCCTTGGAAAAGTTTTAGCTTTTCATTTGTGCAAGAATTTTTGCAATCGGTCAAGTTGCTGCGTAGCTTTTTAATTACGGATATGCAAACAAATCTTCCCTCCATTTAATAGTATAGAAAGTACCCTATGTTCTTTTCCTGGCTCCAATGAAAGATACCTCTCCGCCGCCATCAGCTAAATCGGTATATTCGTTCTTGAGTTATAAATAGTGTAACTAACACCGCTTTCTTTTGTTTTATATATAAGTTTTATTGTAAATGTAGTGGAAAGCTTTCACCTCCAATATTAAAACTACTTAGTTATAGGTAACATATTTCCTCTACTAACGCAACGAACAAATATTTACGCCAGTGTAAATGGAAGCCGCAAATGTAACATTTATATTTGTGTGCAAAACTGCCAGTAGATATTTGACTTGTTAAATACTTATTAGTTAAATAGAAGTCTATGTTTTTGTTTTATGGTTTGTTGTCAACATATGAATGTCAATTAGGAAAATGTTGTTCAATATAATGTAAAAGAAATTGGAGTCATGATTAAAGAATATAAGATCTAAGATGTATTTTATTAATCCAATATAACTAAGAATGGAGGTATTAACAAACGCTTCCACTGCGCAATCAAGAATAATAAAATAGTACGCAGATCATATGAATTGAAGAAAAGTAAAAAAGGAAGTAGAAAAATAAAATGGCAGATAGGGAAATTTTACCAAAACTGACGGCTGGATTATATTGGAGAACTATTGCATACAGATCTTTCAGGACCGGTAAGTACTACAAGTATTAATGATGAAGCTTATTTTCAAGTTATTATCGACGATTTTTCTCATTTTTGTGTAGTATATCTATTGAAAAATAAGAATGAAGCGACAAATAATTTAAAAGATTATATAAGCAGAATAGAGACACAGACGGGAAATAGAGTACGGAAGTTAAGATGCGACAATGGAGGTGAGTTTAAAAATAAAACTTTAATTAATTATTGTAAAAACAAAGGAATAATTATGCAATTTACTCATCCATATTCTCCACAATCTAATGGGGTAGCAGAGAGAATGAATAGAACATTATACAATAAATCCCGGACAATACTTATTGAGGCAGAATTACCAAAATACTTATGGGGAGAAGCCATAAAGTGTGCAGCTTATCAAATAAACAGGTGTCCGTGTGTAGCAATAGACAATAAATTACCAGCAGAAATATATTACGGGAAAGTAAATATATCAAACATGAGAATATTTGGTTCAAAAGCTTGGGCTACAATAGTACCAAAGCAAGGAAAATTTGATAAGAGGGCTAGTGAAATGAGAATGGTAGGATATGGTATGAATGGATATAGGTTATGGAATCCTAAGACTAATAAAATAATAGATTGCAGAGATGTGACTTTTGACGAGAGTGATATAAAGTATATATGTGAACAAAAGAGAAATGAGAATCCAAATGAAACTGAACAAATTATTAAAAGAGTGAATGAAGAATTAGAAGTTGAAGAGAGTGAAAGAGACGGCTGTGATGAAGAAGAATATGTAGACTGTGAAGACAGATCAAGGGAGATTAATGAAAATAATAACAATGAAGAAGAAGAAGAAATAAAGAGGAGTAGGTATGGAAGGGTTATTAAACCTCCATCTTATCTTGAAGAATATGAAGTAAATGCAATATACTGTTTGTGTTCTGGTGAGCCAGAAAGCTATGAAGATGCTATAAAGGATGTTGAATGGGTAAAAGCAATCGAGAAAGAACTTGACGCACACGAGAAATTACGAACTTGGGAATCAACAGAAACTTATCAAAAAGAAAAACACAAAGCTATTGAAACGAAATGGATTTTTAGAGTTAAACAAGATGGAACCAGAAAAGCTAGATTAGTTGCCAAAGGCTTTCAACAAAGAGACGTCAAGGACTATTATTCACCGGTGGCGCGTATGACGACTATTAGAACAATGCTATGTCATTCTATAGAAGAAGGATTACCAATAAGACAATTAGACGTTCCCACCGCATTTTTAAACGGCGAACTTAAAGAAGATGTGTATATAAAATGTCCACAAGGAGTAAATGGTAAAGAGAAAGTTTTCAAACTCAGAAAAGCATTATATGGATTAAAACAAGCGCCTTTATGTTGGAATCAAAGATTTCATGATTTTATAACCAAGAATGGATTTACACAATCTTTAAATGATGTATGTCTGTATAAGAGCGATGATAGTATATTACTTATATTTGTAGATGATATTCTTTTAATGGGAAGTAGTACTATTTTGAAAAAATTGAAAGACGAGTTTAATGTAAAAGATTTAGGTCAGGTATATAACTATTTAGGATTAGAAATAGACAGAACAGAAGAACGATTAGTAATAAAACAGAAAACGATGATTCAAAGAGTGTTAGAGAGGTTTAATATGACAGAATGTAAACCTGTTGGAACGCCTATGGAAACGCAGTTATATAACAGTAAAGAAGACTTAATAGATGTACCATACAAAGAGTTAATAGGATGCTTAACATTTTTGTCAATGAATTCTCGGCCAGATATTACTTTTGCAGTCTCATATTTAAGTAGATTTTTAGACAAACCCACACAAAGTTTATGGAAAGCAGGTAAGCGAATACTTCGATATCTTAAAGGCTCTATAGATAAAGGATTACTTTACACGAGATCAAGTAAAAAGGAAGTAACTACTTATTCTGATGCAGACTGGGCATCCGATACGACAGATCGGAAGAGTACAAGTGGTTGTGCTATTTTCTATGGTAATAATTTAATCAATTGGTATTCAAGAAAACAGAGTGCAGTTGCTTTATCTACTGCAGAAGCTGAGTATGTTGCAGCAGCAGGTGCAGTATGTGACATTGTGTTTATAAAAGGTATTTTGTTTGATTTGACTCGGCAACAGGTCAACACAACATTATTGGTAGATAACCAAAGTGCAATAAGATTGATCCAGAATTCGGAGAATAGTAAACGCTCGAAACATATAGACATAAAGTTTCATTATGTTAAAGATATGTTAAAGAAAGATTTATTTAAAATAGAGTATGTTCCAACAGAGGATAATATTGCAGATATATTTACCAAACCATTACCGAAATATAAACATGAGAGTTTTGTTAGTAATATGAATATAATTTGTTGAAAGAAAATGTTAGGTATTGTTATTTTATGTTTATCAATTTAAAATTTATTTTATGAAATTTGAAATTGAGGGGGAGTGTTAAATACTTATTAGTTAAATAGAAGTCTATGTTTTTGTTTTATGGTTTGTTGTCAACATATGAATGTCAATTAGGAAAATGTTGTTCAATATAATGTAAAAGAAATTGGAGTCATGATTAAAGAATATAAGATCTAAGATGTATTTTATTAATCCAATATAACTAAGAATGGAGATATTAACATGACTAACCTGGTTGTCAATATACAAATTACATACATACATATACTCACGGCCATAAATCCCAAAAGGGCTAGTCAGAGCTATAGAGCTAGAAACTCCTCAGTCACATTTGGAAATTGATAGGGGACAAGATGGTAGTAAGAATAAAAAAGTATCATTGGTGATGGGTCTCCAACCGAATCGCCCAAAAAACCACTTTCACAGAAGCCCCATACCCTTAATTGCCTCTTATGACACCCGTGGGTAGAAACGGGTAGTGACATTCTAAGCCGGCACTTCACGGCAATTATATTACTTTCATACATATTACCGTCTTTATTAATCTGAGTTCGTAACTAGGTACACAAAACATAAACAACATGAAGCAAAACGCAACAACAACTACGAATAAACGAATAAACTACACTCTGGTACAATTCACCCGACAACAAAGAACCAAACGAACATAACAAAAGCGCGACAACCCTAAATGAATCACGTATTGAGATGTCCAAAAACAGATACGCAGCAGTACTGGATAATAAAACAACTAGGGGTGGCGCTTATCAAATTATGTTTTAATCAAAAATGGGCGAATGCAGTTAATCGTATGATCGGCGAGTGAGAGGTTATCATTTTATTTGTGTTGCGGAGATGAAAATGTTTTGGGTAATTTCACAACTGTCTGTATTTAAAATTAATGGACTGTGGCATTGATTTAATTGTTGTGCAGCTGTACATTTTAGTGTTGGAATAACACTACCCAATTTCTATTATGGACATTATGTGTTCCCGGTTTGATTTAGATTGATAAGAATTTAAAAAGGGTAGAGCTATATTATCATGAATAGCATTACCTAATTTCTTACCGTGTATGTTTTTAAGAGGCGACTAAGGGTAGTGGAGCTTTTTAGGTTATTTTTTGGGTTATGAGGTTGGAGTTCCATCACCAACAACCTTCATTTAACAATCTTTTCCCGACTCAAATTCCAAAAGTGGCTGAGGAATTCCTTATTCTGGAGCTCTACCCACCCCCCTTACCCTACCCTTTACCCCTTTTATAGATTTATAGCCGTTAGTTTATGTATAAGTAAAAATATATACAAACATCACATGTTTTGAAATTTATTAAATTACTAGCGACCCGCCCCGGCTTCGCACGGGTGCAATGCAAAATATACCTACTACAGAATGTCCTTATACACAACGTTCACAGCTTTTTTGTCATTAGCCAATACAAACATGTTTAATTCTTGCTATTTTCCTCACCAGAGAGCTCCGATAAACGCGTGCGATCGCTGCAAATCATAAAGTGCTATAAGGCGAAGCGCGGCCATCGACGCGCTATTTATAGGCACGCGCCGCCCGGCGCAATAACTACGACCCTGCATTTTAAATTTGTAATATCTTCGGTAATATTCACTTAAATTACATGCTGTAAAATGCATATTGATCTTTAATAAATGCACAATTTATTTAAGGTATTTAATTGGATAAGGATTAATGCTGTATTGTTAAAAATCACTTCGTAAATATCACTTCGTAAATAACCATTTTTTAGTAAAGAATAAAAATGGTTATGCTGGGATATCCCTAAGAGATAGACATATACCATCGCGGATTTTTTTGTTGAACTTTTTAAGGTGAACAATACTGTACTACATTATTTTGGTCTATCTCGTAGGGTTCAGCCAGCGTTTGCAATATAAGCGCAAAAAAACGTGCTTATTTACGACATCACATTAGAAACCTTTTAATTTATCAGTGTTTCTCTACTATATTATGCATTTATTATACATACAAACCTTCCTTAAGAATCACTCTATCTATTAAAAAAAACCGCAACAAAATCCGTTGCGTAGTTTTAAAGATCTAAGCATACATACGGACATACAGCGAAAGCGACTTTGTTTTATACTATGTATAAGGTTTTTCACCAACCGCCATTGAGGCTCGAAGATGTTGGAGTCTAGCGGCCATGGACGGACCATCCCGATGATTTGGTGAATGTTGCAGAGACAGGATGGAAGAGGGCAGCACAGTGCAGGTTATTGTAGATCTTCACATCTAAAAATATCTTTGGGAAGGTCTATGTCTAGCATTAGATGCCTATTGGATGATGATGATATCAGTTTAAACATTTCAGTTACCATTTCTCAAAGTCAAACATTTACGCCGAGGGGTTGACAGAGGTACTAATACGTCTGAACATCCCGTGACATTGTCACCTAATGTACCTAGTTACTATATGAATTTAATTAAGATATTTTTCAAAAAGTTTGGTGTTAAACGAATCTTTTGACTAATCTTCTAAATAGTAAATGCCAAATTGCACTAGTCAAAATTGAATATCTCTATCTCGGGAACAAAAGAGAATCGTTAAATTGCAATTGAGCGCAAGCAGTGAGTAATGTCTGTGGTTGAGATACGGACCAACTGGGACGCGCAGTTTTAGCCCTTCAATAAATGAGCGCTTTTAAACATAGATGACTTCCCAAGAAACACGTCGAAGCCGCATATCAGCCAAATCAAGGCATTGCTGTATCCTTTAAGCATTTTGAACTGGTTGTGTAAAAGGCATATATACGGCTATACGGCTACTATACGGCTACTATACGGCTTATTTGGGCACAAATTTTACGGCTTTAGAACGTACATTGGCATTTGCATGAGTTAATTACGGCTAACGGCCGTAAAAAAACATTATATTGGACAATGAAAAGGCGAATGGCCGTAAAAGAGCATTTTTTGCTTCAAACAACATGCCAAAGGCCGCAAAAAAGCACTGCTGTTGTCAAAATACGGGCCAACGGCATTAGAAAAGACTCATAATGGTCATTCAAAGGGCCAATAGCATTGTATCTGTCAAATATACGGCCAACGGCATGAAACTTTTTTTACAGTGTCATTGCAAAATTATCTCTAACACCACGGCAAAGGTGATATTATCAATTAAACGTGATTCATTTATGTCAATGGATGGCAGTGAGAGTGAAGTGACTTGACAACCATATTTATTTTATAAAAATATAAATTATAAAGTGTTAGTATTAGTTTAACTATAATTCTGTGCTTAAATTACTGCGCTTTGATTTTTACTGTGAATGTCTGTATAGTTTCCATTGAAAATTTTCACGCGCCTTCGATTTATTGTAGTTTTTGAGGAAAAAATGTGTGAAATGATAAAATAATTGTACATTCCGAGCATAATTTGAGTTTTGTTGGCTTATTATTAGTAGTTATAGTTGTTTGAGGAGTTTAAATTTAAGTGCCAGCATAACACAAAGGATTATTTCTCTTAGAGGAAATAGATTAGAATGTTGATCTTTATGCATAATAAAATATTAACGAAATGGTGCCACCATTATTACAATTTGGAGATCCTTGAAGTTGAAAAAAAACCCTCGCTTTCCAAATAATATGTGATATGTGAATATTATAAAGGTATTAAAAAATATATATGATTTATATGTTGTTGAATTCCTTTTTTCTTACTATTTTTCTGTTAAAACTTTTTCCTTTTTTTTTCTTTTCTTAATGGAAACTTTATATTTAGTAATATCCCTCTCCAATCAGGGAACATTCATACTTTTTTTAGTTAGCGCAACTAAATTTAAGTCAGATTTAAAAAAAACATGATAGGTAACATCGTACGGAACCCTCTTCACGCGAATTCAACTCGCACTTGTCTCCATTTTTTAAAAATAATAAGATAACCTCAAATATTTTCCTTCTCATGGCTGCCTAATGGTTGACAAATGCATCAAAATGGATGCAAATACGGCTTGAGGCCTTAAAATAAGCCAAGTATATCTGGTTGATTTGCTGTTAGCCGTTCAAACAACAAACAGTTGACCTTTGAAATGCTTGCCGTAAATTGGCATCCTGTCGTGCTAATGTACGGCTTTAGACATGTATTATGTATATCTTCATGAGTTTACGCGGCTTTTGGCATGATATTACGACAGATTAATGCCACTATACGGCCAATGGCACTTGAATCCACTAAGAGCCGCAAAACTGGATTGAATTATTCCAATATCTGACCGCTATGCGGCTTTAGAGCGTTAGAATGATTTTGGAGTGCCAATATAAAGCCTTAAGACGTGTGGCAAACTTATATACGAGCTTTTACGGGCTTTAAGCTCTGCATAGGTATAAAAAAAGATAGTTAGAGGGCTTTTCGTGTTACTTGGGTTAACTATTTAGTCTACATTATTTATAAAGCCGTATCTATGTAATAAAACGTATTAGTGTGATGCCAGTGCTGTGACTCCAAGATGGTACTGACTGAAAATCAGTTTTGGGAGTCAATCGGCTCTCAACCTAGTGCTGAGTCAGTACCAATTCGCTATTGCGGTGGTGCAAATATATTTGAGTTTTTGTTAATTACTTAAAATGTACCAAAAGTGGATTATTCCTAAGCTTTGACTCCTACTGTTCAGAAATATAGATTGAATCAAACGGTCACGCAAAATATCCCCGAAGGGGTTAGAAGAGGTACTAATACTTCTCAACATCACGTGAAATTGTTACCTGATGTTCAGAGTACCCACGTTTTGCTTGAACAGTGTACTCACGTGATAGGGGGCAGGCCTATCGCCGTTTTGTACGAATACACTGTCGTATGACTAAGTACACCTCAGCCATGTGGGTTTCCTCACAGTGTTTTCCCTCACCGATAAATTATCACAAATATAAACTTAAAATTATGAGTACATATATACTTATACTCACGGTTATACATTAAAAAACAGTTTCAGAACACGAAAAGAACAACTTTTAGAAAAAGAACAATTATGTATCTTTAGCGACCATCGATTGTGTCGCAAGTTGCAAGATAATAGCTGTCGATCGTGTTTGCAAAAGATACGTACCTAATCAAGGCGCGGAACAACCATCAATTAAAAAATCTTACGATACCCACGAGAAGAAATGGGTTGATGCTATAGCTGACACTACAGCTATTTTATACACAGATCTTAAAATATAAGTATATATCAATAAATAAAGAATAAATAAAGGAAAGAAAAATTTCGACACAGGCGGGAATCGAACCCGCGACCTTCGGGTAAACGCCCCCGTCGCTCTGCCAATTGAGCTACCGTGTCAATGGCTGCCAGCGCGAAATTCTTGTATCCTTTATTTCTTTTTACACGTTTAAGTAGTGTTTGCCTGTGTCGAAATTTTTCTTTCCTTTATTTATTAGTAATAATCCCCACATGAGGTTTTCATGAATAAAAAGATTTAAATTATAAGTATATATGTTGATACAAAAATTATGTTGAAATAGGGTCAACCTCCGAAGTCCCACTGCGCTCTCTATCAACCCCTGCTCACAATCCGCCCTTCATAATAAGTTAATTGTCGTTGCGTTTCATCCCTTGTTATTCGACAGCACTAAGCGAATATTATGAGAGGAACCCATTTAGACAATACGTTTCACTGGGAAATATCACGCCTTATGTTTGAAGGGGTGGACAATCTATTTTTGTGGATTAAATATTTTTTGGATGTTTGATTTTGGGGTTTTTGATTTTATTATTATCTATAAGAGTATCGAGTAGCTGTGTAGTGTCGGCTTAGAATAGCACTACTCTATTTCTTCCGGTGGGTGTATGTAAGAGGCGACTAACGGTATTGGGGCTTTTAAGGGATTTTTGGGCGATGCGATTGGAGACCCATCACCAACAACCTTTATTCTACCATCTTTTCCCCACTCAACTACCAAAAGTGGCTGAGAAATTTCTAATTTCTCAGCTCTGGCTACCCCTTTTAGGGATTTATAGCCGTGAGTATATGTATGTATGTATGTATGTAGTATCGAGTGGCAGTGCTAAGCACCAACTGAGTACAGCTATGCACAGTCCATATATGTTACAACTGACAAAAAAGGTTAGCCAGAGCTTCAGTATCTAAAAAATATTTATTCCTGTGGAAGTTTAGTAGTATGCTGTGTAGTGTCGGCTTAGAATAGCACTACCCCATTTCTTCCGGTGGGTGTACGTAAGAGGCGACAAACGGTATTGAGGCTTTTAAGGGATTTTTGGGCGATGCGGTTGGAGACCCATCACCAACAACCTTTATTTTTACCATCTTTTCCCCACTCAACTTCCGAAAGTGGCTGAGGAATTTATAATTCCTTAGCTCTGGTTACCCCTTCTAGGGAAATATAGCCGTGAGTATATGTATGTATGTATGTAAGTCTTGTAACAAAAATATTGTAAATTAAGTGATGGTTAGTGAAGGATAGCCAAATCTCCCAACAATCACTGTGAACTAACAAAACAGAGATGGGCTAGTGCTATTCTGAGCCCTCACTATACAACTTTAATGCCCACCCCAATGGGAAATAATGGAAAAAAGAAAGGCAATATATTCATAAATATATGTCATTTTGCAAATCCTAAAATAAATACACTTTCAAATAAAACCACCCAAACGTTGATATACTCCATCGATTAAGTCCTAATTTATTTATCAGTCCCGTCCCCTTTTTAATTCGTCAAGTTTGATCACCCCTGCCTATCCCCCGGGATCTATAGCTAAGCGTGCAACAATTATAATTTGATTATTTTTTAATATCGAACATGGGACACGCTTTATCAACTACACTTTGATAGACAAAGCGTACTTTTGAAGGGTCTCTGGAGAATGTATAGTGCGGACTAACATACTAGACTACATACATATACTCACGGCCTTAAATCCCAAAAAGGGGTAGCCAGAGCTTTAGAGCTAAAAACTCCTCAGGCACTTATGGAAATTGAAAGGGGAAAAGATGGTAAAATAATGGTTGTTGGTGATGCGTCTCCAACCGCATCGCCCAGAAAATCCCTAAATAGCGCCAATACCGTTAGTCGCCTCTAATTACGCCTTTTCTACACCCACCGAAAGAAATGGGTTAGTGCTATTCTAGAAGTAGTAGTAGTAGTGCAGACTAATAGACAAAGACATTTATTTGGCACAATTTACATAAATGACAAAAAAAACAACACACGGCAAAAACATATAAGAACATAAACTAACAAAATTTTAAATAATAAAAATTAAACTTTAAATAATTTTTATAAATGCTACTTATCTTTACTGTGCTGTGTTCTTATTTTGATTATATAATATTGATTATATAATTTGACTTATGTACAATGTAACAGGAAAAATATACTTTGATTTTCCCCATCAACTCGTTAACAGTATTTTATTCCCAACATCAACTCTATCATATATATTTGAATCAGCATATTCAACCCGTAATTTACGAGTATGTACATATACTCACGGCCATAAATCCGAAAACGGGGTAGCCAGAGCTTTAGAGCTAGAAACTCCTCAGCCACATTTGGAAGTTGATAGGGGAGAAGATGGTAGAAAAAAAGAATCATTGGTGATAGGTATCCATCCGCATCGCTTAAAAAGCCCCATACCCTTAGTCGCCTCTTACAACACATGTGGGTAGAAAGGTGTAGTGTTATTCTAAGCCGGCACTACACAGCAGACTAGACTAAACAGTGCGAAATATCGTTGGAAGCTTTTAAAAACTACATCATGGTATATTTTGATTTGGGTTGAAAGTCAAAAAAATATTTAACTCTGCACTCACATGTATTAATGGTATGCAGTGTCGGCTTAGAATAGCACTTAACTCTATTTTCCTTGCGGTTGTCATTAAGACGACTTAGTATTTTGGAAATATTTTTGTGATGTGGTTTGAGGCCTTTTTTCCAACTACCAACTTACAAAAGTGGCTGATAAAATTTTAAATACCGAACCTCTGGCCACGACTTTAGTATATACATACATGCATATACTCACGGCTATAAATCCCTTACGGGGTAACCAGAGCTTTGTAATAAGAAATTCCTCAGCCACTTTTGGAAGTTGATTAGGGAAAAGATGGTAAAAATAAATAAATGTTTTTGGTGACGGGTCTCCAACCACATCGCCCAAAAATTACTTAAAAAGCCCCTATACCTTTATTCGCCTCTTACTATCACCCACGGGTAGAAATGGGGTAGAGTTATTTTAAGCCAACACTACACGGCGAATACAAATATGTATGTATGTATGTATATAATACAAACTAAAGTCAGGTTGAATCGCTAGTAACAGATAATGAGGCTACAAGCTTCAATATTAAGAGTATTGGACAGTACAACATTAATATTTCACATCGTATTAACATAATGAAATGATTGATGAGTCGATTCATCAGTAAAACAAGCGATAATTATTCGAAAGCAATTAATTAAACCGTGTAGGAACTGACGGCCATTTAAATATTATATGTTAAGCATTGACATGTTGGTTTATCGGGTTGATTATTTCGTTTCGTTAAAAACCGTGATAGCTCAGTAGGTAGAACACCGCTTATAGTGCACACGATGAGGGTTCAAAGCCTGGGTCGGGCCTACACCTATTTGTCTTTTCTCATATGTCTGGTTAATTTATCATGGTTGTTAACGCTGAGGGAAACATCGTAAGGAAACCCCATGGCGAAGTTGTACTTAGTCGTGTGACAGTGTATTCGTACAAAACGACGATAGGCCTGTCCTCTATCACGTCCAAGCAAAACGTAGGTATTTTGAATAGCAGGACTATATCACGTGATGCTCAGAAGTATCAGTTCCTCTGTCAAACCCCTTCAGTGATATACGGCTTGAACGTTTGAGTGGAGATGATTATTTTGTAATGTCGGCTTTGCTGATAAATAAATAATATAATTACATTTGTCTTTGTTTGTATAGTTACATACATACATACATATACTCACGGCTATAAATGCCTAAAAGGGGTAGCCAGAGCTAAGGAATCAGAAATTCCCCAGCCACTTTTGGAAAAGATAGTAAAAAAAGGGAAAAATAAAGGTTGTTGGTGATGGGTCTCCAACCGCATCGCCCAAAAATCCCTTAAAAGCCCCAATACCGTTAGTCGCCTCTTACGTACACCCACCGGAAGAAATGGGGTAGTGCTATTCTAAGCCGACACTACACAGCAAACTTACTTACGCATAATTACTTATTGGATTATGAAGGATTAAAACCTATAATTAGTTCATTACACAGATAATCCTTTGTCAGTTAATCACATGCTAAAGGCAGGTGAATCCACAAGTACACCTTGTTCCTTAGATGCGTATTCACACACACATAAATACTCACGCCATCAGTTCCCATTAAGGTAGGCAGAGACTATCGATTGCGACTTTGTACGATCCTCGGAAACTTCTCTAGCTCCATTTAGATCCGCCAATCTTCTCATACGGGCTCTTTTTTTCTTCATACTTCGGACGCCAGCCTTTTTGAGCACACTCTCAATTTGGTCCAAGTGTGTTCTCCGTGGTCGTCCTCTACTAACATTACCATCCACACTAGCTCTATAGATCCCATTTACCAATTTTCTATCATCCATCCTCACGCGCGAGCAAACTCTCATAAACTGTATTTATTTATTTATTTCAGCACTGAATCATCAATACACATTTGCAAGTGATCAGAAAAAGCCCTTTCACCTTATTATTCAATTATTATTGAACTTCTCTTATACGCGGGTTAGCCGTTTCCATGGAACACTACTCCTCCGGAACCGCTTGACAGATCTTAACCAAATTTCACAGGCTCATAGCCACAAAGTTCGCCAAAAAAATTCTAACTTTTTCTAAAATCTAGAAGAAATTGCCAAAAACTTTTCCATAGACTTACCATAGAGAAACTCATACGCTCACTTCCGCCGCTTCTTCGGAACGCTACCCCTCCTGAACCGCTTGACCGATCTTGATAAAAATTTTCAGACTGATCAAGACTGTGCAAGATCAAGAGTGTGTGTAAAGATCTAATTCCTTTGCTCTGGCTACCCCTTTTAGGGATTTATAGCCGTAAGTATGTTGAAAGTTCATATTCCCCGAAAATTCGAAATAATTTCAATTGCAACAATGAACCGAAATTAAGTCCGTATTCTGTACAATCGAAAACGCAGAGTTGAATGATAATGCTTAATAGAATTAGCGGCGACGGGTGCGACCACGTGATAAATGGTTAGTAGAACACGTGACCAAATCGAGATCTAATTATCTTTAGATCATCTGCTACGTTTTGGGATTTTTGACTGATTATTTTTAGATCATCTGCCAGGTTTTGGAATTTTTGACTGATAATTTTAGGTGCCGATGTGAATAGATTTTGGTAAGAAATTATGAAAGGTAGTGCTTGAAACATAAAATATGTGAATGTTACAAGCCACTTTTGTCGCATACGGAATGGTTTTCGAGTTCGACTCGCACTGTCCCAGTTCAATGACTAACGATAAAGAGATCTTTACATTAAAACAATACTCAGAGCAATATGTGGTTCATTTACTCTCCTGTACCAAATCTGGAATAAATTTAATTACATGCATAAATATCTATTAATTTTAATAAATATACACATTTGGAAGTTGAGTCGGGAAAAGATGGTAATAATAACTGTTTTTGGTGATGGGTCTTCAACCACATCGCCCAAAAATAACTCGAAAAACCCCTATACGCTTAGTCGCCTCTAACGATCAACCACGGGTATAAATGGGGTAGTGTTATTCTAAGCCGACTCTACACAGCAAATATATATATATATATATATATGTACATCATACTTAATTAACATAACATAACATAAACGTTCACGCCGAATATTCCCGAAGGGGTTGGCAGAGGTACTAATACTTCTGAACATCACTTTGTCACCTGGAGTTCACAGTACCCACGTTTTGCATGGACAGTGTACTCACGTGATAGGGGGCAGGCCTATCGCCGTTTTTGTACGAATGCACTGTCACATGACTAAGTACAACTCAGCCATGTGGGTTTCCTCACGATGTTTTCCCTCACCGTTAACAACCATGATAAAATACATACATAATTCAAGTGCGTAAACATATAAAACAAATTAAAAAAGTGAACCCGCTGCACAATCTATTAAAAACAATTATAAAAGGAAACGGACAAAACCATACTGATAACACTGAAGTTAAGTTGACCTTAATTACAATTTTATTGGAACTTTTATTATAAGTGCTCCCGTATAACGTTATTGGCAAGTGAAATAAAGCAATTATTTCATTAAGTTTAGTGTCGCCGATTAATAGCTGTATTAAATTATACTTGGCTTATTCTGTCACCTTGTTTTATACTTGGGAAACGACAGCGCTTGAATAACTAGTTACGAGTACTAGTTTTTTTATTTTTTATATAATATTGAGTTATTTACATACATAACATAAATTCACGGCTATATTTCCCTAGAAGGGGTAGCCAGAGCTAAGGAATTGTAATTTCCTCAGCCACTTTTGGAAGTTGAGTGGGGAAAAGATGGTAAAATAAAGGTTTTTGGTGATGGGTCTCCAACCGCATCGCCCAAAACTCCAAAGGAAATCCCCAATACCCTTAGTCGCCTCTTACGACACCCGTGGGTAGAAAGGAGTAGCGTCATTCTAAGCCGGCACCCACCGGAAGAAATGGGGTAGTGCTATTCTAAACCGACACTACACAGCTTGATGATGTACATATATATATATTTGATGTGTAGTGTCGGCTTAGAATAACACTACCCCATTTATATCCGTGGGTGATCGTTAGAGGCGACTAAGCGTATAGGACGTTTTCAAGTGGTTTTTCGACGATGCGGTAGGAGAATCATCTCCACTTTGTTTCAACCATCTTGTTTATTTATAACTTAATAACACATCTTCCAGAAGCAAACTATGAACACTTATAACTAATAACTATATATATTAATGTTATTAAAATTCCATAAATGTTATAACATAAAAAAATAAAAATATTATTCAAGCCGCTGCTGGTGTCAAACAAAGTGTTTTATCATCATTATGATTGATATCATCCCACTATACACAAAGGTAATAAATTTAATGTAATAAGATCATTTATATATCCTTTTTCCTCTTCTTTCTTATCCGCTTTAAGTGGTTAGACCGAGCTCGTAACCATTTTGTCTTTTTTTTTATTGTTATTTAATTAGTTCTTCTTTTTTAACTTCTTTTCACTGTATTATTGTATAGATTTTTTGTTGTATGTGTTAAAAGATAAATATTTTTTTTTATTTATTTATATTAACAATTATAAAAAATGGCTATTTCTATCAACTTCCAAATGTGGCTGAGGAGTTTCTAGCTCTGAAGCTTTATTAACCTCTTTTTGTGATTTATGGCCGCGAGTATATGTATGTATGTATTTATGTTATGTTCATGCCAAAAGTACAATAGATAACTCGCTATAAGAGTATCATTTCACCCAATCTAAGTGGATATTCCCTAGACTCCCCGTCTGAGTACTTTCAATAGAATCTCGGCAAAATGTGGAGATGATATCAAATATTCATAATCGAAGTCAATACTTGAATACCAATGCCTGGATTTGGGATAAGGAGGCTGTAGACTTCTTAGGTTAAAGGTAAGAGAAAGACAAACAAACTTACATACATAAATACATATACTCACGGCTATAAATCCTAAGAAGGGGTAGCCAGAGCTTCAGAGCTAGAAACTCGTCAGCCACATTTAGAAGTTGGATAAGGGAGAAGATGGTAGAAATAAAGTATCGTTCGTGATGGGTCTGCAACCGCATCGCCTAAGAACCACCTAAAAAAGTTCCATACCCTTAATTGCCTCTTACGAACCCATAGGTAGAAAGCCGTGTAATGCCGGCTTAGAATATTAGAAAGAATATAGGGTAAATATGTGATTGTTCGAGTGTGCTGTGTAGTGTTGGCTTAGAATAACACTACCCCATTTCTTCCGGTGGGTGTACGTAAGAGGCGACTAACGGTATTGGGGCTTTTAAGGGATTGTTGGGCGTTGCGGTTGGAGACCCATCACCAACAACCTTTATTTTTACCATCTTTTCCCCACTCACATTTCCAAAAGTGGCTGAGAAATTTCTAATTCCAATGCTCTGGCCAACCCTTCTAGGGATTTATAGCCGTGAGTATATGTATGTATGTATGCATCTCATGCAGGAGATATACGTTAAAATCCTGAGTCGGGTTTATGTGTATATGTTCTTCAGTTATATACATAATATATTATATTGTTAAAATAATCAAGGTTGTTAACGGTAAGGGAAAACATCGTGAGAAAAACCCACATGGCTGTGTTGCCTTTAGTCATGTGACAGTGTATGCATTCAAAGCTGTGATCCTCTGCTAACCATTCTAGGATTCACGGCGCAAAATTTCAGGTCAGTTAAATTGAAAAAAAGTATTTTAGTTTAAAAACTGCAGCTTGGGTAAATAAACAAGTAAAATGTTTATCCTAAAATAAACACAATAGAGACCCAAAATAATAAATAACTAAACTAACAATGTCCTCGTATGAAAGGTTCCTAAGAAAGTAGATATGAAAGTATGGTCACCGCATCACTATAAACCCGCCAAATTATATAACAATAACACTCGCAACCGCGCCAGTAAACTGCGCCTACCCGAATTTGACTCTTTGCTTTCTACTCACGTTCTGTATGGAGCGTGTAGTGTGTGCGTTCTTTGATACTTGGATTAATATTAAAAGGGTAGTTCTCGTACAAATGTACTAACTTTCTTTATCTTTAAATTAATTGCAGTAGAGCTGTAATTTTTACAACACTTAGTGTGAATTGCTGTGTAGTGCCGGTTTCGAATAGCACTACCCCATTTCTTCCGGTGGGTGGACGTAAGAGGCGACTAACGGTATTGGGGCTTTTAAGGGATTTTCGGGCGATGCGGTTGGAGACCCATCACCAACAACCTTTATTTCATTATCTTTTCCCCACGAAACTTCCAAAAGTGGCTGAGGAATTCTTAATTCCCTAGCTCTGGCTACCCCTTTAAGAGATTTATAGCTGTGAGTATATGTATGTATGTATGTACTTAGTTGCATACATTTTGAAAATATTTTTATTTTATTTACGCCGGATTGACAGAGTGACATTGCCATCTGGTGTTCAGAGCATCCACGTTTTGCTTTGACAGTGTATCGCTGTTTTGTAGTAATTACAACTTAGCGATGTGGGTTTCCTCGCGATGCTTTCCCTCACCTTAATAAACCTTAAAGAAACTTAAAGTTTTGAAGTATAATCGCCTTTTTTTAGTTGATTATTAAAGTACCAAGTCGTGTTATTTCTACCACAATCTGAGATGTTCTCATACATTGTTAAGAGAAATTTAGCATTGTATCGGTGCGTATCATATTAAACAGTCGCGTGTAATATTGATACGATATTTGGTTTCTGTAGCATCAATAGTGGGTTGTTTTGTTGTCACTATAATATTTATTCTACCCATTATTATTCATTTATTTATTTATTCATTTGCTGTGTAGTGTCGGCTTAGAATAGCACTACCTCATTTCTTCCGGTGGATGGACGTAAGAGTCGACTAACGGTATTGGGCTTTTAAGGGATTTTTGGGCGATGCGGTTGGAGACCCATCACCAACAACCTTTATTTTACCATCTTTTCCCCACGCGACTTCCAAAAGTGGCTGAGGAATTTCTGATTCCTTAGCTCTGGCTACCCCTTTTAGGGATTTATAGCCGTGAGTATATATATGTAAGCTGTGTAGTGTCGCCTTAAAATAGCACTAATCCATTTCTTCCCGCGGGTGAAGCAAGACGCGACTTAAGGTATTGAGGCTTATTAAGTGATTGTTGGGAACAATACTTTATTGTTACCATTTAGTCCCCTATCCCTTTGTCCTATGTCGACTACCAAATGTGGCTGAGGAGTTTCTAGCTCTAAAGCTCTGGCTACCCCTTTTTGGGTTTGGGCCGTGGTTCATACAATTATAAGAGACCCACGTGAGCATTGTATCGGTGCGTATCATATTAAATAGTCGCATGTAATATGGATACGATATTTGGTTTCTGTAGCATCAATAGTGGAGGACGATTGTGTTGTTCTTATTATAACATTTATTCTACCCATATTTATACATATACACACGGCCATAAATCCCGAAAAGGGGTAGCTAGAGCATAAGAGCTAGAAACTCCTCAGCCACATTTAAAATTGATTGGAGAGAAGATGATAGAATAGAGTATCGTTGGTAATGGGATTCCAACCGCATCACCTAGAAACCACTTAAAAAAGCTACATACCCTTAATCGCCTATTAAGACACCTGTGAGTAGAAAGGGGTAGGGATCTAAGACGGCACTACACGGCAAATGCTTTTTATATCAGTATAGATTATTAAAGCACCAAGTCTTGTTAGTTTCACCACAATCTGAGATGTTCTCATACAATGTTAAGAGAACCACGTGAGTATTGTATCGGTGCGTATCATATTAAACAGTCGCATATAATATTGATACGATATTTGGTTTGCTGTGTAGTGTCGGCTTAGAATAGCACAACCCCATTTCTTCTGGTGGCTGTACGTAAGAGGCGACTAACGGTATTGGGGCTTTTAGGGATTTTTGGGCGATGCGGTTGGAGACCCATCACCAACAACCTTTATTTTGCCATCTTTTCCCCACTCACATTTCCAAAAGTGGCTGAGGAACTTCTAGTTCCTTAGCTATGGCTACCCCTTCTTGGGATTTATTGCCGTGAGTATATGTATGTATGTATGTATTCTACCCATATACAGTCATACCAAATTGTATTAAGAAATCCAAAAGTGATTTGACAGCAAATTCTTGGAATTTCAGGAGGTGAAAGACTGTAAATTAAGGATTATTAGAGCGAAGCTCCATTTACCCCGACTTTTTATTTTGCATGTAACCTAACGCTTCCTAAACGGTATATCCGACCTCAACCAAATTTTGCATGATGGTCAAAGGCATCAAAGACCAGGTTGTGACGGAGAGACTTTTGGAATAAATGTTACTATTGAGGAATGATATATATTTTTTAAGTTTTTTATGTAAGTCTATGGCAAACTATTGTAAGCAAAACTAGCAAGCGCTCATAGAATTTTTCATGGAAATGTTGAACAGAAACCATGTTTGATTTTGTCCGGCTTCGCTCTAATTTTCGGCATGCGACGCTTCACTGAGTTACCGTGGCTGAGTTTTAGCACAGATAATATAATACGTTTTAGTTAGTCTTGTGACAAGTTAATGTGTAAAGCGGTGGTCTACCCCCTTTATGAATGCATTGTCCAGGTAAAAAATGGGTAAATAATTATGCACCAAAATGCCTAAATCTATCAAATATTAAAATAAATATTGATGATGAAATAGGTGTTTCAGAAAGAAACTATTTACACTATCGCAACGTATCGCGCCATCTACCTTGAGTAGACTGGGTTGCGGATTTTCATCTGTCCATGGGGCTTTAGATGCTTACGATGCAGGCTCGGGTGATTTCTGACTCGGGACACAAAGTCAATTGTGTCACATGCTTTTATTTTGTACTGAATTTCTTATTGTATTCTTTGTATTAAGGTGTGTCATGATTGTTAGTCAATAAAGAATTTTATTACATTATATTATTATTATTACCTACTCGACTAAACGTTGAATAAATACTCTGTAAAATACTCTGTCTGCGAAGTGATAAAAATAAAGTGACAGTTTTATAACGAGCGATTTAAAAATACATAATTAAAGCTATAAATCCCTAGAAGGATAGCCAGAGCTTCAGAATCAGAATACTTACCTACTTACTTACTTATACTCACGCCCATTATTCCCATTGGGGTAGGGAGAGACTATCCATCGCCACTTAGTACGATCTTGACAAACCTCTCTTGCTTCCCAGAATATTCTTCGTAAAATAAAATAAATGTTATTGGCGATGGGTCTCTAACCGCATCGCCCAAAAATCACTTAAATAGCCCCGATACCCTTACTCTAACGATCACCAATGGTAAGAAATGGGGTAGTGACATTCTAAACCGGTACTACACAGCAATAAAATAGCAATAAATTAAAAATATTTAATCCATATTACTAAAGCACCAAGGCTATTAAAATCTACCGACATTACCAAATCTACCCACACTTCAATCCGATAAATCAAAGACCATTTAAGCAAACCTCTTTTTAAACTGGTGCAAACTGCGATAAGTGAAACGTCAAAACAGAAATGTATCAATCAATAAGCCATATGAATCACTGCTCATACAATTAATACATACATACATACGTATACTCTCGGCTATAAATCCCTAAAAGGGGTAGCCAGAGCTGAGAAATTAGAAATTCCTCAGCCACTTTTGGAAGTTGAGTGGGGAAAAGATGATAGAAAAGGTTGTGGGTTATGGGTCTCCAACCACATCGCCCAAAAATCCCTTAAAAAGCCCCAAGTCCGTTAGTTGCCTCTTACGTACACCCACCGGAAGAAATGGGATAGTGCTATTCTAAGCCGAAGGTACACAATTAATAGTGGTTTTATAATTACTATATTAAGAAAATTATTATCCAAGAATAGTTACCGCAAAAGAGTGTGGAGGTAAACCACTTCAGTATTTTATGCGTGTATGCGCTGTGTCTGCCATGGCCAATAATGTTACATTAATTCAAATACAAAAGAGAATAATAAGTATGCTAACTCAAATTAATAATTTATGAACCAAGATGGTTAAATTTATCTTATATTGATGACCAAATGGATGTTTCAGAAAGAAACTACATTATCACAACAATTCATAACAAGCGACTTAACATACCTGACTCTAGAGCAATAAAGTTTTAACATGAATTCAAAATATTTAATCAAACTCAACTATCACTACTAAACTACCAAGGCTACCCAAATCTACCTGTATTACCAAATCTACCCACACTTCCATCCGACAAATCAAAGACCATTTAAGCAAACCTCTTTTTAAACTGGTGCAAACTGCGATAAGTGAAACGTCAAAACAGAAATGTATCAATCAATAAGCCATATGAATCACCGCATACAATTAATAGTGTTTTTATAACGTTATCACTCCGTGGGCACTTAGCTCTCCACTTGAGAGATGTCGTCACAAATCACTAATGAAATTGACCGCACGGGACATGACAAAGTTGGCGCCGGTAAGTGGGGATTGTAAGGAGGTTGAGTGGTTCCGTAGGTTGAATTTTGTATTCACAAGTTTTAGTTAATAATAATAAAATTGTAAATATACACGGACATATTATACACAGATCAAGTTAAACTAAGTAGAACTTGTATTATACTTAATATTATATAATACATATATAAATAACACCCAAGACTAAGAAACGACCATTTGGAAAAATTCAGTTGGAAAAGTAAGTTAAAAAAAAAACTTTTTTTTTCGAATAAGCATAGGTTCATAAGCCATTGTTGCAAAAAAACCCGTAAGCATCTAACATACAAACACACATACATATACTCACGGCTGTAAATCCCTAGAAGGGGTAGCCAGAGCTAAGGAATTGGAAATTCCTCAGTCACTTTTGGAAATGTGAGTGGGGAAAAGATGGTAAAAGTAACGGTTGTTGGTGATGGGTCTCCAACCGCATCGCACAAAAATCCCTTAAAAGTCCCAATACCGTTAGTCGCCTCTTACGTCCACCCACCGGAAGAAATGGGGTAGTGCTATTCTAAGCCGACACTACACAGCAACAGCATCTAACATATCAATATAAATATTTTTAAGCCAAACGAAGTACGTTGAAAACAAACCGTGTGAAAAGTAGAAAGTTATGGCTGAATACTACGCCATTAGCATGACAATTTTGGCCATTTCTATAGTACCCGTGATAACTATTAGACTTTGTAAAACTTTATTACGAATTCATAATTAATAGAACCTAAAATTAATAAAGACTTTTGTTAGGTGATAAAATATGATTTACATTTTTGATACATCTGATAATGTATACATCACATGAACAGTACCCAGCACATAGTTAATGAGTATAATTTCATTAGCCCGAAAATGATATCTGACAGGCAACTTACTAGGCAAAAAAAATATTTACGACTTCATTTACCTTTATTTTATATCTTTCTACGGTTAGAAAAAATAACCATTATATAGAAAAAAAGGCTTGTATTACCGTAAGCTTTAGAAGCTATTCTCATACTCATTTAATACAGTCACGTTGTCGATTTTCTAGTCTACACATTAAACGACAAACTTTTTAGCACAGTATCTATTAATATGTCTTCTCTAGATAAATAAATATACGGACACATTATCCACAGATCAAGTTCCTCCAAACTAAGTAAACTTGTCTTATGGCATACAAGACTAAGAAACAATCCTCTATGCTCATCACATAAATGTTGCTCTCAGCAGGGATCAAACCCGCAACCTCCGGACTGAGAAGCTAGTCACCTATCCCTTCGGCCAAGGAAGTCGTCTCTCTCTCTCTCTCTCTCTCTCTCTCTCTCTCTCTCTCTCTCTCTCTCTCGCAAAATTGAACTCCGAAAATCCTCCCAAAAACAGTGCATCAGTTACCTGCAGACCCCTAAGTAACTGATAAACTCACAAAAAGTCTTAAAAGGTAAACATTGGACACGTATTGAACTAAATATAAATGTCTTGAAACACATTAAGATACGGAGTGGAATGTTAAAAGCTATTTAATATAATGTAGTGTTCAAACTTTATTATCTTACCGAGTACCGCAGGATTCACTTTCATTTGCTTTTATAAGTTTTAGTGGTAAAACATTCAGATTTTATACGTTTTAAGTTAGATTTGCGTCATAAAATATATGTGTTCATGCTCTAAATAGTCTAAATAATAATATTATTTAAATTTCTTTGGTAACTGGATTGAAAAGACGCGGGTTAGTTTTCCACTGATCGAATCTTTATATGTACAATAAAGTTTCTTTTGGGTCCTTTGGTCTTAGATATTATTTGATAGAGAATTAGTATTCTTGTACTGAACTTTGATATAAAACAGCGCGTAATTTTACTAAGCATTAATCGAGGTCGGGCTTACACCAATGAGCGACTGCTAAAGTCATAAGATTTCACGGCTAAAATCCCAAAGAAGGGAGACAGAGCTCCAATATTATATACTATTCGATCTCCTTTTTAAGATGACCGAGAAAAAGATTCTAAATTAAGGTTTTTAATAACGGGTTTCTTTTAATACTTAAAAAAACAACCCTTATTTGCCTCTTACGGCTCCCACGTAAAGAAATGGGTTAGTAGTCTAAGTCAACACAGCCAAATTTGAGCAGCTTAAGTTAAAGTTAAAGATATGCTATCCCTATTCTAACTTAAGCTCCAAGAAAGTTACGTTATTATCTCAAACGCATCGCTCTCGGCTCGTGCGACGATAAATCGCGGACTCGACTCGGAATAAAGTCGTCACGATATCGTATCGGCGTCGCCCACATTACGTCGTCTGTTCCTACTTTATGATCGCGATGATAGCGTTAAGGAGTTTGCGCACTTGTTGAGAATAGAATTGATTGAAGTTCAGTTATCAACTTGTATTTTAGCTACGAATCTAATGATCAACCAAACGCTAGTCGCAATTCGGTATGCCAAGTTTTACAAAAGTGATGCTAATACAAAACCATTTCGAGATATAAGTTTTTAAACAATATCTTCTTGAAATTAAGTAAAATAAAGCTATGATGACCTATATTATAAAAAAAATATCTATAACAGTGTTTCACCTTTAATGTTATTGCAAACCCATCATCCCTCATTCTAAATTGGCGGGTAAATATACTATCTGCAAAACTGTGTTTTTTTCTTACAATTTCCTTTTGACTTGACACGTTACATATAAATAGAGAGCTCTAACTATTCGTTTTATTATACCACATTCTATACTTACTTACTTACTTATACTCACGCCCATTTTCCCCATTAGGGTAGGCAGAGACTATAGATCGCCACTTTGTACGATCCAGGCAAATCTCTCTTGCTTCTGTTACATTCATCATTCTTCTCATACATGCTCTTTTATTCTTCATACTTCGGACGCCGGCCTTTTTGAGCACACACTCTATTTGGTCTAGGTGTGTCCGCCGTGGTCGTCCTCTACTCACATTACCTTCCACATTGGCTCTATAGATTTTTTTCACCAATTTACTGTCATCCATCCTCTCTATGTGCCCAAACCACCTTAACATTCATTTCTCTATCTTGCACACTACGTCATCTTTCACACCTAAACGTTCACGAATTACACTATTTTTTTCTCTTGCACAACCTTACATTATACATACTTCTGAGGGATCTCATTTCCACTGCATTCACTCTACTTTCATGCCTCTTTTGCCATGCCCAACATTCACTACCATACATCAGCGTAGGAACCAGTACAGCATTGTGTACTGCCTTTCAAGCCTTTTCAGACAGGGACTAGGCTTGCTAAGGCTCGATATTCGACTGTTTATGGCTCCATGTACTGTATTTCCCTTTTTAACTCTCCTTTCAATATCTTCCTCGCATTTTCCGTCCCTAGTAAACAAACTTCTCAGATATACCAACTCTTTCACTTGTTCTACTTTCTTGCCGCCTGTTGTAATCTCACATTCTGTCATACTTTCCTCTCTCACGAAAACCATTGTCTTGGTTTTGTCCACATTTACTCGCATTCATTCACCATCTCTTGCAACTCATCTACCGTTGATGCAAGTAATACTTGATCGTCAGCATATAAGAGGCATTCAATGATGAATCCTCCCATTCTTAGACCATAATCACTTTCGCGTAGTTCTTTCAAACAGTCGTCCATGAACAGATTGAAGAGCCACGGAGAAGCAACACAACCCTGACGTACACCCCTAGAGATTTCGAACCAGTCCGTGTTTTCTCTTTTTATTCTTACACATGCACTGGAACCTCCATACAGTAACTCCAATACACGTATAAGTTGGCTCCCCAAACTGAACTTAGACAACACCTTCAACAAATTCTTTCTTACTACCCTATCATACGCCTTCTCCAGATCAATGAAGGTGCAATACTCTTTTTGGTTCTTTGCTAAGAATTTCTCCGTGATGCACCTTAAGGAGAAGACTTAATTCATACATCCCGTTCCCTTTCTAAACCCTGCTTGCACATCCCAGATTTTCTCATCAGTTTCTTTCATCACTCTTTCAATCAATACCTTAGCATACAATTTACCGACAACACTAAGTAGGCTAATACCACGGTAGTTTTTTGCTACCTGGCGTGACCCTTTCCTTTTAAATAGGGACACTATCACCGCTTTGCACCAATCATTTGGTACTTTGCCAAGTGCCCAATACTTTCGGAAAAGGAAGATCAGCCAAGAAGCCACTTCCCTTTACCAGCCCTTAGTATTTCGATATTTACTCTATCATACCCCCTGCCGCTTTCTCTAATTCGATACTCACGGGCATAAATTTCAAAAAAAAGTCTTTCTAAATTTTGAGTTCCTCAGCCACTTTGCTAAGTTGAGTAAAGAAAAATCTTTAAAAAAAGGACGGTGTCCACCCACATCGTCCATCACTGCTTTAAAGCCCGCGTAGTCGCCTCTACATTAGCCACGGGAAGTAATGGGTAGTACTATTCTAAGCCAACAGTACAGATCAATAAACTTAACTTTACACGTAGGTGTACCACCTCCTTTATAACACTCCTGCCTAGTTATTCAACTGAAGACAGATTAGAATAAAGAACCACGAATACAAAGTTTCAGTTTGATGTTTATGACTTTCTATTGTTTGATATTCATATTTTATTAGTTTTGATACAAAATACATATTTTATGGAATATATGCGTAAGGCGTCATATGTGTAATATTTTGTAGAATATCTTTTGTCGTGGGTGTCGTAAAAGAAAACTTAGAGTCTGAGAGAGGTTTGCCAGGATCGTACAAAGTGGCGATCGATAGTCTCTGCCTACCCCAATGGGAACTAACGGCGTGAGAATATGTATGTATGTATGTATGTTTTAAAGTGATTTTTCCATAAAAACTAAACTAAACTAAAAGTGGCTGAGGAATTTCTAATTCCTTAGCTCTGGCTACCCCTTCTAGGGATTTATAGCCGTGAGTATATGTACGTATTGCCATCCAAACCTTTACATTTTTTTTTATTAATTGATTCGATGTTGGGGGCTTATGGCTTATGTAACATCACTTTCTAGTTTTGTAAATCTGGAGTTAAGGACGCTCTGGCGGTGCAAAGGTGTGTTGATATGAGCTTTTATTTTTCATCATTACTCTGTCGGTTGGAATGAGACGAAAGTATGCGATACTATAAAAGTGCGAAAGAGATGGCTGTTTTATACCACGGGTTATCTAGTTAAAAGGTCGATCATGCTAAATGGGCTCGGCTGGAGTGGTGTGTTCTCTATGAGTGGTCTCTGAAGCACTTAGCTCGCGCAAGATCGAGTCGTCGCGATCCCAGAGAACGGTATACGATGGTGGCGTCTCTCTCGAGTCCCAAAATACATACATACAATAATGAATTCACGGATAGATAGCCTAAGAAGGGGTAGCCAAAGCTTTAGAATAAGAAATATCTTAGACACTTGGAAGTGGAATGGTGAGAATACATACATACATACATTAACTCACAGCTGTAAATCCTTAGAAGGGGTAGCCAGAGCTAAGGAAGTAGAAATTACTCAGCCACTTTTGGAAATGTGAGTGGGGAAAAGATGCTAAAAATAAAGGTTGTTGGTGATGGGTCTCCAACCGCATCGCCCAAAAATCCCTTAAAAGCCCCAATACCGTTAGTCGCCTCTTACGTACACCCACCGGCGAAATGGGGTAGTGCTATTCTAAGCCGACACTACCCAGCAATCCTGAACTGGTGAAAATACTGTAAAATAAAGGTTGCTAGTGATAAGTCTCCAGACACATCGCCCAAAGCCCCTAAATCCTTACGAATCGCTTTTTACAAATACCCACTGGAAGAAACAGGTTAGTGCTATTCTAATACATTACAAAGCTCGGGTGTTAATTGTGTACTCAAGCGAACCATTGTGGAATGTGGAGGAAAAGGGAAGATCTTCCGCCAGGCGGTGGTATGCCTGGGGACCGCGGTCCTACTGTATTAAGTTGGAACTTGTATATATAGTAAATGTTTTTAGAAACTTCGCTTGCGCGATGTACGATTTGTATGGTGAGTCTTGTTGACGAGTGTGACGTATATTGCTTCGTTACGTGTTGCTGTGGAATGTGATTCTTCTTGCACTGTCAGCGTTTCTATGTAGTGCGCGTCATTGTGCACTGACAGCGCGTCGCTACAGGGTAATAGAGAGAGGAGATCCTATTAAGGTAACTGCGAGAGAGTTCTTCAAAGTAATCGTTGACAGTTCTTTCCTTTTTTTAAGTGTCTGTTTTTATTATTAGAAGGGATTGGCTGCTGCTGGCCTTGTGGCTTGTACGGCTTCACCATGACTTTATGTGTGCCAGGCAGCTGAGGGCCACCCTGGTGGGGCAAAGGAGTGTATCTAAGCTAAATCGGATAGAGGGAGAAAGGAGCCCTAACAAGGTGACCAAGCGGGAGGCTTATGTCATACAGTGCGACCTCTCGCGTCCTGCCAGTGCCTGCCAGTGGCACGGCAAGGGAGGTTCTAAATTGGGGTTCTTCGACCTCGCCGGCGAGGTCGGTGTCTGGAGTGGTGTGTTCTTTGTCTTTGAGCGCTGGTGGCCTCTTAAGCGGCCAGTACACAATGGCGGACGATGGCCCACTGCTCGCCATCGCGTACAAGGGGCAATGGTGCATGATGGCGGACAATTGCCGATCGTGGCGCGCAATGGCGCGCAATGGCGAAGTTGTCGGTTTTTCGGGCACACTTCAAAGGAATCGTGGCGTAGCATGGCCGGTGGTGTTTCCACAGTGGGCCATTGTTTAGTTCGTCACCGACCGCTCATAGATACTTATACTTTTTTGGAATATTTTATTGCTAAATGTATTTACATAACATAATACATAACATAAACGTTCACGCCGTTTATCCCCGAAGGGGTTGGCAGAGGTACCAATACTCCTGAACTCACATGGCAAGCGCCATCTAGTTTCCAGAGAAGGTACCCACGTTTTGCATAGACAGTGTACTCACGTGATAGGGGGCAGGCCTATCGCCGTTTTGTACGAATACACTGTCACATGACTAAGTACAACTCAGCCATGTGGGTTTCCCCACGATGTTTTCCCTCACCGTTAGCAACCATGATAAATTAACCACACATATGACTTTAGAAAAGACAAATTGGTGTAGGCCCGTCCCAGGATTGGAACTCACGCCCTTCTGTTTTTCGGGCGGGTGTTCTACCCACTGGACTATCATGTCGCATTTATAATTAAATGTATTTATAATCACTATATGACGTAAAAATAACATAAATAGCGCCACAAATAAAATAAATTACGTACATAATAATAAATAAATAGCTGCAGCCATAATTACTTCGACGTCCGTCGCAAGTGGATTGCCAGGCAGTAATGAGCAATGGGCCATTGTGTGAACACCAATTGATCGTGGCCTACAATTGCCAATTGCGGAGCGTGGCCCATCGTGGGCCATTGTGTACTGGGCGCTTTAGGCCTTCAGCTCGCGGGTGATCGGGTCGTCGGGATCCGAGAGCACGCTACGAGGGCGTTTCTCTCCGTTCCGACAACCTAAGTATCGGTAGAGATCATAGCCCCTTTTATACCATTTACTACATCTTCCGCTAAAACGTTTTTGTATATCCCGAAAGGGTGGCAAAGGTTCTAATATTTCAGAAAATCACGTGATATTGTCACCTGGTGTTTGGAGTTAGCAATGAATATTGTAGTGAAGCAAAATTTATGTTAGATTACAACTTATATCAGACACAGCCAAAAGGAAGAGTAATGATTTTAGCAGCAGCAAGTATGTATGTTATAATTAACAACAACTGCTAAAACTATTTTTCAATTTTTTTTCATTGATTTGTGTAAATGGCACGGGTGAGAGAGGCTATAATTTTTTTCTATTGATTCATGTTAGTGTGAGTGTGTCTCTCTCTCTGTAATGAAACAAAAAACGCCGAAACCTCACAATCAATTTTTATAATTATATCTTCAGTAAAAACCCACGATTTTC
Organism: Bedellia somnulentella; assembly: GCA_963576735.1. Lineage (NCBI taxonomy): Eukaryota > Metazoa > Arthropoda > Insecta > Lepidoptera > Bedelliidae > Bedellia > Bedellia somnulentella. Next base: position 3,048,846 of record OY755192.1, on the reverse strand, counting down.
GAAAACAACATAGGTTCAATACCTATATTGTTTCGCTTAATTTCTTAACTGTGTTTTTTATGTGTAGTTGAATAGTTGTGCCGTGTAGTGTCGGCTTAGAATAGCACTACCCCATTTCTACCCGTGGGTGATCGTAAGAGGCGACTAAGGGTATAGGCTTTTTAAGTGATCTTTGGGCGATGTGGTTGGAGACTCGTCACCAAAAACATTTATTATTACCATCTTTTTCCACTCAACTTCCAAAAGTGGCTGAGGAATTTTTCATTCCAAAGCTCTGGCTACCCCGTTACGAAATTTATAGCCGTGAGTATATATATGTATGTATGTATGTTGAATAGCAGTAGCAAATTTCTATCCGAGGTATGGCTATAAAAGTATGAAGAATAAAATAGCATGTATGAGAAGATTGATGGATGCAAACGAAGCTAGAGACATTTTTCAGAATCATACTAAGTGGCGATTGATAGTCTGCCTACTCCAATGGAAACTAAAGGCGCTAGTATATATTGTTGGTATCTTAGTATTGTCAGGCATTGAAGTGACTTTATTTTACAATATTTTCACATCGACACTTCGACATGCCAATAGGTTCGATTATTCCCAAGACGCCTAAATGTTTTACCTCTTTGTATGGAGTTATGACACTCATGGTAAGAAACGGGGAATGGTATTCTAAGCCGATGATAAAATAGTTGTATTATTAATATCAAACAATTTGTACAAACTTGTGTGAAAGTACCTCTGTGTGATTAAATCATATAAAAACAAATCGCAAATAAGCCAAAAATATATAAAACCTTTTTGCAATTCCAGCCAGATCCAAATTACGAGAAAAGTTGCTAAAAATAATTGCCCAACACTGGCAGCACATTAATAATAATTTAAAAAAGAACGAAAATTTTAAACTCGGAACGGAACAGGCAATATCAAAAGTCATTAACGTCGAATAAGTTCTGAAAAGTAAGCGACTGGAATAATAAATCATTTTTATTCCATCTTTATATCCAATTTTCTGTTTTCCTTTTTTCATCAATTTGACGCGAACGTTCAATTGAGTGCTTTGAGCGTCTGTTGCTTTTATTGTGGGCAACCCGTTTAGTGTTTTTGACCAATGGGAGGGCGCGGTTTGTTTTGGCGCGTCCCCTCCCCGCTCATTGATTGGTCACTTACATGGAAGATTGCGTGATGTGGAAAAACGGATTTTTGTAGTGATGTGTGTGATCTTGTCTTGTTATCGATAGTCAGTTGTATGTTGTCTGAAGGATGAAGATATTTAAAGTTATATGGAATTGAAGCCGTGACTTTAAGACCTAGAAATGGGATGCTCTTTCACGTTACGGACGTTACGTCTAGGCAGATAGTTTTTTTAATTCTCTGACCTAACGTCAAAAATGTGGTATGAGATGTAATGTATGCAAATAAAACCAACTATTAGAAGAATAGCCACAAATATTTTTATGGATTCTTGCGACAGCCTCATAAGTATTCTGAAGTAAGTACCTTATAGTATTAGTCCCAAATAGGGGTCAGCATCAAATTTATGAACTACTCAACTACCTACTTATACAGTTAAAGGGTTAAATGATTGAAAATAAAAATAAGGAATAAATGTAATGGATTCAAAAAGGCATGCGTCCGTAGTATGAAGAATAAAAGAGCATGTATGAAAAGATCGATGGATGTAAATGACGCTAGAAAAGTTTGCTAGGATCTTACAAAGTGGCGATCGATAGTCTCCGTCTATCTTAATGGGAACTGATGGCTTGTGTTTGTGGATGTATGTAATAGGTTACCAGTCATATTGTCCTCCAATTGATCTCTTTGTAACTTTACTCGACACCCACCGGCAGAGATGGAAAAGTGCTATTCTAACCCAGTATGTAGCTATTACATATAGCAGCACTAGACAGTTACATAATAGTAAACTAATCATATGAATTCCTAAATAATTTATGTTACAAAACTCACTATATCTAAATTTAATGGGCATGTAAGTAATGATAGATGAAATAAAACAATCAAGTTGATGCCTTGCCAACTAAATTACAGCGGACTGATGGTCTGCCGATATACTTAATATTAACCCTTATTTTGATAAAGTTAAGGGGTATTTTTCTGTGAAATATTAGTTAATATGGTCTCAAGCACTTCTAGTTATAAAATAATAGTGATGTAATCACCTTAGTAATGATATATGAATGATGATGGGGAATGTCGATAAAATATTGCAACTGATAGAAATGTGAATTTATTTTAATATTCTCCTTTTCTCGCTGAATGACCTTATTTTTAGAATGTTCAAATAATAATATGCAATGGTTTTGGACGACTCCCTAACATGTTTTTTTTTTGTTTATATTTTTATTCAGATGCTATAAAGATTTTTATTTTTATTTTAACATGAACACTTAGTAGGAAATCAATACTAGTAAGTTAGCAACATAAATCAGTTTTATGAGGCCAAATTGTAAAGGAACCATTTTACTTAGTCGATTTTATACTCAGTGCTGCTATAAACGAGAATGATCGACTAAACAGAAATAAATATTGAGATGATTCTACTGATTATTATTATTGGTTTAATTGCTAACGCATAGCGACATCTGTCTGCTTATAACCGAAACTTTAGTGATGCGCCACCTTGTGGGGAGTAGGAGTACTTCTAAATTACTATGGAATACATACTTGTGGGAGTAACATTAGTTTATATTAGTTCATCAGAATCGCAACAGAGGTCGTTTACATATAAATTGTTAGTTTGTTGGGCTTTTTTTCTTTTTGTGTACTCGTCTAATTTCCAAGTCCCCCAGGTTTGAAGCGTTTTAACCCCCACTATTCGTATGACAATCATATTTAATTTTGGATTGTATCGTTGTATTAACTAATATACAATAATTTTACATGCTTTCGATACTTAAATATTTAATATTATAGGTTTTATTCGATAATTATTGAGAGAAAATGACGTTATTTACTATGTCCCCTTTGGGATCGTGAAACTTCAACACCAAAAAAATCTATGAATTTGTATGAAAAGAACATTCGAATTTCATTCACCTTTATAAAAAATATTGATGAGATCCATCTTTTTATTAAAAATACCATTGATTTTCGCTTTTGATTATCAAAATGACAGTTTAAATCAAAATCCAGAATTTGGTATAAGCGGAATTTCTATTCCGAAACCATGAGTTATTTAACTGTAAAGAATTTTGTTCTCCTGTTTAACAGTTTTATTACATTCTGACTCTATTGTTAATCTTATTTTTTGGTTATTTTATTGTTTTCTATGACGTTTAGTTTGCGAAAAAGTGCATTGAGTGTGGCTGTGTGAGGTGGTAATTTTTTTTTGGTCCTATGTTGTTGTTGTTACCAAGTTTTTTAAGGTAAATTGGAATTTTAACCAATTACCTTAGTAATAAGTACTTTATTTAACTAATTGTGATCTCAATGAAATTATTTACTCTTCATTTATAATTCTACTTTATAGTAATTCATTACAAAAATCTATTTTCAAAATCAATTTCGGTAATCCGTAGCCGGTTTCGGAATGGACAGCATAAAGGTTGTTTTAAACTGTTGCTGTTCAACCTTTGAACATGCAACGCAGCAGAGGAGCGAACTAGTTAGCGCGACCCACTAAATCTGCAAGATTCAGCTGCGTTGACAAGTTACACGCATGAGATACATACATTTAATTTGAATGTGTGTATTGATTGTAAATAGTATATAAACCGGAGTTTATTGTAAATAAAGCAGACGACATTACCAACTTTGACTGAGTGTTTCATTGACTGACGAATCTCTTCCTCTCACTGCGGCCAAGACACCTTAAGCCGTCATTATTGATCACTCTTCTGAGCCTGGTTGAGTGGCAGTGAGAAAATCTTTTCCTGTGCACATTGCACATCGTGCACACCCCCGATTTCCTTCCCCCTATCCGTCTGTTACCTTAGGTCTCATGGTAACAGGCTTCCCGTACTTATATATCTATATATATATATTCACGCCATTAGGTCCCATTGGGGTAGGCAGAGATTTAGATCGTCACTTAGTGCGATCCACGACTTTCTACTTATTTTTCTATTTAATCACCTTGTACTTATTTTATTATACATAGTTATCTATATATGTATTTTGTTTGTATGGTTAGGGCTAGGAACTTAGGGATTTAGGGTCTGTAGGTTCCATACCCCATCATACGAACCACTTAATGTTACAGTCAACTAGCTATATTTGTGACTACACAGACTACATTTATATAGTTCCACTGCTTACTTCTAGACAGAATATACAAATATAGTTGGGTGATTGTACAGTTGCTTTTTAAAGTAGTAATTTTACTTCAAAATTAGTTTATTAAATTTGGCTAATGTGATAATTAACTTACGATAAAAATATATTGTATATCTTGTGAAAACGTGAGATCACTCATTTTATAGTTTTAATTTCATTTATTAAAATTTTAATAAACTATTGTTCTTGTTTATTTCTACGGTTGCACTTTTTCATTTTTTTCATACTAAATACAGTCATTATGAATGACACTCGGAAATAAATTTTTATTTACATAATTTTTATTTTGCAGAAAAGAAATATTTATTGGTGACGCTAGTTTTTGAGACATGGCATCTAAGTATGGTTAAAAATATTATAGGATATTATATTCTCATAAATAAAGCACAATGCCTTTGAATGTGTTGAAGCATATAACGAATGGAATCAGCTGAATGACGTCCAATGCTGGACACTATATCTATCCAACAATCTCGTTTCATGAGATACAGCTTGGGGCCTAGCACTAGCGCTTTTTTATCGACACCGTATGATGAATGAGAGAGAATAAGATGACAGTATAAATACTAAGTAAGTGCGGAAGAGATGGCTGTTTATACCATGCGATACCTAGTTACAAGGTCGCTCGAACTAAGCTGGTAACAGACGGACAGGAAATAAAAATGTTGATTTATGATATCCCATACAAGATAGAACAACGATTTGCTGCCGTTTTACTTACATATGATTCGGAACCCCTGTATTGCGCGACTCGCACATGGCGGGTCTTAATGCGACATAAGAAGACTGGGTCAGTAATGGAATAACTGGGTAAGAAAATAATATATAAATCATTTCATAGAAGTTTAAACCGAAATGTTTTTTTTTATAAATACTAATATTAATAAATTTCTTCGCTTAATTCCGCTAAATAATACCTGCAGTCTTCATGCAACATGCACTGTGCACGCCCGCCCTTCCACTTACAAGAAATCGAAAAGCAGACAATGCACCACACACACACCCGCAAGCGAAAACCACAGGCAACCACAAACATGCGACGCGTTTCGACTCAACACGAGTCATTGACGAGCAGTTAGTAGACAGTTCGGCAGCTGACCACCGAGTGCCGGTCATAAGATTTTGCGGTTATATTTATAGGCCAGGCTCCCCACTCCCCCACCCAAAGAACATCAATGACGAGTGACTATATTATTGGAAAAAATTGTCAAAAGTGGGGAAACGGTGTAGCCCAGCTGTTCATTCAGCAGTGCAACGGAATTATCATTATCATATCTGGATATTTCAAGTTTCTCTAAAAGACATAATCTTAATCCCTTATTACAAGTATATAAAATCTCCAGATTATGATTATCGGGGAGAACGTGTCCAGTATCCAATAGATGTTTCGCAAAGTGAGACCTTTCTGGATGGTCGTTTCTGAATGCTGCCACGTGCTCCCCGTATCTTGTTAGAAAACTTCTACCAGTTTGCCCAATATAGACGCTGTTGCATTCAGGACAAACAATTTTGTAAACACCAGATTGTCTGTGTTTATCTAATTTCTCTTTTTGATAACATAAATAACGTTTCAAACTATTGTTTGTTCTGAACGCAACTTTAATACCAAACCCTTTAAGCGTCTTTGAAATCTTTTCAGAAATCGGACCAACATAGGTGAGACTGGACTTCATGCGGTCCAGTTTTTCAGGTGATATAACATATAAGAGTCTGTTCACCATGTTGGTCCGTTTTCTTGTAATTAGTCTGTCTATTAATTGCTTGGTGTAACCGTTTGCAACAGCTATTTGGTAAATAGTACAAAAGAATAGTATAAAAGAATTAAGTACTATTTACCAAATAGCTGTTGCAAACGGTTAC